>JBAMJR010000151.1:4782500-5500000 GCA_038501785.1 Myoxocephalus aenaeus
AGGAGAGAAAAAAATAAACTGGCCTGTAAATACCTGTTATGCCACTGGCAGATGTAATGATCTAAATACATATTCTGCTAACCTTCACCTACCACTGCCTGCCATTATTGTATTTAACCAATTCCTTACTGCATGCTTTGAGTTGTCTCCCTTACCAGTTTCTAGGCAAGAAATATCTACTTTGTGTCACTGCATGCGAGGGAACGTTAGTTAGCGGAGTGGCAAAACTATTTAGTCTCTGCCTGATGTGCTGTGATTGGCGTGGTGATATTCACTGTTTTGTTTCAATTACTATGTTTTTTTTCTATTCATATGAATTATTAAGCATATTTAGATCAAAAAAATGAATAGCTTTGTTAACTCACTGCACACTGGAGGTCATTTTCAGTCGATTTTCTCGATTTGACATAATTTTCTTAGATTCACCTTTTAAGGCACTTGCATATAAGATATATACCCATGTTTTACATCATAAATTGCAGAACAATCTCAGCTATCTATATAATGAGGCACCATTGTCGTAAGGCAAAAGTGTAAAGAAAAAAACTTTATAATATGACACTAAAGCTGAAAAATGGAATCTCGATTTTTGGAAATTCTTCATATCGCTTGAAAAAACCTAACTTTACTCAGGTGGTGACTCTGTTTAGGTGATGGCAATTGGTTTACCAAAGGTTTTAGGTTCACAAAAGCAGTGAAATATATGAATAAAATGTTAGATACATGTAAATAAATGTCTAAAACTAAAGTTTTTATTATCGTTTTTTGAGTAGAAATATGGTCTTTCACAGCTTTCACCAAAATGATAAAAATGGGACTGAGAAATGACTTCATAGTGCAGATAAAGCTTCAGGGAGTGTGTGCAAATGAAAAATGACCATCACAACAATTTTTTTTTTTTTTAAATAAAAATATGTATTATAAAAAAAAAAGAAAATATGTACAGAATATATATTCAGAAATATAAAACAGAACAAAGACTAGACCATTTACAATATACAAGTATATATGCTTCAATGGCATATCCTCATGCCATGGCATGCCAGTCATGGAAACAGTTTCTGTTCAGCTGCAGGCAGAGGGGAACGTTACACGCCTCGCACTTCCACGCCGTGTCTTTGCTCACTTTCTTCATGCTGCAAAGCTCGCAAACCCTGCGACCCACCGTGGACTTAGTTGGAAGAACAGTTTGAAGAGTTCAATGGGTGTTGCTGTGGCACTGACATGTGGACCTGGTGTCCGGGCTGGAACCTGATGACGGGGGAGCAGTGTCCGGGTCTTCATCCGTCCTCCAGGACAGCGTAGGTGCAGGTGGTGCACGTGCTGCTGTCTTTCTTGATCTGGCCTGAGGTGAAAGCAGTCGCCGGGCAGCACGCGCCCTGTTTGCTGGAGATGGTGTCTTTAGTCGTCGGTCAACGCGCTGCCTCTTTGCTGGTCGTGGTAGTTGCCGTCCAACACGCTGCCTCTTTGCTGGCCAGGCTGGTCGGGGCGGATGGTGCTCCTCTCTGTAAAATAAATGAAGACTAGTCAGTTGAAAGAAAGATGACGTAACGATTGAGCAGAATGCTCCACATTGGATGTGCAAATATTATTCAGAACATGACTGTGGTAGTAATTTTAGCATAGTGCTCCGCATTGGATGTATAAATATTAGTGGTAGTAACGTGAAGCAGAGTATTGTACAAAGCAGACTGTGTATAAACATTACTTAGATCATGACGTAGTAACGTGAACAGCAGTGTGCACCGCGTGGCTGGCTCTCGTGCACAGTGTACACATTACTAGTTTGTACACATTACTAGTTTGTACACATTACTAGTTTGTACACATTACTAGTTTGCACCATGCAGCCTTACAGACACGTAACAAAGTTTAGTAACTACACTTACCCATCTTCCTCAGAAGAACTAAAGCCTTCGAGCTCTGACGACGACGTGTCGTCCTCCTCCTCGCTGCTCTCCAGAATCATGCGCTTTGCTTCGTCCGTGTTGAATCTCTTTGTCGTCATGTTGATTGTAAAATGTAGCGTGTGTACATGCTGTACAAGTGGGTTGTCCTTTTGAGATTTTCCTGAGTGTACATTGGTTGTTTAGTTCACGAAATGGCGACGGACATATGACTCAACTAATCACAGAGAAGGATTTTTTTTTTTTTTTTTTTCAGCGTCAGATGACACACTGCTGCCCTTTCGCTTGCCTGATGATGTTAAAATTATGCTGGGCTCTGCCTGGGCAGGCACCCGGAAGCAGGAAGCCGTCTCTTTCCGCCAGACGTAAAATTATATTTTTGCGATGTATTATCGGGGTGCTGTGAATATTTTAGAAACTTAGAGAAAAGTTTCAAGTGTCACCACGCGAAACCGCGGGCTCCGTGGACGAAGGGTTAATAATCCCAAAACATTTTGTTTTATTTAATTAGTACGCAGCCCACTAGATAGTGCTCTGAGGCCCACCAGTTATTGAGAATACCTGAAATAAGGCATTTTTTGTAATGCATCCATAAAAGCAGTTCAATCAGGAGAGACAGTGGGTGATTAGTAGTTAATGTTTATTATGCCAGATAATGAGTCCATGGTTACACAGAATTTATTTGGCGCATGAACTCCGCGAGGAGATTGAGATCGCACTGTGTTTGCCCTGAGCGGCAGCAATCTGTAGATCCCCCCGGGGAGTCCAGACACTGGTGGTGGTGGCTGAGGTTCTGCTGGAGTTGCTGGAGATGCCGATGGGGTGCTGAATCTGAGAAGGTGGATGGTGCTGGGGAGGCGGCGGGTCGCATGAGACGGCAGCAGGACGCCGCCTGCTGAACAGCTGGTAGAGTCTGACACTTCTGACGCTCCTGACAGGGACATCCGGTATGACGTGCATGCTGCTGGTGAGGGACGGTATGAGTGAGGGCCCGCCTGGTGTGAGGGGGTTGTCTTCCTGTCTGAACTTACGCTATAGCTTCATTTCAATCAGGAGAGACAGTGGGTGATTAGTAGTTCATGTTTATTATGCCAGATAATGAGTCCATGGTTACACAGAATTTATTTGTCGCATGAACTCCGCGAGGAGATTGAGATCGCACTGTGTTTGCCCTGAGCGGCAGCAATCTGTAGATCCCCCAAAAGTGAGAAGGGTAACACAGTGATCTGTTCCCCCCCAAAAGGAAGTACTACTCACCAAGCTGTACTTGAATTGGCTGCGAGTTCCGCCGGTTGGTGCGGCTGCTAGGGGATGAGGCATGGAATAACATACTGCGAAGGGGTTAGGTGGATGCCGGCGATCTGCCCTGCTGTGATGAATGATGTGCCGTCAGTGGCTAGGGTCGCGGTGACCTGAATTTAGAGATGTGATGGATCTAATGCTACTTTGATACTTGACATGATTGGAATATGATGCTGTGCAATTACTGGAGCGATACATGTAAAGTAGATGGCTATGACCAGGTGAGCATCTGACCCATGTGAGCGCGATTGGATGGATGTGGCGCTACTTACCGGATATACTTACCTGCTGTGATGGCTGAGGCCCCCGCCGTGAGGGATGATGTAACCAGAACACCTGGCGGGCTGCGCGCCCTGCTGTATGCATCATATGATCAACTGCTGTGACCAACTGCTGGCGGGCTGCGCACCCTGCTGTATGCATGATGTGATCAACTGCTGTGATCAACTGCGGGCGGGCTGAGCGCCGTGCTGTGATCAACTGCTGTGACCAACTGCTGTGCGCCGTGCTGTATGCGTGATGTGGTCAACTGCTGTGACCAACTGTGCGCCGTGCTGTATGCATCATATGGTCAACTGCTGTGACCAACTGCTGGCGGGCTGCGCGCCCTTCTGTATGCATGATGTGATCAACTGCGGGCAGGCTGAGCGCCGTGCTGTGATCAACTGCTGTGACCAACTGCTGTCGGGCTGTGCACCGTGCTGTATGCGTGATGTGATCAACTGCTGTGACCAACTGCTGGCGGGCTGTGCGCCGTGCTGTATGCGTGATATGATCAACTGCTGTGACCAACTGCTGGCGGGCTGTGCACCGTGCTGTATGCGTGATGTGATCAACTGCTGTGACCAACTGCACGCCGTGCTGTATGCGTGATGTGATCAACTGCTGTGACCAACTGCGGGCGGGCTGCGCGCCATGCTGTATGCGTGATGTGATCGCTTTTTTTTTTTTCTCTTCTTCTTTCCTTCTCTTTCTTTTTTCTCTTCTTCTCTTTCTCTTCTTTTCTCTTAACTGCTGGCGGGCTGTGCACCGTGCTGTATGCATGATATGATCAACTGCTGTGACCAACTGCTGGTGGGCTGCGCGCCCTGCTGAATGCGTGATGTGATCAGCTTGCTGTGACCGACTGCGGTGGGCTGCGTGCCCTGCTGTGTGCATGTGTGACCGACTGCTGGCCTCTTGTGTCTTCTCTTTCATTTTTCTTTTTCTTCCTGGCTGGCGGGCTGCGCGCCCTGCTTGTATGAATGATGAAGCCGGCAACGGCTAACGGGCTGTGTGCCCTTCTTGGATGAATGGTGTAGCCAGCGATACTTCTTTCTCTTCTGTTTGGGTGAATGGTGTAGCCGGCATTGCTTCTTTCCGTCTTTCTCTTCTTCTCGTTCTTCTGCTTGGATGAACGGTGTAGCCAGCAATGCTTCTTTCTTTCTCTTCTCCCTCATCTGCTTGGATAAATGATGACTGAGTGTCCCGCTTGCGATGACTGATGTACCATGAATGACGTCAACTCCCATTTAATACCATACGTGACCGCCTGCTCACGCATCCCTGTATGGAAGACGAGGCCGTGATGATCCTACGGACTTGCTTGGGTCGATGATAGCCTTATTATTAAGTGCTGCTGGAGAAAGAAGGGGAAAAGTGACGGCCCTCGACCACCGACCACCAGTTATATGCAATAGCTTAACGGCTGTTAAGGTTTGGCAGGTTAATTGTATTGCACATTTCGACGATGAGGCGATTCGAAGTGCTTCGCAGGAAATCGTTAGGGCATCGAAACATGATGCAGGAGAGACGAGATTTACACATGATTAAGAACATCATTAAAACATAAGGGGGTCGAAAGCGGGAATATAATGCCAGTTGCAGTTTAGGAATTAGAATGCAGTAGTGGGACGCAGAAATGGTTAATGTCCTTGAATCTGGTGCAATTAACAGGCAAACGCAAAAGTCTTTGATCTGGATTTAGCGGCTGAGGGTCCCAGCAGACCTGCTGCTCCCGGAGACCTTGTTCCCGGCGTGTGGAACATATTAGGCTCGTCGAGATGAACCAGTTCTGGTTGTTAATACGAAATCGTATTTATATAAACGTACGTCCAACCAGTCGAAATGTATTTCGCAGGCAGACATGAGAACAAAGGATGCAGCTACCACACACGTTTCTACGTAAATATATATATATTACAAACACATGTGATTAAATCCAAACGTGATCTGTCAACTACAAGTAGACAAAAGTTCAGAACTAACCGGAAGTAATTTTCTCTGTGACTTCCTGTGGATACTTTGAAGGCAGCCTAAACTGTCCGACTTGATCGCGGTTTTTGACAACGCCTCCTGCAGCGGCCGCTGCTCTCGTTTGGATCCCAGGCGGGGCGCAGCTCTAACGAACGAGCCTATTGTTAGGGATCTTTGAGCTCCGATGATGGCTGAGGCATCGGCGCACGTAGGCGGCATGAGCTGAGGATGACCGGCACGCCGCTTGTTGAAGTGGCAGGTTAGCAAATGGCTGAGGAAGGAAGGATTGGGGCACCTGGCGTTAAGCTGGATTCCTGGCAGCCGACCTCTAATATACTGGGCCAACGGATGCCAACGCTGTTGCACGCATGTGATTCCGCTGAACGATGCCAATGCTGCTGCGGTGTATGCGCTTCCGCCGACATATGCAATCTGCTAACAATTGAGTAATGCTGCTGCATTGAATGCGATATCGCAATAGAACCACGCGGACTATGATGCTAGGTCTGAGTTTATGATAGACTAGATTGGATCGCCCTGCTACGGAGTTAAATGCCGGTGAGTAATAGTTAGCTGGGCTAATGAGCCGTCAGAATCCCACTCACATGGGAGAGCACCACGTGCGCCAGGCTATTTGGGTGAAGAGCCTGCAAGACATGACTCCATGATGTTGCGCGATGAGAACCATGGCCACACGCTAATGTGACTCTGAATGGGTACTTGCCAGGATATGATAGGGTATAATATTAAAACTTTGATGATCTGGATGATTGTGGCCGAAAGTCGCTATGACTGGAAATGGGCCCTGTGGTGGAAATTAATCATAAGTGCTTAATTCTTAAATGTGTAGCTGAACTCTGAGAGGAGAGTCAGTTCATCTTGACCCTGATTCTGATCTTGACACGGTCTGAACTGCGCCATCCGGTTGGACGGTAACGGGTGGATCTCTGTAGGTTTGGGATCTTTTCGTTGTTTCCTTCTTCCCTCAGGCTCCTGACTCTCAGGGCCACCGCCACGCAACACCCTCCAGACGGGCATCAGGCTTGTCTGGTGGGAAGAAGGACACCGCGAGGGGGAGCCGGGGGAGGGGGGGGGAGAGAGTTGATATATAAACTCATGTTGAACTATTTTCCTGGGTTGGACCTTCAACCCATCTGTGGTGGAAGCTCTGTCCATCACTCGAATTATTCCGAGTTCCTGTTTAAAAATGTTTAAAAGGCATTTGAGTGTTTCGCATGCCTTAGTTTTCTCTACGGGAGATTGATGAGATTAGTTCATCCATTATGGACCCGACCCACGGGAATACGCCGGCGCACGATGAAGAGAGTTGCCGAGTGCCGACTGAGCTTGCTTATGTGGTTTGTGGTGAGGTCAGCGATGACCAGCACTTCGCTTGGATGAGGCCGCGTGATCCTGCTTGAGAATTTCGGGGGCTGCCCTGGTATGAATAACTTCCGGTTGATGGCGAACCGTAACTTTGTCGTTGAGTACTTCTTTAGCGTGATTTAAGAATTCTACCTCGGACATGAGACTTCGGAATGCTCCAGTCTCGAACGCTGAACTGGTACTAGCCGGGCATAAATTGTGCCTAGAAATTGAAATGCTATTTGAGCGCGTTGCTTTTTCTTTCTTTTTTTTTTTTTTAAGAATCCGTGATGAAGCTCTGTGAGTCTAAAACGCTGAAAGACGCAGAATATTTAAATGAGTTCTGGCTGCGTGACTATAATATCCCTGCTTGAAGCTGGCCTTGTAGATGGCCTTATAGGAGAGGTCATTGAGGCCCGCCTCAATAACGGACTTACGGTAATATTTCCCAAGTTGAACAGGGAAATGTCAGAGATGAAACAAGGTTACGGTTCAGACGCGCCTAGAACTACTGACGCCAGTCTGACCATGTTTATATAACAGAGAAGGAGGTCCGGTGTTACCGATTAACTGGTTTTTTGAATTAACTGGTTTATGTTCGCGTGCGTGAGGCAGATGTGTCGTGGGAGTGGCCTCTCAGGACCCGTGTTGACTAACTAGGAAATACACATTTCGATTGCATAGCCTCTCTGTCACATTCTTCTTAGTGTATCTTTGTAAAGAATATAAACGGAACAGTTTACTGTAAAATGCCCTACCTGTCCGTGAGGCTGTGCGCGGACGAGAGTGAACGCGGACAAGAGTGAACGAAAAAGTAGGTGACTCTGTTGATGCCTGTTCAATATGCTACTAACGTCAATAAAAACTAGATAAAACGCTCTTGTTGTCCGTCTGATATTTAAGTCATACATTGTTAACAGACGTCAAGTCGATATGAGACGAGTTTACTCTTCATACAGTGTGTAAGTGAAACGTGCAGACGTGTTTCCACCCAGATATATCGCTACTGTCAGCTGTGATCGCTCCGATTATATTGTGACAACACTGTGCTGTCTCACATCGCTAATGTTTTGTATTAAAGACTACGGACATGCATCGCTATCATCATAACAATATCCTACCCTGTGCAGCACGCATTCATCCAGATTAAACATGACTGTTAACTCATTGTTTTACGATAAGGACCTAGCGCACATTGAATAACTACAGGAGTTAGCGTCTCTCTTGAAACATTACCTACACACAGGAGTTAGCGTACGTCTCTTGAAACATAACGATGGAGCGGTTTGCTGCAGCATTCATTTAGGATTTACAACAGCATTGGCACGAAACGGTATCCATCTTCATTACAAAAATATCACTTGTTGACTGTCTACAAAATAAAATTAAAACAAAGTTGCGATTCCAGGAAAGAATCGAACTGCTGAACGTGTACATGCTTTACTCCCTTAGTGACCCCTGAACTACCACTGAGCTATCGTGAGAACATAATAATAGTGAGCACTATTAGGATTAAATTGACATTAGTAAATAGATCCCTAATAACCACCATCAACTGCGTTTCCCTCTGGCACATCAACATTAATGCACGTGTGCTGCCTATGCAATCACGTATTTGATTCGGATGGGTCTAAATGATTTAAGAAGAAAAGGCAGCAGGTGTTAGAATATATTCTACTATAGACTATATTCCAAGGTTACTACATGCCTAATTTGTAAAAGTTCAAGTTTTATTATTGTGAAGTATTTTCTAATGTGAACATCATATCCTTTGTACTTTCACCCAGTATCAACTTCACGATAGCTCAGTGGTAGTTCAGGGGACACTAAGGGAGAAAAGCATGTACACGTTCAGCGGTTCGATTCTTGCCTGGAGTCGCAATTTTGTTTTTATTTTATTTTTGTCAACAGTCAACAAGTGATATTTTCGTAATGAAGATGGATACCGTTTCGTGCCAATGCTGTTGTAAATCCTAAATGAATGCTGCAGCAAACCCCTCCATCGTAATGTTTCAAGAGAGACGCTAACTCCTGTAGTTATTCAATGTGCGCTAGGTCCTTATCGTAAAACAATGAGTTAACAGTCATGTTTAATCTGGATGAATGCGTGCTGCACAGGGTAGGATATTGTTATGATGATAGCGATCACTCTTGTCCGCGTTCACTCTCGTCCGCGCACAGCCTCACGGACAGGTAGGGCATTTTACAGTAAACTGTTCCGTTTATATTCTTTACAAAGATACACTAAGAAGAATGTGACAGAGAGGCTATGCAATCGAAATGTGTATTTCCTAGTTAGTCAACACGGGTCCTGAGAGGCCTCTCCCACGACACATCTGCCTCACGCACGCGAACATAAACCAGTTAATTAAAAAAACCAGTTAATCGGTAACACCGGGTGCGACGTGCGGATTAATGATATCCTTGGTTAATATATTAACCAAGGATATCATTAATTTCAAGCGCATATATGCGCTTGAAATGAATGAATGCCGAGGCCGCTTGGCACGAGAGCCGGCCGCGGTGAAAGCCGTTGCGCGGAAGCTTCCGGATAGGCGTGCATGAATGGTTGCTGGATTTTAGCCGGAGACTGCGAGTGCCGATCGGGTTGTTACCTGCACGGAGTACCTGGTGAGTTTCCCGCGGTGGAACGAGTGGAAGAAGATGCTTTCTCCTCCGCTGGTGGACTGGACGTTGCTTGCTCCAAAGCGAGGCTGGGGAAGGTAATGTGGACGTTTGCCACATCGCGTCGGTTCGTAATGAAAGCGCGCAGACGATGCTGATGGAGAACGTGGAGAACGCAACGTGGATCGTGCGTAACAGCAGCGTGAAGTCGCATGAGACGGCAGCAGGACGCCGGCTGCTGAACAGCTGGTAGAGTCTGACACTTCTGACGCTCCTGACAGGGACATCCGGTATGACGTGCATGCTGCTGGTGAGGGACGGTATGAGTGAGGGCCCGCCTGGTGTGAGGGGGTTGTCTTCCTGTCTGAACTTACGCTATAGCTTCATATCTTTGAACCTGCTATGAGAAGTATACTTTTCCATTCCTGCACAGAGAAATTGTCATGGTGTGTTTGATCACCTGGTAATGATCTTTAGGTATCACCAAGTTTAGCTTCTTTCTCATTATCCTGAATACTTCTCCAAGGTTATTCCCAAACATTTACTTTCATAGTCCCATGCCTGCTGTTTGTCTTTGATAGTTACTCTGATTGTTGTTGTCTCTGTCTGTGTCAAAAAGCAGCAGGCCTGCTGTTTTTAGGTGTTGTGTTCCACATGTATATAAATATAAAAACAGGGCAAAGTTACCGACAGGGAGAATGAAATATGGCACGTACATTTCAATGTAAATGAGGAAAGAAATGTGCACAGTGTGGATTTACAGCGGTTCATTAGATTAAATCCACTGTGCAGCTGTATCTTTCACGTGAACAATCTCCTATATCCCGAGCAAATGAGTGTGCAATCTTGTGTACCAGCTGTAAATTAATCCGTCTATCAGCTTGTGTCTCAGGTGATAGAGAGCTGAAATGGTTGAGCACTACCTCGGCTGCTTTGGATTCTCAAACGTTGAGAAGCTGTTTGTTAAACACTTAAGTTGGAGTTTACTTTGTGATTGCCTGTGTTAACAGTCCCAGACAAAATCTTGTTTTTTTCTTTTCTTTTCAGGGTGGTTGTTTTGTAAGATTCTAAATGACTATGCTGCAGCTGTTAATCCAGTTTCCCCGTAAAGGTCTTTCATTTCACCTCTGACCTCTGGACACAACAGCCAGCGAGACTCCTCTTTGAAACACGGATCTTTCGATCTCTCTGGGGGCGTGTAGGGGTATTTGAATCTGATGAGAAAATGCATGTGTGAAAAGTGTGTTGTGTTCATTTGGGTGATGGATAAATTGGCAAGTCGGATTAAAATGGAGCAAATGGAAGCCAGGGTGCACTTTTAAATGTAGTGCTGCTCCGTAAAACCGATATTCTTCTGCAAGTGTTGCAATATGCAAAGACTCAAATCATTTAGAATGACATACTTTAATAACTGCTTCAGTTTTTGCTTTGACATTTTGAAGCTGTTAGCAATTCCCCTTAGGGTTTTATGTAGGATTTAACCACATCACACCAGCCTGTCATGTGTAAAATGCAATAAAGGGATGATAATGATTAGGAGGTAGGAGAAGCTCACTAGCAGACCTATTTTTGTATCTCTGAGATGAAGTATTAGGATAGACACAGTGAGTGCTTCAAACTCGAGGATACATGTGCAACGAGACAAAACTATTCAAGTTTACAGTACATCTAAATCAAAAGTGTATTTATGACAGGTTTAGACAAGTGCAGCTACAGTCTTAATGGGATACAGAGAATGAGCTGGGTATTTATGTTGGATATCTCACCAGGAAGCACACATTTAACGATCCCAAAGTTTACTGTTTTCATTTAGAAGTCCGTTGGCATGCAGTCATAGCTGACCGACTTGAATGATGTATCTAAAAGCCGAACCTCCAAGCATACAGCCAACTATATTGCTTTTAAAAGCTTCAAGTAGGAGAGCTTCATGTGTGACATAATTAAATTCCACCCAAGTTAATTCAAACTGTTTAATGATGCAGGGAGAACAATTTCTTTCGCTGTGCCAGCGGTGGGTTGGTCCGCAGGGGCTACGAGTGAGGAGAAGCATTAGAAGTTCAGAAAGACACTCGTGATACAGAGGGGAGGGTGTGTAGATGGAGGCAGACTTGAAGGTTGTAACATCCTTGGAAACGCAGCTTCCTGTTGGTGTGATTGTTTATTTAATAATGCTGATTTGGCTCTGTTTGTTGTTTTCTTCATTATTTATAAAGATGATTGTCGACAATTATTAGTAAAATACACGTGAGACCAAATTTTAGCAGTGGGAGTACCTCTGCTCGCTTTAACGGTTGTGTTTGCTGTGGGTTACTGTAACCATCCTGCAGTGTTTCATTATTTTTCAAAGCTAATAACCTCTCCAACGGTGAACAGCCTGACATTCTACGTATTGTGTTTTTCTGTCTTTTTCCAGGAGTCAGGGCTAGACGGCAGGGAGGAGATGAGGCTGGCAGGTAATCCCACTCCATCTATCCATCAACCTGGAGACTATTTCCAGCGTCCCCTACAGAATGTCAAAGCGCCGCTGAGCAGCAGATGAGTCCATCATCCTCTTTCTAAGACTTTCGCTCAAGTTCCCATCAAAACACATAAACACATCATGTGCCATTATTTTCTATTGCCCTCCCTCCCGTTTCTGTCAATGGAGGGTCATGGCAGTGAGTGAACACAGTTGAGTGGAGTGCTCTATGCAGCATGCAAACGAGAAGCTCCGTGTAAAACCCACAGGATGTGACAGGATCCTTTCGCCGTCGATGACATCACTCTGTATGGGCTGCGATGGGGCATGTGCCAGAGATCTCCTGTCTACTAGGAAGTGAGACAATTAAAGAGATGACCCTGCCTCAGTTGCCGTCACTGTCTCTCTGCCAGAGAGAGAGAGAGAGCGCTTGGCTCTGCCATTACTCCTGCACTTGCTAATTAGCGTCTGTCGCTGGAGTAACTTGTACCTGTCAGTGTGTGCCGCTCTCCTATATTCCGTAACTTGAGGGAATTGAAATTGAATGCCAGCTAAGCTCCGACAAACTGTAAATGGTGCATGGGATACACCCTGATTCTCTCACTGACCTGACAGCCTTATATGTAAGAAATTGTTTTTAATGAACACAGAGTATCTCAGCAAGTTTTTACTGCTGGTGTGGACCGTTTCATCTATTCCAGACAAAGGGACGTGCTGGTTGTTTTATTGCATTTCTTTAGGTACTTGAGCAAGTCCCTGTGCCATATGTTCATGTATGAATGCCAAAGCCATTTCTGTTCCAGATAACCCAGTGCCTATTTACATTAAAGAGACATGGTGAAACTGCCTGGTCATTGGTAATTATTGGTCCCATTCCCAGGTCCACTTTGTGCTTGTTCAGGCAGAACAAGGTCAAGTTTATTACAGACATTTCTTCACCCACAGGATTAGCCATGCGGCTAAAATTCATCCTTCCACTTTTCCATTAGTTGATTTATCTGCAGACTAGACTGTTCTACATAATGAGTAAAACATGAATTATGGTCAAAGCAATACAAATATTTCATTTACATGCAGATCAACGCTGACATATTGAATTGTTCCCAGTTAGACGCAGTCCTATTTTAGGGCTAATCCCTCTCTGTTTGCAGATGCTCAGTCATCCCAAACATTTTACTTGTTTTGAATAATGGAGTTTATCTGTGATTGTTTGTTGCTGTCATACGCAAAATAGCTACCTTGCATCAAGTCTGACTTGTATAAGTAGTGCAGAAATACCTCCCCGACACACATGCACAGGAGTACACGCACACACTGTGTCCTCTTGCTAAGCTGGATGAGACTGTTGATCAAACCCCAGGCTGTGCCCAAATGCACAGATCTCTCTGTACAGTAGCCCTTGACCTTGCTGTGTGTCCTCGTGGCCCAGACACCCGCCTGAAATTAAATTACAGATTAGTGGCTTCAGGCCCAAAGAGGGGTTTATTTGGTTGGCCCCTCTCTGAGAAGCGTTCATTCAGGGACTGGAAAAAAATGGCGTGGGATTTAAGGAAGAAAATGTCTGAAAATGTCTAGAATACTGTGAGTGCTGGAGCCAATGGTCCCCGAAAACTGAAATGTCTGCAAAGACTTCTAAATCTTACATTGTAGTTAAAAGGGACATGGGGCTGGTGGAAATGTGAAAAATGGTTTCTTGGAAGCAAAATAAAAGTAAATTATAAAGAAAACCAAAGTCGAACTGAGGGAACTCAGCTCACTGCTGAATGAATACCTTGGGAATTAAAAAGTAATTCTTGTGAGACAAAAGAAGCCAATGCCAAGCCCTCATTAATTTGGAAGTCTGTCAAGCCTTTCACAAACCTTAATTCCAAATGACATTCACTTCAAACAACATTCGTATTAGAGTGACCATCAATTGGTTAGTGTAGTGGAGTTAACACAACTGCGTTAAAAAGTTGCTAAATAAAACTTCTAACTTAAAGAATAAGCTCAGATGTTTTACTAAAAAGGGTTGTCTTTGGAAAATATCCACTTGATTTGGCAAAATTAGATTACTGAGGCATGTTAGCTTCGGCTGAACTTTGGTGAGCATTTTATCTTCCCTAGCTGATAGTGTGATTGTGCTACTGTGATCACTTCATTACCAGAATGGACATGACTGATACTTATAGAAATGCACATATGGGCATGTGACTATTGTTTTAAGACAGGCTTGATTCTTCTAAATTAGAAACACGACCTGTAGAAGTCAGAACAGCAGCATGCATTACAAACCTCAGTTAACTTCAACCCACCAACTACAGGTCTTTACTTAGCATCTTACTTCAAATAACATAATTGTTCACACTTAATTTCACTTCTCACGGACTAAAACTTAGAAGACAACCAAAATATTTTGAAGTAAAAAAATGTGTACGTTTAACAAAATGAACAAAAGAACATGCAAATTGGGAAGAAAAAATATCTAATTTACGTCCAACGGGGACCAGATGATAAATATTTAAAGATGCTCATGTCATGTATTTAATTTAACTATCAAAATAAAACACTGAGCAGGGTTTTGTGTTTCCCCACAGCCAAGCCTCGGACTACGTCTCACACACACAGGAACGTTTCACAGATTCAATAGTCTCAAGTTCAAACACCCTGAAAGCTGCTAATGGGTTGGTGTGGTGTTTGCTTGTACACGTACAATGCTTACTGAAATTTAGAGGTGGTGTGAGTTCATACAAGTCGGTAAAGGAACCCAAACGGAGGCAAACAGCAGAGATTTGTCCTCGGCAGCATGTGTTCACATTGGCAAGAAAAAAGAAAAAAGTGCAGGTATACCAAGGGACAGGAGTCAACGTAAAACTACTTAAGTTTAAACTGCCACACTCATACATATAGGCACACTTCACACACTAAGTTGGAGCACATTATTGGTAACACATCGGTCGGCTATTAGTGGCCAAAAAACACAGACTGGACAAACACTCCGGCTGTCAAATCCACTTAAATAGAATTGGGCAAAAATGTGCTATCAATGCAGACCGGATCAAACAGTGTCTTGGAGCGTGAAAGAACACCAATGCAGCTATTTTTCAGAAATCTCTTCTTCACACTCCGCAGAGCTAACGTACCCTGGCTCAGACTGCGGTCCAATCATGCAGTAGATTTATATTAGCACTTCTGCTACTCTGCATTTGACTTGATTTGAACATGAGGTCCCACTAAAGTACTCACTGAAATAGGGCCAGATGTGCTCCTAAATTTTAGTACACAGTAAATGCTTAGTGTGCTCTTTAGTAAATATCCTACTTTATTTTTTTTCCTCCCATTTGTTTAGCAGATACTTCAAGTTAAGCTTGTACGTACATCCTTTCACTACCACATGAATCATCGCTTTCCTCTCTATCGAAAGGGACCTCAGTCAAATGGAGAGGAAGCAGCTGTCCGCTAGTGGCCCATGTTCTGTTTGGTACAGGACACCTGAGGTCAGTGGCTCTCAGTCCAAGTACTCTGCACCCAGAGCTCTGTCAGTTCTGTTCTAGCAGTCTAATCAGGGACTGTTTCACACCAGGGACAGCAAGTGAATGCAATTAAGCACAGGGTAGTAAAGAAGAAACCAGGACCAGGATTGAAGACCACTGTGTAATTGGTTTATTCATGGGCTCCTGGGATACTCTATCACAAGTTATCAAGGTGCATGTAAATAGCTTGGGCTATGGCCAGTAATCAGTTAACTCTGGAAGTAAGCGTGGTGTGTAAACACTTACTGTGAATTCTGCTCACTGTGAGCATCCTTGCATCATTTTTACGATCTGCTGGGTTTGTTCACCGCTTAAGGAGAAAACACTGCCAGCATTTTACGCTGTTTTATTTCTCCTGAGGAGGTTCGATAATGTATTTAGTATGCAGTGGCGGGGGCGAACATAAAACAGGCAAATCAACTGAGATAGTGATCCACCATTATGAGGTTTTGAAAGCTGATGCTGTGACCAATATTAATGCTCTGAGAATATTCATGTTACATTTATAATACATTTATTCGTTGACATTAATTTATTCAAATTCTTAATTAAAATCACAATTTCATTCAAAACATTTTGAAACAATCAAGCTATTGAAATAACTTCTAGAATAACTTAATATTATCATTATTATATCCTGTTTCAATGGAATTATTATAAGATTGCTATAACCATGAGATGATTTGATAGTAGATGGGGGATGCAATCCTCCTTGTCAGCAAAATGTCCAAAATGCATCCCCCTTGCTTCCCTCTGCTTTTAGTCGTTATGCTCGGCTATGGTCTCATTCAACAAAACTCAGCAAGAAAGGGAATAATCGTATTTCCAAAAATGTCAGACGATTCGTACAGCTCTTTAATAGGTTACCAAATAAGAAAACTAAAAAGTGACGTGTGACAGAAACATTGTGTCAATGGGTAAGACCCAAGTAGAATGATCATTATAGTCTCACGTGGGGTTTTGGGAGTTAAAGTAGTCCCAGTGCAAACACCAGAACAAATTCAGACAAATACACCTCCTTATTTTATTAATTACTTTTGTGGTGAGATGAAACATTTGAGGTCAAAATACTGACCTTTAATTATACCTCCTTATTAGGCCAGTAGGTATAATGTGTCAGGATAGGTGGGAAGAAAAGCTGTACGGCCCTACTCATATATCTTCAAGGACAAAGGAGTCGCTTTCGAGGTTAGATCAAAATTCCTTGAGTGAATCACATTGTGAAAGTAAGAAAAGAAACAAAAAACACTTGAAAGCACCTGAATTCATAACACTCTGAACCTCCACCTTGAATGGCAAGCAGCCGCACTGGGCATGAGATGTTGACATGAGGATTTAAGAGTCAGAAAATGAAAGTTTTTGTTGGGAGGGCAGACATCTACAATGAAAGAAAAAGAGACAAATATGGTGCTGAGAATTAAAGCCTCAATCCAAAAAGAATACCTGCTGTGAATATATAGACAGGGATTTTCGTATAGCTTTCAGGTTGCGCTTTCACGCCAGTCCTTTTGATATCTCTACCGTTAAAAAACTGTGTAAAGACAACTAATACAGTATTTACATCAGCAAGATGGAGAATAAGATCATGGATCGGTGCAGCATGAATAATATGGTGGGCGTCTTAGTGTCATGGTGAAGGGGAGGCTGAGCCTGAAAGAAAAGCTCTCGGTTTAGCAACAGATATCTTTCGAGAGCTCTGAGTAATTCTCTGTAGTGATGGAAAGGATAAGTTTGCAAGTAAAATCACAGCTTACAGTTGCTCCCCTGCTACTTTGCATCAAAAGGTGAGGTGGTACGGGCATCTAATCAGTAAGCCACTGGGAATCTTCCCTGTGGAGATGTTCAGGGCACATCCAACTGAGAGTAAACCCGTGGGCAGATCAAGAACACAACGGCCTGGGCAGGTCTGTGGATCCTCCCCCGAGATGGCTCGGGAGGAGACATGTCTGAGCCAACAAATCCAGGTAAGCAGTGGAAAACTCAAGCTTTTGACTACTCTGTAATGTCAGTTGCTGATAATGGGTGTGTTACCTACTGTACCACGGTTCTTCATTTCATGCTCTTTTCTCTCAAAAGTGATTCTCATTCAACATTATTACTAAAATATTCCTAAATTGAGCTTTAAAAGTACCAAGGATGTGGTCAGTGTGAATAAGTAAGTCTGAATTCAGGGTAGACAGAAAAATCACAGCTAAATGTAATTACATTTTGAATTGAAAATTAACTGTTAATGGTTATAATTCAAATTGAACTTATGCTCCTTTTTCCACCTTTTTGACTGACCCACTCAGTGAAGTGCATCCATGTCTTTGGGGTCAAAAGGAGTTTTTAAATTGTTTCTGTAGTTATTGGTAAACAGTCTCAATGCACAGACTGCCTACCTACACATTTAACAGGTGCTAACTGCACTTGACCTTTGTTCACTTATTCTGTTTAAACCTTGGCCACTGAAAATGGCATCAATCCAACTTTTGGCGCCTGCAAAATGATATAAAACGTCTGAATCCCCCCTGCTAACTGAACTTGGCGGGAGAGTTCATCAAAATATCATGATTTGCCAAACGGACGAGTCACAGCACATGCCCTCCACGAACGCGCGTTTTTTCAGTGCGCTGCAATTTCAACGTCCATTTATGTTCTCTGATCGCTGTTCTGTAAAAAAATACTAAGTCAAATTGTGCCATCCTATACATGTTAGTCTCTAAAGAAGCCAGCAGAAACAGGAAGAAAAGGTCAGCTGGCCGTGGTGTATTCTTTAGAATCAACATCAAAGACATGCAGGTGCAACGGGTACAAGCGATTGTGGAGCTGTGCCCATTGAGCACATAGAGGTGAACCCCTGGAGCGGTACAGTATACTATGTAGTTGACTGTTGACTGGAAATCCCTTTTAGTGGAGTAAACATGAAAGGAAATACCTTTTAACACTTAATAATATATGTTCATGAAGTCAAAGGTCCAACAACACGGGGAATGCCCATGTGCATAGAACAAATTCAAAGCAATATTTTTTCACTTAACTTTGCAGACAATAACACTACTATCACATGCAGGTCCCAAACACAAAATGCACACAAGTAGTTCTTACAGAAGGACAATATGTGAATGGATCTACACAGCTTAAACAACAGATACAGTGTAACCCAAATACTTCACACTACTGGATGCATACAGGCTCGAAAAGTAGACCAGAGATCCTTTCCAAAGGTTTTACATCTAAGATATTCAGCCACCAAATCATAATCAATAAATACCAAATTCATGACACTTAAAACCTCTCATTTATATTTAAGATGGACACAACAATGTTTCAAATTACACCCTTTATCCATTTCTATATGTTTATATTTTAATGAAGTAAAAGCATTTTCTTGTAATGGCATTCAAGTTTAATTACTGCTTATCTGTGTCATATCATGTTGGAACATATATGTTCAGATACCAATATTTACAGTTGATCCATTTTCCATTTTAGGTTAATTTTTAACTTTATTGATGCACACCATCATCTGAGGATGGTATGCAGAGCCACTGAGAGAGATACATACCATAGACATGTTGCATTAGGATCCCAAGGCTGAAAATTGTTTGAAGTGAACTGCTGATTCTTGTCAAGCACTATAAAGGATCGGGTGGAAGGTTCAACAACGTGGCTGACTTTGACATTCCATCTCCTTTAACAGTAAATATTGATTTATTTCAACCACGAGGGTAACCTCTCCATGACTTTAGTGTTAACTACCTCAACATTACCAGACCTTAAAAGAGCTGTGTTTAGCTTTCAGAACATTGATATAGAAGCAACCAACTATTAGCTATGAAATGATATACACTGTTGAGTAATGTCTACCTGAGCAGAGAATGAAGTCACTCTCTTTTTTACATGACCGGGCCGGCCACGCATGCTTTTAGTTCATGCTAGTACATTTTAGTGCGCCCCCCTGGCTAGCTCATGGGCGCTGCTCAGTACTGCTATCATACCTGCTATCACCCTCCGGTTCCCTCTGAGATAAACACTGTTAGCTCTGTCAGCACTTTGCTGTTGTTTGCACTGTCAGGACTGTTAGCACCGTTAGCTGTGAGCTATTAGGAGGCAATTAAAATGCTCTAAATCACGTATCTTGCACCTTTTCACATCGCGGCCACCGATCAGAGAGTACTCGCATGAAATGCGTTTGGAACTGTCATATGGGTAGTTATAGAGGGCACTTACTAAAGACGAACAACATCTAATTAATGATAAAATTATGAGGACCTCACTCTCGTCGTAAAATGCCAACGCTACCTGTCCATTTTTTTCTCACTGGGCTCCAAAAATAAGGTTTGGCTCAATTCATATATTACATATTATATTATGATAGTCAATTACTGTAAATTGCTGGGGTTTTTTAGTTGTATAATTTATAACTCAAAAGCTTGTATTTTTTTGCGAAGCCACCCCAGTTGCTTTACCTGAGAAAACAATATAATAAATGCACTTAGAGCAGACGTTTCTCTCCTGCTTGTCCATATAGAATACACACACGATCTGGATTTTATTTATCGCCCAACTGTACTGTGTCTGCTCAAAGTTTTAATATTTCATAAACAGTGATCAATCTCCTAGTGCATCGAAGAGCAAATAAGTAATGACACTCCTGCTTGGCTGATGAATACTGCAGCTTCTATTGGACTTTGTGGTTGCATATTTGATTTTTCTCCTAAATTCTATTTAAAATCTCATTACCTTAAATCAGGATGAAGTGATATCATGCTAGATTCTATTCCCTTTTCAAAACAGCTTCCTCAGAGGCCCTGAAGTAAATCACTGGTCCAAACTTGGGAAAACAAAACACAGTGCATAAGCAGAGGCTTTATTTTAGCAACTGAAATGTGTGCTTTGTCAGACTCATTCAGATGTGCTGGGCTGGCCCTAATTAAAGTGTTCTGGTCTACAGAGTCCCTGACTGGTCCTGAGCATGCAGAAGCTGTCTTATTCTTTCCATCCATCACATCTACTGTAATTACTTTTGTTTACAGTGGAGGAAACGGCAGCTGTCTGATTAGAAGTTATTGAGGAGATAACTCATAGGTAATTTAGAAATGGCGCTCAACTTCTCTCCTGGATGCAGATGAATCATTTCCTGTATGAAGTGTGGGGACGATGTAGAGACGCTCATGGAGAAAGACCCTGACAAATGACCACAGGGCTGTCAAATCTCCAAAACATGTTCCTCTTGAGCCGTACATTGTTGTTTTCTTCCAATGGTTATGAGGGTCTCTCTTTTCCTGAGGCAGAAATAAAAAAGTTTGCAAAACAGTGTGATTAGTTGCACACTGTGTTAATTTTGTTAATATATTAATACATTATATATTTAGGAATATTATTATTATATATTATATTAAAGGGCAATTTCAGTTCCTGTTCAAGTCCCTCCCCTCTGGCAGGAGGCTGCGGTCCATCAGGACTAACGCCTCACGCCACAGCAACAGTTTCTTCCCGTCGGCAGTCGGGCTCATCAACAGGGCTCGGGTCCCCCACTGACTGTCTCTGTCACACCCAGGACTATTTTTTTATATTTTTATTTTTATTTTCTTCCTTCTTACCGGTCACTCCTCTGCACACTTCATATTTAAACACTCATGCCACTTAACATACACGTTTTAACTTAAACACACGTCACTTTAACGTACACTTACATTAACGTATCTGTTTGTCTGAGCACTTTATTTTATACTTATTTTAATTACCCATTGTACTGTTGTTGTCGTTGATTGTTGATTGTTGATTGTCTCGTCTAACGTCTCATGTCCAATGTATGCACCTTCCACCAAGAGAAATTCCTCGTTTGTGTAAACATTCCTGGCAATAAACGGTTTCTGATTCTGATTCTGATTGGTTCTTTATGACTCAATGGTTTAAAGAAGGCACCGTATGACTGCAATATCACAATATTGTAATAAAAAAAAGAGTCTTTTTGCGAAATTGATACTGAGATGTCCATTATTGATATAGAAAATGGATGTGCAATATCAAAATGGCGAATCAATACTGCAATACCCATTTCCAATATGGGAAATGGATCCTGCAGCAGAGATATGATATAGGATTATTTATTTTTATCGACTGCAGATTTTGAAAATACTGTAGATATTGCCCCATTAGTACCTGTACTTTGGTTGGTTTGGTTATTAAAATGTAGCATATTTCACGTAATGAACATCATTTCTATACATTCAGATAGATGCAGCAAGTGTTATTATCTCAAAACAATAATGAATTGATGTTGTATACAGTGATATATCAGTCAGTAAGATACTGATAGAGCTCACAGCCTGTCGTGATGTAGGACACAGATTTGCATGGAGCTGAATAAATTGCACCTGTTATTCTTTAGAATATATATTGTAATGCTATTTTTCTAACTTCCAAATTTGCGAACAAGTAATGACATCACTGAAATCCATGATTATTCAATATTTGCACGTTAATCAAACAAATATATCGTCATTTATTTTGATATCCCTTTTAAACACAATTTTGGTACTTTATCTGTCTTTCATCTTATTGGAAGCCACAATCTGACACACCATTTTTCTGTCTGAGCTATTGCAAATTGGTTTTGGACCATTGGACAAAGAAAAGTAAATTGACCGACTTGTTTTCTTTTCCATAAACCACACCAAAGATGGAACTGTTGGTTACAGACAGTGTGGTCGTCAAGGCTTTCCTGTTGTCCTTGAGCGCTGAGTGGGTTCACTCAATTAATGGCTGTAATTGGACTGTTTGGAATATCAGCACTGCTAAAGTTACTTTGACAGTGATTTAATTTGACATGTTAATCAATCATCAACATAGCTGGAGCACCCACTAATATGTTAACAAGGGATAGAAATAGCATTTATATTGTATGCAGACAACGGTGTAGCGCACAAGGCATTGAGTATAATCATAATATATTAGCACTTTGTTTATTGATTTATTTTTGGCTCTTTCATCATTGTGCCAGGGGTGTTTTTCTCAGCAATGGGGCCAGAAAATAAAAGGAAATGTCATAAAATAAATAGTACCTAATAAACTATTGTGTAAATAGTATAGCTCAAAACCAGTTTCAATGAACTTTCTGTTTGTACAACAGATCCCCTCCCTTGCCAAAGTGTTAGATTAATTACTTTGCTTTAATGGGCCCAACTACAGGGTACTAGTAATTAAAAGATAATGATGGGTCCCTTTGAATGTTACAAATAAAGATGCACAAAATCATACTTGCTATTTCTGCCAAATTATCCATGCCTTCCTGTGGAGTCTGTGGAGTCTGTGGAGTCTTTGCTCTCAGCAATCCATATCAGATACACTTTGGATTATCACTCTGGATAAGAATAATGAATACACATGTTCATTGGCATCCATCTCCATGACCCCTTTCTCTATGACTAGCTGGAGAAAAATAAAAGTAAAAGTCGTATATTGAGGACTGTATCTCTTTTTCCTACTTTTTGTGGGTGTTGGCAGCTGTGTTTGGTGATGAAATGAGTCCAGGCCTTCTCTGTGGGGACCAGTGAAACTCCTCATGAAGCCCCTTTACGTGTCTCCTGACCGGCTGCAAAAAAACAATAAAGCTATGACAAAAAAACTGTGATGAGTCATGTACATATTTGATTAATTCAAGAAATAAAAGAAACATCTTCTACCTCATCTGCCTCCAGAACCTTCCAGAAAATGATTTTCTATTGGCATCAAACTAACACAAAATGTAGCACACCAACACTGCAAGTACAGCAACAATGTGTTTGGATTTTGGGAACTCAGTGGAATTCAGCATCCTCAGATCCCTCAACGTGGCTGCATTTCTCAGGGGATCTATTATTATGAAAGCTGAACCCCAGTGGCTGTCTTGATGAACTTGTTGTGGCACCGCTGGAGAAGAAATCTTCGTCTAGTCGCTGTTGTGCTTTATGAAAGAGAGATGAGAGGGTAGGTCTATTTTGTTTCATTCTGTACATGTAGAGAAAGCATCAAACCACAAAATGAGTTACATTTTTATTGTGGTGTGTAGCTTTATCACTGTGGTGCAGAAATGCAGTTCATAACTAAATGCAGTTCATAACTATATGCATGGCTGTATAGTACTACGTGGTAAAACCATTAGGGGTTGACGTGAAAACAGACTCCGACTTACAGTCAGAGCACAATGAACAAAGTGGTGTTTGAAGTGTGATTCAGTCTGGTTGGAGGGTTTAACACTTGCAGAGCCCCATAGCTGGAGAGTTGGAGCCAGTGTGGGACCAGACCAGTTTAATCTGTCATACAGTACAATTGTGAATGGTTTGCATTCAACTAAATACTGAATATCTCCTCAACCCCAAGGTCTATTTGAATAATTAAAAAAGCTATAATAAACAGAAAACCCTTGTAATCCTATTTCAGCCATAAGTAAGTCCATTTGAATTTGTTTTGCTGGACATAAATCGCAATGTTGTGCGTATCTTGGTGAAGGTTGGTTTCCCAGCGGATTTGGCGTTATTGGTGGATTCAGTAGGCTCTAAGGATTCCAAAACTGTAATCCTGTGTAACTTCATGCTATCGATATGAAAGGTCATATTTTAGGAAATCGGAGTGCTCTCTCAAGTCACTCTCGAGTCCCTTGAAATATTGACTTGTAAGGCGAGGATGTGCCGTTTTTTTGCTCTATCACACCAGAAGCCCTATTTTGAATTGGTAGGGCTTGGGAGATCGATGAAGAGGTTCGACGAAGGGCTGAGCCCCCATTTTGGGGGGCTCTGGGGTTAAGAACCCACAAAATATAACATGTTGAAGTTATACAGTGTGTTTTAGTGTAAAAGGTTATCCATAGAGTGCTGGAATAAATGAGCCCTAGAACCAATAAATGAACAAGCACTTTTGCATTTCTGGTTCCCCTTTCTCAAAGTCAGTGTTTAAAAAAAAAAGTTTTAGATTAGATGAATGCATAAAATAAGGTCGGTCGTTAACACAAGTTGAAGACATTTAAAAAATATATATAAATAAATACCCCTCTCATGAATTCTTTGACTTAAAAAAGGTGGTTGCCAAAACTTTCATAGTCTAACATTAGCTTTTCACTTCTGCCGATTATATTCACGCTTCAAAAATCATTAAAGTGATGTTCATTTGTGAAAATTATCTTGCTGAACAAAATGTGTAGGTGTCATAAACTTGTATTTGCCATGGAGCCTTTTTCTGAAATAATCCAAAATCCAATAGAAAAATCTCATTGGCTTTTTGTGTGTGCAATACATTCTGGGGTTGGCCTATTTACGTCGTTCCTGCAGCACTCTATTTCCCCCGATTTCCAATCTTTGTACTGAGCTAAGATATAGCTGCTAGATTTACCTTTCTATTTAGCACACAGGTACGTGAGTCCTGATCTTCTCATCTAACGCTTAGCAATAAAGAAAACAAGGGTATTTTCCAAAATGTGGGACTACTCTTTTACATTTCTAGTGCATGTCAGCATTATTCGACAGTGCACAATGGAAATGAGCAAAAAGAAATGAAAGGAACAAAACCGGCATGACAAAGGCTGTTATGTCAGATTCAAGACAATATATGCATCATTTTCATCTGAGCCACATTCAATAGCCAGAGACTTTTACTTCGATGGTGCCTACATGAAGGCTGGATAAACCCTCAGAACTATTTTAAGGATTTAATTCCATAAAGCTTCTCTTGGAGTTCACAGTTATTATGGTGAAGTTATAGATCATGCAGTCAGCAGAGCTGTTATGTAGTTTGGGTTTGTCCTCCGGTCATTGAAGGCAACATATTTACTCCGAAGAGACATGCATCTTTACTGTATTCAATTTGGCATGCCAGCATCCAATATTTTCATCATTTCTAGGGCAACCCATGACATTCTCAATACTTAGAATGACATAAGCAGGATATGTGTTCATGTATTACTCCCACCAGCTGACAGTAAAACTACTGATATACGGCCAAATATGCCATTTGTAATCAGGGCAGGTCATTTCACCAGCGGCATCTTGGTTAATTGACTGGGGAATTAAGAAGAGCGAAGTAAGGATTGCTGCTCAGGCCTGATCCACTTTCAGGGGTAACAGAAAACAAGAAGCTATGCTGAAAACTCATGAATAAAACATATCATTAACGCCTGGTAGTTAATGCACATGACAGGCAACATGTTACATAAAGACTCAGCACTCGTACACTTGCATTTGCATCTCAGCAGGAGGCAAAGGAAAGCGCTGCTGCGTTCAACCCTTCTTTCTACTGTTTGTAACCACTGAACAAACTAGAGGCCTGAAAGAAAGGTTCCTTGGCCACATGACAGCATGTAACTCTGTGATGTCGAAATATGTTCATGAATCTTAATTTGTCCACTGATAGATCCAGCCAAATTATTTTGTTATTTATCTAAACCTCCATAGAAACATTGCACTTACAACCAACTGCAGGGATGAAGAAGAAGACAAATAAGCCTTCTGATAAAAACCTAAAAACCTCTGTCCTTGAATACTTTTACACAAGTATAGCATCAATCTGTGAGGTTCCTTGTGTTCCGTGTCTGTGCTGAATGCTGCTGTTCAATTGAATTTGAATGTCTCTTGAGTGAGTTCCATTGAAAAAAAAAGTGAAACAAAAAGAAAAAGTCACAACTCGTGAAAACTGAGAAAAATGTACGCTGCGAAAATGAATACAATGAGTGGGTTTTTAATATGGACTCCTCTCGTATCAGGGTGAAGTGAAATGGATTTACCTTTCACCCAAACCTTCCTTGTCTGCTTTTGTTTTAATAAATGGGGTGGAGAATTTTACAGGTTCAATAAAAGAGGCTTTGCTTCGCCAAACTGATTCTAGGGGCGTGGAACTGTGCGGGGGCTCTGGAACATGACATGATTATACCTATTTTACAGTTTTGGGGGCCAAGAGTGAGCTGTTCTCATTGGGCCAATTTCTAGTCGTGCCCCAGCCTGATATACAATTGTCTGGACTGGTCAAATATTCTGTATTTTGAATTTAATTCAGAAAACTCCGTGGAGTTAATCTATTCCCAATCATCTTTCTTCAAATATTCACAAATTTAAATACATTTTTATTGAGTGATTGAAAATGTGTCAACAGTGAACTTTACACACACACACACGCACACTCTTGTAGGCTATATCTCAAGAACAATTAGTGCTGATTGGTTGTTAGTAATGGAAAAGGTAAGTTTGCACTAACAACACAAGTGGAAATGAAAAAGGTTTGCATGTTTGCATAACGGACACAGATGTACTGTGAAGGCCTGTGTCATAAATAATACATTTGCCAAACTGTCGATCTCCTCCTGTACTCATAGAAAACACTATTTTGCACCAGTTAGTGGATTTACAGTCGATCCATTCACACCCTGATCAAATTGATGTTTCCTTCAGCCAATACGAGGAGGAGGGTGACCCATCGGTGGGAGGAGGCGTCAATGGTCCTTTGGGCCTTCATTTCATGGAGAACTTGCACGTGCACAATTGACCTTTTTAGTGCACTGAAGCGGGCGTATTGAGCTGTGGAGTGAAGGTCACTTCATAGTTAAGTTTCACCTGTTGTTGCTGGAGGCGTGGTTGCTAGGCCATCACTAAAACATGCTTGGAATAAGTCCGCCAGCTACCAACAGTGGCGGTGCGTCAATAGAGGGCGCTAGGGCGCCGCCCCTCCTAAAATTTTGCGATGAAAAAAAAAAAAGAAGAAAAAAAAATATAATATATACTGTCAAAAAACATTATATATCAAATAATTTAAATAAGAAATATACCGTGTTGACGCGCTAAATGTGTGTGGGAGACCGTAAGCCCCTGTCAACAACCACTTAAGTTAAATATAATATATCGCCATTCATCATTACTGAGAAAAGCCCCTCCCCTCTCGGGGCGCCGGCCAAATGTGTGTCTATGGAAAGCTAACAAACATTTCACCCTCGTGACGGTAAGGACAGCTTCTCATTGGCGGATGAAACGTGAATCTTCGGGCGCACGAATCTGCGCCCTAGCCAATGACATCGTTTCTTATTGCAACGTGGTTGGACTATTCGTCCAATCAGAGACCTTTATCATTCCCTCACATCCCATGTAGCTACGCGAGCAACACAGCTAGCAGAGACTGATTATGTTAGTATGGCGACTGAAAACTCTGTGGTATCTCTATGCGAAACACCTTTCAATCCACGATCAGATGTTGACAAGAAGAGGCTGAAAGAGTTGGGACCCGAACGTCCGAATTTAAATATTCAGCAGCAAAGCAGTGAAGCTACATGCACCAAGCTACATGCTAACCGGAGCTGCTAGCTGGAGGCTCAGTGTGCAGTGGCTCTGAGCAGCCGAGGAAGCGTCGGGCTGTGAAGGAAGATGAGCTTGAAGGATTGCTGCAGAGGTGAGTGTCAAAATCAGCAGATGCCTGTGTTAGAGTTTAATGTTTTATCTTTCCCACAGCAGAACACATGTTGGACATTGTTAGATTTGGGTGGATATCATATCAGGCTATAACTTTATCTAAAATACCAATTCAACCCCCAACAAGTTTGTGTGTTTGTGTGTGTGTGTGTGTGTGTGTGTGTGTGTGTGTGTGTGTGTGTGTGTGTGTGTGTGTGTGTGTGTCATAGCTACAGCCATCAAGGTGGCTCCTGGCCTTTTGTCTATGTTGCTGAGCCATCAAGACACACAAAACATAGTTTTTTGTATGTAGTATGAAGCCTGTTTGTAGTAGATATTTCCCCACAACTTATCTTACTGTCTCTCTCTCTATATATTTATCTGTAGGTTATTGACACCATACTTGGACACACCAGGGAACACTCTGCCTTCAAAGACCACCTCACCAGTGCCACCTTACTGCAGGGCCCCCAGTTTGAATGCTACGTCAATGTATTCCCTGAAGTTGCTCTGGCCACCACATTGAATGTTTCTTAAACCATTCTGCTCTGAACCTCTCATGCCCAAAGTTACAGTTTGTTGATAGTTGTTATTGGACAGTGTTGAGCACTGTGTTTTCTTGAAATAAAGCTTTGTTTTTTAGAATATTCTACTCCAAACCTCTTTTCTTCTCATTGTGGAGTGCTATTTAAACCGCGCCGCCCAACTGCGCCCCCCCCCAAAAAAAAAATGTCACCAGCCGCCACTGGCTACCAAACGTCACGCTTGTAGTTAAGCCACAATGAGCCACGATTAATGATGGATGAGCCGATGCCGATGTCCTTCCCTCTTGTTTGGTCCGGCGGTGAAGGACATTCGATCGAAGCTGTGGACCTCCAGAAGGACACAATCTTCTTTTTTATTCGGGAAAAGATTCTGTGGACCCTGGTGAGTATCACTGCTGACTGAGAGTAGACGCTACCTGGCATGGTTTCAATGCCCCACAATGCATCGGTGGTAAACAAAACCACACACTTTTCCATAAAAATAAATACTTTACATTGACTGGACGCAGTAAATGCTCGTATCTACCATCCATTCATCCATCAATTTTCGGCCGCTTATCCGGGGTCGGTTCGCGGTGGCAGCAGGTTCAGCAGACCGACCCAGGCTTCCCTCTCACCCGCAACACTTTCCAGCTCATTCTGGGGGATCCCGAGGCGTTCCAAGGCCAGCCGGGAGATATAATCCCTCCAGCGTGTCCTCGGTCTTCCCCGGGGTCTCCTACCAGTTGGACGTGCCTGGAAAACCTCTAATGGGAGGGGTCCAGGAGGTATCCTGACTAGATGCCCGAACCACCTCAGCTGACTCCTTTCGACACGAAGGAGCAGCGACTCGACTCCAAGCTCCTTCCTGATGTCCGAGCTCCTTACCCTATATCTAAGGCTGAGCCCGGCCACCCTACGGAGGAAGCTCATTTCGGCCGAGACCTCGTTCTTTCGGTCACGACCCAGAGTTCGTGACCATAGGTGAGGGTTGGAACGTAGACCGACCAGTAAATGGAGAGCTTCGCCTTCCGGCTCAGCTCCCTCTTCACCAAGACGGACCAGTACAGCGCCTGTTTTACTGCTGCAGCCGCACCGATCCGCCTGTCGATCTCACGCTCCACCTTACCCTCACTCGTGAACAAGACCCCGAGGTACTTGAACTCCTTCGCTTGGGGTAGGCAGTTTGTCCCCACCTGGAGGGAGCAGTCCACCGGTTTCCGGCAGAGCACCATGGCCTCAGATTTGGAGGTGCTAACTCTCATCCCTGCCGCTTCACACTCGGCTGCAAAATGCCCCAGTGAATGCTGGAGGTCACGGTCCGAGGAGGCAAACAGGACCCCATCATCTGCGAACAGCAGAGATGCGATCCCGAGACTCCCGAACCGGATCTTCTCCGCCCCCTGGCTGCGCCTAGATATCCTGTCCATGAAAGTCACGAACAGGACCAGTGATAAAGGGCAGCCCTGGCGGAGACCAACACCCACTGGGAACGTGTCTGACTTACTACCGAGGATACGAACACAGCTCCTACTGCAGGCGTACAGAGACCGGATGGCCCGTGCCAACGGGTCCGGCACCCCATACTCCTGCAGCACCCCCCACAAAACCCCCCGAGGGACCCGGTCGAAAGCCTTCTCCAAGTCTACAAAGCACATGTAGACTGGTTGGGCGAACTCCCAGGACCCCTCCAGTAGTCTTGCGAGGGTAAAGAGCTGGTCCACTGGTCCACTGGTCCACTGTTCCACGGCCGGGACGGAATCCACACCTCAGATTCGAACCTCAGATTCAAGACGAACAGTCTTGAATCTGAGGTTCGACAAGCGGTCGGAGCCTCCTTTCCAGCACCCTGGCATAAGCTTTTCCCGGGAGGCTGAGCAGTGTGATACCACGATAGTTCGAGCACACTCTCCGGTCCGCCTTCTTGAAGATGGGAACCACCACCCTGGTCTGCCAGTCCATGGGTACTGTTCCCGACCCCCATGCGACACTGCAAAGGCGTGTCAGCCAAGACAGCCCAACAATGTCCAGCGCCTTCAGCATCTCAGGGCGGATCTCATCCACCCCCAGGGTGGATGCTCGTAGCTACCCGACTGTAATATATGCATGATTAATATATATATATATACATATATATATATGTATATATATATATATTATACATATACATATTACTAATATGTAATAAGAATCACGTTAATATATCAGATGTGTTCTCTAAGGGTCTTTCCATTATTTTCTGCTCATTATAAAGTCCCTAAAGGACTAGCTGGCAGTGGGATCCCCTTCTGTGGGACTTATCCAAAGGTCAGCTCCAGTCTTGTCCGGTAGGCTGTTCCCCTCTTTCTTTGGATGTTGTGTCCGTGTCATTTCCTGCCATTATTGTGTATTTACAAGTACAAGCAACAACCCATAATGTGAGCATTATCAGGATGGATCAGGGGTCACCAACCTTTTTGAAGCCGAGAGCTACTTCAAGGGTACAAAATAATACGAAGGGCTACTTGTTTGATACAAACTTCCTGAACAACAAAGTTGCACAGATCACTATCTATTTAACCCCTATCTAACTATCTAACTCTATCTAACTCTATCTAACCCCCTTCAGAAATGGTCGGAGTTAGGGCTGGGCGGTATGGCCAAAAATTAATATCACAGTATTTTGTAAGATTCTGGCGTATTTTTTTTTCTTCAGTAAACGCATTCATTCATTGATGCTGAAAAGGACCGCAGGCCAACTGAACAGCTGTTTTTATGTTGGTACATAGAGGGCGTTAGGAAGCTAAACCTGGAGGGACTTAGGACCCAGGGGAATGTAGGTGAAAAAAAACAGGAAGGGTCTGTCTCTTCCTACGACGGAGTTTCTTCTTGGTGTGATAGTGGGCGAGCTGTACCCAGCATGCTCGGTGGTGTAATTTTATAAATGTACAATTATTAGTGTTACAAATTGTTAATAAGTCACAAACTGTTGTGTCTTGGTGTTTTACCCTGTTAAAATGTGTTAGTTGTGGGTTATTAATTGTTGTTATAAAGTTTTAACCGCGACTAAAGTTAGAACCATGATACAAGTTAGAACCATGACACGTAAGTAGCTCCGACCGCTGCGTGCACACAATTATTTTTCTTGTGAAAGCTCATAAGCGTGTTCTGTTTTTAGAACATGCTTCTCGTGGTCTCTGCGGGCGACCAGGTGCCCGCGGGCACCGTGTTGGCTACCCCTGGGATGGATGAAGAAAGATTTTTTATTTTTTTAAAACATACATGACAGACATATCAATATCAATCATGACACAAATATGTGGACATTATCATTGTACTTCTCACTGACAAGCTGATGACGAGGCCTTCGGAAAGCTTTTTTGAAAACACCTTTATTTGGGGGCTGCAGGGACAGGGGATTGCCGACGTGTCTCCATAAATGTCCTTTTGATTTCAATACCGGACCAATGAACATGAGCTTTACATTAACAGCATTTACCAAATCAACATCTCGGAGTGATTATGAACATGTTTTCCAAGAGCAAACGCTGTGATGGTGGCTAGACGGAATGTGTTGATAATTACACAGTGGATAATGAACGGAGGGCAGTAGCACATTGCAGGAGGTGCTGGACCCAATGGGCCATGATAATTAACCAAAATCTTAATGACACTGGGCAAAATTATTCCCCCCTGACTCGTATATGATAAATATTTAATGTTTCATTACAATAATGATGGGAATGCAAAATGCCAAACCACTAACTGTCAAACTTTTGCCGCTGTTGTCTTGTAATTAGTGGAGGCTCTAGCTGTCTCCGTCTAATTTCCCAGTGCAGCCTCTGCCAGCATTTAGCGCACTCATGAAAGAGCGGTGACAGGGAAGGGAATTGTGTGTAGAACACTGTTGGACTGCACATTGAAGAGTTTAACATTAATTCACTACTTGGCTGCTGTGTGATTGTTTATCCTATTGACAATTAAAGAGTTACAAATCATAGACCTAATTACAAAGAACGCAATCCTTTGTGTGCTTATGCGACCCAAAGTTAGTTTTTCTCCCCCTCAATAGAAAAGCGCTTCCAGAATATACTTATTTTTGTGGCCAGATGGACGAATGAGTGGGCATCTTGTAGAGATGACAAAGTGAACCAGAGCGGTCTTATACAAACACATTAGTCAAGTTATTTTGACCACCTCGCCTCTGTGTAAGCTTGCTCTACACAGTTGAGAAATCCCAGTTCAATTTCCGTCCTGGCTGCTTTAACCCACATATACGCCAGAGGGAGCGGTGATCAATACACTGTACTTGGCCATCATTATCAAGACTTATACCCCCTTCAGCTCAGGGCCCATTAAATCAGAGGACCACATTCTTCCCGCCCAGTGTCTCAACCACGACTCTCGAGTCACATTAAGGTTTGATTTACGCGTCTTTAATGACGGGCCACCTGTAATTAGCTGATGGTGCAAAAACACAGCTACTGCTGAAAAGGATGACCGTCTAATGCTCGAGCTGATGTTTGCTTCAGGCCACTCGCGATCCGTCATCCACATCAAGCCGCACTCGCGCTGCAAAAACAGCTTCCTCTCGAGGCTGTGGCCATACCTCATATGCTGAGCCATGCCAGTGGCACTCATGAATCCTCGCTGAGACGCCTGATCCCTTGCATCAATTCAGGGCATCGGCTATGTGAGACTTTTGGTCGGAAGCAAAGTCTGTAACTTCTCTTTCCTGAAGTATTTGCTGTCAGACAGTGGACTCTGATGACTTCTTTCTCTCTTGTTTTGGTCACAATTCATTGGTTCCAGCCTGAGAGGCTCTCTATATCATTAGCAGAAAAATAATTTGGTTAGTTTAATGGAGTGACTTAGACTAACAAGTTGTTGCAACAAGAATACCCCGAAGTGACTTGAGATGTATTGCCACAGTAGTAGCGGCTGCTCATTAGCTTCTTGTAGTGTTATTGCAGTTAGGCTCATAAGAAACCTGCATAATATCCATGCATGGCTGTAAAAGAGAGACGGCTGATAAATTGCATAATAACCAGATTAGCAATATGTCACACTAAGCCTCTGGCAAACGGCAAGGGAATTGGGAAGATTCGTCCCTCCCCGTGAGATGAGAAAGATATTAATAGAAACCTTGAAGCACAATTTGTCAAGTTACATGAACAGAAATGCATTCCCGTTTGTCACCCCACCCTAAATGTGTAACTGTCCTTTGAAGCAGATTTCATCAAGTAATTACGAAAATGAGCATGCATCTGTGAAAGCATTGACAAATATCCAGTTCAAAGGTCACATTAATTTCAAAACCTCTGGTTTGTGAACTCTACTTTATAGCGTGTGACTGCAAATATGACACAGGACATGAGAAATCAAAAGACATGACCGAAAGACGAACTGGCTATTGCAATGTGCTAATGTGGTCTATTAGGCAAAATTACGTCTGGCTGTTTGAAATGATAATTTCGGTGGTTTCGAAGCTGGAAGGGAAATTGTATTGTGCACTTTTGTCAAGGTCACCATTTATTGGTGACCAACGCTGAACACGTTGGTCACCAATAAAGTTGCAATAGTCATAAAATGTGATGACAGGCGCCGAAACACTTTCGTCGACATTACAATGAGACTTATTTTGTTTTGCTTTATTGTGACCATAAATAGAGAAATTTTTCAAAAGGCACATTTTGCTGTTCATAAGGCACTGCATTCCTTGAAACAATATGTGACGAGGCACAGGGAGAGTTTTCAGTCAATTTGCTGAATGACATTGTTTTCCCATGTGTGATGGCCGTCCACATGTTGAACACACTGATGCATTTCTTTCAAGTTAGCCCTCCCTACATAATGCCAAAAGAAGAAAAACATAATTTAGCATGCTTTTGAAGCCTCTCTTTGAGCTTTAATTTTACAAAGCATTTTGGTCCTCGTATTCTTCTTCCGGAGACGTGTTATTAATCAAACATGCTCCCCGGCCTGGAACTTCAGTGTATGTATCATCAATTCTCCACCTTTTATAAAACAGTTGCATATTCTGACAGGTATATTAAGTAAGGAGGTTTGGTGTGGTGGAGAAGAGAACATTTAATCAACTTGTATTTTATAGAAATATCAATGACAACAACAAAGAATGGGGAAGACACAAACAACGTGTACATGGTGGGGAACTCTAAGAAAGAATAAGACAATACCATACCTGACCATTTTATAGAAAGGATGTAGCAATATAGCTGGTAGTTACTTGAATTCTAATTTGACACTCACTGAGCTGCTAGCGAGTAATCTAGTTGAATCTAAGATGAGTAACGGAGGCAATAACTTTTCTTCTGTTTACTTTTATCCAATTCAATCGGTTTCACTTCCCTTGAGCTCAATTCAGTTATTCTCATTGGATTAGATTTTTTCAAGGCTTTCTCAGTTTTTAAATGTTTTTATGTTATATTTTGTCAAATCTTGAAAATATTGTAGTCATCGTGATTGCCCTTGTTATGGAATACGTATGACGGAACAATAAGTCCCATATTTCAAGAAAATAATGAGAGTTCTCCATTGGCTCTGTTTGGGGAGCGAGCAGTAGATGGTGGACTTGCTGTTGTTGTGATAGCTGTGCTTTGGTAATGAAGCTCACTGCAGGTCTGTTCGTTGCGCTCCTACTTCTCAGAGGAGCTACATCCTTAACTCCACTGAACATTGCTTTCTCACAAAGTAAAAAAAATTGGCCATCTCAACCTTTTTGATTATTTATGGAGCACTGTTTTTCTAGTGTGCCTTCAGTAGTCTATACTTTACTGTAGTGGAGAAATATAGTTGGGTTCGCTTCCTGGTGTCAGTGGAGCTGCAGTGTCTCTGTTCTCTACAGGGCAGTAAATGAAAAACGTGTGTGTTCCAGTGACGTTGCAAACAAGCCAAGCCATGAATTTAGAACAGGATATTGGTTAGAGGGGAGCTGTTTGGAAAGTAATTACATCAAAGGCTGTTGTGGGAATATTTGCCACACAAAAATTGCTGCTGATGATAAGCAAGGCCCCACAAGGCAGTAATTAGGGACTCCTGCCTTATGGCCAGTGCATTGTGGCTCTTTCCTAATAATTCTTCTTACATTTCTGAACTTGCCAATGTATTGGAGTTACGGTGATGGCTGAAATATGTCTGTGTTATTGCCTATCATGCATCTGAATTTGTTTTATCCCTCACTGATCTTCCAGAACAAGAGTTTATGTATGTTGTGAGTTTGGATCGCAACATCATTCTGAGTTGTAAACTGTTTTTTTTTTTTTATCTTGCCCTAATCTCTGAGCAAAATTGAAGTGTTGCATGGCCTCTTTCTTTTAAGCTTCCTCGATACTACATATCTTACTATAGTCTCGTGAAATGAAGAGAGAGGTTGCTGCATCCTCATCTTTCACAATGCTGTCGGGCCAAATCGGCTGCGTCACAATGCTGGGATGCTCGTGACCTTTTTGTGTACCTGTCCTGACTGTGTTCAGCCTTTTTAAATGTTTGAGAAGTGTGTGTGTCTGTCTGTCTGTCTTTCTGTGCATGAGCTCCGTCTACAATGTTCAGCTACACACCCCTAAGCATATAGAGCCTGTCAGACGGTGTTGACCTACATAGTCACTGTCGAGTCATGGATGCAGAGATGGGTTTTGACAGCCTTACATATTTTTGGTTGGCAAGAAACGGTAGCTTATCCTGGTTGGGCATCCATGTGCTACTCTGTGTGGGCGGATGGTCAAGTCTGTTTTCACAAAAATAGGATTACAATAATTTTTTCTCGTTAGAGGAGCAGGCTGAAATTCCATCATCACAATTTCCACCATCCTCTGCTTGCCCACGCACATCATTCATGTCATCTTGTGCCGAGACAGCCCACAGTTGGCAGGAAGTGATGACGATCAAGAAATTTAGCGAAGACAAGTACCCGTTCATTTAGTGTCCTATGCAAGTTTTTATTTTATTCCACAACAGAAAGAATATGAATGTATGGTGTTGAATTTGCATGAATATTGCAATGGTTTGCAATCCTACTGCGGGTTTCAATAATGGTCAATCTCCTGTTTTCCTATTGGAGAAAACTGTTGTTGTGTTGGAGGCAGAAAGTCCCAAAGCAGAACTATTGTATGCAGCACCCGAAATATATTGCACGGGGGGGATGATGTCCCATTTTATGTTTAATTTATGTTTCAGGCAACATTTACATTCTTGTCCCAATGCTTTTGAGTAATGGTGCACACAAGACGATGCTATCTGTCCACTTTGTAGTAAAATATATATAATATTGTCTACTTAAGTGACAAAGAAATATGTTATTGTTCATATTTGGGTACATTAAATGTGCACAATAATACCAGTGTTGCATACTGTGAGAAAATAAATCCAGTCTTTCATTGCACATTATTTCATAAATTGTCAGGCCTCCATAATAACCCTATTTGCGCTACATACAATATGATTTTGATTATCTCAAGAAAAGGGTGTCTAGATTTTTGTTTCAGGAATAAAAGGGCTGTGAGCTCAGTGTGCATTGATCCTTATATAATCTGAGTGAAAGTAATTTGAGTGTATAAACTAAAAATCTGCATGGATTAGCCAAACATTCTGATGTGCGGAGAGGAGGTCATGGACTTGTTCTACCAGAACTTGTTGCAGAGTTGCAATTTAATTGAGGCTCTTATACCGCATAAGATGAGTCGTGATCGGAAAAAGTGCAACACAACCCTTACATGAATGCAGATGTCGTGCACGTGTGACTGCTGCTTTAACCAATTGAAAGGTATGACCCCTGATACATCTTCCAGGAAGTTGTAAAGAACTGATTAACAGTATCCCAAGGGGGACACCTGACTGAATGCATTCAGCAACACTACGATGATGGATATAATGGATTATCAGGGAATGGATATAAAGGAGTGCAGACTCTTAATGTGTTTGACAATTTATATCAAAGTGAGATGGTTTGTGTGAAGTTGGAGAGGTTTGTGCTTAACTTGAGCCTTAACATTTGTATCTGTGCAGTGCTTTTAGTTAAACATGGGCAACACAAGCACAAATTGAAGCCAAAACTGTGACCCAAAAACTCCACTGTGTCACCTCATCTGCAAAAAAAAAATCAGCTCAGCTGTAAACTTCACCCAGTGTCAAGCTTATGATTAAAGGTTCTCTATATGCTATTCAGAGCGTTAATATTGCATCAAACATCTGTTTGTAATAGAGGAGTCAATTGCCTATTGGTGCATGTGAATGGGCCACATGGGCTAGCTCACGGTTGCTACTCTCCACTGTGCTCATACAGCGGTTACAGCCAATGATGACATCCTGATTGTCGTTGAGGAAGCGCAGCACCCACCTTATGGCTCCGCCTCCAGTAAACGCTGTTCGCTCTGTTGCCGTTATCTGCACTGTTTGGGCTGTCAGCGCTATTCGCTGCGAGCCGTCGGCATGTTGAGAGCATGTGGAGGCCCTATATGTGCTCTGAATTTTTTATTTAACACCTTAAAAATAGTAGGAGGGTAACACCGTGCACTCATTGTTACAATAGCTTTTCTGAAAAAACTATTCTGCATTTCCCCTCAATCTGATGTCACAACCTGAAGAGCTAAATATATATTATATATATATATATATATATATATATATATATATATATATATATATAATTATATATAGAGTGTATCACTTTTCTTATTTAGGGTCTGAATTAGGCATATATACCGTTACATATATTAAGTTATAGACCGTGGGCTAGCCATCATGATTTTGTCGTCATTTTTTCCCCAACACACCATCTGCATGCAAATTGGCTGTTTGTCTTCTTTGCAGCGGTACTTAAGTTATAATTGGACACTATTTTATTGAGTGGGCAAAAATGTAAAGATGGCATCTCATCAGAGAATGTTGTTATTGTTGATTTAAATTAAACATTGTTTTACATTTATTGTTTTTATAGATTGACTTGGATATGTTATCATTGACTACAAAGCTTAATAGCATAATTTTGTCCACTAGACTCTTGTCAGCATTGAGCTGAGCCCAAATAGTAACTAAAACTTGATTAAAATGGTAAATCCAGACTTTAATGTTGGACATATAGTCCTGTGTGTGTGAATAACACAGACTAGCAAAGATACATTTTCAAATGGTTTGTTCATTTGTATGAAAATAGAACTCATGAAAGATACATTAGACTCATTGTTTTGGTGCTTTTTGAAGTAAATTTTAATTTCACAGTTGGTGAGCATCGGGATAATAGCAACAGAGATGTGCATTACAGTTCTATTTCGATGTGAAAGAAGGACATTAAAATGTGCGTGATTATTTAACAAAAAGATGTTATTAATTTGTGCGTCATTATTTTTGTTAACTAGGTTTGTGTCATGTGATCTTGTGTACCAGAATAAAATGTTTGTATATGTGGGAGTAGAATTGTACAGAAGCAGATGTTTTCTCAGGGGGGGTGTGGCGCGCTCAGCAGTGTTTGGAAAAAGATGCACGCTGTGCTCGCTGTAATTGGTGCATGTGTTAAAGCCAATCCTCGCTGAGGTCCCTGGTGCAGTCTGTTATCCTGCGTCCTCACCTTCATCCCAGTGGATTGGAATCCAGGTCGTTGCACGTCAGACATGGTAACTTGCCGATAGTAACTGAAGGGGACACAGGGAGACCGAAAGCACTCAAAGACACAGACAAAGCAGTTACTCCTTTTGAGCTCACCATCTAGAAAAATATGCACATCTTCTGTGCATATCTCTTCTTGCACGAACGAAGTAATACAGATTCAGATTTATTTCACAAATAGAATCACTTTTGCAGAGGAAATCATGTGGTCCATTTTGTGTGGAGTTAGGATTTTCCCTCCTGTGCACATGATTTTCTTCTGGGTGCCTCGATTTCCTCCTGCAATTCAAAGACCTGCATGTTTAAGTGAACTGAAGACTATGAATGGCCCCTCGACAACAAGGGAATGAGTGTGCCCGTGTTTCCTGTGTTGGTCCTGCAATAGAATGGTGGTCTATTCCGGATCGATGGCTTGTTCTGGCAGATGTCTTCAGACTTTTTCTACATTTGGTAATATGAGTAAGCTGCTAACCTCAACACAAACTCTGCAGAACCACCCAGTAAGAATGCCTCAGTAATGACATTGTTATTAGACATACAGTACATAAACAGACAGATAAGGGCATTACAGTTGCTTTACAAAGCACATATATGTTGCTGCAGAGGTTCAAATGAATATGGATATGGGGATGTAATGCCAGAAAAGCTTTGGAAAAAGAATGTGTCCGTAGTGTGAACTTAAATGAACAAAGCATACCATAATATGCTGTGTATAACACAACAGACTAAAACAGCCATTTTCACTGTAAATGCACAGCAGTGGGAGCTCGTAAAATTATTTCTGTTCATGTTCATGTCCCAAAACTCAAATTCACATATCAATAGCTGGATCTTAACTGTGTGGATATCCCACACCAAATGGCAAATGAATGTAAATTATAATTCTTCTTGGGAAAAAAGAGGATGAAACAATCAACGGAACTGCAGTCATCTACTGTACGACATTAACTAAACAATGGCTGTCTCCTCATATTGATTTGCCAGCGCTAATGATCAGAGAGAAATCTTTCATAACAGCTACTGATATTCCACAGGAGATGTATAATATAATGCGCATATTCTGTATGTTTTTCATTGAGGCTCTGGCAGCTGGCTGGTTATGATGCTCCCTCTGTGCTTGTCAGATTACAGGCAGCCTAGACCCTGAAACCAGGAGACTATTTTTAGATGGCTAATAAGAATTAATTTAAGGCGGCGCCTTCAGTTGAAACAATATGTTCAGTGAACAACACTGTCAAGGCAGAAAAATGGGGAGAAAAGTGAGCAAAATGATGAATTACCCCCACGTCTTTGTTGACTATATAAATAATATGAGAATAATAAAAAAATGGGTCTGGTTCATCTATTACTCATAACCACATGTGAAACATTAATAGCTTTCCGTGGTTTTCAATCATGTCACACTTGAACTACAGCAACTGTAAGTGTCTATTGTATCAAATAAATATTTCAAGCTTTGACATGATAAGGCCCTCTTCCTCTGTGTCGGCTCGCCAAGGCAGCTCTTTGATACCAGATTTCTCTTTGCTCGGAGACGTCATGATCTGTCTCTGACCCAAAAGCACCATCTAGATGCATTGCAGTTTCACGTGCTGTGGCCAGCTGTCATATTCAGTCCAATAAAACACATCTGAAGCATGAAATATTTATAGCGATATGCACAAAGACCCTTCCACAGACACAACTGTTGCAAACAGCTCTGCCACTTTCACAATATACCGATGCCATTTATAACAGACCTCACTATACGTGGATAGAGAAATTATTCTTTGAACATGTAGTCAATTATATCTAACCATATTAAAAATTGCATGAGGTTAGAAAGCAGCATTTTCATTATAGACATGAAATATTGTCCAATGAAGAGGGAATAGCACAATACACTTTACCTTTGCATATTCATTTTGCTTTATAATTAGACTTTTCTAATGTGATATTTCAGTTTTTCTAATGTGATATTTCAGTTTTTCTTTTTTAATAAATTTGCAAAACATTCTACATTTCTGTTTTTTTTTCTGTCAAGATGGGGTGCTGAGTGTACATTAATGAGAAATAAAATGAACTTTTTTGATTTTAGCAAATGGCTGCAATGAAACAAAGAGTGAAATATGTAAAGGGGTCTGAATACTTTCCGTACCCACTGTAAATATAAATATCCAACCATAACTGTAATTTTTGTTTAATCTGTAGTGGTCATTACCCCCTTTACATACAGTTTAGTATGTGACTACACAAAAAAAACTGAATCGGTAGAGGATGACTCAAATGGAATTTTAAGTGGAATCACTGCCTCAATATTGCATCGAGGTGATAATTTTTTTGAAATTCAAGCATTTTCCCCTTCTGAGGTGGGAATGGTACCAGCTGGTGCTGTCATTCAGTTGTAAATTAAAGTTATGAAACAGCAGTGTGTTTTTAAAATGACCATTGATGCAAGCTCACGATAGCTGACTGTAACACAGCCCGTTGGAAATAGTGTTTAAAGCAGGAAACATTTGTTCTTTTCATATGCCTACTGCGGTGGTCAAATGGCACAGTGAGCCCTGCTCACTAAACATTTTATTTGCAGCCAGTGCACCTCAAAGTGTCTGTTAGCACATCCTGGTAATGCATAATATGCTGAATTATGTCTTCATTTGGATTTTATTTATGGAGGACCGGAAACGACTTAATTATAAATAAATAAATAAATAAATGCAGGAATAAATACAGGAATAAATAAATAAATGCTTAAATAAATGTATAAATAAATAAATAAATGCAGGAATAAATAAATACATGCTTAAATAAATGTATAAATAAATAAATAAATACAGGAATAAATAAATAAATGCTTAAATAAATGTATAAATAAATAAATAAATTCAGGAATATATAAATATAAGTTATACCTAAACAGGACATCATTAAATAAATCTATTTCTACATTTCTGTATTTCAATATTTATTTATGCCTGTATTTATGTGTCCACATGTATTTCTTCATTTATTTATTTCTGTATTTCTGTGTCCTTGTATGCAAATGAGCTGGGGCGGTCCGAACCTCTGTCTAAAGCGTGATTGGTCACAGGAGTGTGATCGCTCCTGGTATGTTGTGCTCTACTACTTCTGCCTTGCACATGTTGTTGAAGTTGGCAAGCTCAGCTAACTGTTAGCAGAAGTCCGGATTTTCAATGCCCTGTCCGGCGTCCGGCGCAGCATCAAGCCTGACGCGTATTTGTCCTCCTTTTTGCATACCTGCAAACTTGTCACCTTACGGCGAAATTCGCCGTTTTGAAATCAAAATATGTGAACTGGCCAGCCAGCGTTTCTGAGATTGGAGTGGTCGTGATCTTCATAATAGAAGATCTTTGATGAGTCTTGGCCAATCAGCGTTAAGATGTCTCCAGCGGCCGTTTCTCAATACGCGTTCTTCTCTGTACTTGATGAGAAAACTCATAACTGAAAGTTGACGTTCTCTGAATACTACTGTTGTTGAGTCACAACATGTACTTTTAGGATGTTTTCAGGCGAGAAGTTAGTTGTTTAAGCATCAAATCTGTGATCGGTTATTCAAGAATCAGCCGACTTAAAAAGATACGCCGACGAGTTGAGTTCCTGCTCGCGGGACCGTGAGTCCCGCAGTACCGGGCCGTCAGCGCTCTGCTGCCCGCCGAGAGCAGCCTGATCCCGGCAGGACTTTTAGAAATGATCCGCTGGCTCCGATTTCTCCGTAGCGGTTAAACATGAGATATAATTCTGTTTTGAGGATCTAACGAGCAATCTTTATTAGTTTATTATTTATTCACAGTAACGTTACATCAGTTTAACGGAGGAAAAGGTTAAGATTCATAACTTAAGATTTTAATTGAACTTTTACTTTGAACTACAGCAGTGTTTTATTACTTTTTACCGAATTGATTGCAATTATATATAAACAATCCATAAAAAAATACATATTAATTCATTGTTAATTACAATTAATAAGTACATATTAATAATATATACATATACATATAAAAAATTAAAATACATATTAATTAGTTGATAAAGCAGGGTATTCTCCAAGGAGATCAATTACAGTAAAAAGGGCTCACATCGCTCTTCACACTTAATAAAATCAAACTGCACCCCTCCTATGCAATTATTCACAGCCTCACAAAATACCGCATAGAGTCCTCCTTTTTGGTGTTATGGATATGGTCACCCTAGCCTAGACAGCTTTTTGACTTCGTCTACAGGGGCCATGTGCCAGGGATCGATTGCTTCTGTCTTGCTCCCCTACTTAACCAATCCTGTTTAACAATGAGGTTCGGACCGCCCCAGCTCATTTGCATACAAGGACACAGAAATACAGAAATAAATAAATGAAGAAATACGTGTGGACACATAAATATAGGCATAAATAAATGAAGAAATACAGAAATGTAGAAATAGATTTATGTAATGATGTCCTGTTTAGGTATAACTTATATTTATATATTCCTGTATTTATTTATACATTTATTTAAACATGTATTTATTTATTCCTGTATTTATTTATACATTTATTTAAGCATTTATTTATTTATTCCTGTATTTATTCCTGCATTTATTTATTTATACATAAGTCATTTCCGGTCCTCCATATTTATTCACCTCACACGTAACGACAAAATAAGTTGTTATGTCTAAAATGACCCATAGGAGAGTTTTGCTGATCTGTCGCACACATTGCTAGGACAAAATCAAGCCAACAGTACTATTTAAAGTTTCTTAAAATGAGTGATGGGAGGCCACATGGAGGCAGCTATGATGATAAGGCAATATGCCATGTGTCTAGAATTTTAAGTCCAAGGCAAATTTCACTATGGGGACAATAAAGTATATTGTATCGTAAGAATACCACATCTTCTGCCAAAGATTGAGTTTTTGTCGGTTCACATAACTCATTTCTATATTTTCGGTTTTCTCTGTGTCCCTCTCACTGGTTTGAATGGGGCTCTGTTAGGAATAATGAAGTCACTTCGGTTTAGGAGATCAGCTTGTTGACTGTTTGAATAAATGGCCAATGCTTTTGAAACAATGATTTCATTTTTTTTTTGCCGGGTGTTATCATGTTGAAGTTAACATAATTGTCACTTTTTAAAGCATGTCACCATGTCAGTCTAAATGTCAGCAAGTGCCATTTATAACAAAAATAAAAAAAATGAAGTAGATGGTATACATCTACACAGCCAGGTCACTGCCACAATTAATTGCCGGTCAATTATTTTAGTAGCCATGGAAGTAGAAGACGTCTCAGCAACTAGATGTTGACCTTTGAAGCTTCGGTGATGATGGCTGCTCATAATTTACTTAAGATTTAATAGCACAATAGCACAATAGGAGCCATCACTAAGGCAATGTTACTATGGTATGCCTGGTTTATTGCAGTGAAATGCCACCTGCACAATGGAGTTACAGCTCCCTCATAACAGAGGCTTAATTTGAGACATTTGAGCATTTCAAAGTTGTTCCTGGTCAAAAATAGGTACCAATAGAAGTTCCACAAACATTGCGTTGATATTTATTGGCAACAACTGATGTGCTGGGTTTTGTAGATGACCTCAGCTATTATGCCCATATCATCAGGATCCACTTTCATTAGCAGTGTATATCCTGTTCTGTGTTGCTCTTAGATTGTACAGCAGCATTCCCTGTAACCCAAGAGATGTTTAGCTGTAAAATGAAAAAGGGAAATCAATGAGACTTTCATCAGCACCAACGAGCATGATGGCAACAACTAGAAAAATAAATAAAGGGTTAAAATGTCAAGGAAGATTGTAAAAAAACATTGTTGACTGTAGTTATGCTACATCATCTAATAACCCTATTTCATAAAAATTCTCCCTGCCCACAAATGCTGTATGTTTTTGGATGATTTTATCAGTTTATTGGTATGAAGGTGGAATAATAAGCCATGCAAATTGACATCAGCATAATATATGCATGATTGGGAAATGACATGGCGCGGTGCCAAAACTTCACCTTGAAGGGCTTTAACCCCAGTTGGATGCCTCACTGTTATGCTTTGAACCAGCCTTCAGGAAATGTAGCTCTGGGGGAAAAAAATATCTATGAGGGGTCGTGAGCAAGAAAGCGGTTGCCATGGGGATGCAGTGGCGCACGGCCTGGAGGTGAGGAATGTTGTTTCTCCGGGCCACAGGACATCAGACGGGGTGTGGAGCAGCCGGGGCTTTAATGAGAGTCGTGAGGTGTTTTGGTGGGCCTCATGCTGCACCCAGGTTTGGGAATTCATGGAACCTCCATCCCTTAAATCCCTTCTACGGGCCTGTTTTTAAACGCGGGCCAGGATTCCAGTCACTGAGCGCAGAGCACAGGCTGCGCTTCATATGCAGATGAGTGTGCTTTAATTGTCGCAGCGCCTAATTCCTAATGTATGAGTGGGAACGGAAATGCATTCGAAGATGTGTATTCAAATGAAATATTCACGGCTTCTAATGAAATATTCTGTCAGTTTGGAGTTTCTATGGGTGACTGCCAGTGCAACTGCTTTTAAGAAGAGAGGCACGCTGCTTTAATGAGCCTCTGGGCAGCCTCAGCCAGCCTTTTAAACTCTGTTTGTTTAGTGGTCTTTATTCTTGCCTGCCGTGGACTTTTCGCTACAGGATGATGAACCAGACATTGCATTAATAACTTGTTGAAATCCTTTGCGCCCCATTTTTGTCTTGACAACACGCAGGACGAACATCCAACATTTTTTAAGTCGGCTTCTACGTCTTGATCTGTATTTCTGATATGCTCAGTCACTGGGATAATCCTTTCCCGTGGGCATATACTATTTTGTATTTTATCTCTGAAACATATTTTCAATTAACAGGGAGATGGAGATTGATACCCCATCAAATTTGATGAAAAGAAAATGGGCGATGATATTCTTAGTGTTTTATTATTTATTTATTTTTTTACATGTTACTAATGGGCATATCCAGATTGCTTAATTAGAGAAACACTAGATATGTTAATTATGCCAAGAGGAAAGGAACTGGAGTGTTAAATTGCTTCCCAATGCAATGGCTCATCCACTAAAAACAAGAGGAATTCTAAAGGTTTGAAATGTAAACACAAGGGTAAAAAGAAAATTTTAATAACAAGAGCCTCGATTGTGTCCTTAGGGTTAAACTGCAGAGAGGAAGAGCAATTTTTACTCGAGGGAGGTGGTTGTCAATGTTTTCGATAAAACATTTCCTGTTGGCGCTTTAAAATAATTTCTAGTGGGTGTACTAATGAAGCAACTGAACTTTGGATCATGCAATGCAATCACAACTCTTTGTTTAAAAAAAGGACCTGATACTACATTCCCCTCTGAACAATTGCACGCAGTAAATCGACACCTAATGACCAATTTACTTTCTTTCACTCTGAGAAAAGTTCTTTCATTTAGTAAGTTTACTGTTAAATTATGAAGACCTTTTTGTGGAAAATGTGGCAAGCTTTGTCCCTGTGAGCTGTTCAGGGAGTTTAACAGAAACTAATACATTCACACTAAATACTCACTTTTTTTTAAAAGTTTTAAAAATGTTAGTACAGATTCTGCGTCGGCGCTGAGAATAATGTGCAATTGTAAGTAAATTATTTATTTTCACATCATCTGACAATTTCAGTTTGGATTTGTTCAAACTAACAGCAACTACTTGCAGGCTGGTCTTGTTGCTTATACAGCTTTTTAAAATCTAAATACTGTTAAATTGAATTAGTAGGTACAGGAATCACACAGTGACAGATGAACATTCAACTGTTGATACACGTGTGCTGGTAGAACGAGCTAAAGACAGGTGAGACGGCACCTTCTACAGTTCTTTGTGTTTGTTTCTGTCTAGAGCGCAACACCAGTGGCTACTGTATTAAAGATTTGTAAATGATCAATTCAAGTCTTGGAAATCTTAATGGTTTTGAAAAGCTGTTGGTGATCCCAGATATTTGCTAATTCCGCTACTCTGCAGATTTAAGCAAAATAGAGTCAAAATATCCATTATAGTTTATAAATGTCAGATTATTGAGTAACTAATCTGAAAAGCTAAGTGCATAATAGCTTGCATTTATTATAATATTTAGTATCATTAGTATCATGTTATTGCAGGCTGTTCCCATCACCAATACAATGTTCACATAAGGTTTTCAACACTTCTGTCAGAAGAACATCAGCCAGATAATCTGCAGTCACAGTACCATGGCCGATTGAGGCTCGGATGTAATGTGAAACATTTGATAAATGTCTGGGTTAAATTCTGGAATAAATTCCCATGATCCCTGTTTTGATGAGATCATTGATGAGGTTGGGGCACCGAGTAAATGCATGGATGAATGGAAAACTCCTTTTTCCGTTTGCCTGTTACTATACTCCATATTTGAGAATGCTTTGCTCTAAGATCCGTGGCCTAATTATTCAAAGCTTGGAAAAACACACAAACAACTAACTATATGATTCAACAGTAATCTGATACGTGGGACTTTCATATTTATTTGTTTTGAGTCTAAACATGTTTGTAGCTGTAATACAATATTGTTTTTAATGGAGCAACATATAACCTAATTAATCACTGCAGAAAAGAACCTAATTCTATTTATAATGCACTGTAATTAGTCTGCATGCATATAATGAAATTAGGGATACTTGCATTGGGTGTTTGGTGATTAAAGATGATTTATTGGGACTATTTAAGGTGTAGAAATTAAAAAACGATAACCCATGCAATGCACACTCGTATTCCTGAGAATATTAAAAGATATCCCAAAAACAGTTAAGTTTCACAACTAAGGAAAACATTGTGGCATTCGGTCCCTTTTCCTTCAAAGTATACAAGCACTGACAGTTCAATTCGACTTTACCTGGAATGCTTATTGTTTTGTCCATCAGAGCCACCAGCTCAAAGTTGAACAATCACTCATCAAAGTCACTATACCCTGTGTCTTGTTTTGCAGGACTGTGGTGCACTTCTTGCCAATATACAACATCCCTGGGACTCTGATGTTGCAATAGTTGTTTGAGAGTGACTGCACAATGTTGCCTTATTTATTTGTGGATATAGTATCTCTCCCTTGTGTTCCCCTCCGTCTTTGAGGTTTAACTGTTCCCCTCCAATATTCAAGCCCTCCTTCCTCGCCTTAATAGGACCAGTGTCGTAGCAGATGGAGCTTTACAATGAAGCGTGTGTGGAAAATTAATAGTCCTGAGGTGCAGAGTGTTGCATGATGCTTTTATAAGTTCACAAATATTTAATGTGTCCTTCTGAGGAGAGAAAAATGCATGAATAATGCATGCATCCAAACTAGTGTGTTATGCTAGCTGGGTAGTTAAAGCGAAACTACAGTCAGTGGTTACATTGTCAAGCCTTTTCCCCTCAGACGTGATGAATACATTTGTTTGGATTGTGTGAAAATAAATCAGTGTGTTAACCAGGTTATAAATGGTAAATGGACTGTACTTGTATAGCGCTTTTTTATTCTTCCGACCACTCAAAGCGCTTTAACCATACTAAGGTTGCCACATCTTTGTTTGTGTGCAGAATCCACTATGTGAAGACCAAATCTCTCAGTAAAAAATTAAGTGGAGTCATACTTCTGTCATCATTTTACCCACCTGTCTGAAACATTTCTCATCTCGTGAAGCACAGGTCATCTATGCTACTGCTGTTACCACCAGTACTGTTGTATAGCGACTACACAGCGAGTACAGAGTCATTTTAATCACAATAAAATGTTATTTTCTTAGAATTCAACATTTACAGTTCTGATGAGTTATTGATTGCATGCCTTTGGCTAAAGATTATGGGAGCTGCAGTAGCTGTAGTTAAATACAAACTAAACAATTGTTTTTTCTTGGTTGACATGATATGTCCATAATCCATACCGGCAGATACTCATGTGCATAGAATTTTTTTTTTTTCAGCTCTTTAGAAATTTATGATTTTAGATTACGGTGCTTAGTCTGAACACTTTTTGATGACAATTTCACATGAAAAACGATATTGACTTGGGTCTGAATTGTTTTTATGGATTGTAACAGCTATTCAATAATGTTATCTGAGTGTTTTGATTGTCATATATCCTCCCAGAGAGGGATTTCTTTTTTTTTGCCCCCTCCTGAACCTCCCCATTCTTCCACTTTGGTGGACATCAATTTGAACTGGATGTTGCCCAAATCTATGAGGTGAAGCCCAGGCCACAGTCATAAAAACCTAAGCATCCAAAACAGAAACATGGATAAGTGAAAGCAGTCTTCATCTCTCTGATGATTTACTATGATTACTTTATCTCAAAGTAGAACACACATTCCTCTACAATTTCAGGAGTATGTTATTCCTTACCTGACCCCCTATTCTTTCATTTTACTCAGCGCTTTGTGTTGATCAGGTGTACCAACCTCAGCATCCCAGCAGAGGAGACATATATGCTGCATTGCAATGAAGACTTCTATTTGACATTGATGCACCTTTGTGGTATTATATGCAAATTGCCAGGGATGAAGGGAGAGGCTGTTTGATGTGCAAATGATGATTTTGGGGCACTGCAAATGTGCACACCACTGCTTTTCTGTTAATTGCCTTCCCTGTGGAGTCAAAAAACTTTATTAGAGAAGGAATGAATGTGAGCCTAAAGAGAACGAGTTTCACCTTTCACGGTTTGAACCGGTGGAGGACTGAGTGTATTCAACAACACAACACTGTTATAAAAGCATAGCCTGTAATTGTAGAGGGTGCTCTACATTTGTATGGGCAGAGCCTATACATTGTGCACTAAGGAATTGGCTTTTAAATAGAAACGGAACTGGAAATTGCAACACTACAGTCATTTTTGAAAGAATAAGTAAACACTCATGGTGAGAGTTGAAAGAAATGCAACATGTCTCAAGCAGTATATTGATCCTCTCAGTACTCACACTAAAACTGTAATAACGGGATGTTATTAAACTCTGTGGCCTAGTATCTTACAATACACCAAGAAAAGGTCCACCCATACATAGTTTACAGTTGTCTCATATCAGTGTTAGCTGCTGCCTCACATTTTATGGCAGGTTCACTCTGCATTCTTTACTATTTCATTACTGCAACCTTGCGTCCTGTCAATGATTTGGTAAACTGAGCTGAAATTAATTATTTTGTCTGATTTATTTGCTTTAAATCTGTGAATGACCCTTTGATCAGCTTGTAATCAAAGACTGTTTATTTCACTTGCATTATGCATTACCAGTTGTAGTCAACCAGCTGTCAAAGACATTGCATAGCAAAGGGGCTGACACATCCCATGTGTGCGCCAACCACAGTTTACAGGCAACCAGCACCCGAAGCCTTTCTGGTGCTGCATCTGAGACCAGGGAGAGCACGACTACCAGTGCACTCAAACGTGTTCGAAGACTTTTTGACACATGGATAAACAGAAAGTGATGGACACCACACCACCATTCAATGAGAAATGTACATATTTTAGGTGATCTTTTAGGCTCAATTGTCAGGCTCAGTGATGTTGGATCTCCGTGGAGCTTTAAGCAATTTTTCCATGTCAGAGGCATATCAAGAGTATTGAAGACATATTGGCTTGTGTTTTTGTGTTTTTGTTTTAGTCTCACATGAAATGTACAGGGGGCATTTTGTCTCGTCTAATGGCTGCAAATTGGGGTGTGAATCTTTTTGGTACAACAATTACATTTAGATTTTTGGGGTCACGATTCGATTCAAAATCGGATCTATATTTACAACGATTCCTGATACAAAATCCATTCTTGATTCAGTAAGCCTTTTATAGGGCTGCTAATTTCAGTATCTACTTCAGTCCACTATGCGCTAATAAATGCTGTGTGGTAAATTATGGCATGAAAGCAGAGTTAAGTGTATATATGATTATGGAGTTTTTATATTTAGAAAAACTGACAAAGGCAAAATGTAACATGTATTCATGTTAAACTTTCACAGATTGAATAACAGATTGGGCTTTTACTGTCTTTTTTATTGGATATAAAGCTGTAGAAACAGAGGGCACAACAAGGGCCGCAGGTTTGAACCTGACCACCCAAACACATTTCACAAAAAGATGTTTGTATTTCTCAATTCCCAGTGGTTTTAAGAAGAACAAGTTCAAGGAAAAAACATTCGTGGTGCAACAGATCATACATACGATTCTGTTCGTGTCACTGAATGTATCACAGATCGGATCAGCACAAAAGAAAAAAGGGAGCAAATATAACTTTTAGAGATCCTGGATCAATTCAAATACTAATTGCTGATCATTGATTATCCATATTGGCAGATACCTTTGTTCTTTGATTATAGCTGGTTTACACGGCGACATATTATTATTTAGTTTTTGCCTCGTACAAAAAATAATTTCAACCACTATGAAGTCATCATACATTCTACATATTATTATTTTACTATGTAATAGTAATTTAGTGTTTTTTTTTCTTCACAAAAAACGAGAAGGAAATAAAAGATTGTATTTTTATTGATTAAAACAAATCTTGTCATTAGTTTTAATTGCTGCTTTGAGGTTATCTAATATCTATTCATGGTGTTGTGATCAAATTCCTTCAAACAACTGGATTTATTCAAGTTTCTCACCAACATTACATTTTACAAGATTACACAACCCTGTCTCCTAAAAATTACGTTCCCCCAGAACTAACACGCATTCCCAATTACGTTTGATCAGAAACGTATCTCCTCCCTGATTATGTTTGTGTTTGTATTACACATACGTTGATTATACACGTATACGTTGATTAAACACGTATGTTGATTATACACGTATTTTTGTTTTATTGTTTTTATGTTTGTGTTTGACGTATTACAAATACGTTTATAATCGTGTGTTTGTGTTATTGTTTTCTTGCTTTATTTAAGCATATTTTAATTTTTAAACTCTGCGGAGAAAAAAGAAAAGAGGGGCGGGGTGAGGCCAGTGACGGCCCCGCACCGGGAGCCGAAGACCGTTTGCCTGCCGTTGTTAGGCCGGTAACGGGCCGGTCTTCAGACCGCTTGCACCGGGGTTCGGTCTTCAGACCGCTTGGCCGCCGCCGTTAGGCCGGCGGTAACAGCCTCCTTCGCGCCGGCTCCGGTCTTCTCTGAGTCGGGTTGTTTGTGAATGCAGCCCAAAGTGTGTGATAAACTCCATCTAGTGCAGTAAACCACTGCGATCATCAGCAGACACTCGGATCTCTGTGGTCACATCAAATGCAGAATCTGACGTGAAAAATATTCAAACGGGCGGAAGGAGTCACGGGACCCAACATCCGGTTTTCAAAATACTAACTGATATGAATGTGTTCAGAACATTTCTGACCACATCCACACATCTTAACTGTACTGGTCTTACAGAAATGTTGTAATGTGTCAAACACAACGGACTGTTACAGTTAAGATGTGTGGATGTGGTCAGAAATGTTCTGAACACATTCATATCTATCAGTTAGTATTTTGAAAACCGGATGTTGGGTCCCGTGACTCCTTCCGCCCATTTGAATATTTTTCACGTCAGATTCTGCACTTGATGTGTGTGACCACATCCGAGTGTCTGCTGATGATCGCAGTGGTTTACTGCACTAGATGGAGTTTATCACACACTTGATAGGAGGCTGTTACCGCCGGCCTAACGGCGGCGGCCAAGCGGTCTGAAGACCGAGCCCCGGTGCAAGCGGTCTGAAGACCGGCCCGTTACCGGCCTAACAACGGCGGGCAAACGGTCTTCGGCTCCCGGTGCGGCCGACTCTCGGGCTTCCGGTGCGGCCGGCGCCGGCCGTCACTGGCCTCACCCCGCCCCTCCTTTCTTTTTTCTCCCCAGAGTATAAAAATTAAAATATGCATAAATAAAGCAAGAAAACAATAACACAAACACATGATTATAAACGTATGTGTAATACGTCAAACACAAACATAAAAACAATAAAACAAAAATACGTGTATAATCAACATACGTGTTTAATCAACGTATATGTGTATAATCAACGTATGTGTAATATGTCAAACACAAACATAAAAACAATAAAACAAAAATACGTGTATAATCAACATACGTGTATAATCAACGTATGTGTAATACGTCAAACACAAACATAATTAGGGAGGAGATACGTTTCTGATCAAACGTAATTGGGAATGCGTATTACTTCCGGGGGAACGTAATTTTTAGGAGACAGGGTTGGATTACATGTGTAGCGACCCTGTACAGGCGTCTGTTGGTGGGGAGGGGTTGGTCAGGGACCTCTCACTCTCTCCGGCCAATCACAGGGAAGCAGCGTGCTCTTGGTAGGGTTGCGGCCTGTGATTGGTGGAGTAGGGGGCTAGGCGGGTGGTTAAGGAGGAAGTGACGTTGTGTGTTGTGGTTAGTTATGCTAGTGTGGGGGATGCTACGTGACCAGATTTGAGTTTGTGAAAAAGAGGACACTTCGTCGCGGGGGGGCATATGAATATACGTGAACTTACATTTACGTTTCGTCATGGCTGCAGATGTCATGTGCTGTTGTAAACAATGCAACTAGTGGAGGTGGCAAGGTGCTCAGTGTTGCCAGATTGGAAATGGCAAAGTATCGGTCGACCAATGACAGTTCTCAGCACAGTCAGAGCTCGCGCAAGAAGGTGGAACGTAAGTCGTAAGGGAGATACCATTTCCAAAACTTGTAAGGGCGTAATAACTAGTTTGTGAAAGACCCAGAGAAACACAAATATCCAACGAGGCAAAATCCCAGACGTTTTTGGAATCCCTGCCGGGCGCATTTTTTAGGTCTCGAAAAGAGGACATGTCCGGGAAAAAGAGGACGTCTGGTTACCCTAGCTACGTGAGCAACTGTTAGCGAAGAGCCTGTTGCCAACCCTGTGACCACTGTTGCAATAAAACCTGAAAGTTAACGCAACCAACGTCTGCGAGTCGTATCTGCGGACGTGACACTGGTGTCAGAAGTGATTTACCGGACGTGAGTACACCGTTGTGGAGCTAACCGAGCGGAGCTAGCGGTTAGCTTACGAGCGATAATGGCCCGGGTCTTGAGAACGAAGGAGGAGGAGAGAAGCATGGAGGAGGAAGGAGCTGGCGGACGGACGGACAGCGCGCCCAGGAGCTTCACAGCAGCGACCAGAGAGGCGCGGGATCGCTTGAGAGAGGCTACGGTCAGGATGGCTAGAGATGCAGGCATGAGCCCCTCGCCGGCGATTCCCGCCATTTCTCTGGGGAATCAGCGCGACGACAGCGGCGTTCAGCGCACCGTTGCAGCCCCGTCAATAAAGACACCCAGATATTCGGGTAAGTCAGACTGAGAGGCTTTCCTAGCCCAATTCGAACTGCTGGCCCATAGAGACAAAAGCCCTGCAGCTGGCGCTGTGCCTCACAGGCGATGCGCTGTCATGTAGGGCTGTGCGGTATACCGGTTGAACCAGTATACTGGTTTCGGACTTACGTACGGTATGAATTTCTGACATACAGTCATACTGGTCGCTGCTTTTCAGCAGGCAACAACATTTAACGGTCACAGTTTGAAGCTGAATGAGCAGCGGATGGCGCTACTTAGCTCTCATGGAGACTCAATTGACTCATGGTTTGTAAAGAAATGACATTGCCAAAATGCATGCTGGGTAAATTAATTCGCTAAAATGCCCGCCCACACAGGAAAACTCATGTTCGGCTGAGTGGGCGGGCTTTACCCAGAATGCATTTTGTCGCTGTCATTTCTTTGAAACCATGAGTCAACCTCTATCCGTGAGACGTAAGTAGCTCAGACCGCTGGACACGCAGCTGTGACTGTAAACATTAAATGTTGCTGCCTGCTGAAGAATGACAATAGTCCTTACGGCTTCGCATGCCCCTGGGTCCTAAACCCCTCCAGGTTAAGCTTTCTAACACAACCTATGTACCAATGTACAAACAGCTGCCGGCCAGTTGCGAGCGAGTGGTGATTAATGGCGGCGGCGGTCCTTTTCGGCGTCAATAAATTAATGTGTTTATTCGGGAAAAACATACTGTGATATACCGTGAAACCGCCAGAATCTTACAAAATACCGTGATATGAATTTTTGGCCATACCGCCCAGCCCTACTGTCATGTTTACTATTGCTGAGCCCAGAAGAAAGGCGAGACTACCACGCGCTGGTGGGGTCTCTGCAGAGACGTTTTGGACAGTGTGTGCAGCCTGGATTACTGCGGAACGAGTTGAACAATTGCTGCAGGAAACCAGGGGAGCCGCTACGAGCGTTAGCTAACGATGTAGAGAGCCTATCACGGAGAGCGTACAGCCATATGCCCCCCGGAGTACAGAGCGAGCTGGCACGAGACCAGTTCATTAGGGCCATCCATCCAGCAGACTTGCGGGTTCAAGTGCAGCTGCAGCACCCACCGTCTAGCCCCGTACAGAGGGACGGCGTCTCCACTGGCATCGGGAGCAGGGGGGCACTCGCCACAGCGCACCAGCTGCGGGCAACCTCCGGAGGCCCCAGGGGGGGAGCTCCGCCAGAGACTGAGGCGGCAGAACCCGTCGCCGCGTCACCGGGGGACCCAACTCCACAACTGGGCCGGCAGAGAAGGGCCCCGGTTGCCCTCAGAGACTTTGTAGTGCAGTATAAGTGAGACCGGACTGTTCAGAAAGGGCAAGAATGCGCCCTGGTCTCACTGGAAGTGATGGTAGTCCACCCTGATCTTCCCAAAAAAAACAAAAAACATGCTGTTTTGTGTTCTTTGTGGGGTCATCTGTGAAGTTATGTGTTCAGGGGTAAGGCGGGTGGTTCTGGTGGTTCCTTGTGGGCAAGGATTTATGTATGGGGTTGGGGGTAGTGTAGCGACCCTGTTGCGGCCTGTGATTGGTGGAGTAGGGGGGTAGGCGGGTAACTTTTTATGGTGCAGTTTCACACACAAACACACAGACAGTCCTGTTTAATACAAATTGTTGGGTTTGGTCTTTTGGTGACAGTAAGAGAAATGAAAGAATATACCCATCTTTATCCTATTTAGCAATTGCATGTTAAGCATTTGTTAAGCATTTATGTGCCGGAGTTTGTTGTTCAACAACATGCGCAAGTCAACAGCTCTATTTTTGCAATATTGTTGCATACTCGTCAGCTTTTGGGGGACATTTGGGTTTTGCCTCATAACCTCACAGGAAAAATATATATATATATTTTGTATCTGTAACAAATTGGTTAATTGTAATTCAGCTTCATTTAGTTAGTTTGGTAACATTCCAGATATTATGTGGATTCTAAAAATGAGAGCGTAGCATCACTTGAATGCTTCGAAATCCAATGCATCAAAGGCCAAGTTGTGTTGTACCGAGGAATTGAATAATTTGCTCTCTTAGCACACTCACACCTGCCTGTAGATAAAGCTTTGTCTTGTGTTTTAAGCAGGTATTTGACGCAAAGATGGGTGTTTTCCGTGCCTTGGAGGAGCTAGTAGTAAAAGAAGTGCAGTAAAAATTGCCAAGGTTGACATAGGACAGATAAGAGCTACACATTTATTATAATTAAGCAAGCTGCCCCTGCCTCTCAAGCTGTTGTACTATCTACTTCCATTAGAAAAACAGAGCAGATGAGCAAAGGAAGGCAAGGAATGATAAATAAATACTGGTCAAATCTGCTGAGCTAATTTATGGTAGAAGAGTTTCAGGAGACATCAAGGATAATCTTCAGAAATTACCTTGAAATATCGTAGAAAGATATCAGGCCACTTCAATGGCAGGTGTACTAGGAGCTGCATTATGCATTAGCAGGCTGGAGTGGAAAGTTGTTTCAGCTATACAGTTTTTTGCCCCACATTCCTTGTCAAATATGCAGTTGTTCATTAATTTGAAAGGTTTTTAGGTAAATTAATATATTTGTTTTACAAGATGAAAAAACCTAACACTTTTTGAGGTTAATCAATGTTTTTTAAACCCAAAATCAAGACATACTTCTTGTGTTTGCTATTTTCCTATCGCCAGGAGAGAAACAGTTTGAGGCAAAGATTATTTGTTCAATTCATTACTAATTAATTAACGACTATTGCTGGTACCGTTGTTATCCCTCAAAATATTAAGTTGTTTTCAAAACAATTGGCCTTCGATTCCATACAGTAGGAAACATTTATATCTACAGTCATTGGCAAAACAACCACTCTCAGAGAAAATGGTATCTAAGGCCTGGCCCTGCAGTGTGGGTTGGTGATTAATATGGGGGCAGTGCAGGAAGGCTGCAGAATGATTAATTGAGCTCAGGACCTCATCTGCAATGTTTTGATGAAATTGAAGAGCGGATGAAGGGTTGTAGTGGTGTGTATGTATTGTGGGGGAGGGAGGAGAGAAAGGTGTCTTAATGAACCTTCTATGTGTTGGTTTACAGTAGGTGTGTCTGTGTGGATGGCCTTGTGTGGCGACTCCCTCTGTTTGCCCACCTCTCACTTTATGACGTTAAAGCTCAACATTGAATAAACGCAGGAGGATCCACATGTCTTCTCCACACCGACGCACACGTCCTCTAACCTTGCCAAGCACAAAATTACAGTTTACAGTTGGGCTTTTGATAAAGTTTTATTTAACCTTGCCTGAGGGGAATGACATTATGCACCAGTAACTTCATCTCATTCTGTTCAACTACTTCCTCAAGCCATGCACAGCTAAGAAACGGATCCAAAATGACGAACTGTGCAAACGTAGAAGATGCAACTCAAGAGGGAGCACGGACACAGCCATTTCAGAAGAGCTGCAATTATGAGTCTGCGTGCAAAGGGATGAATTGTGCTCAAGAGAAAAGTCACTCTACAGTGTTTGCCTGATTGAAAATCAGTTCTCATAAACACCGCAATCACCTTTATCGTCTCCCCCAGACGGTTTGATCCTCAGGGGCTGAAATAAACACCCGGGGGAATACAAGGTGACATGCAGTTGGGGTTTTGTGATACAAGAGAAGTGATGGCCTACTTTGTCGTGAATGCATTTCTTTCATTTGACATTACAGACTGAAGGATCTGATGAGTATGAAAGCTGCAGTGTGTAGGTTGGTCTACAGTTTATCAAAACAGATTTTTCAAACAGGCAGAATTTTCTGCTCCTTCAACCACTAAATCAGTGATTCTCAACTGGTGGGTCGCGACCCACTAGTGGGTCGCGGACCCGTTTTCAGTCCTTTTTTCATCCTGTGGTTTTATTTTGAAAGGACTTTTTTATGCAGCGGAGTGTCGTTATTTTGCCGGCTCTGGTTTCAACTGGTTTTGCACTTGTCCCTCCATGTTTTCAGCAGCGTGTGCCAGGTTGGGTCAAACCATCCTGATATGAGGGAGACTCTGGGTTTTTAGGATAATTAAATTAAACAGCCTACTGAATATAACATTGACAACTGATGGCGCTGCCTGCATGACAGGAAAAAACTCAGGGGTTGGGAGGAGAATTGAGTGCTGCTTAATTTTCTGTAAAGCACAATGTTTTTCAGTATTTACTGATGAGGTAATCACAAGAGAAGTTAATGTTGTATATATGAATACTTTTGAATTCCACTTTTGTTTAATTTATTTTGAGTTAGTGGAAAAGCTGCTCCTCAACACAGTGACGTGTTCCACAGTAAAGTGTTTGTCATAGATTCGGTGAGTGTGTGTTCTCAGTTAAAGTTAGGTCATTTCAGTCTTTTTGAAACTTCTTCTTAGTTGTTGGACTGTTTGTGCATGAAAACTGTTGAGTCTGTTTAAAAATAGCTGAAGATTCTGAATTGTTATATATGTTGTAATACCTTGTGTCCTGAAGATGCAGTTTTAGTTTTTTAATTAAAATGCAGCTAATTGAGTGTAAAAGGGAATAGTTCCCTCTCTATCATCGCCACCAGCTGCTTGTTTTGGTTATTAAACTTGTTTTTGTGTTAGCATACATGTTCTGTACTATCTCAGGTTCAAACTGCACCATCTTTTCATTAAATTAATTTGAGAAGTTGAGAATGTTCCTCGATTTGGGTCGCGGCTTGTCATTCAGGGATGATAGTGGGTCCCGGAGCCAGACCAGTTGAGAACCACTGCACTAAATTGATCTTTTAAACACTGATGTGTACAGTATGCAAAATACTTTTATGTAGATAGCTTGCATTTTGTTGCAACATGAAATTAACTGTACATTATTTCAATCTTTTCATATGTTAAATATTGCTTCTGACTCGTCTAAATGATTTTCTCCACCCCTGCTACGAGCTGAAGCTCAGCCTGAGATCTTCCGGCAGTGCTCAGTTGAGCTTGTTCTATTGCAGTCCCTACAGGCTCTGGAGGACCTTTTCTCATGCAGCCAGGAAGCCATTTTCATTGTCTTTTAGCAATTACTGACTATTATTCTGCTTTGAAAGGCCCATTTTCTACTTTCAGTCTTACAATAGTTAAAGGCACAATCTGTGACTCAGTGCATGTGTGCAGGATCAAAGTGAGGAAGAATATGATTTTCTGTTGTAAATTTAGCTCAACTGTTGTTTTAAACTACTACAAACCAACCAACTGCAAACATAAATACATCTACAGCTTGCCATAAGGGTTGTTAGCTAGTTTGAGGTATTTTATCCAGTAGATTATGTAAAACAGCAGGACCCTGGTGCTGGACCACCTGACTGAAATGTAGCCATTATTAATGTCAAAAGTTTTGGTTTGAATTTAATTCCTAAACACCAACAATTAGGTTGTAGGCACACTTATTAGAATAAAGAGTCAATAGCTCTCAGGTTGTGACAGATGTTTTGATTGACATTTCCTGTGGCCGTTTCATATTAAATGCCACAACATGATTCCCATATTGAACTCTGTTGATGTGAAGCAGCAGCATTATGAAATCCTGGGTTTTCACCAGCAGCAGTAATGAATACAACTCTGGTACTGATTTGGTTAAAAACAGTCACATTGAATTTGTGAATGCATTATTACCGCTTGTGAATCTACTAAATGCAAATACACTAATACAAATCTAAAGGATTATAACAATCAGATGTTTCAGTAGGATACTTTCATTAGTTGAGGGTTATTTCTTTTCAGAAATTAAAAGCAGTTGTCTGCCATTCTTGTTATTAATTAATGACGAGTGATCCTTCGTATTAGGCTTGACTGAAAGCTTAACTGAGCATTGGACTTTGACTTCCATGTATCCAAGCTTTCTTTGTGAAACACTTGAAAAACCTCTGGAGAAGCAATTAATGCTCAACATAGAACTTCTATATGCACTTCATTGCATTATATTGTCATATTTTTCAGCATGCCCTAGGTCTGGGGAACATGAAAGAGGTGTCTTTCCTTTTTGGTTTAAAAAATAAAAATAGAAGCTGATATAATTATTCCGATTTAAAGTGACATGTTGCATCTGTTTAGAAGAACTGAATGTGACGGGACTAACTTCATTTTTCTTTAGTTTTTTTCTCGGGCCAATCTAAATGCAAAAGAAATTGAGATTGAGAGAGGAGGATGCATTCTGTTCCTAGGGTTGCTCTGACTGTATATCTCAAAGAAGCGGGCTTTAAACCCACTAAAATGGATCCAATTACGAAGAGGGCTTTTTGGTGACACTTGTGGAACTGTGTGTAATTGTATAACCCTAATTTTCCTGGCACGAAGGCTCTGACAGAGGCCTGTCATCTCCCCCTAAGCCTTTTCTCTAAGGCACGATGCTGAAATGAGATCTCGTCTGAGCTGCAAAAATGTTGAAAGTAATATAACGGACACCAAGAGAACAAAATCAACTTCTTACAGAGAAATATCTTAGAAAATAGGGCTTTAGCTTCCATATATGGCCCCTCAGCTGACATAATGCAGTGAAGAGGGCTCTGTAACCTTAATGTTCTTGCAGAGGACAAACAGAACATCACTGAGTAATTTATTGTCAGCATAGGCTTTACTGGATATTTGTGACATGAATGCTTGCATGTGTAAATATTCCTGAACGATTATTTTAATTTTCTTAAGTTAAATAAAACAAAGTTAAAATAAATAGAGCAGTGGGGCTTGTGTTACTGGCTAAATTCACCTGGTGTGCACCCCTCCCCCATACCAATGCCTCCCAGACCTCACGAGCAGCGGCAGCATCCTCTGGCATGGCAGTCTAATGGCTCATAAGTGTTTTATAGAAGTGCATGATAGTGTAATAACATCTGGCTAGTCCCTGTCTACCTCAACCATTGCCAGTTCTTTCAGAAGAGCTCACACTGTGACCCCCTTTACACCCCTTTAAAATATGGCTTGCATCAATATTGTATCTAGTTATGATTTAATCTGATTACATTTACACCGAGCATGGTACGCTTAACACGAGGCGACATCAGTCTGAAAACAACGTTGTTTAGGGGGGAGAGGGCCCGCAAAAGTGACTGTAAACCTACATTGCACACAAAAAGGAATGAGGAGAATAGACGCTAAACGAAAACAGAGCAGTCGTGGAAGGGGTGAAAGGGGGTATGTGATGAAAAGATGTATGTTGTCCCTTTTACTTCAGTAAATTATTGAAAACTGGACAGAACCAGGCTCTGATCTACAATGAATACATTTTTACATTGTAAGGCAAAACCATCTTCATATTCATTATAATGTTTATAAGGAAAAAAATGTATTGTGCTTTTATTTTATTTTTTTATATGAACATGAACTGTATTGAAAGTTTAAGGGGGGGGGGGGTGAGCGATATTGAAGTGTGTGCGGGTTCTGAAATTACTGCGGATAGTAGCAAATATCCTGCCTTTGATATTTGCAACCATCAAAGAGATCCGTCCTCCCAAAGTCAGACACCCAGCTACAAGCGGTGATGCATTTCATATGCTTTGAGAGGATGTCAAACAGCATCTCTCCGTTTCTCTTCGGCTGGTCAGTAATCTCTACACAGAAATACTGTGAGATTGTTGCTTCCTAGATCACAGACTGCCAGCCACTAGCCCACAGTTAGCGCACTAACAAATGTAAAAGTATAGCACTGCCTGTAGCTATCAGTATATGAATGACAAAAGACAAGAAATAAAGGCTTTGTTTGGCTTTTTCCGAGACAACTGACAACGAATCAAACGGGAAATCCATTTTACAAAAATTAACTATTCACTCCACACAAAGTGCTTTAAGGCGCTACAGTTATGCCTCATCACACTTTCCTTTTCCCCAAAAATGTGAGTGTAAAATTATTGGTGATGCATCTCTATAACGGATGACCAATGGCCAGTTTGCTGCTTGAAGAGCTCAATTCCCCAATGGATCAGTGGTCCGTTTGTATCTATTCAACAATCAGTTGGCAGTCACGTGCAAATACAAAGGTTGAAATGTGCCAAAGAACGCATGGAAGAAGACGACAAGCTAGTAAACAGATGTGAACAAAAGAGGATTCGACATATTCAATAAGTCTTGTGTTTTTTGCGGAAGAGAATGTGTTTAATGCATTTTGGTGAGTTGTTTACAAGAAAACTCCACAGGGCACCTTTTTAATGTTTTCTATCCTTTTTTATGTGAACTGTCTTGAGTTTGTACATACACTGTGAAGATCAAACATATTGAAATTGTACTATATCTCAGTACCCATATCACCAATAACAGATTTTTTAATTTTATTATCCTCTAGTATTAATGGGTTTTGACAGACAATGTTCCTTTCCATAAAATAGAGAACAGCAAACCTTGTAGACTGGTAGTACTGCCTCTGCCAATTCTAATTTGCGCTGTCTGTGTAAATGTTAGAACTTTAAAATTACCTTTTCCTCCCCGATGACTAAATTGCGGGACTGCAGCCCAAAAGGTCCCTTCAGCTATAATGTGTTATTTTTTATCATGTCACAGTGAAAACGTTATTTAAACCCTTTTCTGTACCGTAGCAATTTTTTTCTCACACGACCATTTAATAGGGTCAGAACAACATTTACAGTTTTGTCATAGGGTTGCAATTAATCTGTAGTTTCACTACTGGTAAAATGACTCCCTCTTCTTTGCGATCGCTCCAGGAAATTAAGCATATTTGATTGTTTCCTACACTGGGATTCACTCAAAGGAAGATCGTTAGCTGTGCAAAGACATGGAACTGTGAATGACATTATACCTGAAATACTCGGGGTGTGATTTATGTGACTTCTTAATTTTTCACCACAGTATGCGGTTTACTTGATATGACTTAAAAAATCTCGATAAGTGGTGGTTTCATGGGGACCTTGAAGAGGCAGCGTGAAATGAGCCGTGGTCTGCCACGTTCCATCTCTCATGTCACTCTTCATTTAGGTGACTTGCAGCCATTTGTGCTAATCAATGACATTTTAACGACAAAAAAGTCAACTCATCAGCCCAACCAGTATAGTAATGTGTCGCCTACCACTGTGAAGTTCAGCATCAACAATATAGTCTCCCTCTACCCACAACAAATCGATCAATCTTCCATTTATGAGATTTATTCAAATGTTGTTTTCAAACCTTTTCAAGATATTGGCTATAGCCTGCTAGTGAAGGTACACAGTACTACATGCAGACAGTGATGGCTTGTTTTTTTTCCATAATGCAGTGGACGACTAAGTAAAGAGACAATTAAAATTGATCTGTTTGCTGAGCAATGGAAATCCAATCCACTGCAGGATTCAATTGGTAGACTTCGTTAATGTGGTGATAGCTGAACCAAAATGTTTCAGTGAAGTTCTTTTTTTTTTATCACGCAAAAGTAATTTTTGCCTTTTTAATGTTGCTGCACGGTGGTGTAGTGGCTAGCACTGTCAGCTCTCAGCAAGAAAGGCACGGGTTCAATCACCGATCCCGTGCGGTCCTTATGTGTGGAGTTTGCATGTTCTCCCCGTGGCAGCATGGGTTCCCTCCGGGTTGTCCAGCTTCCTCCCACAGTCAAAAGACATGCAGCTTTGGTTAATTGGAGGCTCTAAATTGCCCGTAGGTGTGAATGTGAGCATGGATGGTTGTCTGTCTCTTTATGTGCCCTGAGATAAACTGGCTTCCTGTCTAGAGTGAATCCTGCCTTCACCCAATGTTAGCTGGGATCGGCTCCAGCGCCCCGCGACCTTAAAGCGGATAAGCGGTTTGGATAATGGAATGTTTCTCCATAGCACTGCCACGTTTTTGCTCATCTTTTCACCGCTTTTGGTTCCACTTTTAGGTTTGAATTCCAGATTCATACCACACGTTCATACCACATTGTAACAGGACGGTACGGAGGACACAGAAGTTAGGGCAGCGCAGAAATCACAGAGGCAGAGGCAGTTTTTGCAGGTTTTTAATTAAACAAACACAAAATAACTGAAAACAGTCCAAAGCTCTATCAAGTAACTACACAAACTAAAGCATATCAGCTGGGCCGCAATAGCCGACTTAATCTTCTCCTCTCGTCACATGTCTCTCTGCTCCTTTTACACAGATCACATATGACTCCTTGTATTGATGGTCAAAATGTTTTAGCATGATGACAAAACCCTGTGTGAAACAACACGAAGAGCAAGTTTTCACGTTTGGATGCTCCTCTCTGTCTATGTCATTAGCTCTAATGATGTTGAAGGCCTTCAACTCGTCTTGCTCTGCTGAAGCTAAACTTAGTCCATCTTGCACAGTTGTCATCTCTTTCTCTGCGAGGAATAGTAACATATATCTGCCAGTAACGACTAAATCACTTGATGAAGGAGAATAAATAAATGTAAATTAAATTACCCCCTGTGCTTTCATCGGCATTCACGCGACATTGGGAGTGTGCATGTGGGAATTTGTCGTTCAGGAGACATTGATTAATTATGCCATACACAATTAGCCCATCAAATCGAGTGTGTCCTCCTCTCCTGTGGAAAGGTGATGTCAGAATTGTATGGGGCATTAGGCAGTAGTGCTCCTTGTATTTTTTAGAGATCACCAGAGAGTAGGAGCACCAGGGCAGAGGCACATTTGCAGGCTGTTTTTGTATTAATAGGAAATTGTGAGGCCTGCAGGGTAAAGAGAAGACTAACTGATCCTTTTAGACCAATGTCAATACTGATACCCATCACTGTTTGCAATCCCAGCAGGGTACATGGCCTGCCTGTAATGTCTGTGGCTTCTCAGTGATTGAGAGAAGAAATGACAGTGAGACAAATTAAGAGTGCAGGCAGAGATGGCTGCCCCTATAGCTTCTCATTCCCGAATGCAAATTGTCTCCTAATACTTTGCTTCTAGGTTTAGCCCAGACATTGAATGGAGAGAATAGCCCTGAAAACGCAAAATTATTATTCCTCTTTCTGCTAATGCTTTGTCATGGATATCACGATTTGGTTGCATACTCTCCGTGCCAGTCCAGCAGAATATATAATCTACCACTGCTATGACTCACATTCCCTCATAATGTATGGACTGTCAAACATCAAGTTGCCAACAAGTCGCCTCATCAGTTTAAGAAAGTCTTGTGGAAATATCTGCAATACCTTTTAACATGCATTTCGTTATGAATGATGAGAAGTGATTGTTTTCCCTCTGCAGAGATCAGTTGTGTGTACATCTGGGTGTTTTTTTTACCCTCTGTGACTTTGGTGGCTTTCCTCTGATGGCCACTGCCCTATGGTGACTTATTGCAGTGTACATTTTAAGTCATTATAGTAATTGTGATTCAGAAGTTTCTATTCCTTTTTCACTGATATTGGAAATAATCCCCCTGTGGGATTTATTCTGCATTCCTAATATATATATTTTATTTTAGATGACCAGTGTAAGGGTGCCATACTAACTAACCTGTTTTGGGTCATTGAGGAATAATAAAAGATCATAAAGTATCAAATACATTTCTCAGAGTATCAAATACATTTCTCAGGCAGCCCATAATAAAACTCCCTTAGTTAGCTTCTGTGCATTTTATTTTTATTTTGCCACGGCAGACATTAGGGCTCTTTGTCCAAAAAATGTACTGCAACTTCATTGTTCACTGTGAAAAAGCCTCAGTTAACCTTGTCATCCTGTATTTCTTTATACTTCACAGCTATTTTCAAGATGACAAACTCAAATTCGAGGGTCTTACAGATAGCCATCAGTTTCTAGGGCTTTTCTAGAAAACTGAAAACACCGCTGCACTTTTTTTTGGTGGAGGGGATTGCTGCTGTTGTCCTTTCACCAGTTCCCCTTTCAGACGATTGTATTTTCTATTTTGAAGGTCAATGTACAGTTAATCGGTACAGGTCATGGTCGGGAAAAGCATTTCCATGACAACCATTCGCAGAGGGACTGACTATGAATACAGAAGATAACTCTGCAATCTGCACACATCGGTTCTGCAAAAAAAGAGTTTCTGGAAGGTAAAGGAAATTGTAGCACTAAGCAGATAGCATGCTCAAAGTAAATACTTCCTGCTCAATATCAATTTCAAAATTGCTTCTATACATGTATCATTAGATGCAAACCACACTATGTAGACTTTTTAGTGCTCTACACTGGTATAAGACAGCTGCGATTTAAACTGGACCTACAGCACTATTATAGCATGGAGCCTCATTGCAGGAACTATTGATTTCCTCTTTAATATGAAACATGGATCTACACATTTTATGTGTGGTCAGGTATAATGGCTTGATGAAGTGTATATAATATTTGCCAAGATTCCTTTTGGAGAGCAGTGGTAAATGTCCATGCGCATGTGAGGCTTCGTGCATGAGCTGGCCAACATAGGTTATCTTTACAATGGTATTATATTACATGCTCAGATGAACGTTGGATTTTATAGTCACTCGGTGCATGGTGCTTCGTCTTGTGCAGATGGCTTGGAGGGATACGGTCCTGCTTTAGTGTCGGGGAGGAATAATTATTTAATGTGATAAATACTACTCCCATGTCATTATTATACTGCCTCTTTTCAGGGTAGAACCATAACTCCCCGAAACATCCCAGGCACACATGCCTGGGACCCATGCAACATACTACCAGTACAGCACCGAACCTGTATCCTGATGACACAAAAGCAATGCAGTCTGATTAATCTTATGGGAAACTATTGATTATAGGGAATTATGTTAATGCAAGGATAGGGCATTAACATAATTCCCCATCGGCTTGGAGCCTTTTTTTACTACCTTTTCAGAAATTAGGAAGTGAATTTAAAAAAAACTCAAACGCTTCTAGATCATCATCCACAGGTCCGATCTAATACATTAAAACGGCTAAAGTACTGTAAACCCTTGTGAGAAGAGAAACGATGGACTACATACAAAAAAAGATTGTTATATTTTTATAATTACGTAATTACGTAAGCTCCTCAACATGACTGAGCGATTATAACGTTTCACTATTTAACTAATTTAGTACCCCTAACAACGGCGGATTTCAATGGCTGTAACCGTAGAGACTGTACGAATCTTCCAGTAGTGGGTAGCTCACTATTTGATCAGTATTTCGCGAGCTGCGAAAAAGCAACAGGACTACCCACTAGCCGTGGGTGGCTGTAGCTCAGGGGGATGAGTGGTCGTCCCGCAACCACAAGGTAGCCGGCTCGATCCCCAGTCCCCCCATAGCTCACACGTCAAAGTGTCCCTGAGCAAGACACTTAACCCCTAATTGTTCCCCATTGCTGTGTCTACGGTGTATAGAGCAAAAATGTAAGTCGCTTTGGATAAAAGCATCAGCTAAATGTAATGTGTTTCGAGGTCCTGCGATCTCATTGGCCCTCAGATGACACGGGGACGGTCATTTGAAGTACACGACGGTCATGGTGTGAGCAAAGTTGCTCATTTTTCTATCTACATGATTTTTGGACTGCAAAGGCTTGAAAGAATGTCATTGCTTGTGTTTATTGTGATTATTATTGCTTTTGGCCTTAGTCTTTCTAAAGAGGTATAGTATTACTCTGTGGCATGATGGGAAGGCACCGAAAATACAATTCTAAAAACCCGGGGAGCGATCGAGGAGTCATTTTTTTTATCAGACTCTTGACTTTTGATCATATTCATGCAGAAAATAAATAATAATATATATATTATTTTTTTAAAGGCAAGGAGTTGCTGATTCTTTAGAGATCAAGGACAATAGGGGCTGGTATTCATATCAAGGTCATATGAGCTGTAGAACACCAACATCAGCCCTGATCAGGGGACCCTAGGGCTGAGAGCGAAAGACATGTCATTGTTAACAACATTTAAAAGCAGATGATTCACTCTTTGTTTTTTATAATTGGATTCTGCGTTTACCTGAGCTTTACTATGGGAGTTCAGTGATTGATAAAAGTCTAATAAACTAATTTATATTGTCCAGTCTCCTAGGAGGAGGTAAAAAAAAAAACATGCCTAAGGTTACAAGGGTGTGAATGGGAGAAGCAAAGCCCTGTCTAATCCCCATCCTGTGCCTGCAGTCAACTTCTTTTCCAATCACACAGAACTCCCAGCTCTCCGCAATTAATCCCCAACACCTAAAACACATCATTATTTAATTCCAGCTGCAATGCACTTTGAGCTTAACTTAAAGTGTGGCGATGCTGAACTGATTATCTGTAACCTTTCTTGAAAACTGCTTATTAGCAAAAATATGAATCATGATCATTATCATCATGGTTATTAGGCTGTATTTTGGATATTCAATTTGGCTGTAGGATGTGACTATATTGGCATGTGTGTGTGTGTGTGTGTGTGTGTGTGTGTGTGTGTGTGTGTGTGTGTGTGTGTGTGTGTGTGTGTGTGTGTGTGTGCAGTGGATGCACAGTGTTTCTTTCCCAATCTCTTGTCTGAGATAGCAGGCAATAAATGTGTCACTCTGAGACCAAGGTAAGGCTCTGAGGGAAATTTCAGATCCCTCTCAAATCATCCGTTTGAAAGAGAGAGAGAGTCAGAGAGGTCACTGAATTCACAGCTTTTTTTCTCCTGTCTTTTCTGTCTGTCCCCCACTTACCTAAAAACACCTGCCCCACGGCCCAGCACACTTAACCGAACTAAAAGCCTTTAGGAGAAGAAGTGGGCCTCCAGTTGTACGGGTCAAGCTGAGGCCTGCAGTCCTGTATTATCAAGAGTCCTTTTGTTTCAAGCTCCAATGCTAACGCTCAGCTGAGGGATGTACTCAGATTCTCAACTATAACATTACCTTCTTGTTAGAGTACTCTACTTATTTAGCACTGCACTCCTATAAAATTGTCAGACTCCCAATAGACAGTTTAAACACAAAAAAAATGATGCTGCCGAACCCGATATATCATCTTTTATATTTCACACATTGTTCTTCCTGGAAACCTGGAACCTACATTTACCTACAATGCTACTCGGCCGTCAACAGGATAGTCAAAGAAACATTATGCTGTAGTAGTACTCCTCAATACTTTGATGTGTAACATAATATAATATCATATTTGTAGCAGGCATCCATGGCAAACAATGACAAAATCTTAAATAATAAACTTCTTTCAGCAACTGCTCTCTTGACCCATAGGGCACGAACACTCTTATTGTCTTTGGATACTTGGCGTGATAAAATCAATACTCGTACAAACACAACAGAGAGCATGCACATGACCTTTCACGCATTTTAAGCAAATATGAGGCAGTTCAGTAAACACCAATTGTTGTCTTGTCTTTGATTACTATCACCTCCGGTTTGATTACAGACACCTTTTGCTTGCCACCTCACATTAGCATGGCAATGTATGAAATGCTAAAAAAGTATAGAAAAGTCACAGATAGGTCTCTTTATAATTTCATGTGATCTTTAAAGCTTTGCTTTGTCAAGAAAGCAGGGGAATTGCCAGGGAGTCACATTCCTGTCTCCATTCAAATGGCACCAGGTCTTTGATATCCCAGTCTGTTTGCAGGGCATTGGGCCATATGGGTCGGGACATATGCTCCCTCCTGAACACTGAAATAGCAGCACATATGTCGAACATGGCTCGCAATACACCGTAGCTTGTCTGGCTCAGTCCCAGTCCTGTCAGCCCAGAAGACTCAAATGTTTTTCCTTTATTTCCCACCGTTTTGATAAGGTTCCATCTGGTCACACTCAGCAAGGGGCTGAAGATATTACTGGGAACCCAAGGTTAAGCACACAGGTTGGCGACCTGGATGTGTCTCTTCTAAATACCAATAGCTAAATAAATAGGAAAATCAACATTACCAGCCTATTACAGCTCTCTAAAGAAACAGAAAGCTTAAATATGTAATATTACACACTAATTATATACATTTCTAAAGGCAGTGTACCAGATAATGTTGCTGTCAGTTTCTTCTCCTATCACTGTAACTACTGGCATGCAGGCCTACTGTATCAAAGATTTAGGATGATCAAACGTCTCTTTCAAGATAACAACCTGTAATGCTTCACAAACAAGATAATTACAAGTGTTTCTCTGAAACACATCAAAGTGAGTGACACTCCCTTGATGAGTTTGAGTTCAAAATGCCAAGAAAGGACACAGTACTTTGTAGATGTATCACTGATAGTGTGCAAGCACACTACCGGCAATCTGTTCCTCTCCTCACCAGGTTGGTGGGAAGGTAATTACGGCTGACGATACAAGTAAAATGTGCCACTTATTGGGCTTCTGTGTCAGAGTAGTGTCCAATCAGACATGATAATGAGCAGCACGATTCCATGGGGATCCTCCCCATGCTCTGCTGATGTGTGTTTGAGGAAAACATCTGGCCTTTATCAACGCTCTAGGCCCCTGTGAGACTGTCACTATGCAAACCCTCATGTCACTAAGCAGGGGGAATATTGCTGCAGGAATCAAGTCCGCTGGAAATCCAATTTACACGTGTAAACATGCACCAAGAAAACCTGGGATAGCGATATTCAAACCTGTTTACAAAACTGAGTAGGCGGATAGTTCTCTAATATCAAAAGCCCTCAAAAGCTCAGTACAAAAGTGAGAAGTGTTGTAAATCCGGCGAACTGAGGGGAAATCATAAAATAAACTACGCTGGGAGTGGGATGACTGTTACTTCTGCATTTAGGGTCTAAGGGTTTAAGTCCTGGAAGAATTAAGAGATACAAGTTTTCATTTGACAGCAGAAGAATGCTCTTGGCCTCACATGCCACTCTGCACATTAGCTCTGCTATGAGACGATACTGCAAAATCGAAACGGTGTCTTTACTGTGAAAGTCCGATTTGGGATTCTGTAATCAGGTTTATTTTTCTCTACAGCTCAGTGTTCTGCAAAATACGTGTTGACAAACAGCAATGGGGCCACAACGCTGGGACACCGAGAGGAAGTATGATGCACGATGAAGACCTGGAAGGGGAGTAAATCTCTACTTAAGTGTCTCCTCCTCGCGCGCCATGCTCTCAGTGGTGGTGTAGCAGTTAGCGATGCAAGGGGGAAAGTGTGCGGTAGAACCTTTATGAAAGACTGATGGATTCATTATTTTCAGTTTCTCCTGGATCCCGTCCAGAAATAGTCCTGTCTGTAATTTCATTATCAGTCTTTAGTTCATCTATTTATTTAGGGACTTCAGCACTGGAGTTTACTCACTGTGCGAGCGGCACTAACTGTGATTTTTAATAAGATGCGTACTTAGTTCCTGTTCTAATTAGCATCATGCAGAAGCCGACTAATGCACATTTGAGTTGACATTGGTTATATAATTTAACATTACTGGTTTTAATAAAACACCCTCTTCATGCTTCATTTCCACTGATCACCAGCTGCTGGGTCAATTGAATAATTAAGAATTTAATTAAGCTTCAGTTTGGATCACTATCTTCTAACACAGTCAAGCTTTGTACTCTAAGCATCAGTAGCAGAGATCAAATAGGGAAGGGATGATGTGCCAAGCAAGAATTTAGAGATGTGAGCTCTATCATGCACTGGAATGGAAAGGTCTGAAGTGGCTTATCTATTTGATCTCTGAATCCTCCGGTTCCACTCCACGGAGTGGGGCTGTTATTTTTCTGCTTGCCCATATTATACTGCAGATTCCACTGTAAACCTCTAAAGTATGCAGCATTTCAGTCAGTCTATCCCTTTGTACTGCTCCCCTCATCATTGCCAGCATGTAATACAATACATCCTATTGACTTCTTGGGAAGCAGCTCTCACAGTGAATTGGCTGTGTTGCTATGGCCTAAAGTAGGCTAATTTCACTCAATGGTGCATGAGTAAATGTTAACTGAAGCGACTGAACCTGCAATATGAGAATATTGTTTCCCGCATTGTGTCTCCATACCGTATGTTAACGCACCTGTAGTAAGGTTTGTGGTGCGTGCAGCACTGCTGTTCTTTTGGGATGCAGAGTATTCTAATGGACTGTTATACTGAGCATCCCAACACAGATTTACTGTATTTTGAATTGAATATGCTTATATAGCATATACATTCTCAAACGCACAATGTGCTGTTGACAAAGACCTTACAAATTATATAACATAATATTGAAAGTCAAAATTGAGTGTTGAACTTTATTTTTATGCAATTATGCGACTGTGTTCGAGGAACTTGGAGGACTGATGTTTGAGACAGCCAGTAACTGTGTGGACTTACTTCTGAGACTTATTTCCATCGACACAGGACCACGGAGATGCCTAGAAACACAATTGGGGCTGTGTGCATCAAAGCACTTCATCATCACTATTATACAGCCTATTCAATGAAAGACCATACTAAAGTTAAACAAAACAAACAGATAATATTTACAGAGCTATGCTGTGACAGACATGTTAAAAGTGTGTTATAAACAGAACATGTGTTGATATGATTTTGCAAATGTACAGCAAGTGTTTTTGTTAATTAACATGACTCATTTACTGTAATAGGGCATTAAACAATTTATTTACATTTTTTGCCAGTATATAATTCTCTGAAGAGCTATGTGCACATGAAGGGTTTATTGATATTAAAATAAAGTCCAATGAGCTTATCAAAATAAAACTTATCCATTAGATGTCGTGTCCAAACTACAATAAAAACATACACGTCAGCCACTTCACATGGCCCCTTACCAGCTGAGTTGGCACTTAGGAGTTGTTTATGAAGTGCACCCTCTTTCTTACTAAATACCATTAACACCCACCAGAGAGGGAAACAACAAAGCAGCGTTTAATCAATTGTAATCGCATTGTCTCTTTCAACTTAATGTCAGCGGTGGCTCCTGTCTGCGAGCACCAATATACTCTACACACACACACAGACACAGACACAGACACACACACACACACACACACACACACACACACACACACACACACACACACACACACACAAGCATACATAAAGCCTATCTGATTTACTGCTTTGTACACATTGTGCTGACACTGAAAATCACACTAGGCATCACAGCACCTGATGAATAGACCCAGTGTGAAGTTATAGTTGGGTTGTAACCCTATGATATATGCAGGTTACAAGACTGCTTATGCATAACGTAGTATTTCTGGAGCATTGAAAAAACTGCAGTTTATTAACCTATACAAAGTTGGCCGCTCCAGGGGCAAAACATCACAATAAAGGTGACTATGATCTGTGGAAATAACATCCTTCTTATATGAAATATTTGAATGTCACTAATCTAAACTTCTCAAATGATTAGACAATGATGCATACCGTTCATACTTTCCTCAACTATATTTATAACATCTGCAACAAGCCGTTCTTATCAGAACTTTGATAATAGGCTTATAATAATAGGCTTAGGGGCGACTCTAGCTCAGGGGGATGAGTGGTCGTCCCGTAACCGCAAGGTACCTGGCTCAATCCCCAGTCTCTGATCAAGATACCCAACCCCTGGGCGCCCCCCAAGGCAGCCCACCGCCCCCCAACCAAGGATTGGTCAAATGCAGAGAAGAATTTCCCCAAGGGGATTAATAAAGTGCATGTTTCTTTTTCTGTTTCTTTTTCTTTATATACTACGCTATGTGTGACAACAAACTCTAAAGTTAGCGCAACACCACAGTCGTACCCTGGCACTTCTCCGCTCAGTATTATGCTGGTCATTAACAATTGATGTAAACTGTTAATGCTAATGTATTACATGAGCATACACACGTCCATAATAGTTGCTCTAATTACATATCATAAATACAGAAAGTAGAATTTAAGTAGGTCCAAAGAAATCCCATTTTGAGTATAGACCTTGAACTGTATATAATAAGTGAATGTATTCCCTGTGATGTAACTCATTGGTTTGTGGGCTGTTTGGAAGCATATATTTCTGCATTTTGTCCGTCACCATCTTTTTCTTTTTTTAACCAGACGTGACATGAGAGCGTGGAGCTCAGTACAACTGAACGCTGTGTAACATTTTAAGGCGACAAACCTGTTACAATTATCTTTCAAGAACTGAAAACACACTGAAATGATAAAGTTGTAGGACTAAAATACAGACCTGACAACGCCATGGAAGCGACCTGTCAATGACAAGGTAGCCACGCCCAAAGCATACCCTGCTTTATCGTATTTTTCTTTAAATGGGACCGTAATTTACTCAATGAATATCATGCTATATTAAATGTTAACTATGTTTACTAAGGTAATAAATCAAGTGAGAAGTACAGTCATTTTATCCTAGAATTATATATACCGTAAACGTCGGGTTACAAGCCGCTACTAGCTTCGGTCAGTGTCCCCGACAGCTCACCGCTGTAGCCAGCTGGGGCTCCTGCTAGCACTCCGTCACTTCCCCGCTAACTTCCCCGCTAACTTCCGCTAGCTCCCCGAAAACCACCGAAGGTAGCGGGACCAGGCTCGACACCCGACTTGGGCAGAGGGGACACGGGCAGTAGCAGCAGCAGTGGGCAGTAGCAGCAGCAGCAGGCAGTAGTAGCAGCAGTGGCCGGTAGCAGCAGAAGCGCTAGCTAGCAGCGGGGACACTGATCAGCCGTAGGAGCGGCTTGTAACCCGACGTTTACGGTAATCTGATTTATTTTTGACACCAGAGGAGTCGACCCCTGATGGCTATTTGAAAGAATGCAAGTTTAAGGCACTTCCACATTGGCTTCACCTTTCAGACCCAGAGGTCTTGTGTTTGAAAAGTAAAACAAATGAAATTAGACATTTAAATTGGTCATACAATGTTTTAACATTGGTTTGGGAGTCTCAGGATCACCTCTCTGCTGTTCGCGGATGATGTGGTCCTGTTTGCCTCCACGGACCGTGACCTCCAGCATTCACTGGGGCGTTTTGCAGCCGAGTGTGAAGCGGCAGGGATGAGAATTAGCACCTCCAAATCTGAGGCCATGGTGCTCTGCCGGAAACCGATGGATTGCTCCCAGGTGGGGACAAAATGCCTACCCCAAGCAAAGGAGTTCAAGTATCTCGGGGTCTTGTTCACGAGTGAGGGTAAGGTAGAGCGGGAGATCGACAGGCGGATCGGTGCGGCTGCAGCAGTAAAACAGGCGCTGTACCGGTCCGTCTTGGTGAAGAGGGAGCTGAGCCGGAAGGCAAAGCTCTCATTTACTGGTCGGTCTACGTTCCAACCCTCACCTATGGTCACGAACTCTGGGTTGTGACCGAAAGAACGAGGTCTCGGATACAAGCGGCCGAAATGAGCTTCCTCCGTAGGGTGGCCGGGCTCAGCCTTAGAGATAGGGTAAGAAGCTCGGACATCAGGAGGGAGCTTGGAGGGAGCTTGGAGTCGAGTCGCTGCTCCTTCGTGTCGAAAGGAGTCAGCTGAGGTGGTTCGGGCATCTAATCAGGATGCCTCCTGGACGCCTCCCATTAGAGGTTTTTCAGTTGTTTAACTTATAGGTAAGAATATATATGTGCATTTCCCCCCCTATATGAGACAGTATATTCATGAATTCATCTAACTTTAACATAAGCCCCTACATGGTATTAAACGTTTCAAGCTGAGAGTTTTCTCTGAAGATATATTCAGAAACCTGATAAAGACAACTTTTAAAGCCGTACTCAGATTCCAGGAGTTTTAAAATCCAACCTGATTTGGGGTTTCAAAGTGTGCATAAAGAGGAATTTCACTGATTTATCTGCTCACGAATCATGAATTTTCTCAAACTACAAGATTAGAAAATAGCAGAGCAGCATGAAATACAGGATATTATAAAGATTACTTCCAGCAGGAAGCACGCATCACTAAATCTCTTTCACAAACGTACTCATCTTTCTCCCCGTCTGTCTATCTGCACCTCTGTCACACATGCACACACATGCTGACTCTTTTTTATTTCACTTGGTCCTGCACTCACATTCTGTCTCACCTGCAGGTCTCCATCTCTTTATCTGTACACTGAAAACATGCTGAAGCTAAATTTCTATCAGCCTCTTCCTGCCGTACAGCTGTCCTTCAAATCCACAGGATACTCCAGCCTTATTGTTTCCATTTCTAACATCCTTTCTTGTCCTCCTTAATTTATCTCTACTGCCGGTTCACTTCAATCCGCTCAGGGACATTAAATCCAGATTACACATATGAAACAGTTATGCCGCTATCTGAGTGCCTGCGATTGTGCGATGAAGCAGTTCAGGAACATTATTTAGCGAAGAGAAAGAACAGTGGTGTTCTTGTCGGTATGGAGGATTATTTTTGCACTGTTGTGCATTTATGTGTAAATAGGTCCAATTTGTGTTGGTAAATTCATATTAAGATTTGAGAGAGGGTATCCAGATTGGCGATCTTTGTGTGAACAGTACAACTCTAGTTTAAAAAGAGAACCAAAGTGAAAACAATTACATTGTGTATGTAGCCTGCCAGAAAACAATAGGAGGTGAGGCCACATACTTTTATAGCTCCAAAATGTTGGTTTATTTCTCATAATGGATGTGTTGAAGGTAAAAAAAAAGAATGTGGCTTCACTTCCTATTTGACTTCACCATCTGAAAGAATTTTTGCTTTTTTCTTACATTGCAGTGGGACAATGACATGCAATTAATGATGGCTTGTATTTTTTAACAAACTGACCTAAGGCTAATCTGAATTCAATTTGATGCAGGAAAGATGAAGGCATCGTTTATGAGAAGTTAGTTGCACACCATTTTTTTTAACATTATAACATTTTATGTTTAATAAGCCAGTGCAGCTCTTTAATATTTTTTTCATGACAATTTTTGCTGGTATGGTACAGCCATGCATTGCAATGAATAACTTTTTTGCAACATATATAGCATAATTAAGGATTGAGATAGATGGAGCAAAAGGACATAATTAATCACCGCAAGCTTCTTTAATGTGTTTAACAAAGCTTGTCATTTCGGTCAAATGTTCATATTTCCAGATCACCCAGTCTGTGCGTGTATGCTTTTCTGATCAATGGTTACCTTATGCTATGGGAACGTTGAGGATCGCTCTGCAGCAGTCTTAAATCCTGAAGATATGTAATTTAAAAGAAAAGTCAGAACAAATATACGTCACTGTGAGAATTTTGGGCCAGTTAGGACTAATTGTCTCCACTAAGACACTCAATGAGCCCCGGTTCAGTTTATTTAACTGCAGCTGCAAGTTGGAAAACAAGCTGAAATATCACAACCCATTTCCTCGTGATTAGGCATGCTTCTCGGCTGCTAAAGGGATTTAATACACGATAATAAAGATAAAAAGGAGACATTAATAATTTTGTTATGTTAATTAAAGGCAAGAGGATTAACAACAACACAGGAGCCTTGTAAAGCAATAAACAGACTGACATTTTTCCAAAACCATTAATAATAAATGCATTTGGTCCCTGCTGCGATCAAACAAATCACGTGGGATGAAAAAAAAAAATAACACTTTACGTTCTCACTTCACTTAAGAGACACTTTGAATTTGAATTCCAGGGTCTTCAAGATCTAGTAGCAGTAAATACAATTTATTTTGCCAAATAATCCTAATACTTGAGTTTTCGCTGCGTCTGTGTCAGTCAACTTGGCATATTCAGCCATAATGCAGCATGTGTATTTTAAGGCCCTGCTTTCGAAATCAAATTACAAGTAAATATTAAAAAATAAATAAAACAAATATATTCTGCAGTGAGTCTTCAGTGTAGCCGTAACTTATGGATCTGGGCCATAGGATTGCATATTAATAGAGTAATATTCCTTCATTACAAAAAATGCATGTGTCGATTATTATTTTTTCTCTCGGCAGTGTACACGTTGAACTGCAACCCTAGAGCATGTGCAGGGATGTCTGCTTGACATGGAACTATTGTCAAGGATTAAAAAGTGCATTAGTTGATTAACAGCTGTTTTAGAGTCACATACTTTGGCCATGTTTATCATGAGGCAATCATTACAGCCTATTAATGAGGCTGTTAATCAGTCTTAGAACCAGCAGATGTGCTTGCCTGTCTATCTGAGTCTTTGTGCTTCAGCTACGGCCAGTGCTGCAACTCCACCTATCTGCACCTCAAGGATTCTACCGTATCAAAATTTCTAGAGTGTTAAAAGTGGACAGGAATGAACACCGCACGTGAAGGCTGACCGCTTTAGTTCATGGAGGATCAGCCTTTCCTTCAGGTCCTCTTAAGGTCCCACCTTCATGGGATGTGTCTTTTTTTAAAGGATCCCCATGTGTATGCTCATACCTTTTTATGGTCTTTTTAAATACAATTTATAATCTGTCCATTAATATTCTATGCAAGGGGGTTAAAAGGAGACCTGTCTAGATTTGACATAACTGTCCAGCGGTGTGAAGATCAGTGTCCAACCAGAGTATTGATTTCTTCTTCTCTGCCTTTGGAGATGAGCTCCTTTTGCATATTTACCATACCATACCTACCTCACATTACTCTTACTCTGCTCCTCTTTTTAACATTTATAATGTTGCAATTTTCCTTTTTTGACAGTGATTTGTCAGATCATGTGTTGAATGTAATTACATTGACTGTCATTTAATGTTACATTTGTTTTTTCTCAAATGGTTAATAATCTAGAAACAACCTTGCTTTGACCCCAAATGTGTTAATGCCACCTGTGTTGTAAACACACAGAACACAACATGCTCATTGTTGACACTTGCTGCCCAACGGTACACACCTTAATGTTACGTTGATGTTATCACAGCTGTGCTATTCCTGCAGGTCAAAATGCCTGCTGTGAGAAAAGGGTCTATTGGTTGTTTAAAGGTTAATGGTGAGTGGAGAGCGATAGATGCTTTGAAGAAACACCACTTGTTGCTTTTTGCCGCTGCATACTGTTCCTCATGGTCACTGATTTGTGGACAAATGCCATAGAGAGCTGTGGAAAAATGGAAATGCTTGCTGTTGTAAAATTGCTGATAGTGTGAAATAGAGCTGTGAAGAATGAACAATATTAGTGTAACTGCCGCAGTCACTCCAGATGGCACATAACAATGTGACATTAGCACCAGTGACATGCGCTTGGGGGAGGGCGGTATCCTGCTTGATGCATGAGACTGTGTTGTATGATCCGCTCAGATATGACCTCAGCATTTTAGGGGTTAATAGCACAGGCTGTAGGGGAGGCTGATTGATTTGTTGCAGTTGTTAGCATGACAAAATGGCCCGGTTGAAATGATCTTCGGTGGTTTGGTTATTGACAATAAAATGCTGATGAAAATTGAAAAAAAATAGCAATATATGCTGACCACTACTACCCAGAGGTGGATTACACATGCTATACCCAAGCTGTCCAACTGAGGGTTTCAGGTTGAGGTTCTGGGCCCTATTCCTCGTACCTGGCTTACTGAGTTAGCCGGATAATTTTCAGGATAAGATTACGTAGGTAAAGCTTTTCGGTTCCATGAAGCAAGTTTGGAAAAATCACCATAGCAACACATCCAAATCCCTTAACCTGCTCCAGCGCAGGCTAACTGAAATTCACTGGATAGGCTGGCCACTCCCACCAGACACAAATGCCAGCTCCCTTCCTCATTGATGAAGGAGCGATATTAGTTAGATTAGTTTTATAGGGAGAGAGTTTTTCCAGATCGCCAAGATCCGTTCTCACATCATCATGACTTCCTGTACAAGCGCTATCGATTCTGCCGACAAGGAATCATTTATTTACAAGACCTTCTCGAGCCGTACATTGAACACCACACGACGCAGCCGAGCATTGGCCGTCTCACATACTATATGCAGACTGGATCACAGCCTTGCGCTTTTTTGCGAGTGGTACATGTTTGTACAGTGTCGGCGATGCAGAGAAAATCAAGATCGCCATAATAGGTAATCCGATCACCAGGGGGCAGCCGGGTGGATAATGGAACCTGAAAGCTTTTTTACAAGCAATACAGTTAAAGTTACGTGAATAAATATGTATACATTTATTTTGGAAGATCAAAACGTTAAAAGAAAATCTATTTATCAATGTATCTGATACAAACAACAGCTCCCTTTAAAAGTTTGTGTGTCTGTGTTTGTTGGGACAATATCACGGCATTGTGTTCCGTTTAACATTATCTTATCTTTATTAGCACAATTCCAAATCATTTCCATAACTATGGCTGTACCGAATAGTTTGAAACTTCTTTCATAATGTTTAACATTCAAATTATTATTATTTGTAATAACTTACAGAAAACAATGCGTGCAGTAGTCCACCTTCTCTCCCTCTGTCTGTCTGTCTGTCTCTCTGTCTGTCTGTCTGTCTGTCTCTCACTCTCACTCTCATGCTCTCTCTCTCTCTCTAAAACACACATGAGCGACACGGCGCACCTCGTCTCTGTGATTCTCTCTCCTCCGTCCAAATATACACATTTATTGAAAAATGATTTAAATGGAAATCAAACAATCCATAATTGTTCGTGTTTTACCTTTCAGAAACTACATTTTCATCACAGTCCAAAAAAACTGCCTCCTGCTAGCAACACTGAGGCACGTACATGTATTCATGGTGGGGTCGAGCAGCAGTCGAACAGCACCATCAGTTACATAACCGCAATATCACTAAATCTAATCTTTCTCTGTCCAGTTTGGCATGTTGCATTAAGTAGATGTAGATATTTAGCTAGAATATAGATTACTCAGCTGATCTTAATTTTCAAACGAACGTTGGCGTTGGCTGTGAGGATGTGCCCTTTTGTTGAACTGATGTTGTCTTTAGCCTCTGCACCATGTTTTAAATTCAGATTCCTGGCTGTGTGTCTAAGCAGCTGTGTGTATTTAGAGAACAGAAAGCATTATTGAAATCATATTTACACCTGGGCAGTGGGCGACTCTCACCATTTAAGTGATTCTAATTTCCAAAGCATTTGAATAAATGTCACAAATGCTGTATTCAGCTTCAGGATTGGCTGCCTGCAACAGCTGGCACAAGCTGCAAGCCAGTGTGCCATAGTTGATTGTGCCCAGGCTCCCACTGCCATTCTTTTTTTTTTTTTTTTCTCTTCATATTGGAAAAAATGGTTTCTACATTACACCACACACCGCCTCTAGCTGCCCAACATTGAGGAAGGTTTGTGTCCGATGCTATCAGAAGCAGGTGATTGGATCTGGAGGTAAGGGCTACTGAGGTGTGTGTATCTGATCACAGAGCATGACACGTTTGATGACAAACTTGCTGAGAAGAAAGGAAAATGGCTTAATCCTGTGTGGAGGTAGGGAGCTGTGAAAAGGGCGTGGAATAAGTGAGGTGGCTACAGGGATGACCCTCCAGGGAGCACCCCCCGCCCTGGACATACCCATAAAATGTATGAAAAATGATTAGGCTGTGACTAATTACTCGTTTAGTGTCGCCGAAAGTTGTTAAATAGACCATTGCCTTTTAATACCTAAAGTAAGGAATGGGATTAATTAAGCAGAAATGTATTCTTCTACCCTGCCAAGTCTCTTTCTCACAGTCTTTAAAAACAATGTGTGATGGGGTTTGCACCTCTGGGAAATAGTTGGTAATGGCCTGAGAAAGGGATCTCCTTTTCTCACCTCACTACTTCTTTTTAGGTGGATGAATGAATGAATAAGTACGTGAACAGCTGCCTCTATAAAAAGGAAGGCAGAGGGGAAAAATGGAAGCTTCGGGGAAAAAGGATTTATGACTCCACAACTTTTCCTTTGAAAAGCATGACCTTTAAAGGTGAAATCCACAACTGTTTTTAATAAATATGTCTTTATTAATATCCATCTGTATGGTAAATAGTAGGGAAACACTAAAAATGGCACATATACTATGCGTAGGGAAAGTCAATTCTGTATTCGGCTTCCGAGAAGTGTTGATTTGGTTTGTCAGGGTACACCAATCTGGTTGACAGTACCAATGTCATCTAACTTCATCACTTCAGTAACACTTCCATCAGTCAATGACATTTACACTGCATACCAAATGCTAAAAGGTAAAACAAGTTCACAAACGCAAAGCTAGAGCTCCATCATCCTTGTTCTAGTGTGAATTACGAGGTCCTACAGTTGTAGCTATAGTCACTTCAGCATATCAGGTACTGCCTCTGTAAATACACAAACTTACATGAGTTGATTTTTAATCAACATAATGAGAAAATGTTGATTAACACATTTGGTAAATTGCAAAATGTTTGAGGCTGAAGATATTAACATTTAATCTAAACTACAATCTTTATCCAACCTTAAAAGATTATCCGAAACCTTCCTACAAACAGTGTTCTCTTAAGTCCTACGTACCTTTGTGGTTTTCCGGGAGTTCAAACATTTCAAAAATATCTAGTAGTAGATGATCATGATCTTTATTGGCTATTACGGTTACCGTTGTACTAGTCTAATGCTGCGTTCACACCAAACGCGGCGCGAATAATCCCACCACGTTTACCGCGTCAGTTTACTTGCTCGACAATAAAAGCTGTGTTCACACCAAACCCAGCGCGAATATTCGTGCTGCGTCAAAGGGGGCGTGGCTTATCTCCATTGCTTGTCTCCATGAAAATAGCTATCATTTCCGCTATTGACCATGGAATAAATAACCACTAGTTCTGCTTCATACTTGTTGTGGAAGTCCCAAAAACGTCAGAACATCAAACGCCACGTCTGGGTTCATAATTTTATCCGTAGTCCCACAACAGCGTCTGAATGACGGCCGCTACCAGGGCTACTTCAGCAGCAGCTTGATTCAGCAATGGCAGGACGGTGGTGATGACGGGCGGAGCTTCTCAACGCCGATTCTCAACGCCGATTCTCAACGCCGATTCTCAACGCTGATAGGCTGACACAACTTTGCGTCACGCAATTTTTTTTTTCGCCTGAGTTGGAAAATTTCAACTCTCATCGAATTCGCACCGCGTCAAACGCGCTATTCGCACCGCCCCAAACGCGTGATTCACGCTGCCCGGCAGAAAAATCGCTTTTTCACAACCTATAGCGTCTGTATATTGACTTTGCATGTAATCTGGGCCCTGTTTCTCGTACCTGGCTAAATAAAGTCAAGCAAATGTCCTAATCTCCACCTTAAATTAGCGAGATGATTGACATCAGGCTATCTGGGTTTCTTCATGGCTGATCCGCGCTGAAACGGTCTCGTTAATTCTAGCCAGACGTCAGTCCTCTGGATAAATGCGCGTGTCCGTTCCTCTTCAGAAGGGATAATAATCGAGCACTGACACCACGATGTTCTAATTGTACAATGGCAAATAAACTCAGAGGAACCTCTTTTTATTTCTCCACTGAGAAGCAGGAGATGATCATGAAGACATATGAGGAAGTCAATACCTTAATCATTCACAGCAAACGTGTTGTGAATATTCCATCGTTTTTGTAACATTGTTGCCATGAACGCAGCTTAACACCGCCCCGTTGCGAGACATAAGCGCCGCAAATATATCAGACAAGTTAAATGCGTCAGTGTTGGGAAAATGTATCGGCAAATTTTAAGTGCTTCATCACCCAGATCAATCAGATTATATTTACGAATAAATATATACTTGAGGATATATGTACTGTATGCGCGTATGAATCATGTACTATATGTATGTGTATATTTCTATATAACTAGGAGTTTGAATATGTGTATGGGCGGATCAGTATATATGTATTATTCATAATCAGAAATTCAATCAATTGAAGCAGTGAAAATAAATTGTGTGTGATTCTCTGTATTCTTATCATGAGTCCACCTTAATCATGTTCTACAATAATGATTTGTATGGTGTACTAATAACACTGTCATATAATTATGAGAGCTTTCAACACATCCATAAGTTTCTTAAGCGCTAAATAAATTTAAGAACAGCGCGGCATGCAGCGGCTGATAGTCTCTGTCTGTGAGACGGGCGATCGGCTGCGCCTGTAGTGATCAATGTCCGCGGCTCGAGAAGCTCTCGTAAATAAATGATTCCTTGTCGGCAGAATCGGCTGCGCCGCGTACAGGAAGTCATAATAATGTGAGGACGGATCTTGGCGATCTCAAAGAATTCTCTCCCAATAAAACTAATATAACTATATCGCTCCTTCATCAATGAGGAAGTGAGCTGCCTTTTTTGTCCGATGGGAGTAGCCAGCTTATCCAGTGAATTTCAGTAAGCCTGCCCGGGAGCAGGTTTACATTTTTGGCTGTGTTGCTATGGTGATTTATCTAAGCTTGCTTCGAGAAACTGAATAAGCCAGACCTACGTAATCTTATCCTGACAATTAGCCCGCTAACTCAGTAAGCCAGGTACGAAAAATAGGGCCCAGGTGTCTATATGTCTTAGGACATATTTTGTCACCCCTAGTGTTACAACCAGTGGCGGCTGGTGACATTTTTTTTTGGGGGGGGGCGCAGTTGGGCGGCGCGGTTTAAATAGCACTCCACAATGAGAAGAAAAGAGGTTTGGAGTAGAATATTCTAAAAAACAAAGCTTTATTTCAAGAAAACACAGTGCTCAACACTGTCCAATAACAACTATCAACAAACTGTAACTTTGGGCATGAGAGGTTCAGAGCAGAATGGTTTAAGAAACATTCAATGTGGTGGCCAGAGCAACTTCAGGGAATACATTGACGTAGCATTCAAACTGGGGGCCCTGCAGTAAGGTGGCACTGGTGAGGTGGTCTTTGAAGGCAAAGTGTTCCCTGGTGTGTCCAAGTATGGTGTCAATAACCTACAGATAAATATATAGAGAGAGAGACAGTAAGATAAGTTGTGGGGAAATATCTACTACAAACAGGCTTCATACTACATACAAAAAACTATGTTTTGTGTGTCTTGATGGCTCAGCAACATAGACAAAAGGCCAGGAGCCACCTTGATGGCTGTAGCTATGACACACACACACACACACACACACACACACACACACACACACACACACACACACACACACAAACACACAAACTTGTTGGGGGTTGAATTGGTATTTTAGATAAAGTTATAGCCTGATATGATATCCACCCAAATCTAACAATGTCCAACATGTGTTCTGCTGTGGGAAAGATAAAACATTAAACTCTAACACAGGCATCTGCTGATTTTGACACTCACCTCTGCAGCAATCCTTCAAGCTCATCTTCCTTCACAGCCCGACGCTTCCTCGGCTGCTCAGAGCCACTGCACACTGAGCCTCCAGCAGCTCCGGTTAGCATGTAGCTTGGTGCATGTAGCTTCACTGCTTTGCTGCTGAATATTTAAATCCGGACGTTCGGGTCCCAACTCTTTCAGCCTCTTCTTGTCAACATCTGATCGTGGATTGAAAGGTGTTTCGCATAGAGATACCACAGAGTTTTCAGTCGCCATACTAACATAATCAGTCTCTGCTAGCTGTGTTGCTCGCGTAGCTACATGGGATGTGAGGGAATGATAAAGGTCTCTGATTGGACGAATAGTCCAACCACGTTGCAATAAGAAACGATGTCATTGGCTAGGGCGCAGATTCGTGCGCCCGAAGATTCACGTTTCATCCGCCAATGAGAAGCTGTCCTTGCCGTCACGAGGGTGAAATGTTTGTTAGCTTTCCATAGACACACATTTGGCCGGCGCCCCGAGAGGGGAGGGGCTTTTCTCAGTAATGATGAATGGCGATATATTATATTTAACTTAAGTGGTTGTTGACAGGGGCTTACGGTCTCCCACACACATTTAGCGCGTCAACACGGTATATTTCTTATTTAAATTATTTGATATATAATGTTTTTTGACAGTATATATTATATTTTTTTTTCTTCTTTTTTTTTTTTCATCGCAAAATTTTAGGAGGGGCGGCGCCCTAGCGCCCTCTATTGACGCACCGCCACTGGTTACAACCATGCAAGATGCAGTCAGGAAACTTTACTGGTGTGTAGTTGAGATCAAATTATTGTAGAGTTCGAAGATTGGCGCGGCCCGAGCAAAGGTGAGAGAAGTGGGGGCGAGGAAGTGGAAGATCGGCCCCCTACTTCACTCACCTGGTCTGATTTGGCGTCGTGGCTGATGTGATCCCATCACAAGATGTTCTCCAGTTATTCACAGTTGACAATTAATATTTAATCATACACTTTATTTGTGACTTTGCTCATTGCTGAGTGAAATTCAGATTCTTACTATAGCGTGCCATCTGTGTGATAACCTTCTCGCGCAGTTGATTGGATCATTATAGCTAACTGAAATTGCCAGGAAAATGTAAATTCATTGGATTATATCGGTGGCCTCGGATTTGAAAATTGTGGTGCACATTTTAACAGTATTTCACATCACACACTTGTTTGCTTAATTCATGTTCTGAAATCAGGTTCTTGTAAGGTTAACACAAAAGGTTGCTACATTTTTTTTTTTTATTTTAGTCTCCAGTTAATATCTGTAACACACCAGTCTTTGCTTTATATTCTGTTCCCACATGACCAAAATGGTCTGACCATCAGCCAGCTGTCACCTGTAGCCCGATCACATGGCTGACAATGTAACATATGCAGCCGTAGCACTAATCAAAACTTAGAAATGAATGCGCTACTTTTTCTCCCCAAACAGATTTCTGTCAAAGAAACTGACTAAATGGATATCTACACCGCGTTCCACATTATTAGGCAAATTGTATTTAACTCACTGCACACTGGAGGTCATTTTCAGTCGATTTTCTCGATTTGACATCATTTTCTTAGATTCACCTTTTAAGGCACTTGCATATAAGATATATACCCATGTTTTACATCATAAATTGCAGAACAATCTCAGCTATCTATATAATGAGGTACCATTGTCGTAAGGCAAAAGTGTAAAGAAAAAAAATTTATAATATGACACTAAAGCTGAAAAATGGAATCTCGATTTTTGGAAATTCTTCATATCGCTTGAAAAAACCTAACTTTACTCAGGTGGTGACTCTGTTTAGGTGATGGCAATTGGTTTACCAAAGGTTTTAGGTTCACAAAAGCAGTGAAATATATGAATAAAATGTTAGATACATGTAAATAAATGTCTAAAACTAAAGTTTTTATTATCGTTTTTTGAGTAGAAATATGGACTTTCACAGCTTTCACCAAAATGATAAAAATGGGACTGAGAAATGACTTCATAGTGCAGATAAAGCTTTAGGGAGTGTGTGCAAATGAAAAATGACCATCACAACAATTTTTTTTTTTTTTTAAATAAAAATATGTATTATAAAAAAAAAAAAAAATATGTACAGAATATATATTCAGAAATATAAAACGGAACAAAGACTAGACCATTTACAATATACAAGTATATATGCTTCAATGGCATATCCTCATGCCATGGCATGCCAGTCATGGAAACAGTTTCTGTTCAGCTGCAGGCAGAGGGGAACGTTACACGCCTCGCACTTCCACGCCGTGTCTTTTCTCACTTTCTTCATGCTGCAAAGCTCGCAAACCCTGCGACCCACCGTGGACTTAGTTGGAAGAACAGTTTGAAGAGTTCAATGGGTGTTGCTGTGGCACTGACATGTGGACCAGGTGTCCGGGCTGGAACTTGATGACGGGGGGAGCAGTGTCCGGGTCTTCATCCGTCCTCCAGGACAGCGTAGGTGCAGGTGGTGCACGCGCTGCTGTCTTTCTTGATCTGGCCTGAGGTGAAAGCAGTCGCCGGGCAGCACGCGCCCTGTTTGCTGGACATGGTGTTTTTAGTCGTCGGTCAACGCGCTGCCTCTTTGCTGGTCGTGGTAGTCGCCGTCCAACACGCTGCCTCTTTGCTGGCCAGGCTGGTCGGGGAGGCTGGTGCTCCTCTCTGTAAAATAAATCAATACTAGTCAGTTGAAAGAAAGATGACGTAACGATTGAGCAGAATGCTCCGCATTGGATGTGTAAATATTATTCAGATCATGACTGTGGTAGTAATTTCAGCATAGGGCTCCGCATTGGATGTATAAATATTAGTGGTAGTAACGTGAAGCAGAGTGTTGTACAAAGCAGACTGTGTATAAACATTACTCAGATCATGACGTAGTAACGTGAGAAGCAGTGTGCACCGCGTGGCTGGCTCACGTGCTCTCCTACACAGTGTACACATTACTAGTTTGTACACATTACTAGTTTGTACACATTACTAGTTTGCACCATGCAGCCTTACAGACACGTAACAAAGTTTAGTAACTACACTTACCCATCTTCCTCAGAAGAACTAAAGCCTTCGAGCTCTGACGACGACGCGTCGTCCTCCTCCTCGCTGCTCTCCAGAATCATGCGTTTTGCTTCCTCCGTGTTGAATCTCTTTGTCGTCATGATGTTGATTGTAAACTGTAGTGTGTACATGCTGTACAAGTGGGTTGTCCTTTTGAGATTTTCCTGAGTGTACATTGGTTGTTTAGTTCACGAAATGGCGACGGACATATGACTCAACTAATCACAGAGAAGGATTTTTTTTATTTTTTTTTTCAGCGTCAGATGACACACTGCTGCCCTTTCGCTTGCTTGATGATGTTAAAATTATGCTGGGCTCTGCCTGGGCAGGCACCCGGAAGCAGGAAGCCGTCTCTTTCCGCCAGACGTAAAATTATATTTTTGCGATGTATTATCGGGGCGCTGTGAATATTTTAGAAACTTAGAGAAAAGTTTCAAGTGTCACCACGCGAAACCGCGGGCTCAGTGGACGTAGGGTTAAGGGTCATAAACATTCATTTTTTGGTTTTTCAATGAAACTCATGGATGGTATTGTGTCTCAGGGCTATTTGGATGATTGAAATCATCCAAATAGTAATAATAATAATTAGTTTGCCAGGTGAGCCCAATCAAAGGAAAACTACTTAAGAAGGATGTTCCACATTATTAAGCAAGCTACATGTTTCAGGCAAAATGGGGAAGAAAAAGGATCTCTCTGCTGCTGAAAAGCGGCAAATAGTGCAATACCTTGGTCAAGGTATCACAACATTGGATATTTCCAAAAGAATTGCGCGTGATCATCGGACGGTGAAGAAATTTGTCACCGATTCACAGCACAAGCGGGTTCGTTCAGACAAAGGCAAAATAAGGAAGATTTCTGCTAAACAAATGCGTAGGGTTAAGAGAGCAGCCACTAAAATGCCATTGAATAGCAGCAAACAGGTGTTTGAAGCCGCTGGTGCCTCTGGAGTCTCGCGAACTTCAAGATGTAGGATGCTCAAGTGGTTTGCAAGTGTCCTTAAACCTGTTATTCGGCCACCCCTAAACCAAGCTCACAAGCAAAAAAAGTTGCAGTGGGCTCAGGACTACATGAAGAATAACTTTCAAACTGTTTTGTTTACGGATGAGTGCCGTGCAACCCTTGATGGTCCTGATGGATGGAGTAGTGGATGGTTGGTGAATGGCCACCATGTCCCAACAAGGCTGAGACGTCAACAAGGAGATGGCGGAGTCATGTTTTGGGCCGGAATCATGGGGAGAGAGCTGGTAGGCCCCTTCAGGGTCCCTGACGGTGTGAAAATGACCTCGGCAAAGTATGTAGAGTTTCTGACTGACCACTTTCTTCTGTGGTACAAAAAGAAGAACCGTGCCTTCCGTAGCAAAATCATATTCATGCATGACAATGCACCATGTCATGCTGCAAAGAATACCTCTGGGGCATTGGCTGCTATGGGCATAAAAGGAGAGAAACTCATGGTGTGGCCCCCATCTTCCCCTGACCTTAACCCTATTGAGAACCTTTGGAGCATCATCAAGCAAAAGATCTATGTGGGTGGAAGGCAGTTCACATCCAAGCAGGTGCTCTGGGAGGCTATTATGGCATCCTGCAAAAACATTAAAGCAGAAACTATCAAAGAACTCACAAGTTCAATGGATGCAAGAATTGTGAAGTTGATATCAAAGAAGGGGTCCTATGTTAACATGTAACTTGACCTGTTAAGATGTTTTTGATTCAAACTTTTCTTGATTTCAGTAAATATGACCTCCTAATGCTGCAAATTCAACAAATGACAATTTTTTGTTCTTTACAACCTATAAAATATCTTGAAACTTTGAAACTCTGAAATTCTGCATAATAATTTGGAACACTGCATTTTGAGTTTTTTATTTTTGAAAAAAATACTGTTATCATTAGGAGGTTTGTTCAATAGAATTTGACTTATACTCTAACAGTTGATGACTTGAAAATGATACTGACTGACTGTGCATTACTATTTAGGAAAATCTGAGCAAAGTGTAATTTGCATAATAATGTGGAACGCGGTGTAGTTATCGGTGATGTGCATTAGGCAACCATGGTAACACTGAAGCATGACGGGATGTGTGTGTGTGTGTGTGTGTGTGTGTGTGTGTGTGTGTGTGTGTGTGTGTGTGTGTGTGTGTGTGTGTGTGAAAGAGGATCAAAACAAAGTCTATTGTGCATGTATCACACTGTGAGTAATGTGTCTGCCCCTCATTAAAAGTGAGTGAAACCTAAGCAGCAACTACACTCGTTATCTGACAGTTTCCCCAGCAGTGCCTGGAGCATTGTAATTTTAATTGCAAGACAAATAGGCCTATGGCTGTGGCAAACATTACATCATGCAACAATATCACCACAAGAAATCACTTGTCGTGTAAATTCATGTAATTCTGTGTAAAATCTGTAATTATGGGGAGTGGTAACTTTTTTTTTTTATAATCTCATATTGTAAAAAAGAGAAGCAGATGTTCAGCGCCATATTTTCCAAAACATCTACACAGCCCACATTCAAAGTGTACTTTATATGATCGAGTTTACAGAAAATTCAACCATGATACGTTCCAATGTTTGGGGATTGGAATGCTATCTGTGGGTTTGGGTTGCTCGCTAATGATTTACCTGCTTTTTGTGTGCAATGAAATGTACTGAAGCCAAATGTGACCGAAGGGCCTTTTTCATGGCAGACATTTGGACTTGTCAATGCAGGAAAAGCAGAGGTGTGACTAATATCTGGTGTGACTCTGTCTACTGGCCCACTTAAGATAAATGCACACATTATTAATGGTATTAGGTAGACCTACATTTAACAAGTATTAAAGTCCTCCCTTGTCCTTTATGCACATTGGAGAGCAAGACAGGAATAGCAGCTACCTCTTGGAGGATCTTCGACTCCTATCAGCGTGTCATATCACTCACTGCTTTTAGAAAGGAAAGGGATGGAAGGAGCTTAATGCCTGAATCCAACACATTCAATGATTGAAAGGTTGGCGTACCTGTTTCTAACTGTTATCATCTGCCCTGCTGATACGCACCTCTCTCTGTTAAAAGCACGGAAAGGGCCACAATGTAGAATGTGCCTTTTACCTTTTACCAAACTCTGTTGTGTGCAATATTGGACCACAGTGTACCCAGCGTCGGAAATACACGAGGGCAAAGGGCAAAACTGCCCCTAAGAAATATAATTTTGCCCCTGATATCACTAGGAGAGGGGCAAAAAATGCCCCCATAATTTCCTCTAATAATTATGATAATTTAATGAACTTAGAAATGAGAAATGTGCCGTCCGCGTTTAAATCAACCGTCTTGACTTCCTGTCACTCGTAGCGCTGCTGCTCACACAGCTGTTGCACGAAACACAGGACAACATGCGCTGGTCAAAGACGTTAAAAAAAGCATAAATCAAACTGGCTATGGGTACTCTAGCGCTGGAAGAGGACGTCATTCAGACGCACTTCCTCGTGTGAAATCCACCAAGCTATGTGCAGCTAAGGATAATATTATAAACCCAGACATGATGGTGTTTGATGTCCCGACGTTTTTGGGATTTCCACAACAAGTATAAAACAGAAAGAGTGGTTATTTCCATGGTGAATGGCGGAAATGAAAACTGCTTGCACAGGGATAAGCCCCGCCCCCTCTCCGGTGCATACAGCTCAATGAGGCGATGTAGACTGTAATGATGAAGTGACTATGGATTGTAATAATGAAGTGACTATTCAGACTGTAATGCAAACAGTTCAGTTTTAGTCAGGTGCAACATTTATGACAGTGTTGGTCAGTTTGTCCCATTTTGCTGCAATAAAAATGATTGAAGTGAGATGAACAGACTGAAAACTTTATCTTTTATGTTGACAACGTTTTCCTTTGGAGACAATTTACGGTGGAAAAAAGGGAATAAATCGCAATACTCAATATATCGCAGTATCGTGATAGTATCTAATCGGGACCCAAGTATTGTGATAAATTCAAATCGTGGGACCTCTGGTGATTCCCACCCTTAGTAGGTACAATGTGATGAAGGTAACAAAAAAATCAATAAATATAATTTTTAATTATAAAAAGAAAGAACAAAGTTATAATTGTTTAGAAAATGTAATAACAATAAATTACCACAAATAAATAAGAATAAAATTGAATATGATTGTCTGATTTATGTTTTGTTTGTTTTTTATTAAAAAAAATCTAAGAAAACACTTTGAATCTGTAGACTACTGCCTAATAGTCTTATTATTGCCATTTGATGAATTGTTCATATGTTGTAAGCCTAAATAAGTATATTTATTACTTTGAACAAAGGTTCAATGTTATTTCACAAGTTTCAAAAAGTGCCCCCAATTTTTATTTAAATGGCCCTGGATTTCAGTCGGTGGGGGCAAAAAATTTCCCCTAAAAAATATGTAAATGTCCTACAAAAACATAAGTCATAGGGAGTGCAACGTGCCATCGAATGTAACTTTTATAAAATACTCGGTGCTCATTGCAGTGCAGTGCAAATTGTTGTGGCCATTGCTGGAAGCCGTATTGGCTGATCCTATCACGGAGCGCTGATCACAGGGTCTGTTTGAAGCTATTGCTCTGCAAAGGTCCACAAGCGATTCTGCTACTCTGCTCTTTGTGTGTGTCTCCGTGTCCCTCTGGCTGTCCGTTTAGACACAAATGACAAATATGTGGAATAAGTACGTAATCTAAGAAACCCATTCACAAACAGCAGTGATACCAGGTCTCCCTGGTAAAAGTAAGACTCAATCACACCCACCCAACACCCCTAAAAATATATGGCAGCCCAAATTTGAATATTTTGCACCAGAATATGCTGCCAACAGCAGATAGTGTGTCTCTTTTAAAATCCATTCAAGTTTCTAGAGGCATTGCACAAGAACAAAGAAATATGGGTTTGCAGATGGTTATACATGATTTAGTCAACAATTTGACCTTTTGGGTCAATTGGACTACACTGTGACAATCCACAGCAAAGTTGACACAGTTTTACTAAAATAGAAAGGAATTATGCAATCTAGCACATATGCATATAGTTTTGAAAATTGCGCTCAACACAAAAGGGCACCGTATACAGTTTCACCGGACTCATGCAGGGGAGCAGACGTTGGAAAATTCAATCATCCTCAACAGCGAAATTGCAGTGGATTGCCAGTTGAACATACTGTACCTCTTTCGGTACATCTCTGCCTACTTTGCTGCATCATAAGTCCCCAAAATACCAATTTGGTAGGTGAAGAAACTCTCCACAGAACAGCAAAATGTCACTTCAGAGTCTGATAGCTCACTGCTTTCATTTCTTCCGACTTTAAATTGCACAGTAATTCAGACTAAATTTTATTTTTTTATGGCATATTTTCCTGGTACAGATTTTATAGACTGAAGTATTGTGAGTTGTCACTGTTGTTAATATCAGTCAAAGGATTTCCATAATGTCTAATATTTCTTCCTATGCATGTTGCAACAGCAGGCTTCTTATAGCTCTGTGCAAGGTGGTAAATCCGGTCTGGAGCCAGCAGAGATCAGTCTGTCAGCTGGGAGATTTACACTTTACATGCTCTTAAAGTCCTGGTCCGACACCGAGGGTGCCAGAAACCGCTGCCAGATTGCCAGACACCAGGCTAGCAAAGGGCCCACACAGCCATTTAACGGCTGTGCTTTCTAGGCTTTATAGCCCATGCTGATGCACTGAGGACACAAGCAAAAAAGAACATTGATTGACCACTTGGACAAGGCCAAGATGCCATAACTTAAAACTGCAGCCTGATTGCTTTTCATCCAAGCTACATTGCAGGCCGTTTAAAGCCTTAGGATCAATTTTAAAGAAAAACCTGTGATGTGTGTTTGTCTCGAAACTTGGCACCCGACCAACCCACACTAAATCCCACACTGACTTCTGCTTAATACCTCTGTTAGAGGAATACTCATGTATGTTATCTGGAGCAATGAAAATAAATAATAGTTCAATTCTAAATAACAGCAGATTTTAATGACGAGAAGTAAAACAATATTTTGACTTTTGCATTTTTATTGAATGTGAAGGACACCTAGAATTTAGTCTGACAGCAAATATGTTGCAAATTATCAATATGACACACAAGAGGCCTTCACAGGTCACCAGTCTCGTATTTTTTACATTGCTGTCTAATATTGATCAGTTGGTAAATCATCACCACAGTAGAAGATATTTTATGAAATCCATAGCCTATGTACAAAGTGTATGCTATTACATGAAAATAACATTTTAGCGTTTGATTTATAGATATTAATTGTAAATAAATATATTATATACTTTCACCTAGTAGAATGTTTTATTGATGATTCAGTAGGTGTAAATAGACTTTCAATTTTGACATTAGTTTCTGTGACATTACATTGGATCTCATAGAATTTAATTGATCATCATATGCTGCTGCTTTTCGTGTTTTTTCTATATTGGAGTCTGTTCGGATCGACCACAATTTGGATCTGGATGTAATTATCCTTGGGTTCTTTCAAATTGGGTCCCATTTGTGCTCAGATCTCCTTCAAATTAGGTCTGTTTTTGTGAAAATTAATTTATGCACGCCAGGTTCAGGCTCCACATCCCACCCAATCCGAAAACAACCGCTGTACTCAACACGATACAAATGATGAGCCAACAGCACTCGACCAAAAATATGTAAATTATGATTGACCCCCGTGTGACTGTGGATTTAGTTTGTAAACATTCATCAAGTGTTCTAAATTTCTACCTAACATTGTTTTTAATCCTGCTTTATACAGGAACTTTGGGCTGCAACTCTGCATGACAGGTGCAATACAAATCAAGTTTTTTTTCAGATGTGATTTGTTTTCCGTCATTCATCTTTGTGATCTCCTGGGAATTATATTTTGTTTGATAAATAAATGATTTCAACTGACACGATGAGAGCAGTTGTCAGCTGCGACTGTAAAGTGTGACATGTATGTGGACTAGATCAATGCCGGAGTCTGTTGACAGATTTTGTCGTGCCTCTGTGCCTAATTATGGACTAAACTTAAAGGAAAGCACTGAAGTTGTAATTAATCTGTGTTTATTCCTGCTCTTTCTTTCAAGCACCTGATTTAATGCAATCCCATAGCTATTAATCTTTTGACATACCTCTGAAGCACTTTTGTCAGCAAGCCACCGTAAGAGGGCAAACTGAGCCTGACATTTGACTAATTGCAGTCATTTGAGTATAATCACTATAACGTATTGGAAATGCACAGAGGCGTAACATAACATCAATGCACCCCTATCCGTTTGGTGACCCACTTTACAGTCAAAATATGGAGGAAGCTGTTGAACCACAAAAAAAAAAATCTAAAAAAAAGAAGTGATTATTCCAATCAGAGGGCCCAGTCAGATTTTTGACAGAATAGCCGAAGACGGGAACCAATCCATGGTACAATCAATCATTCAGTGCTACGCCATAACTGAACCCCACCTTATTCCCCTCCCTCCTGTTTCATAGTGGGGCCTCAGAAGAATATGACTCTTACCTGTCCTTGGCCCCTTGCGAATTGCTCTGCGTTTGATGAAGACCTCAGAGTGGAGAGCTCATTACAGCCAGAGGAGAGAGAGAGAGAGAGAGAGAGAGAGAGAGAGAGAGAGAGAGAGAGAGAGAGAGAGAGAGACTGACTACTTGGGAACCCGCCTTATACATTGTACCTGTCTTATCATTTAACTCTTATTTGTTGGTCTTACTAAACTGTCAGCTATTCCCTGCCTTCTTGGCCTTTACCTTAGAATGCCATGGAAACGCTGACAGGCTGTTAAACCTGAGCTGTCTGGAAACAGACTGTTGCTGGCTGCTACCATGCATTGTCAGAATAAGATGTATACGCAAAGCGCTGCACTTAATATATATATATATATATATATATATATATATATATATATATATATATATATATACCACAATCCATCTTTCATAAATACAAATGAATTTAACAGTGACATTCTTCAGTTGACTCTCTACTTTCACAACCATGCAGAATCTCAGGGATATATTTTCACCCATTCCTGTCGTCTGAGTCAGTGATGTTTCGTGTAATTGTGTATTTTTCTGGACTGATTCAATTGTCTCCTGATGTATTCCTTGCTCAGTTGAGTATGTCATTACACACATCACGTGTGTGCAATTTAATGTGGTATGCAACAAGGTTACATTTCTATGGTGGTTCAATTCGAGGACTTGTAGCATTTCCGCTGCAATCATTTCTTTCTCTCTTCACTCACTCAGAAATGTCCTCGGTTGTGCTGGCTCATGCCACAATTTCAAGTTCATGTGGGGAGATATTCCAATTATCAGTCGGGTAATGTGATGACAATGGTAACTTTCTCTCTTTGGCCTGGGTGTGTTGATCAATTTATTCCTCAAGTGAACTGCATTCAAGGGAATGAAGGAACATCCATTGCTTCATTCCCTTTTCACTGGATGGAGCAGTTGTAAGTTGACACGCTTCTCAGTGACTCTTGAAGGGTGATTGTTCTTAAGTGTGCATTTAAGCTTACCAGAAACAAAGGACTGCATTTGCCGCTGCGTCAGTTAGTATTAGCCAATACATTTCAACAGTTAGTTTTACCTTTAATAGGTGGCAAAAGGACAGTTTGCCACATTAAAGTCAAAATGTTGCCAGGTCTAGGAAAGTAGTCAAATGTCAAGTTTAGTTTGAACTGCACTAATACAGGCTAAAAATGCTAAAAATGATTTGGTAGCTATATTTGATCAAGGCCGTATGGTCGCCATCTCTTTAACCTATCATAGAATACTTATTGCCTCATATTACCTTTCTTTGTTTTGCTTGACACACTGTTCAATCACAATGCCACGCTGTATGTGAAAGTGACAGGATTCTCATTAACTTTAATTACTGTGTGCCAAGTCATCTGAAGGCGGTGTTTTGTCCCAGGAACCGCCCAGCCCCCCACTCGCAGCCACAGGCCCTGTCCTTCATCACCTGTGAAGGTCTAATCTTATCTGCGGCTGTTGCATGGCCCTTCATTAATCACACCCCCGGCAAACTCAAATGGTGACTGATAGTTGACGTGGCCTTGTACGGCCATCCCTCAGGTGCTGGGAGTCGGTCTCGGATGGGCCGGAGCACAAATGCGTTCTGGAGTCTGTGGCCGATATGTGACCGGTGTCTGCGTGTGCATAAACACGTCGTTGTCCTGTACACGGGGCGCACGGCATGCCGTGTAACCCTCTGCCAAGCATCCAGTCCACCGGAAGTTCAACACATTGTTCCGCTGCGGCTGACCTTGTCTCACCAGGAGCTGTGAGCTCTTCCAGCTGTGATCTGGGTACTGTAACTTTTTGCTCAATGACACAACATTTTCTACTTGTTTGAACAAAGGCATGACATTGTAGTCCTATCTCTTCATGAGCCCAGTAGAAGAAGTGCAGTGGCCAACCAGCGATATCATGAATGGAAAGCAATGTGTGGAGGAGGAGGAAGGAGATGGAATATAACTAGTTTGTTGTAGTAGCAGCAGGATATAAATGGCACAAAGATGAAACAAATCAACCTTAGGTAGCCCCGGCCGTTAGCAAATCCATAGTAATCAGTGAGGCTGCATTGAGCTCTCCGCTTCATGGACCCTTACCAATCAGCAGAGAAAACAGAGATCTGTCATCTGTTTTCCTCGGCACACTGACGGGGTCAAGGGGCAGTGAGAGTGAAGTGTGGTAATTATATATGAAGTGTGTGTATGGATGGGCTGGACAGGGGGGGGGGGGGGCGTATCATTCTGTGTGTTAGTGTCATAATCACCTTTTTAAAGTGGTTTTGCTCCACACTATTTGTCAGTCACTTAACAGAGGGTGTCCCACTGGCCGTGATTAGTGGATTGATCACGGATGTGAACTAATACATGCCCACCGCTGATGTCAAAACACAGATGGCATGACTCATTTTGCAGCCATCCAGAGTAGGTTTTGTTTAATGTTGTCTTATGGACATGTCGGCCAAATGATTTCCAGGGGGGACGTGCGGCAGCTATTTGTATTGATCTCCATTAATTGCTGTGACATGGAAATATGAAAAATGAGGCGATGTGTAATTCAGGAAGCATCACTTATCTCCTGACATAAGGTGCAGGCACAAAGGCAGCAGACATAAAGACAAGAGACGCGCGCATGGTCACGCGTACACAAACGCACATCTGTTTTGTATGCAGTGGCATCACAAAATGATCTTCCGGCTCGGCAGATGATTTGGCGTCGGTGTGCTCAGGTTTTCATAACCTTTGGATGCCTCCCATCCTTGTCCTACAGAGAACTGAGGACAAAGCTCTGCCCTATTAGAGATGAATAATGGACCTGTTGGCAAAAGAGACGTTGCTAATGTTTTGTCCAAATATCTCAAATCTGTCCCCAATGATAATGTATTCTGCGGCAGTGCCAAACAGCTCTATATTTGAAGAGGTGATTTCATCGCTCATATGACTTATACAATCTTTAGATTGGAAAAATGTAATCCCCCTCACATTGTAATGTCTGGCGGGTGTATAGGCATCACAATAAGGGCTTAGTTTGTTTTCCTGTAATTGATGCTTTGCCTGTGTGGCGGCATAGCTTTGTTTGTTTATGCTAATGGCTGTGATGACCTGGTGGTCCCCAATCTAGCAGGGAAATGGCAGCCAATGCTTTAGGGAGTGAGCCATTGATCTCTCTTCAGTGTCTCTTTCTTCACAGGTACTTGGGATTAACTGAGCCAGAGCAAGGCAAAAGGAAAACATTACAAAAGAATGAAAAAGAAAAGAAATCCCCAAATTACTTCTGGTATATGCATGTGTATCACATCAGCTTCAGGCCTGTGGCTGCTTGTGCAGCTGCCCGGTCTAAAAGTGCTCACTCTGCTTCGCTGATATCGGGCTCTTGAGGCATGATGCTGCCTAAACAGCATAGCTGTAATTCCCCTAAGTAGTGCACTATGCAATAACTGTTCTACATGAACACACACACACACATAAACAAAGAGGTGGGCTGTTATGGATGTGCTTCTCCAGAGTACCTAATAATATACGTGTTGCAGTTGCCAGTTGTAGGAGACTGGGTTCATCCCGAGCCATGATGGAACCAGATGGACACAGACATACCAGCACTGGTAGCATCAGTCACTTGGTTGTAAATGTGTTAAATATTAACTTTGCCTATTTCTTTATTCATCTAGAGTTATGTTTGTTGAGTCCAATATTTAGCTTTCACCAGTTCGAACATTTCTGCAGACGAAACTGTCTCTTCCACATGTGAAAATGTAATGATATATTGCAAATATCTGCTATAAAGTAGTTTCAACCACAACAAAATCAGATTTGAAGGTAAAAACAAGATGGCTGTCTTTCGCTTTTTTCTTTTCTTTTTTCTTTTTTTTACTGCATACCTTTAAAGATAAGATAATTTCACAGTATGTTTAACTACGTGCATCACTGTGAAAACCAATTAGCAAAATCCCCTTACAACACATGGAAGCATTACGTATACTCGTTACGTATGTGCGTGAATGAGACTCTGCCTACTGTGGAAGAATAAGTCCACAATAGGCAAAGCTCCGGACAGCAACCAAAATGGTTACTCACTCAACACTTCCTGTGACGTAGTCCCCTTTACGCAAGGACATGATGATGTTCATTCATCATTGTAGCCGCTGCCTATTCCATCCCCACCGAAGTTTCAAAAGTCATCTTAAAAGTTGAGCGACTGTTTAGCAGGTGCGAGCGTGTAGGGATGGTCGTCACAACCCCGTGCTCGCGGGAAAAATGCCCCCTTGTGACAATGCTTTTCCGCTCGCTCTGTGCCCTCGTATCGCAAAAAGTCGCCTTTATTTTTATGTGCATGTGTGACTAATACACAACATACTTGTGTACGTAGCAGTGCACAGCACATGACACAATCTATAACTGATTATTTTATAAAAACAAAATGAGGAGAAGGAGGAGGAGGCTGTTGGGGAAGGACAACAAAAGGTTCTGACTAAGACGCCACTGATGATTAAAATGAAGACATGAAGAGACCGACTGAGCCAGTGTCACTGGTGGTGGAAGGAATTAAGATATTTTACTGAGGTAAAAGTGCTAATACCATGATTTAAAAACAAGTCATTCATTAAAAGAAACAAGTAAAAGTATGCAAGTATATAATCAATAAGACTTTCCTAAAGTAGCCATTTTGCTCTTTAGTTGATATATATATACAGTATATATATATATACAGTATATACAGTATATATATATATATATATATATATATATATATATATATATATATATATAATATTAGATTATTATTATTGATGCAGTAACATGTAAGATGTATTTTTATGTACAAAAATGGCTGCAATAGAGCTTTAACGCTTTTTCTTATTTATTTTTTATATATACTTTAGGCTCTTTTAATGTACTGTATAAAAATGCATTGTATTTCACATGAATAAATATAATGAAATGTATTGGAGTAGAAAGTAGCAGTGTGCAAAATTGTGCTTCAGAAGAGTACTTCAGTAAATGTATTTAGTTAAGTTCCACCACTGATTGATACCATGCTGTAAGGAAAAAGGGTGCGACCACATCATTTGCTACTGGAAAAGTGAGTCCGGAGCCCTGTTATGTGTTCAGAGGCACAAAGGTCAGCTTCACAGGAGCAGCAAGGAGTTACCTCTTTATGACTGACATTTTTACTTTTTTTCTTTTCAAACTTGATAACAAAACATTAGGTAAGTGATGCTGGGAAGGCTCACAAAGCCGTTCCCCCGGGTAGATTATTGCTTGATGAAAAAAAAACTCCTTTGAACAGGAACACTCTCACTTTCCACCATAAGCTCTCACTCCTGGACACATTTATTTTTTAAATGTCAGTTCTTTAGGGCCACAGTACTAATTTTTGTTCCACTCAGTGTTCGTAAATAGGTCTGACTGTGAGTTTTTGTTCATAGATCCCAGGAGAGTGGCATGCATGCTCAGCAGAGAGACCTCTCACTGCAACCTCCCTCTAACATATTGATCAGGAATGGCTATTGGCGTCAGCGCTGTGAATAAAATGCTTCTCTGCTGAGTTCAATTCCCCACTGGGCAACTGAATGGAGAGACAAAAGCTTTAGCTCCTTTTTTTGTAGACTTCCATTAAGCCCGGATCCCGGGTCTAATGACATCACCGCCAGACAAACGAAAATAACAAAAATGGAAATGTCACTTTAGTGGACCGCACATTCTCAAATTACTTTATATATGTGTGTTTTTCCGTCTGCCACTCTTATGTTTTTGCAGCAGACCAAGAAGAAGATCACATTGGGGTGATTTCTAAAATCAAGGGCAGGTAAATAGTGTTGTGTTGTGGTTCTTCGCTCAAACATGTTTGTTGACATCAAAGAGAGGAAGAGGCTTGACATGTGCGTCTGGATACATTATCCCTCTGAAAGCAACAAACCCTTTGGACATTGGAAATAACTGGAACATGAAAAAGACAATGTTTATACAGATTCAGAGTACAGAATGTGCAGCGTTTTGTATCCACATTATAGGAACAAGCATTGTTTTTCTTTTTTCGTGTGACTTCTACTGTTGTATGAAGGGAAAGGACCTCTTCATACTTCACTTCCAATTTCTTGTAAAAACGATTGCTTTTATAATCTCCGTCATTGTTTCAAATTATTACACACAGGGAATCTCTTCAGTGTATCTTTTAACATCAGAACAGGCACTAACCTTTTGGTCCGCCAGAAAGTTTCATCTTAATGATCTGCTTTGCTTCATTTTACGTGTTTTCCCTGAGCCTCAGAATAACTTTAGGTAGTCGAGTGATTTCCCATATATCATTTATTTATTTAGTAATTTATTTATTTATTTGTGTATTAATCTATGAGCTATGTATTTAATATTAAATAATGCACAGTCCTCTTCATGAGAGTTATGATAAACTTAGAGCTTTCTCAGTGGTCCTTTGTTTTCTGTTTGGTTGGAATATAGGGCAGTACAGTTTGGGTGCTCTTGTCAGAGACAGTTTGTGTGCTGCTATTTCTTAACAGTTTTTTGCGGCAGCCGGGGTTTAAGAGACCTTTCCTGGGTAGTGTATGAGCTCCCTTCGTCGCCTTCATTGGCAAGGAGACATAGGAGGGGTCCAGACAGTTATGGAGGAGTGAGTGCTCAGAGGAAGAACGTTTGGGGGTCACTGAGCTTGACGGGAGACCGGCTTCACTATCGCTATCTGGTGTAGCACAGCCACTCTTGTCTTCCTCCTCCTCCTCCTCCTCCTCCTCGTCATCATCACAGCACAATGCGTGGTAAAGAATTTTGTCACTGAAGCGGACTCTTTCTCTTGTGCCGGAGGTACGAGAAGTCTTGAGGCTGTGCGTGGAGCTGCTGGCCTCCTCGCTGGAGGAATCTGGAGTAACAATGCGGGGCCCATTGGGGATGGGCAGCCCGCCATTCATCTGGGAGTAGACCGAGGCAGTGGAGGGGGGAGGGGTGGGGGTCTGCGTCTGGGTGGGGATGGTCCCGCGTCCCAGCTCCGCTTGCAGATCTCCCAGTTGTTCACCAGGAATGCGAGCGGTGGCGCCGGAAGCCTCCAGGTAGCTGCAGAACTCCCAGCTATCAGAAAGCACGTCTGCATTGAGGAAATCCAGCCTGAAGGCCTCTCCCAAGCCTCGCTCGCTGCTAGACGTGCTGCTGGCTGTGGCCACCGTCCAGTCATCCGGCTCCAGGTCAAAGTCAAAGTCGGACGTTAGTTTATCGATCTGACCCACCACCTGCAATAGAAAAGGGAGAGCATGAGCGAGGGAACTGATGAGATTTTGTAGAGAAACACATTTTAGGCCAGACAGAGATTTCATTTCAGATCCAGATATTTCTCTATATATTCATTTTTAGCGGCCTGACTCTATAGAGAACATTGTCGGTCTGTTGGTAAAGTGGTCCACCACTTTTGGTCTAGACTGAAATATCTAAATAACTACTGGATGGATTGCCATGACATTTAGCACAGCCATTTATATTATTTGCACAACCATTGTGTTTACTAAGGTTTCCCGTTTTGGCTGGAGCATGCACAAAAGGGATGTGATATGCAGCCCTCACAATGGTGTCACACTATTTCACTGATCAACAGGTGGCAGTCACACTGCAAGAAATGCAGCAATGCTCCCGCTGAGGTTTGAAAGAAGAAGACAAGCTGGTTGACGTGCAGGATTTAAGATATTTTTTGAAAAAATTGGCTTTGCAAATATTTTATGAGGAAGGAAATGCACGCGCCACGTTTGTTAGACCTCAAGGATACACACAATGTGTTTTGGTTTGTTTACACGAAAACTCCCCAGGGTCCTTTTAATATTCACATGGGGTTCAAGAACCAAAATATTAGTAATATTTACTCATATTTTGGTGCTTTCAGAGGCATTACAAATACAAAATGCAAAGTGATCTTACTTTTCACACATGTAGTATGTAAATAGACTCATTGTAATGACAACAGTTGACAAAAGTGTGAAAGAAACCGAAAGTACTAATGTGGAACTCACTTTAATATAAATCTCTGTGACAGTTTACTGGATACTACATTACATGCAATTTCCAGATGCTTGACATCCCACTGATTTCCCCCCCACAGGCAGGTTTAACAAAAGCTAAGATTTATTCACAGCTGCTAATAGATCTGTGTTTGCCTTTACAGCTTGCCATTACAATACTTTTCATCCATAAATCCTTAATTGTTTCTTCATGGTTTTAGAATTGTTTTTATTTCTGCCTAGGCCTCCTGTGGACAGGTGTTGTAAATTAGCTTCATGCTACATCAAGACAAAATTAGATATCCGCTGTTTTTTAGCAGTGAAGACGTGTCACTCCTCATCTAAGAGGCTTCTGCTGCTCTGAGAGAGAGCGAAGAACTGAAGAAGCCTCTTAGATGAGCGGTGAAAGCCGTCCATCCTCAGTCCAGCGGATGATTAATTTTGCCTTGATGTTGCACTGCAGCTTCCATGAATACGATGAACGCACACTTATAAACTATATGGCACAAACACTTAACCAAGTGCTTTTCATGCTTGTACATAGGTGTATATTTAGATTTCCAGTGCTATTGTAATGTCCATGTCAAACAAACCCAACTGAAAATGTCACCAACTGCAGAGAAATGTGTCCTGTAAAAGCCTTTAATTCATGAACTCAAAATTAACCTCAATGCTTCTACCATCAGCAGCCACAACAGTGAGTGTTTGATGAATAGAAAGCACTTCAGCTGAAATCACACTGGTTTGCTGACAATACCAAAAATCCAGGACCGCTATACTTGACATTTTAGCACCTTTTAATCAGCATGTTCTGCCCTCCACAACAATCTTTTGTCAAATGCAATCACTCATCGTCCATGCAGCTTGGAAATCATGCATTTCCTCAAACCATTCAGCAATCAATTCCAGTGCTTTAAACTCCCCGATCGTTATTTTAGAAACCTACACATATGAGTTTGCAACATAATTACAGTTGAATAGCCAGAGAGAGTGTAGTTTGACCTTTGAGATTTGTGGGACATAATAATTTTTGTATATATGCCTCTGTAATTATTTGCAGTGTTTTTTTTCCTTCCTGGCTCTTATGACTACAAAGCAGTACAGTGTTATCGACATCACAAAGTCTTATCTTTGTTTGTAGAAATAAAAACGATGTCATTCCATGTACAACTATCAGAATGTTAATACAAAGACACACTGATAATGTGCTCAACAAAATCACAGAAGATCTCCACTGCAAACATGGCAACAGACATCCATGAGCTTGATGATCTTGTACAAATATCTCAAGATGATTTAGATTGTGATATACAATTTGCTCACTGTATCCTTGAATTTAAAAATAAAAATAAACTACTGACTTACACTCACCTAAAGGATTATTAGGAACACCAAACTAATACTGTGTTTGACCCCCTTTCGCCTTCAGAACTGCCTTAATTCTACGAGGCATTGATTCAACAAGGTGCTGAAAGCATTCTTTAGAAATGTTGGCCCATATTGGTAGGATAGCATCTTGCAGTTGATGGAGATTTGTGGGATGCACATCCAGGTCACGAAGCTCCCGTTCCACCACATCCCAAAGATGCTCTATTGGGTTGAGATCTGGTGACTGTGGGGCCATTTTAGTACAGTGAACTCATTGTCATGTTCAAGAAACCATTTGAAATGATTGGAGCTTTGTGACATGGTGCATTATCCTGCTGGAAGTAGCCATCAGAGGATGGGTACATGGTGGCCATAAAGGGATGGACATGGTCAGAGACAATGCTCAGGTAGGCCGTGGCATTTAAACGATGCCCAATTGGCACTAAGGGGCCTAAAGTGTGCCAAGAAAACATCCCCCACACCATTACACCACCAGCCTGCACAGTGGTAACAAGGCATGATGGATCCATGTTCTCATTCTGTTTACGCCAAATTCTGTCTCTACCATCTGAATGTCTCAACAGAAATCGAGACTCATCAGACCAGGCAACATTTTTCCAGTCTTCAACTGTCCAATTTTGGTGAGCTCTTGCAAATTGTAGCCTCTTTTTCCTATTTGTAGTGGAGATGAGTGGTACCCGGTGGGGTCTTCTGCTGTTGTAGCCCATCCGCCTCAAGGTTGTGAGTGTTGTGGCTTCACAAATGCTTTGCTGCATACCTCGGTTGTAACGAGTGGTTATTTCAGTCAAAGTTGCTCTTCTATCAGCTTGAATCAGTCGGCCCATTCTCCTCTGACCTCTAGCATCAACAAGGCATTTTCGCCCACAGGACTGCCGCATACTGGATGTTTTTCCCTTTTCACAACATTCTTTGTAAACCCTAGAAATGGTTGTGCGTGAAAATCCCAGTAACTGAGCAGATTGTGAAATACTCAGACCGGCCCGTCTGGCACCAACAACCATGCCACGCTCAAAATTGCTTGAATCACCTTTCTTTCCCATTCTGACATTCAGTTTGGAGTTCAGGAGATTGTCTTGACCAGGACCACACCCCTAAATGCATTGAAGCAACTGCCATGTGATTGGTTGATTAGATAATTGCATTAATGAGAAATTGAACAGGTGTTCCTAATAATCCTTTAGGTGAGTGTATATCACCAGCTGTAAATGTAAGTGATAGAAACTTTGACAGATGACTAGATGCTGCTATTCTCCTCACTGCTGCATTTTACGCAGCTTTTGAATCCTTTTTCTTGAGATATTTTATGCTGCTAGGTCACACCACATGCATTCATATCTGACTGTATACATCGACATGAATTGCATTAGCTCATCTGTCAATGAGCTCCTCTGCAGATCTGCCAGTTGTGGCATCGTAAACGTCATAAGTACCTGGACCGTGCTTCTCTATTGGCAGACTGCCCGGAGGGAATTGGGCTGTATGAATCCTCTTATCCTTGAATTATTTCTCATGGAGTTGTTTATGAAAGACGTTTTTCAGGCCCAGAGGAGACTGAAAACTTGAGCGAGGGACTAAACATGATCAAATAGTAAAAAAAAAGAAATCTGCTAAATGTATTTCACAAGCTTGGCATAACACCAATACAAGCTCACATTTCAATGAGCAGAACATTATTTTAAATTAAACTAATTTATGATTGTACTTAGAACAATGTAAACACACTGTATTGTGACTTTTTAAAGGGATGGCTAAAGGAATGGTCAGAATAATTTATCGTTGCACTTGCCAAACTGTTTCTCTGTAATGGATCATGACCCTGCTTTTCATCATTTTAGAATACATTCCCAAGTGTTAAAAGTAAGCTGCGTCCGCTTCCAGCCGTGGTTAGCCTGACCCCTGCCTGCGGTGTGTAGGCTCATTTAGCTTGATAAGTGTCTCTGATTGAAGGGTTCTGCCGAATTTTTCTAGGTCACAATGCAGCAAATGCTGTTCGCAGCAACAATGAACACTAGTCTCTGCTTTTTCTTCCAGTCAGAGCATGTGTGATGAAGGAGCTATGGAGTGAATTAGAGGAGCAGATCGCTTTGGCACAAAGGATGAATGAACACATCAGTAAGCAGTCATTAATAATGTGTACAATAGGTTTAAAATAGAAAACGAGTTATGAAAATCAAACTAGACGGCAAAAGTAATAATGTTACTCAACATTTCATTATTTTTTTTACAGAGGAACATGTACACCTTAGTTTTTATATTATACATATATTTTCCTATGGTCTGTCCTATAGTGCAACTATGAAGTAACAGGCCATTTAAATGTCAAAACATTAACCAAATATTGCACGAGTTAACAAATAGCCCAATGCTCATTTCCTATGCAATAACCAGCTCATGTTTACTGTGCCAATCCTGTGCACACTAATTGGAAACACCTGTGTGACAACAAACATGTTCCATGTTTAAACAGACTATCTTCCCGACAGTTGTTACGATAGCTTCTAACAATGCCTGAAACAAAGGCCTATTGGTTACGTACTCGATAATAGTAGACATCGGAAAGTAATATTTGACTGGTTTTGTTTCCTTAAGATTCAGGACATGCAGCTTGAAGCTGTGATAAACCTCTGGAGTTAGGCTGTGTATCCCCCGCGGACTTTATGGCTCTACCACTCTACAAAGTTTATGATGCAGTGATGGCACATCCTTGTGACTGAAAAGACTCCATTTGCAACACAGTTAAGCAGAAGTGTATAGTGTAACAGTGGATATAAGTGCTGGGGATTTGAGTTTATCTTTAGTCTTTAATTTCCTCTCAATGCATCCACTGACAACTTAACTAACTTGCTTTACTGTAAGTGGTGTTTAGTGGCAGCTACTAAAAACTATGATGATGAATATAGCAATATCTATGATTCGGTGTGTAAGTTATAAGCTTGCACATTATCGCAATAAACACGTTTATTTTTTCAATAATGTTTTAGAATCCGGTTTATCCATTTTAAAAGCTGGATTGCCCAGCCAAGACTAAGCACTTCTGATCTTGTTTATACAGTCTATACAGAGCAATAAGTGGTATTGGTACTTTTTTCTTCTTCTTCTTCTTCTTCTTCTTCTTCTTCTTCTTCTTCTTCTTCTTCTTCTTCTTCACTGCACACTATCAGCCGGCAGCCATGAGTCAACTGGTCACTGCACCTGATCAACAGCAAGTCATTTCAGAGCTCTCTGAGGTGCTTTAAGAGAGGCAGCCTCGGCAGCATCAGCCGTGGCTTTATTACTGTAACTCGACACCTGTCTGAGATGATTGGGCTGGGCATTTGAGGGTCAGAGTAAAAGAGGACACGTGGAGCCTTGTCTGTTACAGAAAGCTACAATAATGGAAAAGACAGGCAAGGACCATCTTACACAGAGTGACATGGTCAGTAATGTACAAAATCTCAGAAGATCCTCTTCTCAGGCGGAGGGGTGATTTGGGAAATAAGATCCATACGGTTTACTGTCATTACAAGAGTCCTTCTCTCTAATGATCATCTCCACCTGGTATCATGCTTTATTTATCGTGAGTGGGTACTCGTTTCTCTCCCCCAAGTGAGCGCCTGTCCTCTGTCAATGCTAATTGTGAATGTTCTGGAATATAAATATACAGTAAGTACTGGAATAACTTATTCCACCACTATCGTTTAATGGGCTGAGGTCAAAATCAAAAGATGTGAGAAAATGTGGGCATGAAATTGCCTGTGATTAGGAGGGGAATATTTACCACATGTTCTCATCACTCCGTTGATCTTTAAACATATTTTAATGGGAATAGCTTGTTTTGATGTGTATTGATGACTTTCTGTTTGAAAAGATTTTTGTTAGCTGTCTAGTAAACAGATGGAGTCTTGTATACGTAAATGGTGTAAACGTGCATCTTTGACATGTTTTCTAATGATCATATCATGTTGTCCACATTTTCCCATCTTACATATTCTAGTGTTTATCAGCAAATATAAAAAATAAAAAAACTGTGAAATATGGCATTTGTAGCAATGCAGTCTGTACATATGTAAAAAATATATCAGGTGTGGGTTACCAAAATAAATGAGACATAACACCCTCACTGGGTTCATTTGAAATGCACGCTGTATGAGTGAATTTGATGTGGATCGCTTCATTACGCTGTGTTCAAGTGGCCTCTCTCCATCTGTTCCTGTGCCACCCGTTCTTCTGGGAGTCATTTTCAGAGTAGACGGAGAGAAGTTTGCAGTGCTTGTTTGTTAATTATGCAGCATCCAATGTTTAGCATGGCTTTGCTTTTTTTCATGGGAAAGTAAAAAAAAGAAAATTCAGAGAAGCTATTCAAAACACAAGTGCTAATTCTCTCTCAACATGTCACAATAGATTTCCAGCCTGCCCCTGTGCAGCTCTTCCAGCGCTGAAAGTGGTTTATGCCAGTTAGGAAGTCTCAGCAATTATCAAAATAGCCTTGCATGCTGGCTTGTAGAACGTTTGCAAACATTGTTTTAATGCAGTTAGCTCCTGCAGTTATGCAGTTTCTTCTTACTCCTTAACCCATGCTTACTCCCTCTCAATTTAATTCCCCTCAAGACGTGAAGAGGGGACCATGCAAGCCACTCACAATGTGGTGATAAGTTTTTTTACTTATCCCCCAGAAGCTAATTTATCATCCCGACTTCCTCTGAAAGAAAGTGTTTACTGGATTCACTAGAAAAACTGTCCAGTGACTCGTAAACGTGTGCAATCTCTTCGAGACATCTTATACACTATTGGATGAAACAGCACTTTGGGAGCATTTTGAATTTCTCGTTACATACTTAATATTACCCAGCAGTGTGTGAACAACATGCACAGCGGTGCAATATGTGCACAGCACTGTTGGCTTGAAAGCTGTGACCACATTACATGAAAGCTCAGGGCAGCTTTGTGAAGCAGGAGGCGGGTGCTCTGACTGGCTCGCACTGACCGAGGAACATGCCTTATAATCTTAACAAGGTCATGTACAAAGATTGAGACGGATGCAGAGTATTGAGACATATTTTGTGATAAAAAAGATGAGTGTTTAGAAACATATTGAGCATGTGGATGGACAGCAGAGTAAGTCTTTAAGACATTTTTATAGATATTTTGATGCTCTCTTTCTTCAAGCAGAACTTCACTGAAATCCATTGAAACGCCTGTGATTTCAATAGGACCTTTAGCTTAAGACAGAGCAACACACTTAATAAACAAGAAGTGTTTCATAGCCATGTCAAAATAAAAATAGATTTTACTTGGCCGATCGCCTTAATGCACCTGCACAAGTTGACCACCGTATTTCTAAGTCTCATTTGTCAATGTTTCTTTTGCAGCGTCAAAAAGACAAATTCCTGTCTGCAAACTGTACTCCTCGGTTGTGATTGTACTCAGTTGAGTCTACACAGGTCCAGTGGGTCTGTGGGCGGGACATATTACAGACAAGCCACAGGGACCTGATTTAGGTCAGGCTATCTTGATTGGTGAGTTGTGTTGCATGGTGTTGGCACAGAGATGAAGTGTCCTTTGAAGTGTTCGCTTGAAGCATTTGGTGTAATTATTCTGTCATGAGAGGGGCTATAAGCCTGAGACTTCATTAGGCACATGCCCCCTGCTTTTTCATCTTTAAAAAAAACCCTCATCTTTATGGAGGCCTTAACGTGCTAAACAACGCTGTGATGAGCGTAGAGCCAATATCTCCTGACAACTCACTAATCAAAAGCATCATTACAAACTCTACCGCATAATGGGCCTCATTTATCCCGTTGGGGCTTTATGAGAGGTGGGCTTCTGCAGTCCTTGAGGTCTGGAGAATCAACCACTTTCTTAGCCAAATTTAGGCCATTAGACTGGGCAAACTCATCCACCTGCTGTATGGCAAATTTGGAAGGTTTATACTATTATGCTGGAGAGGTTATGGGTTGTACAATCAGTGAGGGAGGAAAAATGGGAACTCTGTATTCCAGCAACAGGGAGGCAGCAGATGCAGCATGCGTTGGTGTTGGCAGAGCACACTGATCATTTATTGAGGTTCTCCTTCATTGCTTCTATCCGTGTTGAGAGGCCTAGCACTGGTAATGACCAGAGAAAGATGGTAGTGTCACGCTACGGGGCTCCTCAGTATGTCTGCTTCTCTGAGATAGCGCTCGGATTAGGCCCGAGTACTGTCAGGTCACGCTGGTCACATGCAAGGAAAAAAGGTGTGCATGTGGGCGCAACCAGGCCACACTGACCCATTTTAATGATTCAGTAGGGTTTTTATCAACAACATGGTTTCTTTCTGTAGAAGGCCAGTGAAGGTCGAAAGTGATTACAGTTTGTCAGAACACGGCAAATGTGCGCGTGTGTTTATGTGTGTGTGGTGGTTTGGAGGGAAAACATAGTTGACTTATTCCCGAAAAAGGGGAGAATCTCTCCAGCAAGGGAGAATGCAACGCCACGGGAACCGGCTCAGCCCAATCCAGCAGTAAATCCCTCACCCTGACACTTCACACTGCCAGTGTGTCTACAGGCCAAATCAGTAAGCAGATAAGCAGCAAGTCTACCCTAAGAAAAAAAGAGATAACCTTGATAGTACAGTTACATAGCTCCATGGCTATTGTGGAGTGCCTGTGGCTCAGGAGGTAGAGCAGGTTGACCACTTATTGGAAGGTGAGTGGTTCGATCTCTGGCTCCTTCAGTCCTTATGCTAAAGTGTCCTCGGGCAAGTGTGTTTGGATTAAGCATTTTAGAATATATCCTGATGAGCAGGTGGCACCTTTGAGAGCTGCGAATGGTCGGAAGGTACTATATTAATACAAGCACATCATCTCATGTATGTGCTGGTGACTAATGATACTCTGTGTGGTGTGGGAAATGTATGAAGACATACAGTATTGAAGGGTTTTTTAGAGCTTAGTCTGTCACATTTGGACTTTACACAGTGTAAGAAAGAATTGTTTGTGTACATTACAATGCATGGAATATGATAATTAATAAGGGATATTATTATGAAGAATGTGTAATTGTATGCATATGAAGGTCACTGTTTTATTAATGATTAATGTGTGAATGGATTTTAAAACAACGTTTGCATATTGCATGTGGATGCTGGTGGACTGTTTTATTAGACGGAAGTGTAGTTCTCTTGTTCGCCTGAGGTGGCGGAGCTGAACATTGACTTTATGAAGCAGCAGACAACCCGGTCTGTAGAAGAAGAAGACTAGCTCCGCCCCGGAAGCTGCAGGCCAGTGAACATGGAGTTTGTTGGAAAAGGTGTGAAAATATGACTTATAACCAGTAGGAAGGGCTTTAAGCTCCATGTGTGATAGTATGGACTAACCTACGCGCGGTAGAGGAGGGGCTCTCTCTCCGGTGATGCGAGCGAAGCGGACGTGCGAGTCAGTAGAGTCCGCTGAGGAAGGAGGGACCCGATCGACATGCATAAGCTGTTTTTGTGATCATTCTTTTATTAAATACTTTTTAATCATAACTCATCGACTCCTGGACCTTTACTCCTCATGACCACCCGGGATTTTACGAATACTCAACAGTATAAAAGCAGTGGTAGTAGTTAAAATAGTCAATCGACTACAGATTACAGATTAGATTTACAGATTTTGGTCAGTATTGAAAGAACATATGAGAAACTGAAGAGAAAGTACGTTGCACTTGTTTTTGTCTTAGTTGTTAATCACTTTCTATGAACAGCTTCTATAGATTTGGTTTCGGAAATTACAATTTAAAGTCCACCTTTTAAGCTTCATTGAGTTCCTTATAGGTCACAAACACTGGCAACAAATGGGTCTCTGGCACAGGTAACTTTAGGCACACTTAAAAGTTGATGTACATTTATCTATGTCCATGTGTTGGTCTAATTGAAACAAACAAGCACCCATCTTTGATCACGACTAATACATAATTCAAAGAAGGAACTTGAAAAAGATGAAAGATGGCTGTAGGGACAGAGGGAGACGGCCATGCAGCAGGCAAAAGACTGATTGGCAGGAAAATCACCTTCAATCACCTTCATCCAAATGTATTTTCACATTCAACTTGCGTGGCTTTTTAGGATCTAATTGTCAGCTTTATTCCACTTTTGTATCGATGAAGAACTTAATCATATCTTTGAAAAATATCGCCTGCAATAAAGACTTCTTTTCAACATCAGAGTTGATTTGCATCGTACTCACAGTCACATTAGCACTCATATAAAGTCACACACAGTCATCAATATCTTTATCATGAGTGAGGATGGAACTGCAAACCCCCCCCACTCAGTAAAATATTTTGCAGTATCCACTCTCTTCAGCCAACAAGACAGCGTGTGCTTTTTATGGTTGCGTGAGAAATTATCTATGCTTAGTGTTACCATGCAAAAGCTATCACCTGCTCCCCTTTAGTTATTAAAACTATCCAAATTCCTGCTATGGCTCCTATCACTGACACCTCTCAGGCTGGGGACAGATGATATTTCCGAATGACAGTTTCCATGCTGCAGCAATGGGTGTTATTTCACAATTCCAAGGGTGTAAATGGATTTACCCCCCCCCCCCCAAATCTAGAATAACACACATAGATTAAAAAAAAAAAAAACTACCCTGAAGGCTTACACTTACAAAAAGTACCTTTTTCCCTACAATTTTATGCAGTTAGATATATTAGCTCTGTTGGTGGTGAAGAAAAAAGGAGATATTAATGTCCAGTGTGTTGCAGGCGGATCAGCTGTGTGGATGTGTAAAACTGGACAACTGTGTAACGTAGCTTTGTGTTAATCACTCTCATATCATCCATGACATCTTTAAAGTTATTGCGATTACTATCACCTATGTCAACAAGTCACACTTAGACACGGCAACCATTGCTACGTCGTAGAGGAGTGCTGCAAGCTGAAAGGTGTTTCAAATAGTTAAACCTTCAAGTCATCATCAGCCCTAGGGTCCCCCAATAGGGATACCCGAGGGCTTCTACAGGTGTTCTACAGCTCATATGACCTTGATATGAATACCAGCCCCTATTGTCCTTGATCTCTAAATAATCAGCAAAACCTTGCCTTTAAAAAATAAATAAAAATAAAATAAAAAGATATTATTTATTTTCTGCATAAATATGATCAAAAGTCAAGAGTCTGATCAAAAAAATTGTCCTCGGTCGCTCCCCAAGTTTTTTGAATTGTATTTTTGGTGACTTCCCATCAGGCCCCAGAGTAATACAGTAATACAGATTAAGACCTAAATCATCCAAATATGCAATAATAATCACAATAAACACAAGCAATGACATGTTTTCAAGCCTTTCCAGTCCAAAAACCATGTTTTTCGGTTCAGAAATAAAGAAATGAGCCATTTTTACCTAAATCTTCGTCGCACCACGAACAAAGACCCCTCAAAATGACCGTCTGCTTCTGCGTGTGTCATCTGACGCGCTTTCAGATGCGTTTGAGGAACGATGAAACTGTAGTACCTCGAAACACCGAGGAAAAAATCTAAGACAAATAGCCGTTGCTTTCTCGCAGCTCGCAGCTCGCGACGTCAATACTTTACACACAGTGATCCCACTACTACTGGAAGATTCGCACATTCTCTACGGTTACATACGTGGTACTTTGAGCGTCGTTGTTAGGGGTACTAAATTAGATAAATAGTGAAACGTTATAATCGCTCAGTCATGTTGAGGAGCTTTACTTTATTACGTAATTATACAAATATAACGATCTTTTTTGTTAAATGTAGTGCATCGTTTCTCTTCTCACAAGGGTTTAGAGTACTTTAGCCATTTAAATTGATTAAATCGGACCTGTGGTTGATGATTTAGAAGCGTTTCAGTATTTTAAAACCACTTCCTCATTATCGAAAAATAGGGGGGGGTACAAAGTCAAATTTCAAAAGTTGGGTTTGTAAAAGGTATCAATGGAACAAAGTCCTCCTTCTCAACCAAATGGATTACACCTTTTTTTATTATTTCCCTCTAAAACGTTCAATATGACCATTTGAGAAAAAAAAAGTAGAATGCTTTTTGATCTGTTACGGCCATGGTTGAACATCATGGGTAGAGTTTAAATCCTTAAGATTTCTGTCCTTGTAAATTTAGCAACCCATAGTTTCCATGGTAACAGCAAGCTGTGCTATATATTACAGTAAACACGCAAAGAATGAGAAAAGTTTAAATATATATAGAGTAAATATAATACCGCTCTGATAAAAACTAAGGAAAGTAAATGGCAAGACTTGCATTGTTTCCTGTGAATCCTGTGTGCATGTAAAGGCCAGAGTCAAGCTCTGGGATTTTCCAAACTGGAGTTTGATATCATAAAAGACCTAAGGAGATGGGATGTACAATGTGGTCTGAATGTCATATACTTTGCTAACGATCATTTGCTACGACCCCAAACTCCTTCCAAAAACTTTTAGTGAAGGTAAAACAACTTTACACTAGTTTGTTTGAAGCATTTGAACAACGAATGCTGTTGGCTTCCTAGTGATAACATAATGTCTCTGCATAATGTACCAACATATGTACACATGCACTGCATAAACGCATGCTATTTAATGTGCAGTGAAAGTACGTAGAATGACCTAATAATTTGTAGGCAGCTGTTAGAAATGAAGCAGAGTTCTGTCTTAAACGTGCCATGACCCGAACTATTGAACATTCAGGCTACATCTGCAGCTCTGCTCCATATGCAATAATGCTTGAAGCTGTTATGAGTCATATGTCCATATCTCTCCTTTTACTCAAACGTCAGCCATGAATCTGCTGTGCCTGGCTGTAACTTTTTTACAACTGCACTGGTTTACAATGTAGCTGTTGTGCTTTTTCACATACAGAACACATATATCCACATGAAGTAAGACATATCCATCAACAACATGCCAACAACAAGTATAAATCCTCCTGCACCAAAATGTAAATGAACTGTTCCTGCATATACCAGACAGGAAAGCTAACCAACGTGCATTGAGCTCAGGGACATGTTTAGTAATTGCTCTTTGTATTTGCATTATTATAGTTGATGATGCTAATTAGCTGGCACCTAGAAATATATATGTGATTAATTTATTGATAATCAATGTTCATTTCTAATCATTGCACCTGCCACAAGATACTCATTTCTGGCTGCTTATGGATTTTCACGATACCCGACAAAACTCTGCTGTTACACAGACTTGCATCTATTGATAACCCCAGCCCAATAAAGTGAGCTACAATGAAGATGTGTCATGATATCTCCCGTAATATCCACTTGCTAAAAGTCTGCCCTTTTGTAGAGAAATGATGGTTGTTGTTTTAAGCTGACACATTTATTATCAATTACAACGAAACATGAAACACACATGATAACCAAGTAACCACCAACACCTAATGTAAAGTATTTTTTAAAGAATATAATGGATGTTAGAGCACTGCATCTACACTATTTGGCCTTGAATCAACATTCAGCTAAAACAGTCACATCAAATATCCACCATCGACTAAAACTCGGTCTACAACTGCCTTTTTAGCTTTACAGCACTTTTTTATTTGGTTGGAACTTGGGGTTAGTTTTCATTGTTGTCAGGCCACAACTTTGGATGAAATGTCTGCGCTCAGAGAGCAGCAGCTAACCCTACTATTAATACAGGGCATGCAATCAATATGCCACTGGCATTTCTAGGTTTCCTTGGCCTGCAGCGCTTATCTTAATGGGAGTGTGCTACCATTTTCTTTTATTGTGTGAACCCATATATCATTACCCACCAAATATAGCTGGATCTACCCTGCTAAAAATGAAAACATTGAGGCACGAAGAAAAGAAATGCAATTTATTTTTATTTTAACCTTCTCTTTGCTGCTCATGGGGGCGGCGGTGGTAGGCCTCAGGAATTTATCTAGAGTTATTCAATTTCTGCTCCATCATCTTTGGTTCTGCTTTGAACTTTCAGACAAAGGTTCCACCAGTGTTTGTAGCAGCATCCTTCCATGTCTGGAGAGGAATATATGCTGTATGTTAAGCACCTTATATACACAGGTAGAAACAGATTTCTAAGGACATATATTTTTGCCCCCCCCTTCTTGAAATGATACTCGCTCAGTCACATCTGCTCAGCAGCATGGTTGCATAATACATTGCGGCATTCAGTTCATTCTCAGCTGTTAAGGCTACTTATTCAGTTTGTAAGAAGAAACACTTCATGCAAGCACGTCACCTCCATATTTTATTGATGGTGATACTGACTTGTTATCTCTATTTCACAGCAAACCCTCCATTTCAGTAATTCCCCTATTTAGGATGTGGTGATCGCAAGCCTAGAGAGGCCTATTCTTGTAATTAGGTAACAGGACTGGTACCTGGTGTGGTTTACTTCTGTCGAGGTCATCTGCACTCCACAAGGTTCGATGGTTAATGCTTATTCTTGGATGCCTCTTTTCACACTGTTGTTGCACTAAGCACTTGTGGCCACGCTGTTAGCTTGAACAAGTCTCCTCTGACCTCTCATCAACAAAGCGTTTTCACCCTCGGGCCTGTGACTATGACTCACCGTCTGGAGGAGTGAGCCGTTTATTATAAGCAGTCCATCTTACCTTACGGTAACCGATATGCTATGATAGGGTCCCATTTACAGTGATGCAGTATCCCAAGGCATTGTTGACTTCTTAAGTTGCACTCAACTTGAAACAATTACAAAAACACAAACAAAAACTGATAGTGCCTCATTAAGGCACACTTCTTTCAGAAAATATAAACTTCCACAGTAAGTTTGTACTCTTTAAAGAAATAAAATAAATCATTAATCCTACGATTTTTAAACATATATATTTAATCCTGAGCCTGTTTCTTCTGAGATGGGAGAGCAAAAAAGCCAGAAGAGGTGAATACTTCTGGAGATTAAAAAAAAAAAAACTTGTAGCTGTCCTATTAAAAAATTATTTGGAGATTGCATTTTTGTACTCGTACGATGTTTGTTTGAGCGTTTACACCCAAATTACCTTCATCTGGTGTGGTGCTTGCAGTTATGAACCAGAAAATGTGGCCCATATCGCCGTGAAATCACCCTGGCTTCTGTTACAGTGTTCACAATGTCGTACTCGCACTCAAGGATTGCTCTCTCGTATATTTTCTAATAATTAAAGTGTTTGCACATTAGGGCTGTCCTGCTTTGAGTTGGGCATTTTAGCCGTAACCATTTGGTTTCGTTTCCAACCAGAAGTGACACGAGAGGGTTGAGCTAGCAAATGTTTAAAACAAAAATATGAAGATAGACTATTAGGAAGGGAAGATTATTTCTTAGTTGCAAACATTTGGGCAACATTTTTTTCCATTTACCATTTACAGTATATGACGTCCTTAACCTCAACGTGTTTTTTGATACATTTTCTGCAACCTCTGCAATAGTTGGACAAAATAGGTGTAATAAATGCTCACATCTTCACATTCACATTAGAGGAGTTTTTGTAGAGAATGATATACATCAGGGGTTCTTAACCTTTATGACCTCGGAGCCCAACTTTTCAAGTACAAAGTGCCCCGGGGCCCATTCAAATATTAACACTGTATTGGTGTATTAACTAATTGATCTCACTCTTGCTTTGACTTGTATTCAATAACTAAATCAAATCTACCTACAAGCAAAAACCTTGTCAACTAAATGACATGATACAATGTGATCATCACAAAGACATTTATTGATCATGTGTATGTAAACCTGCACAGACAACAAGTCATGGAACAAATCAAGCTAATACAATAACTAATTTAAAGGCTCAAGTCAGGCTCGAGCCTTTAAATTGAAATTTTAAAAATAAGTAATATGTGGTAATAAAATAAATACACTGTGCACAATTATTAGGAAGTGGTTCTTTTTTGGGATTAATTGTATTATTGAACAACGACAGTGCTCTCGGTCAATCCAAAATGTTAATAAACCGCAAACCTGAATATTTAAGAGTGACAGCTGGCTTTCAGAGCACATTTGGAGTTGCCAGTCAGTGACAGACAGACCTTTTCTGCATCTGGAGATGGCGCTTTAGCTTTGAAGCCTTCAGTGCTGCGTTAGCTAGCGAGTCTAGAGTTAGCTAGCAAGGCTAGCATTAGCCCACACTCCACACAGGCTCAGGGCTCCGCCTCGTTACCTTCGTTCACAAAGCCCTACTTCGTGAAGTCAGGATTATATTTGCAGAAACATTTAGACGTTTGGGGGGTTCGGCAGCACTTTCGTCTTCATTTTTTCGTTTGAAATACTTCTCTATAACTTTCGCTACAGGCTAGAGGCTGGCTGAGTGTCTTCTTCGGCATATTGGAGCTTGTTAAACAACTGACTAACGCATTACCACCACCCAGTGGTGGGAAGCTGTATTGTAACTGAGCATCTCATGGATAACAGTGATATCTCTGCTGTCTTCAATTCATAACCTATGCGGTCCCGCGGCCCACAGGTGAAAAACGGAACGTTTTTGGCGGCCCTCTAGGTGGCGCTCGCGGCGCAATGGGGGGCCGCCACCCCATGGTTAAGAATCACTGATATACATTATACAATCCTATTACAACCAGTAGTCCACACACCATACTTTAGAATGCATTCAGGTGTAGTTAAGTTGAATGCTGAATGGTGTGCAGGTTGCTAAGGGATCAGCTCTTTATTACAAATGTCTTACTGATCCACAGTTATTTCTCTGTGTGAAGGGTCATGACACCATCACAAACGATCTCCTCCTTCCCCACCACCGTGCTGAAGTATAAAAAATATTGACATTACTCGCTCTCCAACTTCTTTATCCTCCAAACAATTTGTCATTGCTTCCAAGGTTCTGCCATTTCTATCTGTAACAATCTGTAGGGCGGTCGCCTCAGAGAGTGACAAAACCTGTCACAGTGCGTCACTTTCACTTCCTCCCCAGCAAGTGGCGGGACATCTTTGAGTCTGCAGCACCTTTATCAGATATGGCAGTTCCTAAAGCTTTGCCTATAACAGCATGCAAGTTGGAGGAGAGGAGCCGGTGAATTTACAGAGACCTATTTGCAAACAAAATCACTGGGAGACATTCCCCACAAGGCACCATCTGGCTGCTACACATACCTGCTTCCATCACTCCCTCACCATCACCAGCCTTTTCTATTTATAGACTGCTCTCCTGTCCACCCACCCACACATTGCATCTTGTAAAACAGCAACCAAAATATCGCAAACTGAAGAATCGCCTTCAGGAAATCAATCATCAGGGTGACAGATGTCAAAGACATCTCCCCGTAATATGTGGATAACATCTTCCTAACAGTCTGCTGTCGCTAACAATATAAATGAACAATCAGCCGGCTCCTTGCCAGACCTTACAGAGATAGTGAGGCCGGAAATGACCTTCTTTGTCATTATCTGAACTCTTTGCTTATTTTCAGTGTGGCTATGTTAGAGTTAGTAAGATGAACTATGAAATCAAATGAAGGTGAGGGTACTAGGTGTGATCTAATATTTTTGTATTGCAGGGTGATACCAGCAGAATTTGTGATGATGTGAGATGTCAGCCATCAACCACCGGTGGGCTATAAGACTTATCAATAAGCAATTAGTGTCTCATCTCTGAGGGGAGTAGGATGAATTTGGATCATTGGTATTATGTTATTGAACAAGCATTTCCCAGTGAGGGATTGATATTGAGAGAACGTGCACTTGCAAGCAAGTCAGGCATTTGCTGCATTTTGATAAGGTCCACAGTGACTGTATTTTGAATACTATAAGAACCCTCACAGCAATAAACTACTTTGATTGCAGTGCTAAAATGTCACATGTAATTACACCTAAGCAAGCAAGGACCGCGAAATACTGCCTCACTAATAGATGTTCTCCTGCATCGAAACACACATTCTCCCATTTTTATTTGTTCGTTTAACATATCCTCTTTCCATTTATGCTCAATCCAAGGTTTTATCCTCTCGCAGCAAGAGTGAACTTTAACAAAATTCTAAAATAAAATACAGCCTTTGAATGTGAAATGAGTCATCAAAATCCAGATGTGCTGGCACGGCTTCCTATTAAGAAGCTGCAACTGCCTCTCTCTTTCTCTTTTTTTGCATGGATTTCATCAGCAATCTCATAGTGAGAACAATTAGTCAATGTGCATGGATCAGCTCCTATAATTACATATTGAAATATTAGTTATAACCTCAAAAACATATTGATTTCTTCCCTGAAATCTGCAGAGAATACATGTGCTCCTCATTGGAGTACCACAGCATATTTTCCTCACAACAATTCTCTTGATTTGTGTTCTAATGTTTGCGTGCGTGCATGTGTGCACGCGTAGGTGTGTGTGTGTGTGCGTGTGTGTGTGTGTGTGTACTGATAATTATAGGTTGCAGAGTTGGTGTGTGGAGAAGCGCTACCTCTCTCACATAAGCCCTTCCGGCAAGAGAAGCCTGGTAAACAAATCTCACCAAAGGGAGAGAAAGAAATTCTGTCAGCTATATTTCAGTGCATTTTTTGTATTTTCTGCTACTTTCTGGACTCATTATCTTTGCCAGGAAGATCATGGGATTTGTAGCGAGTAAGTGAGTGTGCACCTCTGGGTCTGTCCACGGCTAATGTCCATTTCTGCTGCAGCAAGCATAATATGTTGGATACTCGGGTATGGCTGCATGCTCAAGGACCTCTCGTGGTTGTGGTGACCCACACTTTCTCAAAACACCTTGGATTGCTTGTTTTATACTGCCTTCCTCACTAGCCAGTTGTCAAATGTCTGCCCAGTGACAGGAAAATATGTGCAACTCCAGAATGGATGAATCTAGATGTAAATGGCAAGTCCACGGTGGCTGACTGAGAATGTAGTCCATTGTGAAATGAATCATCCATCCATCAGTTTCTCCTGTCTCCTACATTCTGCTCTGCTGTCTTGTTAGAAAATGCATAACACAGTGGGGTCCTCTAACTTCATTCTCCAGAAACATTAAAAGGGCCAATTACCACAGACAAATAAGCAATGTACAGTGAAGGTGAAGGACAGGAGAGGCAATGTTTCTCATCTCCTGCTTTCACGCTATAAATTGCCAGTCCATAAACAGTGGGCGCATTGTACTGCGCTGACACAAATTGTAAGGAGTGAAGAATGGAGATGTATAGTTCCATGTAAAGCATATTCCTCTTTTCAATACAGTTGGCATGTGTAGGGAAGAGAAAGTGTGAAGTCAGGCACAGCGTGTAATTAGCAGGTAGAGTTATAGTACGGACGCTTCGTCCAGCCATCTGTGGGGGACATTTGTGAGGATCTGTGCGATTGAGCTTCCCTCGCTTCTTTGTGTTCACCTGCATTTCTCTGTGACCCTCTCCCCTATATGCTCAGCCTGCCAGCAAATCACTTCCTCCAAACCAAATGTAGTGCCTGTTTGCAAGTCTGCATGATGCAATAACTACTGTTTGCCAAGGCACCTTCTGACGCAAGCCCCTCGCTTTTCACACACCATTCTACAAGGTTCCTGGAAACATTTGAAAAGGGGGCCGCATTAATAATCCATGCACTGTGTCCGTGCGTAGCTGTGGCAGCAACGTGGCCACTGTTTTGACACCTTTCAGGGTTTCTCCCTTTCTCTTTGGCAACTGAGCTTTGATTGACGACAACAAAAGGGGTGGTGAAATCTAAGCGCTGGATGGAGAGATAACTGACTGGCTGAGAATGACTCAGTCTGTTGCAGAGTCAGTCTGCTGCAGCCTGGAGGAAGAGAGTGAGACAGGAGTGCAAGAGCACAAGGGAGCAGGGAAGGGAGAAGGTATCACGGGGTAAATGGGGCCTTGCAGTTTGGTTGTGCACAACGCTTCATCATCCTTGGCTCATGTTTGGGAGGCAAACATGACTGAGCTAATGTTGCTTTATTTGTGAAGAGAAACATCATCGGCAGTCAGAGTGATGTGACCAAACACACAGTGGGGCCTCGCCAACAGCATTCTATCTAATCAATCTACTGTGGGAGGACAGAAAACAGACTTGTGACGTGCATTCACGCTAGAATACACAGCCACAATAGGCACCCACAAAACTACAGTATATATAAACACACACACTCCTGTACACATAATCAATCTTATCTTCTGGTAGACACTCATGCACCCACGCAAACATGCATCAATCACTAGCTCTTTTTCCCCGCTCAAACAACAACACACTGTCATACACACGCAACAGATACATACAGCACACGCCAGATCAGGTCGACTGCTAGGCGGGCTCATACTATTTTGATCCTAATGGGAAAACTTGATTATTCTGATGGCAGCTTGTAGGTCTAACCTCAGGGTTGGAGAGTTGTATTTATAGGATACCAATAACACTTAAAAATGTGTGCCGCAGCTCTGACTGCATCTCTGACATCATCAGACATATTCCTTCTCGTGTGACCTTGGCTTTTATGCCAAGGTCTACACGGATGCAGAGAACGTGTGACGTGATCAGGTCAGTCCCTATCCCCCACCCACTTTGTAGCCATCATTTGTGCTTCATGTTAATTAATTTTTTGTCACAAGGTGATGGCTACCAATGATGTCAGAGAGGCGGCGGATGTAGTGTGGACACTGGCGTCGGGGGCTTTGGCGTGCGCTCCCTCTTTAAATAGCCCCAGATCTAATCTGCAGACAGCAGCAGAGTTCTGACAGATCCTGCCTCGGTGCCTCCTCCCACTAGGTGACACATTCTTTATTTATTTTTCCTCTCCTCCGCTCTGGTATTCACTCCGTGGAGCACTGGCCCCTCAAGCTATTGTCAGTTCCGTTCTCCTTCCATGTCTGAAAAACCGAATGGATTTACAGGGTTTACTGTCAACCCCTCCCTTTTTCAGGGCTTGTGAATGTGACACAGTCTTCTATTTCCTCTCTTTCATTTCTGCACCATCCAATCCTTTATGAAGACTTGGTCATTCTTCTTAGCATAGGGCGCTGCTGTTGTGGCACTGGCTCTACTTTGTCTCAGCATGACTTTCACATGACATCATGATATCTCTTGACCTTTGTTCTTAGCTCAATATAGTGCACGTCTCTGAGATAGTCACAGCAGTCATGACAATTTCAAAGACGAACAGCAAATTCGTATAGTTTGAACCTTTACCCCTCATTCTGTGGTCGGAAGACTGGAAAGGAGCTATATAAATGCAAGTCCATCTCCCATTGCTTTTCCAGTAAGCCTGAGATGCGGAACTGAACTGCTCTCTTAAGGAAAACTACAAAGTGAGGCATTTCAGCAAATACCCCTAACAAGATTATGTTAACGTTCAAATGACAAAGGCTAAAGTGATTGAAGTCAGGTGAAGATATTATAGAGCGACAAAGTCCTTGGAGGGAGGAGGTCGGGAGGATTAATGGGTCAAACATTTTTGGACTTTAACATGGGAGAGTACTGTTGTTTCCCATATCCTACGACCAATTAACATGGCTTTCTTTCAACCATGATTTTTCTGGAACCTTAACCACATTGCTATTATTATTAACTTAAGAAAAAGGGTTCTGTCACCTTAACAAGAGTAATAATTTAAACCCAAACCATGATGTTGTTCTAACCTTAACAGAGTACTTTTTTAACCTTAACTAAATGTGTGTTAATCATTTTATTGATTTACTTATTTTAACAGTTTGGAAGGCACTGACAAACACAATCATCCTGTCGATCAGAGTACACTTAAGAATGTTGTTCTGGTGGAAAGAAATTTGGAGGACTTGAATGGAGAGATGCACCAATCAATGGGCTACCGAACAAAACCAGATGGTTTTCTATGGACTGTGCCGCCACCACATTTTAGTTTTACGTCGGCACACAGCTGCACATACAGTTATGTAACACACTTGTCGGTGAGTGAGGAAGGGACAAAGCTCACACTTTTTCACTACTTCAAATCCAAAGTAAGCCGTGTTGGAATAACTTCAACAACAGTTTGAACAACTAACTCAATCAGACACTTCTTACATTGCGATTAATTCGCACGCATGCTACTCAGAGTAAGCAGAGTGTCTGGCTCGTCTGCCGATAGCGAGGTCTCTCCCTAGCACAGTCCTGCTTGTAACGGAGCTAATAGCCAAGATTCACAAAGGTTTTATTGACTTGCATAATGGTGCGTTCAAGCTCGACTCAGTAATTGGGCGGTATTGGGCGAAGGTCAAATATAAGGCTAGCATGATGTGTTCAAATGTCATTTTGTACATTTTAGTTTTTGCCGTGAACTTTTAATAAATGCAGTCGTTATAATGAGATGTTTTTACAGCAATATAAAATATATAACAATATATAAAATAATAATAATAAAAATGCAATCATTCATTTCATATTCATTTTAATTGTGGGTTTTATGCAAATATCCACGATAGAAGGAGATAATAACAAAGTAAAAGGATAACATTTAGAATTTGACAGTTTTCACTGACTTTGGGAATGTTGAAATTAATTTTTCAGGATGGTTCCAGGACGATGGTTAAAAAACTGTTTGTCTGGCGTCTTGCTGTCAATTAGAGTATTGCAACAGGTGTATCTCTACTTGGACTGTTGACACCAATCCAGAGCCTCTTGCTTGATATCCCTTCTGCAAATACATATTTAATAATTTGAGGCTTGCAGATTATTTTTTTTAATCAAGAAGAGGGACGCAATGGCTATTTTTATGACTAGGTTATGCCTTTTAAGCCTTTTCCTATCTAATACCTTTGAGAAACCTATTGAATCTGTAGCTCCTAAAATATAGGTCTACTCTCTGCCAATAATAGAAAACTATACGTATGCAGAACAGCGCCAATGTGAAGATCAGGAATGCTTATGAAACCCCATCACTACGATTAGGGTTGTAAAGCTATTACAATGCCAAAGCAATGAGTTATTTGACTCACATATTCAAACTTATGAACTGTGTTAAGACATCATCAGCTATGATAATAGTGCTCCAGAGATGAATTGAATCACCATTGGCTCTATCACACTGAACCCAAGTCATTTAATTGAGACGTAAATTCTATCTATATGAAGATAAATGAATGCAACTGAAAGTAATATGTAATTCATGGTATCAAAACAGTATTTGGCCACGTCATCAGCACCATAACTGAATGTTGAAACCATTATTGCAATCCCTTATGATGCAGTTCTTTTATTCTATAAATTGTTGCTAAAACAAATGATATGGCATCGAAGACAATAAGAAAACCCCCAACTTGCTGAACACATCTCAGGAGCACTTACATTTAGATTTTATAACCCCATCAAGAGTCACGATATTGATAAACTGCACTCGAGGCTCCATTACCTCCTTTGATCACTGATGTTGTGTCCAACTTTATAAAAAATCGTAGTTCGTCAAATTTTTACTGTCTAACTCTTAAAAGGGGAAGACATTCATTATTAATTCCTGTCAAGTTTCACCTTCCGAATTAAGTGTTTAGGCATAACCACTGCACCAAAAGACTTAAAGGCTGTGGGATAATACTAAAGCAGTAGTCTCTTCATGTTGGCTTGCATAACCATTTCAATGTAAATGCCATGCATACCATCCTCTCTCCGCACCATGCTGACAAGCCTGGAAATTAGCTAACGTGTAATGCTGCACCGTATCTGTGCTCTGCATTCACCACTCTCGCGGAGGCAGCAGCCGTGTGGACTTTGCTGGGATGAAAAAGATGAAAATGGAATATAATTTTACTTTGTGCAATTGTGTGATGACATGGTCAAATTCATTTCAATGAGTCTCTCGACCCTCCTCACTCCATGCACAATTAATTTGATACAAGCTAGAAGCATAAATCCTAGATGATTATGCTGCGTTCAGGACAACAGCAATGAATATTTTTATCTTCTCAGGACTCAAGAACAGCAGGAGACAGGGAAATTAGTTTTGCTGTATTATGTAGATGCTGGTGTATTCTGCAGCATCGACAGGATTTAGCAGTTGAGGTATATGTGTAGAAAGGTTGGGGCGGTCAAGGTTATTAAAGTTATTTATTTGTTTATTTTTTCAAAAACAATATTACATTTTAACAATTGCAGGTGGTCTGTATGACTACAGATATTAGTCATACTCTTGAGCAGTGATCCTCTGAGGTGAGACTCATCGGTAATGATCACAATTTAAATGTAATCGTAGCAAAGCCTCCTCCTCCACAACACGGCCACAATTAAAAGCGCAGTCGTTCAAGCTGGAAAGTGGCCAGCTGTTCTGGGTTAATAGATGGGCTTGGCCAGACGTCTGTGAGGTGACCGCTAGCTGGCAGCCGGCTGGATAAGGTTGCAGATTGTAAGTGGACATGTACTTTGCTTCCCCTTGTGTGCAGTTGTCACGGGAGATGATGAAGCACCATGAATCTCACTCTTTTTCTGTCTTTAGCACCCTCGTCTCGCCCTTATTCTAACCTTCCTAAACATTCTTTGTCTGCCTTCAAGGCCAAAGTAAATGTAGTGCTGACACGTGGGCACCGTCTCCCTGGCCCCCTGACTTTAGACCCGAGAGTGGAGTATCTCTATTGACTCAGGGGAGTTCAAGGGCTAAGAGAGCATTATAAAAAAAGAGGAAGAAAGAGACAGCAGGAGCCGGAGACCATGCCCTGTGATAACCCGTACCCCATCTAACCACATGTTATCAACAGTACTTACTTTGCACTACCATACTATACACTTAAACACGTGGCCTCAAACCCAAATTTAAATCAGTGCAGCCACAGGCTTTGACCTGGAATGACCTGAAATGGCATGCTAAAATATGTACATTGCTCTACATATTCATCCAGTGTGTCCCGGTTACAGCTATTTCTTAATTCAGTGCTGCGCTGCTTAGTGGTTTCATTTGGCATCTCCTCTCATTTCCAGAATCAAAAAAGGAGCGAGGGAGCAAGATGGCGGTTGGTGTGCTCGGTCAGCCACAAATGTTACTGAAACCTTTCCTGTAATCTGTGCAGTCGAGCTGTGTAATGGATGTTGAACAGAAATGTTGGTCAGAAACGAGCAGTAAAAACAGACATGCTCGCTCATAAGTAGCCAGCTTCCATGCATGCACTTAATTGAGCATGAATTAGCCATGTGTTAATGTATATTTAAAATAAATCAATATTGGATCATGCTATATTTGATTGACAATTCCTTGAATATAAGAGCCATTAAGTCGTTTTCCAATCAGAAGATTGACGGTTCCTCCAGTCCAAGCCCACATGTCCTTGCGCAAGACACTGAACCCTAAATTCAGGGTTTTGTACATTGCCAAATTTAGGGTTTTTAGTCCTGAGTTTGTCTACATCAGCAATGTTTGTAAATATTGCAATAAAGCAGCCTATTTTATGAAATATGATCGATTGAGAAATGCACAAAGTGCTGATTTTCCATCTCCAACTCATGAATTATGTATGTGAATATACTGTACCTACTTCATAATTTATAGAGTCAAACAAATGACTGATTGGGCATCAAAAGTGTTCACTCTAATGCAAAATGTGAATAAATCAGAGTATGTGCGCAGGACAACAACTATTGGGTAGTGTTTGCAGCATCTCTGATAGAACCCATCAAAATGCATATGACATATCTATTTAATGGTCACACATTATTTGAATAGTCCAGTAGTGAAAATTGGCAATCCATTAGTCAATATATTGCTGGACTACAGTTCAAGTTATGGCAAGGGTTACTTCAGCAGTACAGTGTCCTGAAAGCCTGAACACTTTAATGCAGTATAAATGGAGGGGGAATACAGGAGTGGAGTCTCTTGCAGCTCTCTCTTTGGCTTCGTACTGGCCTGATTAGTATTCTATCTGCAGTGTAGGATAAGTTTAACCAATACAGAATAAGGAACTGGACTCAACTGACCAGGCATGAACTGCTTCTATACTAGCTGGAGGACCAGTGCTTGTTTTTTTGTTTGCCTCTGGCCACAATTCTGCTGGGGGGTTACTGCACCTACTCTAGCTCAGAGATGATATCATGATACTTGCTCTCTCAATTTGCATGGCATTAGGGAGGCATTTTAATCAGTAGTTTGAAGTATGAATAGACATGGGAACGAACCTGTATCTTTAAGAGCACTTAAATGCAGAGTTGATACTAAGATGCCTCCATCTGTAGCTATACTATTACCAGTTGGCCACAGTAGCTTTTAGTTCCTCGTCTCTCTATTGTCACTCTGAACATGTTACTAAGTGTCCTCCGATGTCGAAGGCAGATGCTCCTGCAATCACTGCAGTCTATCCAATTCATTAGCCTCCAGATACCCAGCACTGATCTCAAAAACTCACCGTTCCGCTCCAAGTAATGAAAGTGGCAATAAATGGATAGCTTTGTGGGGAGCGGGATAGAGTGAAAAAAGAAAGGGCATGCATCTATCAATTAAATGACAGGGGCAGAGTGTGTGCGGTGAATTAAGAGAATCCGATGGCCTATTTTTCCTCTCCCATTGGAAATCATCAACACTAAATACAGCAATAGCAGATAAAGGAAGGAAATCCGATAAAGTATAAAATGGATGGAAAATACAGCCACTGGCTGTCACAAAAGTTTAAAGCAGGTTTGTCGTCAGAAACATTCTCCACTGCTTCAAAATGGAGTCTCACTGTTACGAGTTGCTCAGGCTTTCTGTGCTGCACCTTTCATCAAATACATTATATTTCTAAATTGAACTGCTATGCTAGATTGTTTCTTTTTATGGCCCTCAATATTGCGAGCACACAGCACCTCCCACAAAGTCCAACATTTTCTCCAGCAATTCAGAAGCATGAAACATTTCTGACAGTTATTTTGACAATGCGGTGCAAAATGAGGGTAAGAAGTGGGTGTGTGGGCTGAGTGACGATGTTGTTAGCTGTGCTATCGTTGCTTTTTCCTTCCTTCCTTGAAGTTTGTTTTTGCCTTTTAATGGCTCCATGGCCCTCAAAGAGATGATATCCAAGGCAACCTCCAATTGTTTGCCGTCTCTTTCTTTCAGTTATCAATATCAGGTTGAATTTATCTGTCACTTTTTTATTTGTCAGTCCAAGATAAAGGACAAGCATGTTCCTGGATAGAAATTTAAATCCAATTTAGGAATTTCATGAATCAGAAGTGTTAGAACCCAGAGCCTTTGTCATTTTAAGATGATTTGGTGGTATGCAGATTTACCCCTACACACCTCATTAGAGTGCAAAACTGTTGACGTTGCAGTGCTCAAACATTATTTGTTTGTTCAAAGATGTAAGGCTTGGTTGCACCACATATTGGTGTGCAGAATCACAGATACGGCTATGTTTTGATACGCTCGAAGTTCAAGCAACACAATTTGCTTTTTTTCCTCAGGGATATTTACTGGTGTCTCAGGATCAGGAATCAATAATGTATCACAAAAAACTACATATTTATCTAACTTTGTTAGCCCCTTTTTATGTTTGGTGCATAACAGTAAGTTTAAATGTACTACTCAGACTGCAACCATGGCGGTAAACACCACAGCAGATCACATGGCTTTAGTACCATAAGTTTGTATGCACAAACAAATGGAAAAAGAACCAAGAGATTTAGCTCCAGAATTAAGGCAATACAACTTAAACAATACTAATATGACATATACTGGGCGGCTGTAGCTCAGGGATGGGCGGCTGTAGCTCAGGGGGATGAGTGGTCGTCCCACAACCACAAGGTAGCCAGCTCGATCCCCAGTCCCCCCATAGCTCACATGTCAAAGTGTCCCTGAGCAAGACACCAAACCCCAAATTGCTCCCCGGGCGCCGATCAAGGCAGCCCACTGCTCCTTAATACTAAGGATGGGTCAAATGCAGAGAATACATTTCATTAAAGTATGTACTATGACAACAATTAATTCTTAAACAAGAGTCAAAGCATGTCAGTAATGGGAAACACTAGCTCTACATTATAACCAATTAAGACAACTTGTGTTAAAAAATGAAAGCCAACCTCTCTGGAACCCCGTGGAGGCGGGGCAAAAGGTGCGTTTACCTGCGGCGAGTAGAGGCCACAGTCTACCTTTATCAATCTGTCAATCAGGCAGGGACTGTTTCAGAGCATCAAGCCCCTGTTATCTCTCCTGCAGAATTTGGCTTCAGAACAGTTTCTCTACTGCCAATTTTATGTCCATGCAATTAGACTGAGGGAGGGGTAATGGTGTCACCCTCCTCCAGGTGTCCGGACGGGCCGCATCTGGTGAAGCAGAGGAGAGGGCGTTTGACAGAGTGCATGTTTCCAGAGGAGCACTCATCCAGGAGTGCCACTATAAGCCGTGGATGTGTCAAAGCAGCCGATTTTTGTCTTTTCGCTGCAGGCATCAATTAGTCGAGCTGGAGAGCTTTGTGTGAGATTCAAATTCGCAGCCATGTTTTGTGCAAAGGTCACGCTTTCTTTTGCTTGTGTCAAAGTAAAGTACTAACAAAAAGTTTTGAAACTAGAATCCCTTGCATGTCTCACTTTCGTTCTATTCGAGAGAGACACACAACGCCCCTGAAGAGCATGCTATTTTTCTGTACTTCAATGACAAAAAAAGTAGCACGTAATGTCAAAAGAGGTTTATCTTTAGTTATTAAGCTTCTATTCATCGCTTTGTCTGATGTTCTGAAACAATAAGTAGGAACAGCGGCAACTAAGAAATGAAGCTTTGCGAGAATGAGATCCTTTTTTGGAAGAATCAAAGGGGGGCATCGTGATGGCAACTTAGCTGTGGATACAAAGCACGGTGGGACTTGCTCCCAAGCAGAAGGAGAGGGTGCATTGATCTTCACAAAGTGGTGTGATAAGTAGGGAAATTAATTTAGGGTTTTCATTTACATAGACAATGTGCGGAAATATGGCTATCGCTCACAGGCTTGCCAAGAGTTTCCTTAATTGATTTGGGAATTTCATTGTGTATCACAGCACATAATTCACCACAAAGAGTTAACATGTCGCCTACCCAGTCTTCTGTGTTCATGTTCATGTTCTGATCTTTAAAGCGGCAATCAATTTTTTGACCACTTGTTTTACTTTAAAGATACTTTACTTTTGATTTAGTTTATTCTTAAAGACCCCTCAGTTATAATAATAGGCCAGTTTTAAATAATCAATTTAGTTGTTTGTCTCATGCTTCGCCTTATTATAATCACATTTTAATCAGTTTTAGAATGATAGCAGGTTCCAGTCATACCAGTCAGTCGTTTGGTGGTGGTGAGGTAAACCCTTTTGTTGAGGATATAGGTTTTTGATTTGTGTTCATTTTACACAGTATGAAATAATAACAGGCATTAATTATGCAGAATTATAATAATGTATTGATGAAAGTTATTGAAACAATATATATATATATATATATATATATATATATATATATTATTTTTTGTTTTGCTATTCTGCTTATTCAGTGGGTTGTATATGCCTTAACCCTCTGAGGTCGGCGCCCGCGTCGAAGCGTTACACCAGGTGTCTAAATGTTTAATAAAATTATAATCATCACAATAATACGTCACATAAATATGGTTAAAAATCTGGTGGATATGGTTTCCACTTCCGCGTCTGAGCATCTAAACATGGACATGTATGAGGCGTGCAAAGCTTCACTGTGAGTCAGAAGGTGCCAAGCAAAGAGTCCTGAGCAAAGCTATATTGGAGGGGACTGACGGCGCAGCTTCAGAGCCTGAAGGATTCACTAACAGGAGCTAGACGGAGCTAGATGGAGCTAACGGGCCAGATAGCTGGCCACAGCGTTTCTGTGAGACTGAACGGTGAGTAATCAATTGTTGAATCTATCACGTTAACTTGTTACAGTGAACATAGTACGACCAGTAGTGCTGGACCTCCATTATGTGTTTGTAAGACAGTAAATAACGTGTGTGTTGACGAGAGCTACGTAGCGGTTAGCACGTCAGTAGATAGTGCCGTATTGGCTGTTATCTTCCGTATATATGACTAAACGGGGCATAATCAATTGTTGAATCTATCACGTTAACTTGTTACAGTGAACATAGTACGACCAGTAGTGCTGGACCTCCATTATGTGTTTGTAAGACAGTAAATAACATAACTTGTGTGTTGACGAGAGCTTCGTAGCGGTTAGCGCGTCACTAAATAGTGCCGTATTGGCTGTTCCCTTCCGTGTCTGTGACTGAACGGTGCATAATCAACTGTTGTCTCTATCACGTTAACTTTCTTACAGTGAACTCATACTGACTGTATTAATGTATTTTACAGAGTGGATTCAGAGCTGTGAGGGTCCAGAGGACAACATGCAGCATCGCTGCAGCAGTCTCCCTGTCCGTCTGCCTGCCTGAACACATCACCTAGCAGGCCGCAAAGCCAGCCACAGCTCATCATCCCCACCATATAATAATAAATTTGGTTTTAGACATTAAATTACATGTGTCTACCATTTTATTCATATATTCCACTGCTTTTGTGAACCTAAGACCTTTTGGTAAACCAATTTCCATCACCAAAACCGATATCCCACCGGAGTAAAGTTATGTTTTCACAACAAATATGAGACATTTCCAAAATCAAGATTCAATTTTTCAGCTTTAGTCATATTTTCATATTTACACTTGTGCCTTTGGGACAATGGTGCCTCATTATATAGATAGCTGAGATTGTTCTGTATTTTTCGATATACAACACATGATTATGTATCATATGCTAGTGACTTTAAAAAGGGGAATTTAAAAAGTATGTAAAATCAAGAAAAATCAAGAAATTGACCCCCAGACCTCCAAGTGTTAAAGTCACAGGGGGATGCACACGTTTTTTTCATTATGTATGCAATGTTCCATGTAAGACATAAATGCTGCCAAAAATATGTAAAAATGCTCCCGTGGTTTTAAATCAAATACCTATTTGAATACAAATTTAGTATTGAAAATAGTGTATTCCTTGTAAGCCGCACCTTTAGCCCTTCATCCCGTAAAAACATGTTTTTGTCTTCCTAACTGATACAACATTAGATTATATTTTTGAATGATGATCTGCCCTGACATTGTGGATCAACTGAAATGACAATATAGCAATTTTAAGGAGGCAGGAGGCTCTCCAGTTGGTGGATTGTTACTTGAAAGTCATTTGCAGGTTTTTTTCTTTCTTTTTTTGACCTAAAGATGTTCCTGTGTGCCACCACCAATTTAGCTACTCCCAGCCCATTTAATATCGCCTCCATTTAGGTCATAGCAAATATCATTGACCAAATGTGGACCAAAGCTATTTCTGGTTGTTACAAATGACTCTGCAAAGCAATAGTGACGCAAGACAGATGGATCCAATGCTTCTTAGAGGGAAAAGGGCTTGTGGAATTCCAGCATCAGTTAAATAATAATAATACTAACAGCAGATAGCAGCCGTTCTTGTCTGCTCCCAGTGCAGATGAAAGTGTTAAATAGCTAGATCCAGTTGTTTTTTTATTGTCGTGCATCTGAGACTGACTTGCAGTCATATAAATATGGGATGAACTGTTGACCCTCTGGCTCACGCAGTCCATAGAGGAACACACTTCCCTCTGTACACAGCTCCAGCTCTGAAAAAAATACTGTTGTCTGCAGGCCAAGAGATAAGCCCTCTCTCTCTTTCCTTATTCCTTTTCTCTCTCTCTCTCTCTCTCTCTCTCTCTCTCTCTCTCTCTCTCTCTCTCATCTCCTCCTCCTTCTAATCCCTGTCAATGGCTCTAAAGCCAAAAAAGGCGTCAAACATACATTAGTTAAAACATGGTGTCATTAGGTCAAGCCACAGATGTACACGGAATGGTTTGTAAATGATGATGTCGTGCCAGGACATTTATTTCCTCCAATTACCTGTAGTGCTATTTATCAGATTGTTTAGGTGCAAGTTGCTGTCTTGCAGATATTGTGAGCAGTAGATTATTTTAAATAATCGGGTCATGATTTCTAGACGGATACACATTGCTGTGGAGTTTTTCCACAAGCTAAGTGCCATTTAGAGACCCATTGTATTTCAGAGCTGATATTGCCAAAACTAGGCAACTCGCACCAAAACAATCAAAAACAAATACATAAATAGCACTACAGGTAATATATATTGTTTTGGGGGGGATTTAGGGGTTAGCTGTCCCTTAGTCACTCAAACACATTTTTGTTCACACTGTATTGATCATTACACTGTATTAATTGACCATTGAAACCGTATGAATTTCAATCCATGTGTATGACCACACACAGAGTTGCAAGCTTTAATGACCTCCACTGAAATGATCTTTCATTAAAATGCCTTTTTGTGTTGATCTTATCTTAAATTGATTGATCATGCAGTCAACTTGAGTGGGCTTGTAATAATGTTACAATTAGTGGTTACATTATTGTTGTTCGGATTACTTTGTTCTGTTAGCACGTGGACAACCTAGACATCAGAAACCAAAAATCCTCACACATATTCAATATTTTTACTGGAAGGTCCTTAAATCAAAGAAGCTTCACAGTAAAATGCTTAATTTAGGGCTGCACATATTCAATTATATATATATATATATATATATATATATATATATATATATATATATATATATATATATATAAATAATGTATATACAAACTCGAGATAATTTTAGAAATATCCTTATTTTAGAAATATAGTGTCACAATGTTTGCAGCATTGCTGGAAAACAAAAGACAGTCCAGAAGGTTATTAACCCTGGGAATTTTCTCATGCACGTTCATCAGTAAATTCATCAGTAAATTCATTTTTTACCAATCTGCTTTATAATTGCATAATCATAATTAGGATTTTTATTTCTAATCAAAACCTGCAGCACACGGTCCGCCGCGGCCCACGTCAACCTACAATCCCATACCAAGTCTTTGAGAATCCTTGAGAATAACAGGAGACCAAAAAGTCTCATTATAATTTTCACCCTTGTCGATCTTGCTGTACAGTCTACTTTGCATCATCATGGCCATAAACTACCAACTGCACAGGTGACTGCCTGGTTGACAACAAATATGAATCACCCAAACAGTTTGTTGACATGGTCTGTCCTCTCTGCTGTGGCTCTCTCTTTCATCTAACCCTGCCCGGCATTAGATGAGGCGTTTTCATGCTATTGACAGTGGTGGCAGCCATCCATGCCGTACCACAGGCAGAGTGTGAGCTGCCAGTGCAAGGCAACGTGAGAAAGAGAGGGGAGATTCCAGAAACATGGAGCGCTGTCTTTAAAGACGCTTAACAGGAATTCCTTTTGTGGGTTTTACATCATAGACTCAGAGATTGTCGAGGTGCTGCCCTTTACAGGGAATCACAGCGACAGTGGTGAACTATGTACAAACATTATGATAAAGGTCACTTATAAGCTGAATTCTTGCTGGAAATCTAACTCATTGACATGGCCAATTTATTCACCTGCAACCTCAACACCTTCCCCACCAACACTTACTGAGATAAACCTTGCTTCCTATTGGATAGATGGCCAACCCTGATGAATTGCAGCACCACCAGTCCAATTTGTAAGCCGACAACTAGCTACTGAGGAAAACAATTAAAGAAATGGTGCACAGAAGCTCTGAAATGTAGGAACCTACGAACATTGGTCACAGTCTCCTAGTCCTCATTTATGCAACCGTCTCTCAGCATGCAAAGAGGCTTCCTGAATGAACAGTATTACGGCTTGATGCAGCTGTGTGCCACTCGGTTTTAGCTGGCTCTATTCCATGTGAAGGTTCACATTTTGTGATTCACAGACTTAGTACACCTGTCCATGATGCACGGTGGAACCAGTTTGGGCTCTAGACCTTTTTTTCCCTTTTTTCCCTGTGTTTGAGACGTCGTAGGAACCCCAAATTAATTCCAATACTTGTGTTTATTGTATGTATTTGTTCAGCAAAGTCTTGTAAAAAAAATGTCGAAAAATGTATATCTGCAAAAAATCACTTTTAAAAGATGTTTTGATCATAACTATGAACATCCAGCAAGATTTCCCCCAAATGCCTCCTCAAGCGGTCACTGAGTTTTTCTAAACTGTATTATGGTACCCTAACACCAGCCCACATACTAATAAGACACCTTTTTGGAAAGATTAGGACCTAAATAATCAGAATCTGCAACAAAAATCACAATAAAACACAGCATTGGGGTGGTCAAAGGAAGTTCAGTCAAAAAGCGGTGTCGTTCAGTTCAGAAATGGAAATATTACTTAGTTTATGCCCAAAGATTGTCTGAATGGAGCATGCTGGGATTTAAAATGGCCGTCTCCTCCCGCACATGCTGTATGACGTGGTTCTAATGCCGTGTTCACACCAAAACAGTTGCGAATATTCGCAACGCCACTTCGCCTATATCGCGCCGCCCGGCAAAAAACTCGCTCTAGTGGTTAATTCGTTTTTCGCAACCATCGCTGGGGAAAGGGGGCGGGGCTTATCTCCATGTCAGTGAAAACATTTACTATTTCCGCCATTGACCATTGAAATAACCACTAGTTCTGCGTTATACTTGTTGAGAAAGTCCCACAAACGTCGGAACATCAAACGCCCCCGTGTCTGGGTTCATAATATTATCCGTAGTCACACACAGCTCCGACTCCTCCAGGACGAGTGTCTGAATGAAGCCGCTTCCAGCGCTCCTTCAGCGGACCCGCAGTTTGATTCAGTGACGGCAGAACGGCGGTGATGCCGGGCGGAGCTTCTCAACGCTGATTGGCTTTCGCAACTCCGCGTCGGGCGAATTTTTCGCTGGCGATGAATTATTTCATCGCCAGCGAAAAGGCGAAAAAGCGAAAAAGCGGAGTTGCGAATATTCACAACGCCATTTCGCCAGTATCGCGCCACCCGGCGAAAAATCCGCTTTTTCGCAACCTAACGCGGCTGTGCATTGACTTAACATGTAATCTGGACGCGCGAATATTTCGCAACTCTTTTGGTGTGAACACGGCATAAGAACGTGGGCTGAGCAGGAAGCCTTGAGGACGAGAAAACGTGACACAGAGGAAGAAAAGAAGAAGAAAAAAATACTTTTTGTGATTTTTCATGTACTAATAGGGGGTCTGTAAAGCTCATATTTTATATTTAGACTCCCACAAGCCCGTAGGGTTACATATATGTGTTTATTAGTGAAATCCGACTTTGTAAGGGCTACTTATTAAGGATTTAGTAAAACCTTACGGTCCGCCGTAGCAGTTGACGGAGCTGACGGAGTTTACGTAAGTACTTAAACTTAACGGTTACTTAAATTATTTGTACAACTCATGTCTATTCTCACAAGGGTTGCGGTATTGTAGAAATGTAAATACAGTTAAACAATGATGTGGTTCTGGAGATAAGTAAGGAAACGTTTTTTTTGTCTGATAATAGGCGCAGGGGGATTTTCGCGCAGGGTTTTTAAAGGGTTAAGGGATTCACTGTTTTCTTGATGAATAATACGTCAGCTCTTCAGAGTCCAGATGGCTACGCTACTGCAAGGTAAAGATATTCAGAGCAAAAACCCTTAAATTTTTGAAGGTTGTTAGATTTATTTTAGACTGTACCAGTATTACCGGTTGTAGAATTCAAATTATCACATGCATAATAAGTGAAAAACAAAATGATCTGATTAATTCAATAAGACAGGCCCGCGATGCAGATTAACGATGACACCCTGGGCCAAATTCAGACAACCTGCTTTGATATTCAGACAGACAGGCTCCTCACATAGTGAAGTAATTAATGACATTTAAATGTTAAATGGATCTCTCTCTAGTTGGCATTAATTAGGTAGATTAGAAATAAATCCCAGTCAAGGAATCTAATGTTTTGGCATTTCTGAAGACCTGTTGCAAAGTGCGTTACTTCTGTATTAGCCTATTATTCCCTCCAGTACTCTGTGCTAGAGAGAATAGAGAAAAACTAATGCAAACTTGACCAATCCTTGCATTATTTGCCAGGACTCTCAGTTGAGTCTAAGCTGGAAACTCTGTCAGCACTGTTACTGTTTTGGTGTTGTTAGACCTGTTAGCTGCTGAGACAGAATTTTTTGTGTCAACCTTGTGTGCGGTCAGGCGATCCTGGCTTTATGTGTTGTACGCTGCTGTAGTGTGTCAATCACACGTCGCATTAAACACATGCGGTGAGTGGCTGCCAGCAAAACCATACAAATAGGTTTTTTTTTGGACTGGACAAGTTTCGAGTACTATCTGGAAATGGGTTATTTTAGTTGAAGGCAGTGTGTAAAATACGGGTTTGATTGACACTGAAAGCCTCAATAGTAACATTGCAATTGTCATTAAAATGTATTTTAAAAGCGTACTGTTGCCAAGCAGTTTTCCTAATTGAAATTGGAAAATAAGTATGACACAAATATGAATAGTGAGTGTGAGAGACAATTTTCTGCCGTAAATGACACAGACAGTGCCCCAACAGGTTGCGCAAAGCGAGCCTTTCCTCAAATCTATTTGTGGACCTAAGATTTAAAGCAGGACATCGTCACTCCTTTTTGGATACCAGGACTGAAATTTGTGAAGAAGCCGAGCCAAAGTCCGTGTGTGGAGTTTGAGCGTGTGCAGGTTTGTTTTCCCGAAAACGGGGCCTGAATTCTTCATCAGGAGCTCTTCCTCACTCTCCATGTCCCCATGAATCAATACCAGAGCCACTGATGTGACATATCAAAACAAACTCCACAGCCTGGCCTTACAAGAGCATATAAGTCCATTGTACATGTTTCTAACACAATTCAACCATAAATATTAACATAAATATGACTCGAGAGGACTCAAAAGTGACTCGAGAGAGCTCCCCAAGTTATGGAAATATAAATGTTCATATCCCTAGCTTGATGCCACACATGATTAGTGCACCTTTCTGGAAAGCTTACGAACTACAGAATCCGCTAATACTGAATCACCAAATCCCTTGTCAGACAAAGCCTCAGCAAGATGTCAACCACATTCTAGCCAAAAAACTGAAATATGACTTGCTTATCGATGAACTGATATTCCACACGGCCTGTTTGGTATGTATTGGTGCATCTGCTTGAATCCCTCTGTTGTGGAACCAGAGGCGTCCAAGGTCCAGGAAGAAAGTTAGGGCATTTTAGCTCTCAGCTAATCTAAAACTACGGTTCACGAAATGTGCACTAAATGAATTACTAAATATATTTAACTTCACTTAATCAAAGTCAAACTTTGCAGAGATACTGTTAACACATAGTGCTATTTTATAGTAGAAAAGATGATGATATGCATCATTAAAAAGAGAAAAACACATCCTGGAATAGTTTTTTTTTTCTGAATTATTTTTCTTTTTTCTTTCATATGTTCTATCTTCAACCAATAAACCAGTAACACATATACTGCTATATGAACCTCTTAACTAGTCTCTTTTGTATATTATAGCTATATAGCCCTTGTGGTTGAGGGAATATTCTGTATCATGCGGCCATGCCTTTCAAATCCCCAAAGACATATACTGTTGACATGTCTGATAGCAACAGTGCTTGAGCAGCAATGCAGCTCACATCATTTAATAAACTTTGGAGGCAGAATATATTTTTAATTTGTGTATTTGCTGTCTGGAATGTAGCACAATCAATAAAACAAGTCTCAGTGAAGACAGGACAACCTAGCAGATGTGCCAACATTTATAGACCTTAAAAAATTAGTTTTCCATGGCGGAGTGCCCTTATTTTGTCCTCTGATTGTTTCTTTGTGTGTGTTCTGTTTTGTTTTTTTACTGAAAATGATGCTTGTTGAAATGTGCTTAGTGGTAAATAACCAGAGTCTACGCTAATGTAGAACTCTGACAACTTATTTATAGAATCATTGGACATTTATTTTTTTAGATAATACGATTGAAACAAATTCATTTTCATAACAAGGTAAACAGGAGGCTGAGCTTCATGCTTCATAATAATACAATGAAATGTTTTCTAACCTACATCAAAATTGTGACAAATGACTAAATACACTATTTGAACCACCCTCACAACAGCTACCATTAACATCTATTGTTGCAACTTTTCTACCAGATACAATATCCGTATTCCATGGTTCAAATATCATACATGTTGAATGATAATAACACTAAGAACCCACTTGTGAGTTAAATGCTATGTGCATAAACCTTTAAAACATGTTTTAAGGCCAGAGGATGCTTGGTGTCCCAGCTCAGTTCAGCTATTTCTGCTGGTTAAAACTGAACAATCTCATTGGAAACTGAGTTGATTTATGATGCTTCACTGACTGCGGCTAAAAATAAAAGGAAGGAGAAAAGAAAGCCTCTTGATGATCCTTTAGTATAACATACTTCCAAAGATAGTAGCTGGATTAAGCTGCTACACTGGTTAGTGGATTGGCCCACGCTGCCCTGAGCAATTTCACGGGCTATGAAAATTGGGGAAAATATAGCATTTCTTCACATGAATTTGTATCCCTCATTATTCCGTATGTGCAACTGTGCTCTTAGTCAAAATTAGTATCCATACCTGGTAGAAGAGCCGAACTAATGGAGAGCAAGCTGTCCCTCTGCGTACAGTATGCTTTGACACAATGAAGGGATGTAGCTATTCTCGGAGGCTGCTTGTGCACTTCGATGGATGCCATTTTGCACACCATTAACTGCAGCCTACTGGTTTTATTCACAGCACAGAGATGGGCCAAAACAATCCTAAACACACCCACGAATGAGCACAATTGCAACAATTGATCTAAGCTGTTCCACCCAGTCTGTCGCAATTCTCTGCAGCATGAAAAACCATTATCTCCATCCACCCTTCTTCTTTCTCTCTCTTTCTTTCCCCATCTCTCTTGCACACTTTTCTCTGTCTTTCCTGTTTCCCGACCTTTAACTCCCCTTTTCATGCTCTTCAGCTCTATCCTTGCCTTGGGACAAGTGAAAGGGTTTCGTGGCTGAATCCCAAAGTACAAACATGCATGGCAAAGTGTCACTGCTTTAGCTGTAGTTTGGTGGGTTAGATCAGTGATTGTCAACCACTGTGTCGCGGCACACCAGTGTGCTGTGAGAGATCGTCAAGTGTGCCGTGGGAAAATGTCCAATTTCACTTAATTGGTCCAAAAAAATATTATTTAGTTGCCGCAAATGATTTTCATTTGTTAAGCGCCTGAGCCCGCAATATAGGGGCTGGCAGAGTAATATAGAACAGGTCTACACCTTGTTCTGTTATTAAACAAACTAAACGGCCGTATGTTATTGATCGTATCTACACGACAGCTTGTCATTTCTGGGTCGCATCTACAACTCTTCTCTGCTCTCTGTGCCGCGCACGGCGGAGTTCCGCCCCGATGGCGCTGCAGAGAGTGGCGAAAAATATGTCGCGTGCTTTTCACAATGGGATTTGCTGCTGAAGCTATCACTATTTTAAGCTATGAGCTATCACTTTTAAAGTCCAACAGTTAATGTATTTGCAGGTCAAGACAAACATCAACAGGCTGCAGCCTGCGGAGCTCCATAAACGACGTTTCTGACTTCGTATATCGAGAGGCTCTGGAAATATTCTTCCAAAAGCCCAAAAAATGCACTGCAGTGAAAGCCTGCACACTTTGTGGTTGTCATTAAAATAAATGAACACCATGTTTCCTTTAAGTCAGTATTTATCAAACTGGGGCGCAAGAGGAAATGCTGATTTTAAATGTTAACCGTCCGCCATTAATAGGTTACGCTTGCGCATGCGCGACTCGCCGATTCTTGTCATTTCGCCAAAAGCCAATCTTTATGAGATCTCCGTGAGGTCGGCTTTCTGCTGTTGTGTCTCTCAACATTGAGCATGAATTGAGAGCCGTATCAAATCTACAACCCTGTTTTAAAAGATGTGTAGAGGAAAGCAGCTCACTGCAGCCACTAATACTGATACAACGTGATGCTCACATATCTGCACTCATTCTGTTTTGTTTTGTATAACTTTATTTAAATCTTTCTAACAAAGTGATAACACTTTTTTTCTTCTTTTTTTCTGATGGTTTACTTGAAACACAGAATACTCTTCCATGCCAGTAGGTAGCGCAATAATTACCTACCATATATGCTGTATTATGCTACAATGTGCCATTTTATAACTTTTGGGGTTGGTGGTGTGCCACGGGATTTTTTTATTGTAGAAAATGTGCTCAAAAAAGGTTGAAAAACACTGGGTTAGATGATAAAAATCAATGAGCATGATGAGTGCAATTTTTTGGAGTGTTTACCTCAGCATAGTTCTAACCTAAAGCTCTCATTACAGTCGATGCTGAGTGCAGAGCTCGCACGGGGAGGCAGAGCTCAAACGGACAGCTAATCCAGTGGGTTTTACAGGCATGATGGGCTAGTCAATATTCTGGGCCTGCATCCTAAAGAAGCTGGAGCTCCACAGCAGAGCTAGGTAAAAGAGGCTCAGGGGAATGCTTTGCATGATGCCGCTTTATTCTCTCCACAGCACTCAAGGTTAGATGCCGCTAAAGTCTTAACCCGTTGTTTACCTCTATCCCCTTCCCTCCTTTTGATTTTGATCAATACCACTTAATATATAAAATGGAGATCTAGGAATTACATTCTGATATTTCTGTCATTGCAAGCTAGTCTTGGTAAAAGCATCCGCTAAATGCACGAGAAGTTTAATACCCTCTCCTTTCATTAAAGCAGTGATGGGCTGTATTTATACGAGATTATCTGTACATCAGTGGGGGTCGTACAACCATGATGGTTTCATACAACCAAACATGATCATATCTGTGGCCATGTCCGAGTCGATTTTAAATTAGTTTAACCAAGAGATGATCTGACATTTTCACTTCACATCCCGAAGCAGTATTTCTTCAGTCCTGGGAATAATTGAGTCTCTGATTCATTCTAAGAATGGACACATTTATGTGGAGCTCAGCTCAAGGCAGCAGCACAGGTGTGGAGATGGCAGGGTGTTTTATGTTCAGCAAATAATAGATAGGGCTTGAGGTACCTTGTTCTTGTTGTTTTCCTGAGCAAAGAGAACTCTGCTGGAGGCTCGTCACCAAGTTTAATTTAGGAATTTAATTTCCACACACAAAAGAGGTCAGACAAGGAGGAACAAATTGACGGACACAGCAGGCAGGTACTTTTCATTTATTCCAAATAGCTTTTAATGAGAAGAAACCCTTTGGCCCAGGAATCTAAGGTGGAAGAGTACTTTCCTCTGTGAGTGGTTAAGTTATCAGCATTGCCCACCGAGTTTTGTTGGCCTGCTGGTCGACATGTTCCACAGGTCGGAGACCGAGCCAAACCCTGCCTCGATCTGAAGTAAATGGACTCTGGTGGAGAACAGACTGGGCCATCTTTAATGGAGATCACTGGGCTGTGGTCAACCTGGCACTACACCCACATCACTGGTGGCCAATTCAAAATGGTTGCTTTGTGGGAAAGTATCCACCACGACACAGCTTTGTGACTGATTGTAATTTCTGATTGAAGGCATCCATTTGGACAAACAGAATAAACCACAACCTCCTGCCAAAATTGTGTGGTATTCAGCCACATAAACTCATTAATTGTTTAATTAAACTGGGGTTTTATTTACAATGTAATTACTTTAGCATGCACAGGCACATTAGAAGCACTTCTTAGTGAAATGTACTTGTTTTCCTCATATTTCCCCAAGTCCGTGGCTATAAAGATAGATGTACTTAAATTGTGGTAAAAGTTTATCCAATGTATGAGGACATCTGGAATTTGTAAATACTCAATATAATTACTTACTTACTAATTTCTTACTCTGATAATTTGGAAATATTCTATTCTATTGTATTATGTACCATATATTTGCCATGCACTTAAACATTACCCAACATAATCCCTAGTAGTAGGATCAACTATTTCATGGACACGAGAGTGTGTTTACCAGCATCCTTTATATTGTTCTACTCCCTGAGTGAAAGTGCTAGTGATTACTGGAGTCCCCCTCATGGTAAAATGTTGAAATATTCTTGCTAGGCAGTTTTGGGCTCCCTGCCCTGCTCAGCAGCAGCATCAGCAGGGGGGAACACAGAGTGAGGAGAGGATATGGCCCCCTTAGAAGAAAACAAAAAATGGTCCTTTTGATTTTGGTTTTGGTCTCCCTTGGGCTGCCTCTGGGTTTGGAACAGATTTGGTTCAGTGCTGAGCGCGGCAGCTTCCGCAGAGAAGCTACCGTGTCATAACTGGTTTCAGTCTCGATAAGGAGACACCGCTGGCTGGCTGGCTGGCTGGCTGATCTGGGGCCAGCTGCTTGTATTCCACACCAACCTTTTAACGATGCAGCATTTAAACATGCCTCAGACATGAAAGAGTGTCTCACTGTACACTTCCTGATCAAATCATTCACAAAGCAGTTCTTTTGACGTACTCCATTTTAGCACAAACGTCCTAATTTGACAGCAAGGCCAATGAGATCATGCAGCTAACATTGGGTGATGAATAGAAATTGAATAGACCACCCCTTTTCTTTTATGCAATTTTAAATGAGATGTGCTCCTACGGATTTAGTGTTGGGCTAAGCTAGTCGAGCACAAAGTTCAGTGTTTGTTCAAGAAACAAGCAAAACCTGAAAGGCTCTTAGTCCTATACTCACAGGTCATTTCCGGTAGATCAAACACATTCAAAAATCCATTATGCAGTTCTAAAATTGCATGGTGGCCAGTCTCATTAATAAAGCTGTTACTCAGGAACTTCATTCCTAAAAAGCTGACATTTGGAGTACGCAGTTTCCACCTGACAGTACTGTTTTCCTGTGGCCTCCCTCCTCTGTCTTAAGGCCTGCAGCTGAGTCCAAACAGTAAGCCAGTCTCCACAGCATTGTGATGAGCATGTGCAGATAACTACTGCGAGGCTGACTGATAGAGGCCAGTGTCCTGGACATGCTGTACTCTGCTACTGATAATTGCTCTTTGTCCAGCTTATATTCATTCACTCCTCTCATTTGGAGTTTTAATTCAACGAGTCCTGATTGCCTTTCCTGTGTTCATTTGTCTCGAGCCGTTCACAGACGTGCAGCATCGTCTGCTCGATTCTCCATAATAACTACATTCACATAATAACAGTCCATCGTTCCTATTTGGTTGCATATAAAGACATGAAGCTCACTGCCAGGAATTATTCCTTGCCACTCTTACCAGTGTTATTATTAAACATGGAGTAGTTTATCAGTATTTTATCTTCCAATTCCTTCCTGTACATCCTTCTCATTTTACCAATCGTGAAGCATGTCATGGAACTCACAAGTAAGATGGGCTGCATTTGATTTTAAGGGCTTTTGAGGGGAGCAATCTTGGAAAACTATGTGTGCTCTGCGTTACATGTTTTCTTTGACAAGGAGATTCATGAACTGAAGCTGTACTGTAGCAACGGCAAGCAACTGTTATGCTTCATATCTTTAAATTAAAAGGACTTTATTTCTACACATTTCATACAGATTTGATCTGTATAATACAGTTAATGCATAGTTGTTGAGACAGTCTATAATTTATTGTTTTTATTTGATAGCTTAGGGGTAGGTAACCACATTACATGGGTTGCTAAGCATCTGTAGATTTTAAAAACCCTTCAGCCAAATGAACTAAATATATTGTATTGCACGTTTGTGGTTTTCAAACTGGTCTTGAGAGCCAACCAGGGACTACTTTGTTAGGTTATTGGCTGCTATGTTAATCCAGTGGTATGAAGATGTTACCTCCCTACCTGGTAAAATATAAAACCAGCATTAATGTGCTCAGGAACCAGAGTAGTAGGAGGGATACAACTACTGTACTCTGGAAATATTTGACTGAAAAAAAGCACAGGCCTCACAAACCGTACTTAAATAGAAATTGCTTTTTAATTTAACATTAGTGATCTGTCATTTCCAGACTCCCTCAAAATGGCTTTTTGCTTAATATTTGCTAAAATTTGCAAAAAACATATTTGCTAAAATTATTCAAGGCAAATTTCGAAATACCACACATAACAGTCTACAGATCTGCAAACTTGTCACCTTTCTGCGAAATTCGCCGTTTTGAAATCAAAATATGTCATCCACGTGAATCGTGTAGATCCGAAGAGTTTGAGGCGGGGGGAGGGGGGGTCAACTGCCCAGCGTTTCTGAGATTGGAGTGAGACATGAAAAAAAAAAAAAAAAGGCCGTGATCTTCGCAATAGAACATCTTTGATTTGACGTATCAAGTCACAATGGCCAATCAGCGTTAAGATGTCTACAGCGGCTTAATTTCCCTCCAACCAGTTTTTTAATGGCAAGCTAGTCAGCTTGCTAACACGTTAGCTAACGTTTTTGGGAGAGACAGCGAGTCAGCGGTGAGTCAGCGGCACTGGCAGTTCTACCTACCGACACCTAACTACATATAAGGAGCGGACAAGTGGAGATTTTATCCAACTTGTATTTTAATTAAAAAACAAGTGGCCGAAATGAGTTTACTCCGTAGGGTGGCCGGGCTCCTGTTTATATTTAAGGGTTTAAGATCTACGTGTAGAAAAAAGTGTATCCTCCAGTTAATTATAATCTATATAGTTATGCGGTTATAATTGCTGTCACACTCGAGAGAGGTGTGCATGTTCAGGTTTACCTGGTGGAAAGATTATTCCAGTGTTCTAGACTAACAGTGACGTCTCCTCAAAGTAAAGTGGTATAACAGTATGACATAATATGGTCAAATAAAAATAAAATAAAAAGGCTGGTACATTATACATATTATGGCAAATAAGAGTAATATTATGAAGTGAAATGTAGTTGTAGCAAAACAATATTCAGTATACAAAATACATATATATACACTACTGTTCAAAAGTTTGGGGTCACTTAGAAATTTCCTTATTTTTCAAAGAAAAGCAGTTTTTTTCAATGAAGATAACGTTAAATTAATCAGAAATACACTATACATTGTTAATGTGGTAAATGACTTCTAGGTGGTTTTTAATGAAATATCTACATAGCTGTATAGAGGCCCATTTCCAGCAACTATCACTCCAGTGTTCTAATGGTACATTGTGTTTGCTCATCGCATAGAAGACTAATGGATGATTAGAAAACCCTTGAAAACCCTTGTGCAATTATGTTAGCGCAGCTTAAAACAGTTATGCTGGTTAGAGAAGCTATAAAACTGGCCTTCCTTTGAGCTAGTTGAGAAGCTATAAAACTGGCCTTCCTTTGAGCTAGTTGAGTATCTGGAGCATCACATTTGTGGGTTCCATGGCCAGAAAAAGAGAACTTTCAAGTGAAACTCGGCAGTCTATTCTTGTTCTTAGAAATGAAGACTATTCCATGCGAGAAATTGCGAAGAAACTGAAAATGTGTCTGGGTGACCCCAAACTTTTGAACTGTAGTGTGTGTGTGTATATATATTATATATATACATATATATACTTATAATACGGGTAGATCAAATCAAGCATTCTGATTGGTTGAGAGTGAGTCACGGGGTGTATTTTATTCAGCCATAAAGTACTGTACAGCCTGTTTACATTTAGAGCGTTCCATATCAGTGCGCACTTAAAATAACAGGTAGATTTAAATTGCGCGACCGTTAGTTGTCATTTCAAGCTTGACAGTTACCAAACATGTTTCGTGTAAACTTTGATATTGTCACGTCCGCAGTAACGACTCGCAGACGTTGGTTTCCTTAACTTGCAGGTTTATTGCTTGAGTGTTCACAGTATTGCAACGGGGCTCTTCGCTGACAGTAGCTCAAACGGAACAGCTAACAAGCTCACTTAGCATCCCCCACACTAGCATAACGAACGACAACACACACGTTACTTCCTCCCTAACCTAAAGATGAGGAATGAAAAGGGTTTGATCACAAATCCTGATAATTTCCAGTGAGAGATAATTACGTCGGTAAATTCCCGACGCGAGGCAAGTTCTCTAAACATCATGGAGGAGAAAAATGACGGAGAAAAGACGGACAGAAGCAGCGAGAGCACTTCTTTACATCGGTGGCTGAGTGTCATCCTCCACCCTGCTTTCAACCGGCCTGGTCAGTAAATCGCAGATTTACTGACCAGGCCGTCCGTTTTATAGTCCCGTATGTGCGTCCCGTGCGTCCCGGGACTATTTTCTCTGTCGCTGAAATGCGATACACAACGTTTTGCCGGCTACAACTATTTTGTGCTGAAAGGCATCTTACTATTACATTTATAAAGTCGCAGGTACCCGTATTATAAAAGCAATAAGGTACTCGAGGCAGTACTGTGTCTACAATAATGTACAGTTCAAGGGTTTGCCGGCCCTCCGCTGCGCGTCGGGCCTAACAACTCCCTTGAACAGTACATTATTGCACGACACAGTACTGCCTCTCGTACCTTATTGCTTAAATATATATATATATATATATTTGTACACTTAGGTATGGACAAAAGAAGAAATAAAACTTGTTTGTAGTAATCCAAAAGCCGAATGATGTCTTGCAGACCAATGGGGGGACCCTTTTTGAAGAAGTCTGTGCCTTTTTTGAGAAAAGCAAGTCACTTTAGGGTAGAATCAGTGGAGGTGAAAGTTTTTCTAAAAGAACAGTTCTGGTTATTTTCAACCTGTCTCTTATTTTGTATCTCGTATCAGTATCTAATCACTTTATTGCTGCTTGTTGATGTCAGTTAGCCAATACCACATTGGGCTGAAGAAACTACAAGTAATTTGGGATCATTTGGATCATCATCTTGCTGCCCTCCCCAGGACTTTCTCACAAACCAAGCTAAGCAAAAATCAATTTACAAAAGTTAACACATTTGTGTTACCTGCTTTTTTGGATGTGAGATTCCCCTCAGGCCTCGTTAAAATTCCTTTGGAGCTCGACTATTTATTCAATAAAAATTGGTATATTTGCAAACAATTCAAAATGTGCTGAAAATCTGCAGAACATACATTATTTTAATCGTTAATGCGTGAGGCCATAAAGACCTGATGGCTGAAACCTGACTTGAGGTATGGACTAAATGAAGACTGCCATATGCACTCACCTTTGAGGCAATGGACAATCAGAAAACGTTAGTCGAACGCTTTTTCAGTGTTACTAATGATGTGTTGCAATTAAACGTTTTAACCACTTTTTGAATTCAGCTTTTGGCCAATTGGCACAGAGATAATGTAGGTATGTGATATTGAACTATGAACTTAGTATCGCGAAGTAAGCATTATAACAGACCAGTATGTTTTTAACTGTTGGGCAGCTACGTGCTTTGGAGTGTCATCTTTAACTCTTCAGAGCACTGCAGCATCTACAGTTCCCACACAAGACCTTGTGGGTGATAATCAGTCATTACTGCTCCCACACTGAGGTTATTTATTTCACTACATTCACACGGCAGTTCATCATTTATTTATTATGACAGTTGTTATCTATTATGGTGTCCCTTTCATGTGGCCAAGAATGAGAGATTTAATGGAACATTAAGCTTCCATGCGTCTGATAGCGCGACACTGATTCTGTTTCTTCATCTCTCTTTGATTCCGTTTGCAAGGTCAGTTAATTGCAGGATATTGATACTAGCATTATAACTGCCACTGAAGCTAATATGATTCCTTAACCATTTCAATATGTGGGAGCCACTATGCAGAGCCCTCTCTAATGTGGTCTGGGATAAGAATGGTAGTATTCGTTGCTGGCAGAGGCACTGGCCATATTTTTGTTTATAAATAGCTCCAGCCAGCATTATTCCACTTGCAGTTGTCCCATAATCATCAATCATGCTCACACGCACGCCGGCTTCTACTCACCAGAGAGAAGGTGCACTGTAAGCTGTGCCCTTGCACCTCCAACTGTGCAAGTACATAAAGTAGAGCGTGGTGAGTGAGACAGTGTGTGTGTGTGTGTGTGTGTGTGGGGGTGTGTGTGTGTGTGGGTGTGTGTGTGGGTGTGGAGATGGAGTGAGCTATGGCAACTTCACCCCAGCTGTTCAAAATCCTCGTCCTTTCGGCCTTTACATCCACGGTTTCGCTTCTTCGACACATTGGGAAACACACACACACACACACACACACACACACACACACACAACCTCTGCAAGCCTGATCTGTTGCAGGTGGGAGGTTAATCATGCGATGTGCTCGGAGGATGTGGGATGGGTCAGACACAACTGTTTGTTCAGGTTTCATTTGTCTCTGTCTCTCTATCTGCCTTTATCTCTCTCTTTGGAGGAGCTTTGCAGGAGGAGCTCACAGCGCTGTGGACACTGCAGGGGGAATATTCTAAAAAGATGATGAGGGCCATTTTGTAGTCTCACACACATGAACATATGTCGTCTGACTATCATCTATCGCACAAGTTTGTTTCGTCCATATACTTGAGAGGCATGGAAGAGCACACGCATGGTATCTCTCTATGCTGATCCTTGTTCAAACTGTGTACTGTACACACACACGCACACACATCTCCCAGTGTTACCATGGCAGTTGCAAAAATACAGTAGGAATCCAGCTGATCCTTAACAAAATGGTTATATAACTATTGCGGCGCTAAGTCTTGTATCTTATCAAAGCTTGCCTCTGTGTTTCCTTTCAGCTCGGCTTTGCTGGTTTTCAACAGCGCTTCACATCTGCCGTACCTCCCACAAGGCACCACATTTGTAATTGGCGATAAGCAATTGTTTGATTGGAATAGGAAGACAGCCTTGCTGTGGTTGTAATCAACAAAATCCTCCTGCTACTAAACAAGAAAGTGAGATCTCATCACTTTCAAATCTTAATCAAAATCTCCATGCTGCGAAAAATTCATTTTACACTCATTAAATGCAGCCTACTTGAAAAGCACACACACATTACCTCCATCTCGTCATCCCCCTGCTCCTCTCTAAACACCCCCACCCCCCCTCCCAGAAGCCTGATACGTGTAAGCTTTTGAACCTCACCTCCCGGAGTTCCTTGGCCACATCCTTGAGCTCCTTGAGAATGCCGTCCAACTGATCGATCACCATCTTCATGTGGCTGCGGATGCGTTCTCTCGGGCTGGGGGTCTCAGAGGTGTCCCGGGCCGGAGCTCTGCTGAGGGACATCCTTTACAGGGCGACGTGGGGCCAGTGGCCAACAGGCTGAGGGCGTGGGGGAGCCGAGTCGGGGTCCATGTCTTTGGCTACAAGGAGCCTCAGTGCTACTGATCCGAACAGGGGGCCCGGCCACGCAGGGAGACCTCAACATCTTAAAAGCACCGTGGCAGCAAAAACACCTTGCCTCGCTCGCACACTCGGCACAGGGTCACACTCTGACATCCATGCCCTCTGGTAGATGCTTCCAGAAACGGAGAGAAAATGACCACTGGAAAAGTCAAACGCTGTATATCCATGGAAAAGGAAGAGACAAAATACATGGGCTAAAGCTGGTATGAAACTCTTACATAATCGTGTTGAGCCAACTCATCTCATGTGTCAGTGTGTATGTTTGAAATTGTTCCCGAGGAGGTGCTATTTAAAACGCCTGTTAAACAGGGAATAGACTTTCTCCCTCTTCCACTTGTCCTGTACAACCTTTTTTACTTGTGAACACAGTGACATAATTGCAGGCTAAGATACAAAAGAAAAGCAGAAAAAGGGGTCCATAGTAACACTTTTTTTTATAGAGAAAGCTATCCAACATAGATAGAAAAATAGAACTCCCAGCAGTGGCTCAATTTTTCAAAATGACCGTGTTCTACATTATTGTTGGCCAGTGGGGACACGATTTGCTTTCTAAATATAGTTCTTCAGTGAGGGCTTCTGTCTTTTAAGAGAGAAAGGACAGATCCTGTTTGGAAAAAGGGGATATTCCTCTGTGCTGTGTGGCATTTCCCCCTCCAGGAAAAATAAAAAGAATTTGAGGAGAAGCGCACATCAAAATAAACTTTGCTTCACAACCATTTTGTTTGCAGAGGATGACTTAAACATGTTGTCCTTCATTTCTCGTCCATGAAAGGGAGGAAAGGCAGGTGTGGGTCTTTTCACAGAGCGTCCCCCAAAGCAGGGCTTATTCCAGGTGGCTCGGGATCAGAATGAATTGATTTCCAAGCCGGCGGAACGTGACTTGTGATGAGAATGTGTGGGGGCAGAACAAAAAAATCATGGTGTCGATGAGACACAGTTAGAAGGGGGCCAGAAGGCGAATGAGCACCTTCCCCTGGAATTTGGGTGGCAGCTTGTCTTATGCAACAGCGCTCCTCTCAGAAAACACTGACCCACAGCAGTCCACAGGGGTGTGCCCAAAAACCAAGGGAGCAGAAACAGAAAAGGATTTTCTTCTCAGTTGTTGCTAAGGGAACCTGGTCTGCCTCCTTGTGCTGTGATTGGATAATTATTTTACTTCTTATCCGTGTAGTGTATATTTTCTCCGTGGACTTTTTTTTTCAGAGAGGCAGAGAGCTCAGTGCCATCCTGGAGGAAGAGATAAATCCCATGAATGCTTCCCAGAGGAGCCCTAGAGAACAAGCAGGGAGGGAGCTTCTCGCCAAATCCAGGGCGATGCCACTGCCACGGGGTGTGCTAGCCAATCACACATGGCACCTGGACAGACGGGAAGAAAAGCAATCACTTATTCTCTCATGTCTTATCCTCCCCTTTCTTTATATTCCTCACTCTTTCTCTAAGTCATAGCAGCATGAAAAAAGGAACGACAAATAGAGAAAATAGAGTGAAGGAGACTCAAAGATGGAAGGGAATTAACTGCGTTGATTTTTAGCTGCTGTCAAAATGCATCTCTTGCTTCAGCAGCACTTGCCTCACCTTCACACACACACACACACACACACACACACACACACACACACACACACACACACACACACACACACACCAACTCACCTTTCCTGTGCATTACTTTGCTGTTGCTATGCCCAGAGCTCACTGTCCACGCACAGCAGGATCATTCAAGACACACACAACCTGCTGGTTCTTTAGCAGTCCCTCTGTCGCACACACTAACATCTTCGCTGTTCTCTCCCTCTTTTTTCTCTCTCTGTCTCACTCTCTCTCTCTCTCGCTCTCTCCCTAACACACACACACACACACACACACAGATCTCTCCCTCTCTCCTACTTACTGTCTTGACAGAGAGGAACGCTTCTATCAGCAGGGTTATTTCACTTTAAAGCTGTGGCTCATCAGAGGAGGAGTAGAAGTGGAGGATAAAGCTGTGGAGGAGGCAGGAGGCATGAGATGGGAACGATTAATGGCCCTAATAGCACTCTGAGAAGGGAGAGAGGAGGCTGAAGATGACTAAGAGCCAGAGTGGCGAGGAGAGCTCCTGCTTCCGTTTGTGACGCTGCCGCGGCCGCTACCATTACTCAAATAACTGCTGCCGAAAACACGCCACCCGTCATTCCCGTCAGCGTTCGCCTGCACCGGGAGGCAGCAGACAGAACGGCTGAGCTGCTGCTGTGAGAAAGGAGCTGTGTGATGAGAGCCTCTCCCTCTCTGCCTATCTGCCCATTCTTGTCTCTCTCTCTCTCTCTCTCTCTCTCTCTCTCTCTCTCTCTCTCTCTCTCTCTCTCTCTCTCGCTCTTTCCCTTTCTCCGTCCCCGTCTCTCTGCCCCTGCGCCCTCACTGTGTCCTCGCTGACTGTCGGATGAAGGGAAGCTGATGCCAGAGTTTATCGTGGGGCTCAGGCTCCTACCAGCACCACTCGGCTGTTCTGCTCGGCTCTGTGGAGGAGGAGCTTGGTGCTTTAAAGGCACAGTGTATCACACGGTCCCTCTCCTCAGCACCGCTCCTCTCCTGCCTTCTCCTCTCTGCTGGCTACACTCCCCCACTATCTCCTCTCACGCTGTCTATCTAGCCTTTGTCACAGTTCTATCAAGGCTGTTATATCTCTCTTAAATCAAGATGACGTCTTCCTCTGCCTCCAGCCAAGCAGTCTCTTGGGACGAGGTGTCCAAAAATCCCTGGCTGTTACATCATTAATATCCAAGGCAGGTTGGTGTTTGATGACCTCATCTGACTGAGAGACAGAAATAGGGAGGGAGGACGAGCATTACTTTTTCTTTCCCTAGTCCTCTTCATCAGCATTTGTTTCAACACAAAAGCTCTGCATAACCCCACCAAAGGCAGTTACCCTAATATGAAATTTGTTTTCCGAAGGAAATAATGTAACAGTCAAGCAAATTCATAATGGCAACTTCTTGAGCAATGCAGGGTTTTGGCAGACAACTGTACTGAACAGCCAGGGGCTGGATGCATCCCTTAACATAATTGTAACGGAAAATGCAGAGTGGATTCAGGTTAGGTGGATCCTCCATGCAGATTAATTTGTTCTGGGGTCCTCAGTGGTTTTTGTACTACTAGCATCACAAACATTTTGCTTGTGATATTTAAGTGAATATGCTGCAGTTTATAACATTTTCCTATGTATGTTTTCCTGGATTGATAAATTATCAAGTTTGGCTCTATAAAAAAATATGTCAAATAAAAGCTTCATATTCAATGGTAACCTCATCTAAGTAACCAGTCATTGTGTCATCTTAGGACTTTCAATATGTTTGTATGTTCCTCAAGATTCTAAAGCACGCCGAGGCTCTATGTGGACTTGCGGGACTGCAATGGGATCTTGTGCCTTTCCTTGCCTTTACACATGGCCTCTGCAGTTTGCACAGACAAGATGCATCTTAGAAACTGCTCCCTGCAAGAAACAGGTGTCCTTGAGCAGAGTTTCCTTTGTAGCTTCACTGCTTAGTCTCTCTGCACATATGGGAGGCTTCCTTCTTGGAACACAGCAACAGTTTCCAGCACATTTTGTTCTTGCCATTGTTTCCTTTTTTCTTGACATTGCAAAATATATTTTTGCTTGGAAATTTGTGGTGTATTTAATAGAGCTGTCTCTAAAAGAGGGAATGTATACTAAATGACCTCTCAGTGGGAAGGCCCAGGTGCACAAAACAGAAAAGCTCCTTGGTCCGTGATGCCTTCATTGGAAGGGAATTGGATTATTTCCCCCTTTTAAAAGATATATTTTTTTAATGCTAAGGTCATCCAGACTCGTGAGTTTTACTAGGGATCTGGAGTAGGTCCAGCTAAATATTGGTGCCACCTAATATTTCTGCCTTGAATTTATTGTGCCATGCTGTTTATAGAGACGTTTTATAGAACATATTTATTTTTCTAGTTGGGCAAGCCCAGCTATACATAAACAAACTAATACACACACACATAAACATCAGGCTGGACAATCCTATACAGAGGAAACTACATTAGTAATTTGGTACCATAAGAATAAATCCAGGGAGAGATTTTATTTGACTTGCATTGTTTACCTACCTCCCAATAAGCTATCATACTCATATTTATTTGAAACAGCAGAGATATACTGTTTTTATTTATTTATTTTCGCCAACCTTCTCCACAGTTTCTGGGTTCACCATCACTGAAGTAAGATATGAACACAATTTATTTTTAATATAATAATTTTAAAATAATAATAGCAATTAATACTCTCTATACCCTCCCCCTTTTACAAATTAAAAACACGTATGGATGGTAAGACAAATATAGGTGTATTTTGACTTATTTACACTGTGTCAATTGGATATATAATAGGGAAACACCTAGCTGTTGGAAGATAGATTTTGTTTCACAAAAAACAGAAAATCAACAAAATTAAAAAGACAGCAAGTCTCCAAGTGGTTGCTCACCCTTAAAAATACAATCAGTCCAAGAGTATAAATAAGATGACACACCATTGAGCATGTCGAACATCTCTCTGTGGGAAAGATATCTTTGAAGATCACCTCCTTTCAATCAATGAGATATCCATGGAGAACATTTTTTTGTTTAGATGGGTGGATTCTTTGAATAATTGTTTTTACTAGAAGTTGTATTTCCACCAACAGTATAGGGATACAATTTTACAAATTATATAACGGCATTGAAAAGTAAGTTTTCATTTCGTAGTGAAGAATCTGTGTGGGGCCATATTCCCTCCACCATGAGGAGCTCAGACCACCAGCAATACATCACCCTCTCCGCTCCACTAATTAGCTCTCATTCAGCTCTCAATACCCCAGATTCCCTTCACAGCTTAAAAAGCTGCAAACACACAGTTTCTCCAGTCTTCTATGAGGGATTTGCTCTCAAAACAAAACCATGTTCATCAGCGGGCCAAGATTCTTAGTCATTCTGTTTCTTTTCAAACTTCAAGGTGGAATAATTGGTGCATAGTTTATATATATTTAATCTATCTAAATCCTTTCTTGACCTATAAATGTCCCCTCCCAACAGACGAGAGGTGAGTAGCTGCTGTCTGGATTTGAACTTGACACGAAACAGAATATTATGTGATGCTCAAGATGCAGTGTTTTGCAGCTGCACAAGTCCACCCATGCAGTAAAAATTATCCAACTTGTTTTGAGAATCAAAGCCTTTTTTCAAATAAACAAGCATAATGCTGTGTTGTTAAGTGCCCAACGTGGTACTTTCCCAGCAGCACATAAACAGTGTCTAATGGTAGACATTATCCAAATCTAATCAGTTTATTCATTGGGCAAGGATGATCTCTCCTGTGAATTTCAACAATATTCATAATATTTTCTTCTTCCCACTTTGTTAAGAGATAAATTACAGTTGCAGAATTATCTTTTTAATTAATCTACAACAGTTATGCTTCTCCTTTACTGGCCATTGTGTGGCACTGTGGTGTAGTAGCTTTCTCTCTGCTCTGTCTGAGGACTAAAATGGTGGACAGACAGATAGAAGTTGCATGTTCTTGGTTAGTAGACTGATGCACTGAGAATAAGTCACACGATGGCATAATGCAGAACCAAAGGATTTAATTGCAGTTTTCAGTGCACATTCAACACATATTCATAATTAAATCAAGAGATCCTTAGCATGTCGGTTCATGTTTGGATCACATATTTATAAGTATGTGGAGTGAAATTATTTCCACTGATAAAATGCATTCTCACTGAAAGGCTTACATATTTCTACATATAATCTCCACCATCATAATTCCATGGTTGGATTTTTGGATTTATGATGACGGAGACTGAATGATGATTTATGAACCAAAGGAATTGGAAGGCGCATCTGGCATCTGCAATATGCATGGCCAAACATAGACATCATGCCCTGTTTACGGTTCCCAGTTGCTCTTGATATCACACAAATACTAAGGGACAGAGTGCTCAGAGGCCCAGCCTGTCTTAAAACGACACCAGTCTCTCCTCTTGCCTGTCTACTGACCTTTTGATATTTCAGTCCTGTGCGTGCATTTGTCTGCTTTTTTTTCTTCAGCAGTCATGCAGAGGAGCATAGGTTGTCTCAGACCATAACACCCTGTGATGGATCAGTGCTCTTACACAATGAAATGAATCTTAAGTGTTTGATTGATTTCTCATTTACTTTCCTCATTAGTGGTGGAAATATAGTCCATCCTTACGGCTGCACTGGAGCCCCTGGTCACAGAGGGCCTGTGGTCTTATTGTGATGAGTGCTCCCATGTCATATTCAAGACAGGTTTTTGAGCGGAAATTACTCAACAGTCCTCAGTCACCTTATTGTGGATCAATGCTACCCTCTTTGATTTCGAGTACGATGTGATGAGGTAGTCTGTATGTGATGGAATACAGATAAAGCCAATGGTAAATGTTTGCTACGGTTTTGTTAATATATAATGGAAATCAAAACTGATTAAAAAAAATACTGCATGCCATTAAAGGTGTTTGAGTCCAATTCATGAAGTGAAAGAAATTGCATACATGTGAGGAAGGAAGGTAATCTGTATTTTTTTCAGTGAGAGATGCTTGAGTGCAGTTGGCTTTGTAAAACAACACTAAATCTTGAAATTTACTGAGGGAGAATTCTCACTTACGTCTAATCCAAAATGACTTAATTCAGCAGGGCTCCGGACAGTCTAAATTGGCAGACCAATGGTGTCTTCTGAGAGGATATCACAGCAGGGGACAGATAAAACAGACCTTGTAAAGTATATTGAGTTTTAAATGGTGTTTCATGACTCTGCACCAAGACATTGGGTCTGATGTGTCGGTGTGCTGTTACACTCCTCAGTTACTGTCTGATACAAGTAGAGGCAATTCATATGAATGTGCAAAGTTGTTTGTGAAATTGATGTGATTTTGCAGCCTGGGTTCTCAAATTGAACTCTGTTCATGTCAGGGAATGGAACCATTAAAATATGTTGCACATCATCACTACGAGCAGCCACTGTTTAGGATATGCACCACCAATTGGTTAGAATTTTGCCTTTTTAACTAACCTCTATTAGATAGTGGCACAGTAACACTCTGAAGCTTTTCCCACTCAATAGAATCAGAATCACTTTAAGTGCTGCTGACACGGAGTTATATAAGTTTGAACACACTAAAGTATAAGGTTTTAATTTCTGCCTGAACATTTCTTTGCAAATAGATGCCTGCAGATGACTATAAATGGGACTTATGAACTAGAAAACACGATGGGAACATAGCATGAAGCCTTATCAAGTCTAAGTGAAAAGCAGATAACAATCCCACAGAAAATTTATATTTTAAACATGGTTTTCTAATGTTATGTCAAGGCGTTTTGCCATTTTGAGACAGCAAAGGACCCAGACTATTCATGATGTACTGTATATACTATATACCTATTTAAAAAGGCTTATAGTCTTTCAAACTTATAGAGGTACTATTCATATGTACTACCATTATTGCTGACACAGAGTAAATGAAGTATAAATGGAGTTCAGTGCTTATTCAATGACAAACTGCCGGATCTCACAACAGCAGTTTGCTCTCCATGAAGTCTGCCCCTGTTCTGCATATCCCCACCCCCTCTTATTTGTATTTGTTTCTTGCGCAATTTCATTGGCTATACAAAATATCTGTTATCCGAACGGTAGGACATGACAGGCTTGACCCATATATGGAAGAAGAGGCAGACCCTTTTCTTCAACGTGGACTCTCGTTGGCTAGTGTAGCCTGTCATTCAGGACATGAAGCTCCTATTGGTTCAAGTGGGGATTCATTCGAAAGGTTAGAGTTCAGCCTCCATTTTTAATACAAGTTTTCGTCTGTGCTCTTGTTTTGCAAGTGGAAATACAGAAATTCTGTGGGTGCATCCCACGTCTCTAAATTGTCGTTTCCTCGCTCCTCGCTCCTCGATTGATCCATGCTGTGATCAGCTGTCAGTCCGCCGCAGTCATCAGAAAACGACGTCACTTCACGTGACGCTTCAGAGGAAAGGACGTCTCATGTCTCTTAAAACATACGTCCTTGCATCTTCTCTCCTCGCTTGGTTTCCTTGCAAGTGAGGGAAACGGGGATGCAATTTAGAGACTTGGGATGCACCCTGGGTCATATGTGCCAGCTGATATGAAATGATGCAACACAAGTTTGTGGATATTTATGGATGTAATCACGTGTTTTGGACTAAATATTTTACGGGATTGAATCATCTGGACCTTTTTACGACGTAACAAGACCGTTGTTGTTGGAATGTTATCGATTTATGGATCAATATGAGGCGTCATCGGTGAGTTGTCTAGATTTTGATATCGTTTGTTTGTTTGTTGTTGTCTGACATTAACGTTAACTGTAGCTGCTGTGGTGGTCCAATCTGGAAATGGTTGAAAGAATTAGAATCCAGAGAACCGTAGCTTTCACACTCGTAGTATAAATAGCAATTGTCTCAAGTGTACAATGTACAGTGTACGTTCAGTGTACGTGCACGACCCACGAGCTGGCCAGCGTACACTAGGAGGTTAACTAATCATGTTAGAGTGCTCTTGACGGCTCACATCACATCATATTAACAAACAAAAATAGTTGCTAATTTGCAGGTCTAGCTACCATCCCCACTCTGCTCAACAAAAAGCATTGTGCAGCCAACTCTACATTTACATTAGCTGTGACAGTTGGCACCTCTCAAACTGGCACAACACTTGAAACTGGATGAGGGAATGTCACTCAAAAATGATCTCAATATTCATGCAGACCAGGGAGATTTGTACAAATCCTCTCAAATTGTGCTACGGAGAGGTTCAAATTCACAGAAAGATTAGAAGAAAAAAAAAACTAATCCATAATAACATTTAATCCCATAGTGTTTTTGTCCTGTTTAGTCCTATTACCATGCATCAATAACAGTCAGTCCAGTAGTATCTGTAATATCTTTCAATCTGTTCTTCCCTCACTTCTCCCGGATGCTCACTTTGCTCAGGATGCCCTCTTTGTCTCCTTCTGAAATGCTAAGTAGTCGTCCCCCTTTAACCCTGCCCTTTCCTCAGAAGCTAAAGTATCTTTGGTGTGCTGTTTGCCAAGAGCTATAAACAAGTGTAATAGAATTGCAGAGGGGTTAGCCGAGATAGCCGACTGTGCATCTCCCATCACCCCTGGCTCTCCCGTGTGCTAACAAGACCAGCAGCATCATTGCGAATTCATAACGATTAGCACCAATGTGGGTCATCTCTGCTGTCGCCACATCTTCCTTGTTGCTCCTCCTTCTCCCTACTTTTTTCTTTTGCACACCTGTTGCCCGTTCGACAAGCATTATTTGTTTCAGCTGTGCAAGAGAATAAAGTGTATAAAAGGTATTCTGCTGCAAGTCTACTGCACTCAAAGGGAAAGTAAAAGTATCCCTAATGTGCTTGTCACCTGTAAAAGTAAGACCTTAATTAAAATAGAGCACTCAGAGTATGAGATTTTGGGGGGGAATGTTAAAAGAAAGCTTTTGAAAATTACTGAGATTTTTATTGAGTCAAAATTGTTTGATTTGTTGTGCAACATTCTGATTCTTCCTCTGGGGACTCAGATATTACCTCTAGAACGTAGATACACTACTGTTGTGACACACACTGTTGACGACATCCAGAAAAAAAAATGTTTACTCCATGTCATGTTTCCTAATTGATTAGTCTTATATTTAATGGATTAAATATTTATACTTATGTATAGTTGCTGTACAGCTAGTGTAATATACATGTCAGTCACTGGTAAGCTAATGGACTTTTCCTGTGCGGAGAGTCCATATAAAAGCTGTCACTCTATAAATAGACATGGAAATATATAAATTCTTTACTGTGGGCATCTGCCATCTATTGGTTGGTCTTGACGCCAATAACTGCTATGCATTGAGTAGCGTTCTAAATGGTATGCCAACATAACTTTGCAAGAAATACTGTAATTCATCTTTAATCCTTGTGTTGACAATAGTGAAAAGGGACATGCTGCACATTTAATGTACGCCTGGTTTCCTCATTACATATGACTTTGCTGTGTCACAGATCAACCCTTGAGACTGTTTTCCTAATCAGCATCGACAAAGTCCTCACAGTACATCAGACCAAACCTTCAGGTGCTGGCTAATGATGCCTTTTTAATTCCTCAAGAGGAGTCATTAGTTGATTCGGATATTTGTGGGGTCTGAAGAGGAAGATGCATTCAGGCAGAGGAGGCGAGGATTGCTCAGATAAATGTGCCAGTGAAAATATGAATATGAAAATGTACTGTGATCCAGGGGCTGAATTATTGAACTCGACCCTGATGCCTACTGCCACTCTTGTTTCATTGCCGAAGGCAGCCCAAGATCCTCTCTCAATGCCATGGTCTGGAATCTAGCAGAAGAGGGACACTGCTATCGTCTTGTAAGCATGTGTAGTGTAGCAGACAAGATCTGGTGTCCGGATCCAGGCAGCTACAAATTAACTAATTTTCTGTTTAGTGCTGAGTAGCTAAAATTAGCAGGCTAACGCTTTAAACCAAGATAGTGAACATGGTAAATATGTAGTTAACTTATTAGCATAGTAGCAGCACTATATTACAAGTTCAAAATATTTGTGCCAGTTAATCTCCCAAATAGTGATGAATCATTTCCTTGTTCCTATTATTTTTCTGATTCAAATCACAGTCACTTTACAGGTTAGTGCAACTCCAATGTAGAGCTTCGGTGCAGCAGATTTCAGGCCAAGCGAGGTCTCCGCCTTTCAATTCTCCCCACTCTCATCAACACATCACAAAGACAGAGTGCTGTGCCCCCCCCCCATCCCACCCACCCCTCGTCACTGACTCATCACAGCCTCTCAACACGTGTCAGGCTAGCCAGCGGCCTCCATCTGTCTCCCCAGGAGCCAGCGAGCCATGTCCATCCCAGAGAGCCACACAGGCAGAGAAAAAGTAATTCCCAAGACAAAGTGCGTTATGCCATGCAGCCGTTCCCCTTGAAAATGAGAACTCCATTTGAGGAGCGAGGGTAGTTTAGCAGGCAGGCCCCGCTTGCCTGTGTGTCAGAGAGGCAGGGAAACATGGCCCCGGCCACGCAGTGGAGAGCTGCGTGGCTGTAGATAGTGAGAGGAGATTTGTCATCCTGAACCACATGCTGACATGAAGTTGGGCTTCTTTAAAATAGAAGAACAGACACACGCAAGCTAAAAATACATACACATGGACACAAGGGCTTGCAACGACTATATATATATATAAAACATATATGTGTGTATATTAGGGCTGTGCGGTATACCGGTTTTGGCTTTCTGTACGGTATGAATTTTTCATATACCGTCATACTGGTCGCCGCGCTTTGGCAGGCAACAACATTTAACATCCACAGCTTGAAGTTGAAGGAGCAGCGGACGGAGCTACTTAGCTCTCATGGAGACTCAGTTTACTTATGGTTTGAAGGGAATGACATCGTCAACATGCATGCTGGGTAAATTACTTCGCCAAAATGCCCGCCCACACAGGAAGACTCTTCATGTGCAGGAAGAAGTCTCTTCCGGTGCGGCTGAGTGGGCGGGCTTTACCCAGAATGCATTTTGTCGATGTCATTTCTTTTAAACCGTGAGTCAACCTCTATCTGTGAGACATAAGTAGCTCAGACCGCTGGACACGCAGCTGTGACTGTAAACATGAAATGTTGCTGCCTGCCGAAGAATGACAATAGTCATTACGGCTGCGCGCCACCAGTATGAAGGGATATGAAATAACTACATTCCCCTGGATCCTAAATCCCTCCATGTTTAGCTTCCTAACACAACCTATGTACCAATTGCGAGCGAGTGGTGAATAACGATGGCGGGCGGTCCTTTTCGGCGTCAATAAATTAATGTGTTTATTCGAAGAAAAAAAATACCGTGATATACCGTGAAACTGCCAGAATCCTACAAAATACCGTGATAAGGATTTTTGGCCATACCGCCCAGCCCTAGTGTATATACATATTTTTTATATCCACACCCACACTACGTACTGTTATCACTGATAATATATATATATTTTTATAATTTGTGAAGACAAAACAAACTTAATTTTATAATTAAGTTTGTTCAAGGTACAATGAGATTTGGACATTTATCTAACTCAACAGCAAGTTAAATCTACTCAAAAGTACTTCTCTTTAAGACTTAACTCATGTTAAACTCACAGCTGGCAGTTTTGGAAAACAATGAGCTCTCAGGCCATGCACGACCCGCTTCCTCTGATGCAACGTCTCTCTCCCTTTCACACACACATAACAAAGCACAGGATCTCAGCAGGTAACCGGAGAGAAAAAACGTACTAATGTTTTTTCCGTTTTTTCTCTCCGGTTACCTGCTGAGATCCTGTTGTCTCTTGGGATTTGAGACGTAAATTGTCTAAATGCATAATATTAAGCAGATATTAATGCCCCAATCCACAGTGCTAATGAGAGCGTGAATAACATGGACAGTGAGAAAGAGCAGTGGACACTAGAGCATGGGGCTGTGGAAAGTCTGCTGAATGTCAATCTGTATGTGAATGAATGGTGCTGGTTAAGCCAGAAGTAGATTAAAGACTTTTAAAGAAACCTGGATTTACTAGATACATATTTAGTGAGTTTTACTAGCTCCTGAATCTGTAGTCAAGCAGCCACTCCGGACTTTATCTCACAAAACTGATCCAGAACTGTATCTTTTTGATAACAGGCAAACGTGGAACCATCGCCAAACCCCTTGGTTATCAAGCATTTTGCAACGAGCATGCCAGAGCAGGGAATCTCTTTCTGTACATGTTTTTGTTTCAGTTTCGCTTAAGTTAAAAAAGTTGGTAAAGCGGTAAAAGTGAGTTACCCTGCCATCAAAAGGCCTGTAACTGGCTGTGAGGTGAACAAAAGTAATAACCTTAAGTCCCAGGTGTACTGTATTGTGAATATTCACCAGGGATCCACAGACACCTCACCTGTGGCTTAAAGTTGCAGATATGTTGATGAATGGATTGTTATGATATGAGTGGTTGGTATTTGCTAAAGTAAGCATACATCATATTTGTTTTACAGGGGAAATAGATGATTTGATTTAGATTTTTTTTGTGTGCATGTGTTGTGAAATAGGTGCACAATATGAACAGGGGTGATATTTAAAAGGGTTAAAAAGGCATTTTTCATTTCGTCTTGAGTTTAAGTGACGACTTTTTGATAGAGTAAAATATATCACAATTTGATTAATCTGTGCCTACAGCAGAGATTGTCAGAGAAGATATAGGATAAGGTTTAGAGAAATGAGGGAAAGAGATTGTTTTTCAGCCAGAAAATAAAATATAAATCAACGCCACTTGCACAATGACAGCATTATAAAACACTCAAGAAACCCTTATCAGTGTTCTGCTCAAAATTTATCTTGTAGTCTTGACTTATTTTAAAGGCATATTTTCTTGAAAATTCTCGAGGCAACTGGCATTGGGGAAGGTGACATTACCTCATTCTACTGACAGTGTACTTACTTAATTATAAATCATATTTCAAGGCAGAATATACAATTACATAACTTAAGATGTTTTTGCGGAGCTCACCAACACTGTCACAGCCTCCAACGATTACATCTTGCAAAACAAGACATGTGGCCAAACACACATACACACAAGTCAATACACACTTTTTTACATGAATGCATTGCAGAATTACCTTGCCTTTCAGTGGGTGCTCTAATTGTCACTGTGGATGTGTTAGTTTCCTCTAATGTGTATGTTGGTACGATGGCTTAGGGCTTCGCTGAATGTTTCACTCTCCTGTCTTCCAGTGTTATGAGATTACTGCAAAAAGAAATAGAGCAAAATGTGGATATTTTGTGGTACTATATTCACTGACCCCTCTTTTATTTATTTGTACATATCTCGACTACCCATTGGCCTTGGCTCATTGAATTTTGCTTACCAATCCAAAACTGGATCATGCAGTGAATGTGAAAGCCTGAATGTTCTCTCTGTTACTTTGTTGTCGGTCTTCTAAACTAACAGATGAATCTCTGACGGGCACTGCTGCCTTTTCCTGCTCACAGTCCTCTGTGTATAACAGCTTGCTCACTGATGATGCTGATGTTTTTTTTCTGTGGATAGAGTTTGAGCTATACATAAAATCTTGCTGATACACAGGTTAAAACTAATTGTCTAAAAATCTCAAGAAGGGAGCATCTATTACAGCGCCCTGTGCATTTTATATATGCTTTGCATTAATCACAGACCTCTCTGGCTGAAGGTCCTCTCAGTTTAAAGATGGTTTATTGTATTGCTGAGACGCTAAATGCATGGGTGTGCATTTCTGTCTGTATTTCTTTGGTTTAGCATTTTTTTTATGTAGCTATATGTTGCTGTATCACTGCATTTGCAAGTGCATGCATGTATGCATATATTAACTATTGCATTCATTTCTTCCTGAGAGGACAAATAGGGAGAAAGGAGTGAAGTGCTACTGATTTTGATTATATGTGGCAGCATATGATGACTTGTAAGTGCATGAAGGCCACAGCTGTGAGGAATATCAATAGCAGGGGGACAACAGTTTGATTGGTTGTCTGTGTGTTTGTAATTGTTGGCGTGTGTGTCCTCTTGTGGGGCGTTACATTCATATCTGTCTTTGCCTGTGCGCGTGTGGTTGTGTAAGTCTCTGCAGGTACGCAAACCTATTCCAATGCATGGATTCAGATACCTCTGCATCTGCTGGTGGGTTTGTCTGCACCTGTGTGAGGGTGCGTCAATATGTGCTCCCTCCTTTCTACACCCCTTGAGGGTCAGGGTCCCCATGGAGACAACAGGGGTCCTAACAAGGGACAGTCACTCAGTGCCAGAGTCTGTCACTCAGCACTCCCTCCTTCTCCTCACTGCTCATACACTGCCCTCTGCTCAGCTGTCTCACTGACCGGCAAATGATGAGAAGTGACAGCCAAGGACATCCCTGTGCTCAGCCATAGCCTTGGAATTGAGTCACCATGCAAAGTAGCAGCATAGCCACACAAACACACGTCCGGGGCCAGATGCATAAAGGTCTGTGTAAATTCATTACTAATTGTTTTCGTCTGAGCCTCATCTCCAGGTAGCCAAACATGGATTCAGAAAGTTATATTGATAGTCCACCACTCACCAGACCTGTCAATGAGAAAAACAGCAAATAAAATACAGTTTTACAGACTGTATCACACGGACGTGGTTCTCTGATCGTGCCAGAGCAGTTGTCATTACACACGGCTGTGGCTATTTGTAAGCCATACCGTTAATTTATTACATGTTTCTGCCAACCATCACTGTGATAAAATGTCAATCATCATAATTATTAAACATTCGAAGGATGATCAGTGATGCATTCATACTGTCAGCACTCATGTTGAAACAGACTTCAACAAGGACTTTGCAATTCAAGATAAAAATGAAACAACCATTAACAGGGAGAGCATAGCTCAAATGTAAATCAAAAGAATGATGAAATTAAGTTTATAAATGCGCCTTTGACATTTTACGAAATGCTGTGTGTCATACAAAAAAGAAATATTACACAATCGGCAAAATTGGCCCTGAAATTATATTCAATGTCATCCTTATAATAACATCCCTGCGGATGTTATGATAAGGATGACATCTGTAAGTATACGTGAGGGTCGCACATTCTTCCTTTTATATACACCCGTATTTGTGGGGAAAAGGCGCATGCATAGTTTCTGTGTATACTCATTTTCTATACCTTTGGCCCTCTGGAACAAAGTTGATCAAATGTCCTATTATCCATCTTAAATTACCGAGATGATTGACATCAGGCTAACTCTGTTTCTCAAAGGTTGACCCGCCCTCAAACGGTCTTGTTAATTCTAACCAGACGTCAGTCATCTGGATAATTGCGCGTGCACGCTCTTCAAAAGGGAGCATAGTTGAGCACAGATTACATGATCTTCAAATGCTACAATGGCAAATAAACTCAGAGGAGCAGCCTCTTTTGTCTCCGCTGAGAAACAGGAGATGATCATGAACGCATATGAGGAAGTCAAGTCCATAATCATGGCAAAGTCTCCATTCACAGAAAACGTGTTGCGAATATTCGCAACACGTTTGCTGTGAACGCCATAGGCTCGTATATGGTTCTTTTTTTACTTCTCTACTTTTGTTCCCCGTGTTCAAGTAGTCGTATGAACCCCATTTAGTTATATTACTTTTTTTCAGAATTTGTTTGTGAATTTTTTTAATATTTTCAATAAAATTACTTTTATACCATATTTTGATCATAACTATGAACATCCAGCATGATCTAAGCAAGATTTCTCAAACATGTCTTTTGGAGTGGTTTGGAGCGGTCACCGACTTGTACAAACTGTATGGTTCAGACCCTTACCAACATCCCACATACTAATAAGACACCCTTTTGGAAAGATTATGACCTAAATAATCACCAAAAAATGAAGCTTTTGGCACCTATTTTTAGTAAAAAAAAACTGTGTCGTTCGGTTCAAAAATGGAAAAATCACTGTTTCTATGTGAAAGCCTTCTCTCACCAGAGCTGGTTCATCTTTAAATTTGCATAAGCCTTCCCTCTTGCGCTGTGACGTGGTTTTACAAAGGTGGGGGCTACAGGAAGAGCACAGCACACAGACATGTGCAGACAGAGCGATTAACACCGCCCCCACTGCGAGACATACAAAAAATGTATCGGCTAATTTTAAGTGCATCATCACCCAAATCAATCAGATTCTATTTATTTCAATGTGCACGCTGGCAGTAGTATATAAATTAATATATACTCGTGAGGATATATGTACTGTATGTGCGTATGTATCATGTCCTATATATGTGTATATACATGTGTAGATTACCATATAACTAGGAGTTTGAATATGTGTATGGGCGGATCAGTATTCATAATTAGAAATTCAATCAATTGAAGCAGTGATAAGTATTCTTATCATGAGTCCACCTTAATAATTTTCTCCAATAATGATATGTATGGTGTACTAATAACATTGTCATACAATTATGAGTGCTTTCAACACATCCATAAGTTTCTTAAGCGCCAAATAAACGTTACGAACAGCACGGCATGCAGCGGCTTTCTCGATGTTCTCCACATCACCGACACTGTACAAACATGTACCGCTCGCAAAAAAACGCAAGGCAATGCATACAGTATGCGAGACGGTCGATGCTCGGCTGCGCCGTGTGGTGTTCACAATGTACGGCTCGAGAAGGTCTTGTAAATAAATGATTCCTTGTCGGTAGAATCGATAGCGCACTGTACAAACATGGAAGTCATGATGATGTGAGAACGGATCTTGGCGATCTCAAACTCTCTCCCTATAAAACTAATATAACTAATATCGCTCCTTCATCAATGAGGTAGGGAGCTGCCCTTTTTTGTCCGGTGGGAGTGGTCAACTTATCCAGTGAATTTCAGTAAGCCTGCCCTGGAGCAGGTTAAGGGATTTTGATGTGTTGCTATAGTGATTTATCCAAACTTGCTTCGTGGAACCGAAAAGCCTGACATGCGTCATCTTATCCTGAAAATTATCCAGCTAATTCAGTAAATCAGGTACAAGGAATAGGGCCCAGGAGGTGCAGTACTGTCTCCCGCCCACTTCAAGCTCCAAGAAAATAGGTCTCTCTGTTGAACTAAAATAAACGTAGGCCTGGTATAACAACAGCAAAGATTTTGTAACACCCTGTGTATTCTGTGTGTGGGTGCATCCCAAGTCTCTAAATTGCATCCCCATTTCCCTCACTTGCGTCCTTTCCTTGCGTCTTGGTCCCTCCCACCAGGGATGCATGGAGAGACGCAAGGAAACCATGTGAGGAGAGAAGACGCGAGGAAGTATGTTTTCCTTTCCTCTGAAGCATCACGTGAAGCGACCTCGGTTTCTGATGACTGCGGCCGACTGACAGCTGATCACATCTGGATCAGCTGTCAGTCGCTGACATAGTTTGTGTCCATACACATGATCATCGGAACAGAATGGTTTTCTGCTCCGGACAGTTTTAGCGAACATTCTAATAAAAATGCAGTTGATTTAATAGTGGAAACTACTACTACTACTAATAAAGACAGTTATCATCACTGTCATAGATGTGTTCTCTGTAGTCTGTTACCTGTTAAACAAACTGCATTGTGTATTTATACACAGTGTGTAGTATTTATAGTGTGTCCTGTGTCCTGCTTATACACGCAGGATCGATTTCTACCGGCGGAATGTGTCTTATTTTTTTTATTATTTACGTCTGTATGTTTTGAAATTCTGATTGTCACATTATAAAATAGCCCACAATATGATTATGGTTTCTCTTCAACACTGGAATATTTTTTTAGGCTCAATGTTTCAGGATAAACTTAAATTAAATAACTCATCAAACCGACAGTCAGGAACGATCAGCCTCACGTGACTGAATGGAAAGGGTGATACATGCTGTAAAAAGTGTTTTAACTAGATGTTAAATCAGAAAACAGATCTAATATATAGCTTGAGTTTAATCTGTAATCGTCTCTGGTATGAAACTCCAGCGATCAGTCCACTCAGCTGCAGCGTCCAATCAAATAACAGATGAGCAGTGAGGGGGCGTGTCTAGCGTTAAAAGACTTCCTGGAAGCTCGCTCTCGGGCCTCTTCGATCATGGCTCCTTCAATTTCCCTCCGAGCAGAATAAGAGCTTTGGGACGGCAGTTAAGATGGCAACGCAGAACCACTTCCGGTTAAATCGAGGAGCGAGGAAACGACAATTTAGAGACTTGGGATGCACCCTGTGGCTATGTGGGGGCGGGGCGGGGTTGCGCTCGGCTGCAGAGGGAATTGAGCGAGGGTGTGGTTCAAGGGAACAGGTGCCGTGATGGGGTAATGAGCCGCAGCTGGGGGCAATTGTGTGCGTGTGTCTCCCCGTTAAACAGGAGTAGCGTCTGAGGAACGGGAGAGCGGTGAGCTGAGGCGACGTAGTGCTGGAGTGAGAGACGGCTGAGCAGGAACAAGCGGGAGGTGTGCTCAGGGGCGAGGCCGAGAGCACACAGAGACAATAAAGCTTGTTACATACCCAAACCCAGAGTGTTGTTGCCTTGTGTGCCGCCCTAAAACCCACGGGGTAACGCAGAGCCGTAGCAGGGTACTTCCCAAGTCTCTAAATTGCATCCCCGTTTCCCTCACTTGCGTCCTTTCCTTGAGTCTTAGTCATTATCATTCCCATCATGGAATGATAATTGTACTAAACCTAATATTGCAATGTGAAGTGCAAGCCTTTGTATTCATTGAAATAAACAGGAGTGTTATGCATTCATCTTGATGGTGCATTATTGATCAAATGCATCCCTCCCATTACTTTGAGTAAAAACATGAGGTGAGTTGAATATATCAAGTCTCCCAGGTGCAAAAGTCAAACTATGGGTTTTATGGGTCCTTCCTCAGGTAATGTTGGATATGTTAAACAATCATCAGTGATAAGAACCTCTCCTACATTTAAGCCTGATGCATTGCTGAAATGGCAAAGCATGCATTATTACAAAAAAAAAAATTGACATCTGAGGAAAGTGCAAACCTCACATTGGTACAATTTCGTGTTGGTAATGCCTAATACAAGGTGACATAACAGACAATATGGTGAGGAAAATGCAGTAAAATTACAAATTAATAATGGATGCAGACTTTTGTTTCTGGTGGTGAAATGGGACTGTAATTTCACTTCCTCATTATAGTGGGATTGTGCGTTTCTAAAAGCCAGTGCACATTTTATAAGCCAGGGGAATTGTTGATACAGATTTTAATGGCAGAATCTGCAATACCTTTGCATACACTTTAGAGGACAATTTAAGTGGACGCTTTATGAGACACTTAATTTGAGCAGCGTGGGCAGTTCAGAAGATTCAATAAAAAGAACAGACCTTTTACGGGAGAGGAATGGTGCATTAATTCAATGGCTCCATTTCGCACAGACAGGTAAAGTCAGAGTGGTAAAAAATAAATGCTAACCTTTGTTGTGAACAAAGACAACAGCCTTGAGAAGGGTTCCCCTCTACGGGTGGCTATACTGGGATCCTGCTGAGACGCTGACACATCTCGACATGAAAGAAGTGAGTCTGGGATGACTTCACAAACTTTGGTGAGCTCCAGCAGTGGCGAGCTCCCTGGGGCACAAAACAGATCGCGCTCACACAAGCTGGATTGCGTGAGGCCAGCGAGACGCTTGGCCTTGGTACACAGGAGCTGAGGCCTTCAGGGCTGAAACACCAAGCAGCAGACAATGATGTCCTCTATCAGTCTCTCTTCTAAAAGCCGATTAGAGTACTGGGGGCCGAGGAGAAGTGACTATATCATCCCGATACATCTGGAGACTGCTTTTTCTCAGCCAAACCTCCAGACACGAACTGGCAGAGCTCTGAGGGATGTGGCTGATATCACACGGAGAGCAGTGCAATTTATGAAACGTTGCATCACTGTATGTTTGACTTTGGAAATGAGGGGGGGGGATACATAGTTTTACCAGTGTTTGACTGTGCAACTAACAAATATTTAAACCAGCATTTAAGTCAAATTCAAGAACTTTATATTTAATTTGTATCCAAGTCCGGTCATTATCTTACATGTAGTGATGATAACCGATTTGCCTACAAAAGTTACTTTTTTTAATTATTTTAATCCTTGCATTCAATAGTGGAATTGTCAAAGTAAAAATTTCTCCCAGAGATTCTCCAAATTTTCTCTGCTGTTCTTGAGGCATTTTGCTCACCAATAAACATCATTTTGTTCATTTAAGTTATAAAAGAAGGAAAATAAAGCTTGTCCGTTCAGTTTGGTTGCTAAAAGAACATTACGTTCACACAATTTATAAAAAAAATAATAATAATCATTTTTATTCATAACTGTAAATTGATTTTATTTCGCCAGAGGAAGCTAGATAAAAGTGAGTAGTGCATCACAGCTAATACGCAATGATAGCTTCCTCTGTTTTGGACTCTCCGGCTCTCCATCTATTTTTCTATCTATTGTTAGACTGTTTGCGCGATGTCTGATGTATCAGGAAATTGTGTGTAAAACTGAAAGGACTGCAGCAGTCCCCTGGTCTTTTGTTCCTTGTCATGTTGTTTTGAGAGCTCAGAGGGAAACACAAAACCAGTCTGCTTTGTTAACACTCGCTTCAGGGTTCCAATAGTCTGTTCTCAAATGGAGACAAAAATGAAAATCCACACTCACTCTCTCTGCCTGGCTTGTTCTAACCTTTCTCCCTATATCCTCCTCACATACACGCAAAAGTGCTGCACTTGGTAGGCTCACCAACTCATCATCATTCAAGCCCTTGTCTGCGCTTGTGCACTTAAGTTAATTTTAAGCGTTTTCATTTTCTCACTTGAATTCTTTCTCGTGTACACCTCATACCTGGCATGTAATTGCAAGGAGGGAATATTGGCTCCAACTTGACATATATAATCCACAAGGCCCCAAGGCTACATTTCCTGTCCAGTAACACCACATTAATTTAAAGCACCGGCAGGGAGGATACAAGTGTTCAATGCAGGAAGCCATGCAATTGTTCCAGGAAATGACCATTCGGTACAGAGAGAACTGTCAACCTAATCAGACCTGGAGAAAAAAAAAAAAAGTTCACTGTTGACAGACTGACAGCCAATGTCTAGGAAATGTTCTGCTGGCAAAACATCCATGCTTCACCGAGACACATTCTCCAACCTGCATAATATTCATATAAAAGAGTAGTTTGGTATGGCCATTTACTTGTGTTTTTTTTTTATATATCGGAATAGAATTACCATAAGCTTTTCTTGGGTTTGTAGTACTGTACACAGACTCCAAAAGACACTTTGTCAGCCAATCAGAATGAGCCAAAATATTTTGCCAGATGTCAGAATTTTTCTTCAGTGCCCGCAGACAAGACATCAAGACGACAAAACCATAGTCGACAAAGAACCCTGTCTCTGCCTGTAGCTCAACTCAGTGACTCAGTGTGCTCCTTGCCTTACTTGTTCAGTAGCAGCAGGGTTCTTCAACATCGTATCTTGAAGCTCCATGATCAGTGTGTTGCTTTTAAAGGGAACACAGTCGAGCCTACAGCCCAATGGAGGACTTCACCTGTGTTGATGCAGCTGCTGTTTCGAGGTGTAATTTCCAATCTACTTATATAATTAGACTACCTTACTACAGAGTTAAGCTAACAGTTGTGGTAAGCTCTGGTTAGAAGAGTTGCACTTGTAACCCAGCATTTATGCCCCAGTGTACTGACACCATACATTTCTTCACAAAAAAAGCCAGGATGGCTCCTTGGATGGCAGCGTTGGTGTTGCACTCTGTAGTACTTTGGGTGTACAATGACAGCAAAACATCTGGAAACAGGTGTATGAATGGGTGAGTGTGAAAGCGCTTTTAGTGGTCGGAAGACTAGAAAAGCACTATACAAGTACAGTCCATTTACTTATCTGCAAATTAACATGCAGCAGAGTTAGACAAGCTGAATCTAACTTGAAGGGCAGTGGCGGTAAAACTCATTGGAAGCTCCTTTAGGACGTCTTCAAATTGTAATACAACTGATCTTAGATTATCGATACTAAGAAAGTTTCACTTTTTCAGGAAGACTGATGAAAGAAACCCTCAATAACAAAAACATGTCAACAAGGCTAAACGTGTGTGCCTTTGAGTAGCTGAAGTTGAATGTTGTGCGTATGCCGACAGTATATGTTGTCTTTTTGATCCAGCTTCCAGCACTATTGCTTTGTTCTGCTGCCACCTTACCACCCATTTAGCTTCACTTACTGTAAATCAACTTCCCTTCAATGTTGAGGGAGTTTTACAGCAGTAGAAAACAATAAGTGGAAGGAGTAGAGTGCATGGCCCGCTAATGGGACCATTTCATTCCATTTAAAAGGGCAATATTCAGCCCAGCTGTTTAAATAAGCATTGCTAATGTACCTCAGGGTCTTGAAGATGGGCATTATATACCAAACAGGGCTCCATCTGGCAGAGGCGTACTGATTTTTATTTATATTCCCTACTGTTTCTACTCAGGTTTGTTTTAGAGGGAGCAGGGCAACCATACCAATAAAACTCTGCGATATACTTTGAAGATCACCAGGGTTCTCTCTTTCTGAACAAAGCAATGCCTTAGCTGAGCCGCTATGTACACTGCTTCCCCAACTTTCCCTCGACAAACAAAACAAGACTGACTACACACTCATTCAAGCATATTTGTGTACACTAAAACCATGCAAATCAGTAACTGGAAACAACAAGCAATTACTCTAAAGACTGAAATTTCTCTTTCATAGGAGATTTTGGTTACCGGCTGGGGAAACATGTTTGCGATTGCAACCCCCTAAGCAAGGTATTTAAATGAGGCAGCCACATCTGTGTTTGCTCGGCTACAGGGGGTAGATCTTGCTACACGCCAAGGAGCCAGAGGCTGGGATGATGAGCTTGTGAGGTCTGTGTTCAGCTTGGTCAGTTCTTCTCTGACTTCAATCAGATTCTCTGTTAGAGGAATTTAATTTGCATCACACGCCTCACCGGTCAACTCTCCCATTTTATCAAAGCATTCTCAGAGGCATCATCCCTCCTGACTTCTCCCAGCTTGGTCTGAAATGCACCTCGGCATTTAAGCTTTAAGATGGACTCCATTGGTGAAAATGATGCCTCGGCTATTTTGTTTCAAAAGTAAAATATCACTTTCAATTTTGTATGATTCCGTGCACTGTATATTGTGGCTAAGCTCAGTTACACAGGAAGGCAGACACAGTGTCAGCCTTACTTAACCCACCGAAAGCTGATTTTGACCCAGTCTGTCAACCCAGTCAGAGGTATTTCTCCTCCCTCTCCGTCAGTCTGCCTATCACAGAAAAGAGGCTGTGTCAGGGAGATGCACCAGCGTCAACTAACCTAATTGGACATGAAATGTTATTAGCCCCCTAGCTACCGAGGTTCAAGTTTATTGGGGCCCGTCATTACAGATTCTCATCTCCTGATTGGGGATAGGTGAGCATGGATTATCATCACTGCTTGAGACAATGCTAAATCCCTCTTCCTGACAGCTGAAATCTGTGCACCTTGGTCCCATCCTGTGTTCCATTATGGTGATATGAGGAAGGGCGAGGTTTCAACAACCCCTAATCCCCAGTCTCCTTCATGCCTTCATGAAGCGCTCATCAAGCAAGGTACCAAGAGGGAAGCAGTCCGGGTGGTTCTCCTACAGTCATTAGTTTTGAAGAACCACTGCAGATGGTTTAAAAGCCAGGTCCGGTCAGCTGTAGAAAACGTGTAACCCAGCTGTCTCTTGGTCTTCCTCATTGCTTGAGCACTGCATTACGTGATCAGCACCGCAAAGCTGGTGAAGCATATGGGCAATGACATTTTGTTGGTTAAGTCCATTATTCTTGTGCTCAGTTTTCTTTGGTGAACTACCCAGACTCGAAAGGAATCCACTTCAGTCTGTTGGTGGAGTGGTGCAGCTATGGTGGTTAATGCAAATCAAGTGGTGTAGTTTTTTTGGGCAGACGGTTCTTTTCCCATTTAGTAGACACTTACAGTAAAGGCCTATCAAAATGCAGCATTCCGTATTATTAAGGCAGAGTCTGGGTCGGATAATTGTGCAATTGATTACCAATAATGCTATCCACAACTCCTTGTATATTGAGTAGGGTCATTCCATTTAAGCTCATACAATACTTGCTATATTTCTATCTACAGTGTCCACTTTAAGAAACAACGTTTCCACATATTGTAAAGTGTGTGGCTACTGTGAGTCTTTAGAGTACAGCATGTGTCTTATAAGCTCGTCACAGTCAGGATATTTTGTTTTCAAGCAACTTTCCAACATTTGCTGTCGGGTAAAACGGATCATTATAAAAACTCAGTTTCCCTGCATAATGTAATCATAAAAGTGGCTAGAGGTTGTTGTTTTTTTTACAGTATTTTTATAATTGTGCATGGTTAGAGGCATCGTTCAATCAGGAACACTATTTTTATTCATTATAATTATTTTCCCTTTAGTGCCTCCAATTCAATGACCTGATGGTATTGACACTTGTTAGTTCAACCAGTCAGATTTTGCCTGTGAGCCAATCATCCTATTGCTGTCAGTCTTTAAAACTGGCCCTTTCTCTGCTGCCGTCAGCTGCTATTTGAATGTCTGATCAGTATGACCCACATAGAAAACTAAAATATAGACAACACTGAGTAATGATATAAATAGTACTTATGATTTGATTGTTGAACAACATCAACAGAATTTGTTATTCATTTTTCATAACACTTTGTAAATTTGAACAGACGTGAACAAATACTAGATAGTTTTATGACCAAAGGTATAGTAGGATCTGCACAGCTGTTTTTATTTGATGATTTGATGACTGTTTGGACCATCTACATCTTTTAAGATTTAAGACATTTCAAGCCAGTTCAACTTGCAAATGAAAGTTCACCTGCTGCCTTGAAAAAGCTAGTTAATTCAACTTGAAATTCCCTTTGATTCAACTGAGAAATGAAAGTTCATAAGGTTGTTGCAACTAGTTGTCTCAACATTTATGTTTCAAGTTGTCAGAGTTGAGTGAACTTGTTTAAACTTGATCCACCAAAAAAAAAAGAGTGTTTTTTACATTATCATTTTAAGAAAACGTTCCTTACCGAGGCAAACAAACGCACATTTGTGCTTTTATGTAACTCACAGTTACAAGTTAAAATAACTTTACCATGTGTATACAACTTGCTATTTCAAGTTAAGAGGACTTACATTCCAAATTTATTTCAACTTGCATATAAACGTTATTTTGACTGATAATTGAAAGTGTGCTTGCTTTATAAAAAAGAAATGACCAATAATTCTTACTTATTTGAAGAAAATATACACAGACTGAAACATTCACTACAAATACATCTCAACACACCCAAATAGTAAAAAATATATATAGAAAAAACATGACCTTTTCACTGAAGGACAAAAGAGACTCAAATTATTTAAACTAAAATCTGTGCACGGTTTTCCTATACATTGTTCCCACATACAAATGGAGGCAATCTGACAGACACTGACAGTAGGCGTGGTTGTACTCAGGTTCATACATTTTCAATATGAACAAGAACATTGTAAACGCTCCAAAAATAGAGACACATGACTGAATTGGCTACTTTCAAAAAAGGGAAATAATAAAATTAGAGACCGATTGAGATAATACAGTGTGCAGAGGCAAAATGTGAGATACTGAAAACTTCATAAAACCATTTAATAAAGCTTTCATTTTTATAACATTTCTTAATCATAATTCCAACATCCTCACAAAAGGTTGTACGTGGCAAAACAAACAATCTACAGTTTAGAAGAGTTTTAGTCTACGGTTTTCACTTTTACATTTCTCAACCAAGCTTGACTTTGAGATGTGTTTGAGATTTACTGGCTATATTTATTATTATATTATTATAATCTTGGGCGACTGTGGGTTAGTGGTAGTACAGGGCCGTCCTTCAATCAGAGGATCGGCGGTTCGACCTCCGGCTCCGCTAGCCTATGTCGATGTGTCCTTGGGAAAGACACTTAACCCCAAATTGCTCCCGTAGCTGTTCTATGGTGTGTATGAGTTGGTTAGTCCTGATGGGCAGGTCGCACCTTACATGGTAGCTCCTCCCATCAGTGTATGAATGTGTGTGTGAATGAGTGAATGATGACAAGTAGTGTTAAAGAGCTTTGAGTGGTCGGAAGAGAGAAACACAAGTACAGTCCATTTACCATATATATCTGAGCAGTTTGCTTCTGAGCCCATGGATTCTTGCTGAGCACTGGTCCGGTTTAATGTTCATGAAGGAACTCAAAGGTGTCGTTCATATTACGGGGGTACTCCAGGTTAAGGCAGTAGATTGTGCCCATCAACATGGCAAAGCCTGTGGGCACGTCTCTGATTCATGTAGGATGATCTTCTCCTAAAGCTAATGAAAACAAAACATGTTACCATTGTCGCATTACAACCATTGAGTGTAGTCAATGTGTAAATACAGTGTTTTACATCACACATCCGGATTATGTCGGAGGAGTCCTCTGAAAGATAGTAGCATGGAAGACCAAGCAGGTCAGCTGTTCTTTTTTTTTGGTTTGCATCCTACAAAAACAGACAAGAGTAGATGAATGAAATACCAAAGGTATAATCCCAATTTGAGTACAGAGAAGGCCTAAACACCGCCAATGATGTCCATGATGCCGTTTATAATGCTGGATTATTGTTCCTTGTCCATTAGAGGAGAATGCACAACATTTACATTTCCACGTCACATACTGGACAGTCTTGATGACATCTGTAAACAGAAAAAAATCTAATGAAATTGCATGTTTAGTGAAAATGTGTGTTTCAGAAAAATAAAACCCACATATAATATTTGTATCTAATATAAATATAACATGCATTTACTTTACGCTTAAATTATCAATCTTTTACATTTCTAAATATTTAAAACAAAAACAGGGATCAAGTGATTTTGAAGTATAAACCAAGTATTACACAAATTTTCAAATACACTTCCAGTCAGTTTATTCTGTTTTAGCTTTGTTTTGGTTTAAGTGAGACCGTAGATTGTGATGTTTAAATGTATTACATTTACTGTAGAGTAAGAGAAACACCTCAATATAAGCTAATTCAATAGTGCAAGTCTCAAGAATGAGTATTGCAAGTGTCTGAAACCCTCCAACCTGTTAAAGATTACTAGAATACATACAAAGTAATTTATTGTGTAATTGTTAGTAATAACTTGTTTGCAGTGGTGTATAGTAACGAAGTAGAAATACTTCGTTACTGTACTTAAGTAGTTTTTGGGGATATCTGTACTCTACTTTACTATTTATATTTCTGTTTACTTTTACTTTTACTTCACTACATTTTGCAAAGAAAAATGATACTTTTACTCCGATACATTTCTCCTGAAACCTTCGTTACTCGCTACAAAATCAAATCTATCTTTAGAAAAAAAAAAAAACATCGGGGACTGTGGTGGAACACAGACTCCACCAAGCAGGTTTTGCGAATCACAATGTTTTGCATTTTCCCTCTACATCCTCTAGTCCAGCACTCCCAAACCTTTATGCGTCACGGACCGGTTACGTGAAGACAATATTTTCACGGACCGGGTCCGACCTCGGAGAGACGGGAGACAACGACACCCGACGTGTGTTCGTTATGTCCAGTCTACTGCTAACTAAACCTTTAGTCCAGTCTACTGCTTAATTTATAACCCGCTGCACAAAGACAGGATGTTGAAATGGAAGCAGGTTTTCATGCTTTTTTGGCGATCTCAGGATACTCTGCCTTGGTTTCCAGATCACCGACAGAGTTGTAACAGACTTACGTTTCATTTTTAGAGTAACGTAACATCTTGACATGTGTCAAGAGATTCCGTCTGAGGTTACCACAGACGGATGTATGCGGTCATTTTTCACAATAAAACATCTTTCCGGCCTTGATTTTTTTTTTATTTAATTGAAATGTTTCATTCATTCTTTCTGTGGCCCGGTACCAAGAGACCCACAGACCGGTACCAAGAGACCCACAGACCGGTACCAAGAGACCCACGGCGGGCGGAATGAGCATACTTATAACCACACTGTTACAAGTCCTTCATAGTGTCATATTGCTTTTTGGAGAATTATGATGATAAGTTCATAGTAGATGCAAAAGTATACTTAGGTACAATATATTATGTTGTACATAATATATGTGGATGGATCACAGCCAACCCAGTTATTTTATCAACACAACTCCTGGTCCTTGGTCACGGTGACCACAGCACTTAAAAGAATAAACTTCATAATTCTCAAAACTCTGACCCTTTGCTTTTTTATTAAAAGCATGTACTTGTACTTTTACTTTCAATACTTAAGTACATTTTATATCAGAAAAATACTTTTGATACTTAAGTACAGAAAATATCAGATACTTTAAGACTTTTACTCAAGTAGTATTTTAATAGGTGACTTTTACTTTTACTGGAGTAATTTTCCAGTAAGGTATCTTTACTTTTACTCAAGTACGGCTTTTGGGTACTTTATACACCACTGCTTGTTTGTAAAATATGTAGTTCCAGACACTAACCAGCAGTGGTGGCCGGCCAATAGAGGGCCACGGGGCCTGCAGGCACCCACCTTCAGCCACCAAAAAAATATTTATAAAATTATTAATTATAAAAATATAATAATATTAATAAATTATACAAATTGTCAATATTTGTGTTTTTGAGCTATGGAATATACCCAGTAATATTTGTAAAATAAGATATCTGTGCCAAATATCTGCTTTTCCTCTCTGCTCATGCATGTCTCCTGCACCTCTGAGCTGCCCCTGTGCACGTCTCTGTGCTGCTAGTGCACGTCGCGGGGCCAGATCGATTTGTCCCAAGAAAGACGGGTCTAATACGCAGTTTAGCCAATCACTGATTAAAGATATAAATGAATGACATACAATTTATCCAATCAGCGCCCTAAAAAACACTTCCAGGAGGGCCAAACTCATTTGGCCCAAGGCTGCGCGGTCCTGTGTCTGTCTCATCAGGGAAGACGAGGCGCCCGCGCCACACATTTTAACAACATTACAGAGGCGCGAGCACAGTCGAGCACGTTCTTCAAAGAAAACCAAACGCTAACTCGGTATAATCTCTCCAACACCGGTTTGAGAGAAGACCTTTGGTGGAGAAACTACAGGTGAAACACCTGGTCCCAGATCAGCCTGACCTCAGGAAAAGACAACAGACTCGCGTGAAAGGGAAGCAGCTTCTGTGCAGACGGCGAAGCTACAACAGCCCGGTTTGGCTAAGCTAGCTGCTGGATGCAGTCATGCTAACGCAGTATTTTACTTTCCTTGCTTGCTTTTTTTAAATCAACATGGACCGATCCAGCCTGGACAGATATAGGAGTAAGGGACATGAAGCACTTGCCGGAAAAATTAAGAAAACACGAGAACACGCATGGATATAGCTCCGTCAAGCTACTAAGCAGGGACGTCCAACTGGTAGGAGACCCCGGGGAAGACCCAGGACACGCTGGAGGGATTATATCTCCCGGCTGGCCTTGGAACGCCTCGGGATCCTCCAGAATGAGCTGGTAAGTGTTGCGGGTGAGAGGGAAGCCTGGGTCAGCCTGCTGAACCTGCTGCCACCGCGACCCAACCCGGATAAGCGGCTGATAATGGATAGAAGCGACTAAGATAGCATATCAAGCTAAGTCAACATCGCTACCCACGGATGCCGTGCTGTGGTGAAGAAACACAATGAGGTGGATAAAAACTGGCACATTTTATCCAAAACAATTGATCGTGTGAAGTTTTGTGGGGCTTTTGAGCTGGCCGTGACGAGACTCACTGCATGACGACTGCTGCCGGAGCACCATAACAGACAGCGTTTTGAAAGACACGTTAAAGACGGCACAAAACGAGATGTTGGAAGGCATGCCGTCAGTATATGATATGTAAGTAAGTTACCCAATTTGTGTTCTGGCTTTAGAAACTGTTTGTCAATCAATGTTGTTATTTTTGTTCATGTGTTTTACCTGCGTTAAGATGAGATGCTTTTATTTTGAAGGCGGCTCGCGACGATATATAGGAAGTCTCATTGTACGTCAAAAGCTGCGAAAAACATGGTTAATTTTTTATACGAAATAGAAACGGTAACGGTATTAGCACTCCGCGGAAGAGGCATAAGGTTAGTTAAAGTTGTAATAACTGTGTATGTTTTAAGGAAATTGGTGTGAGTGTTGGCGCTCTCTCTAAGTATCGTTTGTGTGCCTTTGTACACAGCTCTTACGTTGGTTTTGGGAATTTATCAGTGGTGTATAAAGTACCCAAAAGCCGTACTTGAGTAAAAGTAAAGATACCTTACTGGAAAATTACTCCAGTAAAAGTAAAAGTCACCTATTAAAATACTACTTGAGTAAAAGTCTTAAAGTATCTGATATTTCCTGTACTTAAGTATCAAAAGTATTTTTCTGATATAAAATGTACTTAAGTATTGAAAGTAAAAGTACAAGTACATGCTTTTAATAAAAAAGCAAAGGGTCAGAATTTTGAGAATTATGAAGTTTATTCTTTTAAGTGCTGTGGTCACCGTGACCAAGGACCAGGAGTTGTGTTGATACAATAACTGGGTTGGCTGGGATCCATCCATATATATTATGTTCAACATAATATATTGTACTTAAGTATACTTTTGCATCTACTATGAACTTATCATCATAATTCTCCAAAAAGCAATATTACACTATGAAGGACTTGTAACAGTGTGGTTATAAGTATGCTCATTCCGCCCGCCGTGGGTCTCTTGGTACCGGTCTGTGGGTCTCTTGGTACCGGTCTGTGGGTCTCTTGGTACCGGTCTGTGGGTCTCTTGGTACCGGTCTGTGGGTCTCTTGGTACAGGTATGTGGGTCTCTTGGTACCGGGCCACAGAAAGAATGAATGAAACATTTCAATTAAATTAAAAAAAATCAAGGCCGGAAAGATGTTTTATTGTGAAAAATGACCGCATACATCCGTCTGTGGTAACCTCAGACGGAATCTCTTGACACATGTCAAGATGTTACGTTACTCTAAAAATGAAACGTAAGTCTGTTACAACTCTGCCGGTGATCTGGAAACCAAGGCAGAGTATCGTGAGATCGCCAAAAAAGCATGAAAACCTGCTTCCATTTCAACATCCTGTCTTTGTGCAGCGCGTTATAAGTTAAGCAGTAGACTGGACTAAAGGTTTAGTTAGGAGTAGACTGGACATAACGAACACACGTCGGGTGTCGTTGTCTCCCGTCTCTCCGAGGTCGGACCCGGTCTGTGAAAATATTGTCTTCACGTAACCGGTCCGTGGCGCATAAAGGTTTGGGAGCGCTGGACGAGAGGATGTAGAGGGCTAATGCATAACATTGTGATTCGCAAAACCTGCTTGGTGGAGTCTGTGTTCCACCACAGTCCCCGATGTTTTTTTTCTTTTTTCTAAAGATAGATTTGATTTTGTAGCGAGTAACGAAGGTTTCAGGAGAAATGTATCGGAGTAAAAGTATCATTTTTCTTTGCAAAATGTAGTGAAGTAAAAGTAAAAGTAAACAGAAATATAAATAGTAAAGTAGAGTACAGATATCCCCAAAAACTACTTAAGTACAGTAACGAAGTATTTCTACTTCGTTACTATACACCACTGGAATTTATCAATACATTTGAAATCATCAGTCAAGTGCAGGACTGTCTGTCTGAGGGGTATGAGACACATACATATATATATATATATACATATACATACACACACACACACACACACATATATTAGTGCTGTCATATTAGCACGTTATTAGCACGTTATTAACGGCGTTAACTAGGGCTGCAACTAACGATTATTTTAATAATCGATTAATCGATTGATTATTTTTTCGATTAATCGATGAATCGGATAAAAAAAAAAAAAAAAGGCATTAATTTCCAACCCTTTATTCAAAAACAGAAGTGACAGTGCAAAACCTCTTCAGAAAGCACAAACAGGTTGCTCCTTGAACATCCCTGAGCTGTTAATTAAAAAAGATTAATACAAATGGACTAACACTAAAAACATGCACATGTATGCTTTACAGATGTAAAGCATACATGTGTATGTTTTTTGTGTTAGCTCAAATGTGAGCCCTTTTTACTGTAATTAATCTCCTTGGAGCAGAGGCTGCATTTAGCATGCCCTGCTTTATCAATATGTATGAAACACTGGACAGAGGGAAGCTGCACTGCTCCTCTCACGTCTGTTTTGACCTGCACCTGCCTTAAACTCTTTCATTCACATCATCTGATCAATATCTGGGCCTCTTATGACCACGACGCCCAACTACGTGATTTGATTCATTCTACTTTGAGTTAAAAAAAACAAAAAACCTGCAGCCAGATCCGCCGGTGTTCCGGTTTAACGTTAACGAGTGACTGGTGAACTGAACCAGACCGGGGGTTACGGCATGTTTCATCACGTTACGGTTTTTTACAAGCAAGACTGAACTGTAACGGAACATAAAGTAACTTTAACAACAATACACAACCCAAACACGCTAGCTAACGTGATAGCAAGCTGACTAGCTTCCATTAAAAACAAGTTTGAGGGAAATGAGACGCTGGAGACATCTTAACGCTGATTGGCCAAGACTCGAGACGTCAAAGATCTTCTATTTCTAAGCGTTTCTCAGCGTCTCATTCCAATCTCAGAAACGCTGCCGGCCAGTTGCTCTGCTCCGCTCTTTTTTTTTCTTCTCCGAGACTTATTGCCCGGCGTAATAATCGCGCGACACAACGAATCGATGATGAAATTCGTTCCCAACACTTTTGATAATCGATTTTATCGATCCGTTGTTGCAGCCCTAGCGTTAACGCAAACCAATTTTAACGCCGTCAATTTTATTAACGTTAATTAATAATTAGCGTTAATGCATTTAAATTTTTTTATTTTTTTCTCGCGACCACCACGCCGGATGTAGCTCAACCGGAAGCAAAACAATAGGCACGCCGTTTGGGCTTGGAAGCTAGGCAAACGTTACGGTTTGAAATGAATGGTGAGCGCGATACGGCAAAATGAATGATAAGACGCTAATGAATGGAAAGTTTAATTTAAAAAAAGTTGTCAGATGGTTCCCTTGACAAGACCAAAGTGCCATTAGTCATTGTGAACTGAGCTATCATCGTAGCCTATCCAGTCTGAAACACCACTTGATGGCCAAGCACACAGCTGATGCTAACTCTGCGCCCCCTCGTCATAGCAGACAAGAATGGATGACTTCGGACAGAAACACATGGACACCACAACGAAGAACAAACTTATTTTTCTCTCTCTCACTCTCTCTCGTGCTCTCGCTCTCTTGCCCTGCAGTTGTTTTTCAATAAAATAAAACATTTGTATAAAGCTAGCCAATCCACTTTTTCATGTTGATAAGAGCATTAAAATGAAGAAAAAAAATTGCGATTAATCGCGAGTTAACTATGCAGGATACCCCCAGGATTTTTCATCTCAAATTTAAGACTTTTTAAGACCTTTTCAAGACCACTTCAAATGAAATTTAAGACCAACATCGCACCTTTCCTGATAAAAAAATAGGAAATCAATCAATCAATCAAATAACTTTAATCATAAGACAGAACCATATAAAACAATAACTGTGAGGGGTGTACGTTTTGGTCTACGTGTCTTATTTTATTGTATTGTTATACAATAATGAACAATATTTTCTTATCATATATTATTATATATAAAATGTTATCTTATTTGGCATTTATTGGACTGTTTGTCTTACCAAACAATGGGATCTTGATAGGCTTAATTTAGTAAGTAAAGTATTGTTTTTGTGTCATGATGAATATATTCAACTCGATTCTGGGGCGTCATTCTGAGACTTCGCTGAGTCGGCAACCGGACCCTGGCGACGTGTTTTCTGTAGCCGGCTTCAGGCCAGTGCTGGCCCCAGGTTAGTTTCAATTACGGCCGAGTGACGGCAGTGACGGCCGCCGGAATCGGGCCAGTGTATTCGGTCCGATTCTGGGGCGTCATTCATGCCGAGTCTCAGCAGAATCGGCAACGGGACCCGGGCCGGACATGTTTCTTCCGGCGTGTCTAGCTTAAGCCGGATCCGGACAAGGTCATTTTGGCTACCTGGGGAAGAACCCTTTAATTTACAGAGAAGAAACATCTTTAGCTGGAGGACTGTGGACTCTGTAACACTACTGGCAAGTGCATCTGTCCCTGCTTGTGAGACACGTGCGATGGAAACGGGAAAGCAGGTTCGCATAGCTCGATGCAAACCTGCGAGCGAGCTAGTTAGCTCGCTCGCGCTTGGGGAGGGGGGTGGCGCGCGATCAGCTGTTAAACTCTACAGCGTCTCAGCCAGTTCAGAGCCATATACAGGTTGCCTGATATTTTGGATGCGACGTTTGGGTGTACTAAGATTCGTTGTAACAACGAACAATAAACAAATGTTGTGGCGCCGTATCAAATAAGGAAGGGGGTAAAAATTAAGACTTGATGAACGAAATTTAAGACCTGTTGACAAAATGTAATACCTTTTTAAGGCCTTAAATTATGAATACTAAATTTAAGACTTTTTCAAGTTTTTAAGACCTCGCGGGTACCCTGCTATGACATAAATGCGATTAAATATTTTAATCGTTTGACAGCACATATACACATACATATATATATATATATATATATATATATATATATATACATACATACATACATACATATATATACATACATACATACATACATACATACATACATACATACATACACACACACACACACACATATATATATATATATATATATATATATACACACACACACACACACACACACACACATATTATATATGCACACAGAATTGTATTAATAAGATGTCCTTATTATGTCAAAGTGTTGGAATAAATGTTAAATATTTAACTGCAAAGTAGTAATGCGTGATACCTTTTATTAGCTTTTGAATCATACTGGGATTAGAAAAAAAAATAAAAAATGCCACCAGCCGCCACTGCTAACCAGCATAATCCATCTCATTAAGTATATTAAGACTAAATATTAAAATAAACTACATAAAAATGTAATATTCAATAGTTTACATTAAACTTGGACACGCCGTTTAACTGTGTAAAACATAGCAAAGGGGATTTTAAATTAATGTTTTTAATCTACAACAGGAGAAAACTATTTCCCCAAATCCGTGTCATCATCTGTGCCCTTTCTGCTCTACTGTGTGGGTGCAAACATGCACCAGGCGTGAACAGAATCCCACGTTTTTTTTTTTCCTTCTTAAATATTTGCAGGACACGTCATACTTTATTAGACTACTGGTCTTTAAATATGGAGTATTACTTTTACGAATGAGCACATACCTCTTTATCATTTCAGTTATATTTATTCAAGATGAAAATGGTTATTAAATTAAAAGAAACACTCCGGCCATTATGAAAGAGAGTCCGCGACAGTCTGTGCTCAGCTGCGTCCCTACAGCATGCTCTGCGTTAATATAAGTAATTACTGGCATACACACTAAATCAACACATTAATAAATACATTTTGCCTACTGTCAGTCAAAATAAAAGTTTGAGCAAAAAACGTAACTTAAATGAAATAATTAAATAAAATTGCGGTCACTTTAAAAAAGAAACCAATAGCTTATACTTCTACATTAATTACGTTTTATCAACTGCAAGATGGATAAAATAGGTCAATCATTTGTCTTAGAAGACGTTCATGGGCAAAACTATTGCCCATGAACGCAGACCATTGAAAAGCACGAACTACATAACTGTATTACATTACTAACGTTACACATGCTATTAATTAAGAAAACTACTTAAAGTCATAATTTAAACTCACCTTCATGTACCCAAGCAAAGCGAAAAGAATCCTCAGCGCGCTCTCTGGTCAGTCCGCTCTACTTGTTGCAGGTGGAAAGTAACGTGAATTGCTCCGCCTCAATTCACTGGAGGATGTCAGGTTAATAGACTCCCTCCGGCGGTGGAAATAGTCCTTTCTTGTTTACCACAAAATGCCTATATTTTCATTGGAATTTAAGTATGACTTATCTGCAGTGTTTAAGAAGTAGATTATGGCCAGGCTTCAACCTGGCCATGGTTTGAAAAAGACAGTTTACCTAAAACACAAACATGACAGCATTTGTTTGTTTTTTAAACCCCCACTCCCGGCTTTTTCAGTCTTTTCTCTTTTTTTTAATTTTTACTGACAACTTAAAGAGCCAAGTTCAATTAACACTAACAAATCTAAAAAAGTCAACACAAGGCATTATTGTAAGTTTAACAAAGTTTTAATTTGAACAGTTAAGTTCAAAATCTAAAACTTGTCAGAGCTCTTTAGTTATGTCCACTTACTTCTTCTCTTTAACTCAAACAGGGCTGTGATGTTTGTGAATAAGTGTATGGTTTTCCAAATAAAAGTGCAAACTGGTTTCATAAAGTTAAAAACCAGGGAGTCTACTGCATGTTGACAACAGATATATATATATACTGTATTAAGGGTCACATGTCATTTAATAAACAAATAGATTATTTAGTTTGCCAGCATTTAATTGGGTATGACCAGAAAACCTAATCTCTTGGTACTGATTTTGTAGTACTGGCATTCGTTTTTTTTCCTTTTTCTTCTCCTTGTACTTCCTCTCTTGCTGGTGTTTCCTTTTTCCTAGTTCACGTGAGCAGTAATGCATGTTGACCCGACAAAATAATTACCCAATTTCCTCCACCCTTTTCCCCATCTATCAGATGGTTGGTCTCGGGGGGGCCGAGACCAACCATCTGATAGATGGGGAAAAGCCAAATGTGAGCTGTGGTAATTCCTTGTAATCTTACCTGGACAGTCCTTGCTCTGAGTGTGTGTGTGTGTGTGTGTGTGTGTGTGTGTGTGTGTGTGCTAAAATACTTAGCCATCACTTTGAATGACAAGGGACCTCTTGATGGATAGGGCAGGATGCTTGTGATTACGTCTGTGGGTTTGTGCGTGAGAAAGTGTGCGCTTGTGTGCTGCGCGAGCTCTCCACTTGGGCATCAGAGAGTGATGAGCCATAGAAAGTATTAGACATGTAATCAGTGGGACTGCTCATCTCTCCATTTGGGTGAGTGAAATCCTGAGGGGCAAGTATTGAGTGTGAATACCCCCCCAAAGGCCCAAAGAACGGCAGCCACTCATGTCTGCCACTGTAGGGCCTTGTAATGCACAAGAGAGGAGCTGATGCAACAAGAAAGGCCCCTACAGAGTAGATTGCCTTTCATATCAGTCTCCTTCTTTCTGCATCTGCTCTGCACTGCAAACAATCTTGCGCAGTGTCTCTACCACTTCGCCCCTTAAGACTCACTACCTATCCCGGTTCGTCTCTCCTCACTTGCTGATACAGCCCCTCCTCTTCCTGTCGGGCCATTTCATTATTCTGTTGTTGAATATACTGCAACCAATTGTGCCAAAGGAGTTGGTTTGCTATAATATGAAAATCTGACCTCATCTCGCAGAGGTCATGGGCAATAAACACCTGACAAGAGGGTGGGCCGATGGAGCTTCACATTCTAATCTTCTCTTAGCACCCTGTTGGTTGGCCGTGTTACCAGGGTCAGCTCGCTTCCCCCTCCCAGTGTTCAGCTCAAGCTAGAAGAGTTTGGAGCTTTTTTTTCCCCTTCCATTCCTCCGCCTGCCTCCCTTCTCTAGCATTGGATTTATTGATATTGACCTTTTGCTGAAATTAAGCGTGTAGATCCCTGAGCAACGAGAGCAAAGTTTAAACCAATTAAAGAGCACTTCACCAATCAGCAAGGCAAGGCTAGCGCTGTCTCACAGGCCGGCCTGGTGAAATTAAAATCATTTGCACTGTATCATACTTGTTCACAGGGCGAACAGTGCCTGAGTAATCTGATTAGGTGAGCCATCTAAAAAAGAGCAAATGATCTCCTCGGGTCTCAAAATATGACGATATAAATGACAATAAGAATTCTGGCACAGTCAGTCTGCCCCAGGGACCTATACAAATATTTCAAAATGATTCCTACGTTGGTGTCTGAATGCAAAACAAATTTAATTACTTTGATCATGCTGTTTAAGTGTATGCAGAATTGCTTCCAATCTAATGGGTTCCAGTGACTTCTTCTTTCCTTAGAAGAACTTGGGAGAGGAAACTCTGCTATTTGAATGGTGCGATAAGATATCATATACATTTATATTTATCAGCATCATGGTAAATGCTAATGCGAAAAAATGCCAGTGTATTTACATGTTAGATAAACATGATTTATTTACTTAACTGAGCTCCTAGTAGGGTTTCTTAGATGTGTGCATGTGTATGACATAACAGTCAAACAGAGGTGTGTCAGCAGGACCATCATTACTCATAATGGAAACTGATATATAGATAATCATCAATAAAAAAATTAGTTGCCACCGCACTGGTTTGAAGTGAATGAGTTTAAGTATGTCAAGGTCTTTTTCATTGTGAGCGAAAGAGGAGCGTGACATTGACAGGATGATTGATGTTTCAACTCTCACCTAGTCATAGTTTTAACTTGTTGAAATTAGATTTTCTACTGTGTGTCTGAGCACACAGGTTGAGGAGCTTAGATATCCGGGCGAGGTCAATAGTAAATGATTTCTACTTTGCATAGAAAGGGTTTTGGGCCTCCTAGACAGGAAGAAAACAGGAAAGCAAGGTTTAAGTCAACCCTAATGTAAAGAAAGATCCCAGTCACTTCCACACAGTGAGGCATACAGCTTATTAACACTGGTATCGGATCGGTACTCGGTAAGCCACGGTATCGGTATGGGGTCTGAAAAAGTCGGATCGGTGCATTCAATCTGACCAAACAACTTGGAAGACAATGAAGAAAGACTAGAACATATGGCCCGGGAATGTTGTGTGATACCTTAGAGGAGGAATTAGCAGAACCTTTTTTTTGCCTGTTGCAATGAAAACATGACCTCGTCAATTTAAGTGTTGTATTTGTCAATAATACTTTCACACAGAATGCAAAGATTACCCAGTGAGAAATAATTTTTCTGAGTGTACCCCCTCCCCCGTGATGACGTTATTAACCGATCGCATTGTGTAGAATGGTTTAAGTTGCACCTATATTTATGAAACAACGACACGGAGGCTCTGTAATCCGAACCAGGACGGGACACCTACTTAATATATTCAACCTGGACAAAGGCGCATAACAGACCCACTCTTTCTGTTCTTACATTTCATGACCGAGACATGCAGGCAAGTATTTTCGTGTAATTTATTTGCCACGCTAATGCCTTTAGGCAGTAGCTGAGACGTCTGTGTGGAGCAATCTAATTCGACATTGAAGCTCAAAATTACTTATTCAGTTCTCATGTCAAGCAGAATTTGTGGGGATCTTGTGGAACCATGAAAGGCCGCCTCTTCGGAAGGGACCAAAAGTATGGTGTCTCTTCCCTGGGTGGCACCCATGCTGCACTCTGATGGTGGCCTTTTTGGAACACACACACACACACTATGAGCAGCCACCAACACAACCTCTCTCATTCTGTGGTTTGAGTTCTGGCAGAGAGCCTAGCAGCCACTTTCCCAAATAATTCTGTTAGTTCCTATTTTCACTACCATGACAATCATTGTTGTCTTTGAAGATGAGGCCAAGCTCCCGTGTCCTTCATGTGTGTCAGTCCTTCCTCACACATCAATCTTATCATTTTAATGCAATTACACCTGCTGTGTTCTAAAATGCTCCTAATATAGATCCCCTTCTCTAATGGCTCCTGAACAGTTGGAGGAGACTGGTCATTGACAGCCATGAATTACCCTGCATGTTGTTACCCTAAGTGAGTCCAATACATGTGCATGGACATTTGCGTTTCTCCCTATATAGCCCTCTTTGTTCATCTAGGTGTAGTTGAGCGAGTTTGAACTTTCCTATTCTGCTCTAAGGCCCAGCTGCTTCCCATGTGATGGATGTGTGTGTTCTGCATACAAACAAGCCTGTCAGTCTAAAAGACACGGTGTACAGCTTAAAACAGCGACCTTCTGTCAGAATACAGAGGCGCCTTTACCAGCGCAATGCAAACAGAGGAAGGGACATGGAACTGTGCCTTAAGTGCATTTCGATTGCAAACGGAGTACTGGGGTTGTAGTTGAGTCTTTTTGAGGGCCAGCAGGGGTGCCCTGCTCAACAGTGCATCAGCAATGAGGCGAGGCTGAGGCTCTCTATCCAACCACCTCTTGTCATCAACTAGCATGGCCTGGCTTATATGTATGTGCATATTTATACCATTTGCCTTTATTCATGAGTTTATTTGTTCCCTTTCTTGTCATGATAAGATGACTTTTGTTGGTGGACTCACTGGCTGTGAATGATCCACTGGAATTGGATCTTTTTAAGTCACATTTAATTTATTTTCATATTGATATAAAAATAACATTTCCATTTTATTTTATTTCCCATGCATTCAGACAAGAAATGTAAGCTAAATAGTCCAGTGGTACAGTTGGTAACAGCTATTTGTATTTATCTGTATTTGTTGAGACAGAAAACATATTTTTACTTGAGATGAGAAAAAGAACAAAGTGGGCACATTTAGGATTCAAACTCAGTAACAGCTGTTTAAGATGCTTAACAGTGATACTCCATTACACCTAATTAATCATGTCTCCCAAACCTTAAGGCATACATGAAAACAGTGTACAATTGTATAGCTTTAGAGACAAACTCAATCAGCAGTGGTAGAACTCCTGAAGAATGTAAAACTAGAAAATAATTCCTTTTAATAACCCCCAAAACATTTACACCAAATAGTTACAGCTGATTCTTATGTTGTATCAGTTCTCCTCAGAATAGTTTCGTGGACTGATACTCGCGGCAAGTAATTATTACCTTTTAATATTGAAAACACGTGTCAAGGTTCAGCATTGGCCGTGTAAATTAATGGCAAATTGGCACTTTTCCAACTTCAGTTTACCTTCAAGGTAAGACTGAGGTAAATATTGACAGTAGCAGTAACAACTGAAACAGTGTCAACTTAGTAATTCAAAAGGAAAAAGAGTAACACAGTTAGAGCTACACAGTGAACACAGCTCTTGACCAGGGAATGCAACATGAAAGCAGTAGTGATGGAGCTTCCTTTGCAGGTATAAACTGGACTTATGCATCCGTTTAATTATATGATTGTCATATAGACTGTTTAAACCGCCAGCTATCAAATTGTTAAACAAAGGGTGGTTCTTTCAATTGCTCTAAAGAGCTGAAATATCATAGTCTCCATATTCCTATGGCCATTTACCAAAGTACCTGTTCATTTGAAAAAAGATTGATGATTTAGTTTGCATTCACAATCTACAGCACAGGATGATGCACATGGTAAACATCAGAACTGATAAACATCACCATGTTAACATTGTCACTGTGTTTATGTTAGGACGTTGACAGCATTTAGCTTATTGCTAAAATACATCCACCAAAAGCTGCTAGTCGTTGTAAGTAGCGCTGTAAGTCTGAAAGTCAGAGATACTAAAGCACGGCGTCTGGCCTTGCTGTGACTTTTCCCTTAATAATTCATATTCAGAATAAAGTAACAGTCAAGCTATTGATTGCTTGTCATCAACTTAAGGGATCCAGATATTTTTTTCTGATGTAGACCGGAGGATACTTGAGCAACTTTTCAATCTACCGTATAAGGGGACACTGCTTATTTGATGTCTAGGCAGGCCTAACATTAGTTCTCCCGTCCCTGGAACTCATTCTTTCAGGTGTGCACATCAAATAAATCCGATCAGAGTCAAACATTAAGAACAGAAATTTATCTCTGAAGTTTCCCCCCCACTGTAACTGTCTGCAAACCAGTCTGCCTGTGTGTCTGTTCTTGTGTGTTTCTTTTGTTATCTCACTGACACCGACAAGAAGTGAAATGTTGCTTGAATATGTTTTGTCTGTCACATGAAAGTGATCACATGTATTAAGAAATCACTGAATCCCACTGTATATCATTTATTTTTTGAAACCACCAGACCTTTTGAGTGCTTTTTTGTAAGGTTTAAAAATGTGTTATATCTCTATTGGAACTGTTTCCCTTTCAACCCAAACCCATGCTGCTAGGCATCCAATGCAAAGCTGCAGGGTGATTCAGTTGGATGTTACCAACCTTCTCATATAACATTGATCGACGCTGCATGGCTGCACAGGAGGCTTAGTATGGACACACTCTGTATGCTTGGCGGTGGAGAGCTCCTGACCTACTATTGACGGTTCTTATACTGGGTGTCACCTTGTGGATCAATTCCCCCACCACAGTAGAAAACTGAATGCCACCCCACTGCTGAAGAGCCGGTGTACACAGCGTGTCAAAATGCCATATGGATGATGAGGGGTGGAAATCTAATCATTACCCAATGCTCCGAATAAATCTGCCCGCAAAGCATTATTCCAATCCAAAACATAATCTCCTAAATGTTTGTATTCATCAGCCCCATCACCTCTGCTAATCTGTGCCTTTGCTTACTTGTCATTGGCATCCTGGACCTAAATGCTGCTTTCCACAAAGTCATGAATATTTAACGTCACTACTGACTCATAGGAGAACGATTTTCATGCCAGCATCGAACAAAAGATTTCCATTTTTTAACATGTAAATATGGCAGAGACAATTACAAAGCAACAACAAGAGGCTTTTATTCCATCAGTGATTCACAACCCTAATCCCTCCTCTCAGGCGATTTGTCCTCCTACTGGTGGAGATTGAAAATGTGACGCGTCTCAAGCTTATGGCCCAAACTGCCATTCCCTATTCATACAGTATTTGTTATTATTTTGTCTGACCTTTATTTTCCCTTGGCCCCATGACAAATCATGTTTAATATGAAATGTCTTGACTGATACAGTTCAATGTGTTTTGAATTCAGAGTGAGCTAAACCTTGCCTGCTCGCATATTCTTGTATAAAATGTACGTTGAGGGCAACTAAATATACTTGCTAATTCTGAAGAAGAGGCATACATTTCTGCTGTAAAATCAAAGCGGGATGTACTGTACCAACTGAGTAATCTAAACTCACAGGAAGGGACTTTTCCAGCTAAGGTGAGAGAGTGAGGCCAGGCTGAACCATCAGACCTTGACCTCTCTTCATTATCCCTGAGTGAGACTGGGTTGACTACAGTTCCCCAATCAGGGGGACTGTGGAGGTTGGAGCCATGATGAATCACTACAGGGTGTGTTGCATGTGCTAAAATACACAGGTGCACTCAGTGGTTATCTGAAATGTGACAATGGTCACGGGATGCCTTGAAGGATCGTTAGAGAAAGGTTATTATAACCTGGTTCTATTAACAGGGTATGAGCTATTATCATTATGCAAATTAGTTGTGGGAATTTTTTTATTTGGTGCACTACGCTCTAGTCTAATGTCTCGTAAATAAAGACCAGCATGTCAAATATACATTGACATTTACTTGAATTTGGGGTATGATTAAAGTCTATGGTGTCAAATACAATCAACCAAACAGATACAATTATGTGAAGGAGATGTGTATCAGTATTACATTATAAATCTGCCTGAATGTCTGTTCTAAGGATGTTTTATTTTTCTCCCTTTGTTTATTTTAATTAAACAATAACTCCATCTCAGTGTAATTACAACACTAACCAAATTCAAAAAAGGCAAAGGGTGTAGTGAATCCCATTTCATTTGTCTGAAAAATGTTCCTTGTTGTATCCCTAATGAGAAAATTGATTTTTATTTGACACATTGACTTCTGTTTCTTTATTTTGTCCTAACAAATTCCACCAACTGCAAGGCGTTGGCTAGGAAGAAAGACGGTGCCTTCAGATGTGGTTCAGCAGCTGTGTATGATTCTGCATTCTCATACTTTAGCGTATACATTATGCAGCGATTCGTCCCGCAGTGATTCAATAATATACATGCCACACTGTGTCACTGCTTCAGGCATTGAAAAACTACTCGCACCTTGTAAAACACTTTGCTTTGTTAAAATGATACGTGTACATGCAAAATGTAATATACTAGGTTTCAAAACCCAAAGTATGTATCATGAAATCATACTATGCTTAGTGTCCGCACATTTCTATTAAAATCGAAAATTTATGGGATTCACCAACTTTTTCCTGTATGGGGTTGTGACGACCCTCCTCCCATGCCCTAGGTGTCACTGTTTCGATCCTCTGTTACAGGCGCTGATTGGCGGGTCGTCAGCCGGGACGAGCCACAGCTGAGCCGGTGTGGCCTGGCCATAAAAAGGCCTCTGCGTTAGGCTCACTCTGGCTGGGGGAGGACATCCGGTGTGTCGCTAACACTATTTGTCTTTTGATTTGTACCTTTGTTTCCCTACCGTCACTTTAGTTAGTTTTACGTGTTATTGTTCAAATAAATAGCTCTTTGTTGGCATCTGCTTGTCTGTCTCCCTGTTTTGTTGCAGCCAGGGGTACAAAATGTCTGTGAGTTACATTTAAAATCAATACTTTTGCATATTTGTAGGCAGATATCATATTCGGTCCAAATAGCTTCTGTATGAAGTAGACTCCACGTTCTTCACCGTGCACATTGTTTCCGTAGTTTGACTTTTCAAGCACTTTGAGGCTTTAGTTGTTCAGCTGTGACTCACCTTCTCTTACTTACCGTGGATCTGCACCAAAGCGCCCCAGCCACATGGTTGGAAGGCAGGATGGATTCTCCCTGGCCCTCCTTTTTCTCCTCGTCTCTGTGCCACTTGTTTTTGTTCGACTAAACAACGTGCAAGTGTGGTTCACCTTCAACTAACGTGATTGACAGAACACCTCTTCGCCGCCTCTCTCTCTCCTCTCACAGCTCTGTTCATCCTGCTGGCATCCTCCAAACTCTCTCTCCCTAGAAAGGATTAAGCCTGGGAGGACAGCAATTGCTCTGCTTTACCTGGGAGCAAATAACTCCAAACTTATATCACTTAGCAGATATATTCAATGCTGATGATCGTTATAACTGGATATATTTTCAGTAAATATGCAGCAATAATGGTGCATTGATTTGAATGCATGGAGTGTGCTCACTCAGTAAATAGCACATTCAGAGCAGTATCATTGAGGGCTTAGTGCTCCCTGAAACTCCATGATCAAGCCGTTATGTAGATTAAGTCAGATTTACGAAAACAAATACACATGAGCTATCAATGTGCATGGACACCCCATTCATAGCTGAACATTTTATAATGTAATTTTTAAAATGGTGATAGCAAAGACTGTAAACAGAAGGAAATTGAAATATGATTGAAAGATAAAGAATAACCCCATAGTTCTATTTTTTTTTTACACTGTCATATTTTACTCTGCTGATATGTGATCAGCAATAGGGTACTACGCTATTCTAACAGTAAGGAAACACTGTTCGAAAGGGAACAGACTTACACAAGACTGGGCTGGAAAATAAATGAAACCTCTTCCAGTCCTCGTTTAAATGTTGTGGATGTTAGTCTACTTTGCGGTCACCCTCCCAACATTAGGATATTGGATTGCAGGTGCAAAACAGTAATAGCACAAAAGTATAGCACTTAAACATAGTAAAGGGGGTGGCAGTAGCTCACGGGGGATGAGTGGTCGTCCTGCAACCACAAGGTAGCCGGTTCGATCCTCAGTCTCCCTATAGTTTGCATGTCAAAGTGTCCCTGAGCAAGACACTAAACCCCCAGTTGCTCGCCGGTGCGTCACTAGGGGCAGCCCACTCCCTAGAAATACTAAGGATGGGTCAAATGCAGATAATACATTTCCCCACTGTGGGACTAGTAAAGGGATTATTCCTATTCCTAAAAGTCAGTGTTTACATTTTGTTGCGTGGAAACACTGCACATCTGGAAAATGGTCATACCTGAACCCTTTGTGGCAACCTGGGGGACTTGGAGGCAAGATTCAACGGGAGACTCAGACAGTAGTACTTTATCAAAAAGTGTTGTTTAATAAATAGGTTTGGGGTAAAGGGGATAGGGTTAAACTTAACAAAAGATTCCTCCCGGTTGGGGTCTTTGGTCTTCGGCCTCACACAATGCTTCCTTTGCCCTGTGTGGGCAGATCAGAGTACAAGGGTTTAACTCGCGTCCGTTGCGGCTCCTCTCCAGAGCTTCAGGGGATCCTCCTAGCCTCCTGTCCAGTCGGCTCCCTCTAATTACCTGATGGGCTGCAGGTGTGTCCAATGCCATGTGCCGATTGGCTGCAGCACCTGCACTGGGAAGTACATTCCCTCGATCACCTCCCCCAACCTGAGCTTTGGGATCCGCCCCCTGCACTCTGACTGCTCCTCCTTTCCTCCTGGTTTGCCACACCTTCAAGAAAAAAAGATCCTATCTGTAAGCGGTTTTGCTTGGTGAGGTTCATAGTTAGTTGGTTAGTGTGATGCATTATTAACTTTGTTTTTTGTTGATGTTTTTAAAGTTATATAGAGTTCCTCTAAACACAATTTTGTAATCCATTCATGATTGTTGGAGCCGTTCTATGAAGGGCTGACCTTCTGATATACAGTACATTGGATATCCTGTTCTGAGAACCTCTGTTGATGGTCCTTCCAAGATACTATGTATATGTGATATATATGAACATGTGATTTCTTCTAAACTGAATTACTTTTACATTATTAGCGTGGGTAGTGTATATTGAAAGATACTGTATTGGTTTTTCATAATGATATCCTGAGGCTGCAATGGCAGAGTCCTTCTTGTCCAATCTGGCATTTTCAGCCCTGAATACCATAAATCCTGTTTCCTCAGTTGCAACACTGTGCACACATTTCACCATGCATACATTTCATTCCATTCTCATGAGCTCAGTAGAAACAAATCTGCGCCAGACAGGAAATCATATTTGCATAACACTGAATGGTGTCGTCAAAAATAAATCCAGAGCTCTTGATCTTCAAGATCTTTGTTAGTTGCCAATTTTTGTAAGATCTGAGGCTCGCCGTGTTCTCAACCACATGAAAACGGAGCACTGGGAACACAAGCATGTACCGAGATCAAGACATACAGAATATGGTGTAATTTTTCAGAGACCTTTCATGGGACTGTTCAACCTCCCCTTCGATAACAATTCTGTTTGAAGCATAGTAGACAAAAGACTCAGAATGTTTAATCTTCGGGGCTCATTTGGGACTAGTAAATATCAGGCAGCAAAGCTGTGTTAATGTTTGGTTTTAAAGAATGACTCTGATGCCAGGCGGGTCGGCTGCGTTGTAGCTACGCTGTGGAAATGTATTTTGCGAGACATGGTGTCAGGACAAACACATTAGCAAATATTTGGTTTTATGTGATTGTTTGGCCTTGGCTAGCCTTTCAATTTATGGTTGTTTTGTTTGTTGTTTTGGCACAAGAGCCAGAGGCTGTAGTTCCAGGCATAAGGAAATATTGCACATTGTTGCTTATTCTCTTCCACACTGTTGGCAACATTTTCCGGTGAAATATAGCTGAGACATGCTCAAAAAGCATAGTGGATGAATTATGTCATCAAAACGATTTACATGTGTTGGAAACTATGAATATAATGCTCCTCTATTGACATAGATGTCTGTCTGCCTGTGTGTGTGTGTGTGTGTGTGTGTGCATTGTCTCATTGGTGTGACATGCACTCTGCAGTATCACTCTTTCAGCTGTTGAGTTTCTGCACCTTACAATAATCCAGGAAGGAAAAAAGCAAATCAAAAAGAACTAAAAGTCAGCTTTCTTTTTTCTTTTTTTTTCTCAAACACCTCTTCATATCATCTGCGGATGATTTGTGTGGAGTGATGAGATTGATTGTATAACTTTATGTTTCCAGCAAAGGTCTTGATAGTATTATAATACAAACTATAAACGTAGTTGCTGCTGAATAAAGAAATAATAATAATTACAAAAAATATATATATAAAAAAACAAAATCCAACCAAATTATTGTGATAAGAGTGTATACTATATGATGGAATGGTTTCTAAACATGTGGACAACTTTAAATACTGCCTGTATAGGTTGATTAACATTTTAATATTTACTGGTGAAATTTTTGGTCTATTGAATTTGGATGTAAAAGTATGAATAATCCTATTTTTGCAGATTTTCCAATCATATTCCAATTTGGGATGTCCAATCAAATTCCTACTCACGGAAATCCTCGTCACTGTTAAGTCTGCTGTTGGTAAATTTTCACAAAATTCAGCAGCCTCAATTTATTGTTGAGGCTAATTCCAAGAAATGATAGAATCTTCAATGGGACATTTTGAAAGGGAAACTGTGTGATGTGATGAAAGATGGGGATCAGTTCTTACAACCTTACGTTTTTTCAATCTCAAAGTAATCAAATAATTTAACATACTGTTAATCAATTGTACCTGTAATCGTAATGTTTTGTTTGGTAGGACCTCATGGCTTACAGCGGCATTTGAACCATGCAGCATGGATTGTATTTAATATGTTTTTAAATATCCAGTTTATTTTTCATATTATCTAGATCAAAAATATTAAATAGTTGTAAAAATAAAAGAAATAGCTGTTCCATCTTAAAGGTCATCCCACCTTAAGTGAGCCTGGGCCGTTGTTGTTGCTAACTTCGTAGCTAACCCCCTTCACTTTAGTCAGTAAGTGACAAGATGCACTTGTTGTAAACTTAGTTATCAAATCAAGAAATACAGTAGTAACTTCATAGCAACTCTAATTTATATTGTTATAATCACAATGTATCAAACATAATAACAACATGAAACAAGATAATCTGTCGCTCCATTCGGCTTTATTAAGCTTTAAAGTGAGTTTCAGCTCATTATTTAACTGAACTTTACTATGTCGGTTCTCTCTCACCGCTCTCATATGTTCCGGTTGCAGCAGCCAGCTGTTTTCAGCACACACAAAAAACACTAAAACTCATCACTGAGACACAGTTAAAGACTAGCTGGTGAACATAATGGAGCATGTAGCAGCTAAATAGCCAGATATTTCCCTCAGGAGTTCATAGAGACCAAAAACAGAGCTAAAAGAGAATGAATATTGGATTTACCTTCATCAGGTGGCCAGACACACAACACCAAAATGAGCATATGTGCTTCTTACTGCTTAGTGTATATAATAATACGTTTGATGAGAAACATTAGTTAGCTAGCGAGCTGGCTGACATGTTCACTATATCTAATGATACATTGTCTCATTATTTATGCTCAATGAACAAATATTGTAAGTCTCTTACGACTCCACCACTGCAGTTTTGGAGTAAATTCTTATTGCCGGGAAGCTGACAACCATCGTGTCCAAAGCAGTTTTAATGTCCTACTGTAGGTAAGTTAACAACACAAAGATAGGTGTTAATTATGTGGATAATTGAAGAGAAAATGGCGTCAAAATGTCTGCAATCAAATACTGTTACCAATACATGTGATGAGAAAAATGGTAATAGTTGGGCAGGCTCGTCATGCCCATTGATGACTGTAAAACTCTCAAGTTAGTCCCAATGAGCTTAAGCAAGAATGCCTGTGTCCTACCATCTGATTTGCACCTTGGGCTATTGGCTTCTTTATAGTTTCCACCAGTGAGAATAATGAGTATGGGTATGTACTGCTACTCGACATACCAAACTATGGCAAACGTGAGCTGTGAGTAACACAGTTGAAAATATTTTCCCTGTTGGCCATAATAAACCCTGTAGTTGTTTTGTATATTGAGGAATATTTAATAAATTGTTAAAAGTAAACTTCGCAATGTGCATTGACATTTTAAAACATACTCCCGGAACACACAAAGCACTGAGTGTTAAGTTTCCCTGCAATGAAAAGGCATGCTAATAATTAAGGATCGCAAAATGTTTTAAAATCTGATTTCATAATGAAAAATGTCAATACTAGCTACTTTAATAATTCATTCGATGTTTAAGTGTATCTCTTTTAGATCTAAATAGCTATGTTTGTTGTGAATCAGTGTAACTGATGCACCAATTATATATTTTTCAGTTCGTAATTTTAAAAAGAATACGGTTATGCCCTAAAGACCAAGAGGTCTGAAATTGAACACTGTCCCCTTTCCTTTAGGCAGCCTTCCTCGCTCCCTTCTCTCCCTTCTCTCCCTTCTCTCGCTCTCATAGTCACAGATATGTTGAAGCAGGTCCTAGCTCTTCTTAGAAACCTTTGATATAAGTTCCCCTTGGCAAGTAAGGAGGTTATGCAAATATGGATGAATGGCTACTGAGAAAGTAGATTCCATACAGCAATGGGGACATGTGACCTCTCTGCTGCTCTCAGGATGGCTTAAAGGCCCCACACTGTGGTGGATTTACTGAGCACCCCCCACCCAATGTAAATGTATAATGCATATTGAAGGCATAAGGTGTTTGTGTTCTGCTTTGGGAGGCATTACGCCAAAGGGTGGACTTTTTTTTTTATCCTAGTGGCATGGCTGCTTGAATGGCAATGTTGGTCTGTCTGGCAGTCGGTCCATCAACTTTTGAATGTATTAAGACAACATTTTGTGCATGCATTCATGAACCCCAGAGGGTTACACGTAATGACTAACTTGTGAGTTGTCAGAGTGGAAGCTGATGAACCTGAGTGTCTTGGTAGACAAGACGCACAGGGAGCTGCTTCTGCAATATAAAGAAGCAAAGCATAAATGAAATTGTAAAAAAAATAATCCATTCGCAAAGGCTGTGTTTTCCAATATGGTGATTTCTTCCCTTGGAAAACATGAGTAATGTTTTTCGAAGTGAGTATTGATCTTTTATTTATAACACTGGAAATAATGAGCCAACACACATAGCTGTTTTTGGGACTTTTTTAAATCTTTTTAACCAGATAAAAGTGATGCTGAGCAACAAGTATTGTTATTCTTACCATATTTCGGTTTACGGTTTGTTTCACCACTACATTCCCTTGGCTGCCTTGGGCTGCAGTTGGACACGAGGGAGATTGAGCAGTTCCGCTTCGGCTACTGTGTTGAAAACTTAGCAGGCAGCATTGCCTCGTAAGGAAGCACAGTGGTGCATTTGCATTTCTTTAATATCCTTATTGGCATAACTTCAGAGATCTGTGAAAGGTTGAGATCTGGGAGATTGAATGACTTTGAAAGATAAAACCTCATCTTAACCGTGATCTTTGTCTGTCGAGGATTCTCAATCAGGTGCAGCATTTCATATTTTGAACAAAGCCATGGCAAGTGTTTTTTTTTTAATCAATATTGTGACCTATTTCTCTTATCAACACACTGTACTAACAGACTTATGACATGATGGATCATGGGATGAAAAGGCTGTCAGATGACTGAAGATCTAATCTTTTTACATGTTTTATATGAACTAAGAATTAGCAAAGATAACAAACATTGCCTTTGCCACAGCAGGATTTGTTTGAGAGTCTCAAGCATTTTTAAAGGCTTCTGACTAAATATGCTTAGTTTGCAAATCTGATCTGTGACCCAGTTATGAGGGAAATTATTCTGGATTTACAGTGGAGTTTAATGCATCACACAGTGAGCACAGTAGGTATTTACTATGTACAACTCACTAAGATCCCCAATGTAATATTCTCGGCTGTAACATGCTATACAAAAATAATTAGTTTCACAGCAGCTTTCATCACATGAAACCACTGATTCTTAATTTTCCCTTTTCTTCCGGCAGTCTTTATGGTGATCTTTAAGTTGTGTCTCCTAATGTCAAGTTGTGTAACAATGATAATTTTTAAGGCACTTTAGATGCAAAGCACTGCCAACACCTTTCAGGGGGTAAAATGAGAAAGGAGATTGTAATGGAGTCTGTCCCTTTCCCCAGGGACAGTAAATCCATGCGGAGCATATTTGTCTGAAGGTCCCTTTAAATACAATTGAAGTGTTCAGAATAGTTTCATCTTAGCGCCGCTGTATTTGTGATGCTTAACATATTGTCATCTTCATTAAAATGAAGACGCCGTTTAATGAAAAGTGTTTGCATGAGACTGAAGTATAAATGAATAAGTAAACCTTTCAACATTTGTATTTATTTCAAAGGATTCAATGTATTGTACTGTTCAGAATTAGATGAGCTAGAAGCTTCTTTCACACTACACCCAATGTGTCACAGTGTGACAACTCTGTCTGTTCTCTGTGTAAGAGTATTTATGTTGGGTCTATAGGCCAAAAGCTGTGTGAGACTGTACTTAGCACAATAGTAGTTTGACCTAAATGCTAAGATTAGCATGACAACATGCAGGTCTAATGTTCACTATACTGTATATACAACGTACAGGATGAAAAGCAAATTATTACAATTCATCCTGAGGAGGACATGAATGAATGTATCAAAGGGCAATCCATTGAATAGTTGCTTAGACATTTACTCAAAATGAATAACCAAAGTCATTAAGATAAAAATAAAATAAAAATCCCTGTACATCTAGAAGATGCACAAAAGCTCATGAGATCATGGAGGTCAGTAGGCTTTCTCCTACATTGCCATACATAGAACAGTGCCGTGGGCACGACTAAAAACACATTTAGTAACATATATGCTTTATCATTTACTAAAGTGTTACCATTTAATTGGGATGTCCCAATGAAGCTTGGAGATGGTTCCTTCCAGATACTTTTAATTCTGATGTGCTTGCACATTTCCCTACAATCAATCCATCAATTGATTTAATGGTTTCTCTACATCAGAGCCTCCATGACTACTATTATAAAAGCAATTTCAGCCCTTGTGTCTAAAACTTCTCCAAAGAAGTAATTAGCTAGAGAACCCCAGTACCGCCCAATTATCTCATCAATTAACTTTCTAAAAGCAAGTGAGGACTTAATTAGGTAAGTGTCTATATTGGTAAGATGTTCTAACCCAAAGCTGTCAACCCCACAAGTGATGATGCAGTCCAGTGTGCTTTTCACCACTTCCCCCGAGGTCTGGACCACCATCGTGTCTATCTCGCCCTAATGCAATTCCTCTGTTGATCCACTGCTGTCACCTTGCTCCTCAAGTAAGCCTCTACCTCGCAACCAATACTAGTGATGCACTGGAAATCTCTTCAATTTCAAAAGGGCTTTTGTTGTTGAATCTCCAGGGTCCAAGAAATGTCTTTCTGATTCTACACTGTAGTGTAGGAATTCCACACTCACTGTAGTTTAGGAATCAGATAGAGGGCCAAAACAAATCACAAGTAATGAGCTCATGGCTTGCATGCAAATGTGCCTATACTTTATAGTATACATGTAGTCACATACAGTCTCTATTTTACAGTAAAATGGCCATACAATGCATATGTGCCCACATTAAAGTGGATTTGCCCAGAACTCACACTCATGAAGAAGTGCTGTGGTTTATTAAAAATCCAACTGCATAGCCATATTTATTGATTTGCACTTTGCACCCCTATTGACCTTTAATCAGTGTAAGCTTTACCCAACCCAATTCTCAGCTGATACCATCTGCATGTTTTAATTTTGGCATGATTTGAATGTTGAGTTGCTGGCTGGATCAATAAGTCCTGAATAAATCAGGGCTTTATTCACCTAGCAATAAACTGATTCAAGACTAAAATATGTAATAATAAGTGAACATTTTTGAACGGTTTGGAGATACACAATTGTAATGCTGTTTTGACCTTTTATTTTATTAAACAGAACTCTGGACTCAAGGATACAAAACATAAACTCTGCTCATTACACTGGACTTTATAAAGAGTTGACCCTTTCTCTCGGCCAAAGAAGAGTGGGATACAGCTATTCTATATGCAAACATTATTCATGTTACGTTTCATCTGTTTTTGTTTAGGCTCAAATCAAATTGACTTTAAAGCTGCCACGTGTAACTTTAATCTTGTGTCGATGTTTGTGATCCCTGTGGACTAATGCGGTAGTGTTTCCAATTTCTTTACCTTTTAGTTTTTGCAATTTTACTGCAGCTGGTTCTACTGGTTCTGGTTCATGCGCACCACCCTTCTCTTCAGCAGGCCCAGCAATATGGCCATGTCCTTCAGCAAGGTGGTGTCCGTTGGCTTCAACAGGCTTCAGCTCTGCTCCTAGGACGTGTAAAAGTCGCTACATAGGTCTCCGCTTTTCGTCGGAGCACCGAATGCGGATCAAAGGCAAGCTGGAGTCTGAGCTGAAGGAGTGAACCTGCATGTTTTACTGAGTTTACGTGAAATCCAACCAGGTAGCACTAATGACATTACCTTGCACGGCAGCTGGATTCTCGCGATTATCCAGGTGACTCAGTGACTGAAGCACTTATGGCGTATAACAGTCATCAACATCGGAAAAATTAAGCGTGGGGATTGGATTAAGTGAGGCGGACCTCGAGACAATGTGGTCTAGCCTGGTTTACGTTGTGGCCGGAAAGGGAAAATCACCCTACGTCACACCACCCGCCTTTATGGCATTTGACGAATCCGCAGAGACCTGGAGCGCATTTGACTTTTGACTCTACAATCACGGGTCAAACAACTAAACTCTGAAACTCACACATATTACGCTTGAATAGTTGCACTAAGTGATTACATGCATGTTTTTTGTGGAGGACTTGGTGAAATATGCCATTAAAAACGTAGGCACCATATTTGATCATACGCCTGTTTTTTGGACATATGGCCTATGCAACTAACAAGCCATACAGTGCATTTTCTTTACAAATAAGGCAATACAGCTTAGGACTTTGTTTTAATATTTGTTTTAATGTTGCCAAACTGTTGTATAACACTATACAGTAATTCAGAGAGAAGGTTAACCCATTTCTAGAAATATTCAAGCTATAAATAGTGAATGAGGGATTTGTCAGTTTATGACCTTATAATAGTTGTTTTATTCCATGTGTTTTTAATTTTTTAGGAAGTGTCTGCTTGTGTTGTAGATGAGGAGGCAGACTATTGTCGTGCTAGCCCACCCTGCCATCAGTGATGATGAAGAAGAAGGCCTAATGTATGAAGGTCTAATGTTGTGGCCTGATGTTGTTGATGTCAAAGTCAAAGTCAAAGTCAGTTTTATTTGTCACTTCTTCCATATTGTGCAAACATACAGAGGACCTGAAATTATGTTTCTCTACTGTTTGAAAAAAAAGTGCAACATTTAAAAAAGTAAAAAATAGACAACATATAACATATACACATATAAACAACATCTAAACTAGACAACATATAACATATAAACAACATATAAACATAGTGCAGAAACATAAAGTAAAAAATAGACAACATATAACATATAAACATAGTGCAAAGACATATAAACATAGTGCAAAAACATATAACATATAGTGCAAAAACAGATTAGGAAACTATTTAAGTGTGCGTTAATAGCAGCGGTCAGACAGTTTAGCAGCAGAGTCTAGATGTGGGAGTGGTGAGGTAGAGAGTTCAGCTTCCTGACAGCTTGGTGGATGAAGCTGGTTGACAGCCTAGTGGTGCGAGCCCGGAGGCTCCGGTATCTCCTCCCAGAGGGCAGGAGGCTGAAGAGACCGTGTGAGGGGTGGCAGGAGTCGCTCACAATCGTGGTCAGAGTGATGCTGCTCGAGGTGTTGTTGCCGACGCGTACTGCTTGTGGCCTCTCACTGAGAAAGTCCAGCAGCCAGTTACACAGCGAGGTGTTGAGCCCCAGCTGGTCAAGTTTGCAGATGAGTTGTTGTGGGATGATGGTGTTGAACGCTGAACTAAAGTCTATGAACAGCATTCTCACATGAGTCTTTTTTGTCCAGGTGGGTGAGGGCTGGGTGGAGAGCAGAGCAGATTGCATCCTCCGTGGACCGTTTGGCACGGTATGCAAACTGGAAAGGGTCCAGTGTGGGGGGGAGAATGGATTTGATGTGTGACATGACTAGCCGTTCAAAGCACTTCATTATTATGGGGGTAAGTGCCACTGGACGATAGTCATTAAAGCAGGACGGAGTGGATTTCTTTGGCACAGGTATGATGGTGGTGGCCTTGAAGCATGATGGAACAACAGCTTGTCTCAGAGAAGTATTAAAAACATCCGTGAAGACATCCTTAAGCTCCTCTGCGCAGTCCCTCAACACACGACCAGGGATGTTGTCTGGACCTGTTGCCTTGCGGGTGTTGATAGTGGAGAGAGTCCTCTTCACGCTGGCAGCAGACAGGCACAGAACCTGGTCATGGGGAGGAGGCGGCGTCTTGTGTGGACGAGTGCTGTTCTGTGCTTCAAACCGTGCAAAGAAGCTGTTGAGGTCGTTTAGCAGAGAGATGTTGCTGTCGCAGGTCTGTGGCGCGGGTTTGTAGTCTGTGATGGTCTGAATGCCCTGCCACAGGCTCCGTGTGTCTCTGCTGTCTTGAAAGTGACAGGTTATCTTATTTGTGTAATCCTGTTTAGCTTTCCTGATGCCGTGGGACAGGTTGGCTCTCGCTGTTCTCAGGTCCGTTTCGTCCCCAGCTCTGAAGGCCTTGTTTCTGGCCCTCAGCAGCCGATGGACTTCCCCTGTCAGCCACGGCTTCTGGTTAGCCCGAGTGGTGATGGTCTTTACGTGGGTCACATCATCCATACACTTACCGATGTAAGAAGTAACAGTGTCTGTGTACTCCTCAATGTCTGTGTGGTTGTTATATGTGGCTGCCTGCTTAAACATTCCCCAGTCTGTTGTGTCAAAGCAGTCTTGGAGAGCGGAGGAAGCCCCCTCTGGCCACACCCGGACCCGCTTCAGAACCGGTCTGGAGACTTTTACTCTGGGTCTGTATGCTGGCATTAGCATGACGGTGATGTGGTCAGAGAGTCCTATGTGGGGTAGGGGGGAGGCCTTGTACGCTCCTTTGTGTGTGGTGTAGACCAGATCCAAAATGTTGTCCCCCCTTGTTGGGAAATCAACATGCTGGTGAAGTTTCGGAAGAACAGTCTTGAGATTTGCATGATTAAAATCTCCAGCAAAGATGGTGAAGCCGTCTGGGTGAGCGGTCTGTTGTTCGCTGATGGCCTGGTCATGGGGAGGAGGCGGAGTCTTGTGTGGACGAGTGCTGTTCTGTGCTTCAAACCGTGCAAAGAAGCTGTTGGGGTCGTTTAGCAGAGAAATGTTGCTGTCGCAGGTCTGTGGCGCGGGTTTGTAGTCTGTGATGGTCTGAATGCCCTGCCACAGGCTCCGTGTGTCTCTGCTGTCTTGAAATGTTCCAGTACCAGCACGTGTTTTAATCTTTTAATCTCTAAAAGTGATGTCATAAAAGTGATGTCATAATGTTATGAAATACATGTTCCTTTCACCTTGTGTGTATTTCTTGTATTTTTTATATAAACACTTCTTGTATTTATTTTTACCACAAATTGGCAAGGAAATATATGGAAGCCTGTTTTTGACACAAAAAAAGAGTCATAATTATGAGATAAAAAGTCTTAATTATGAGATAATAAAGTTGAAATGATGAGATAGAAAGTCATAATTATGAGATAGAAAGTCATAATTATGAGATAGAAAGTCAAAATGATGAGATAAAAAGTCATAATTATGAGGTAGAAAGTTTTTTTGGGGGGCGGTAACGGTCTTCCATTGAACAAATATGGTAACTTCGTTGATGTTAATTTTCTATCTAAAAATAAAAAATGTTTTAAATTGTGACAACAGTAAATGAGTATTGTTATGCCCTCCAATAGCACTCTAGGGTTGACATTTTGAATTTCAAAGTATTTCAATAGGTGACCTATAAAGGGTTTTAATATTAAGTTTCTGGACACCTTAAGCTCAAAGATTAAAATAGTTGAAGTATAGCACAACTGGAGCAACTAGGAAAAGAACCACCTGAGTAGTCAACTTCATGGACAACAAGAGCGTGCAGATCCCGAGAGCAGACTGTTTCAGGAGAAACTTGTTCAGCAACGGCCTGACCCTGCTTGGATGCCACTGTGGACCTCCTTTCCTTCGTTGCAGATTTTCTGAGTGATATGCTTGCACCATCTCATACATAAATAACAATTAGGATTAAAGAACAACAACAAAAAACAGATTTTTAAAGATGTATGACCATCAAGTTAGGATTTCCACTGAAACGCAAAGAGTCAGTTCTTTAAGTTCAAGAAGACGTTATCTATGTATCTACTATTCTCTAAGAAAAACATGCATATGGCTTTGAGTCATCAAGATCATGATAGGGCTGATATTCCTGGACCACAGTACTGCAGTAAGCATCCTAGAATGTCAACAGACATGCAGGCCCATCAAGGTGCTACACATTTTTCATTTATAGCAGACAGGGAATCAGAGAACCCACCCTTCGAACTCCAGTTACACATTGTCTTCTGCTGCCCCCACTTCACTGTCTGCATGCCTTTCATCCCATCCTCTTGGAGAGGGACAGCGGATTCTCTTTCTTCTGCTCCTCGGCCTCTGTTTGATCTCTGTAATTCAGCTAATGAGGCTGGGCCTCTGGCAGGCAGCTGGCACACACACTAAAGGCAACAGCACTGAGATGTGCCCCTAGATCTCAGTTAGCCGCATAGCGCCACCCCATCTGACTCAGCAGCCAACTTTGAAACATCCTGGGCCCCGTTGAACAAGGTGGAAAAATCACACTTAATTACCTGCCACTGGAAATTCAGCAGAATTTAGAAATAATGGAATGTAGGTCAGCTTGATCTCAGCAGTAAAATTACAGAGAGCTGCAAGTTGAACCTGTCAATGAGATGCCAGCAAATGCATTCAACTCTTAATTGTTTACATGTTTAGAGTTCATAGTGATGTATCTTATTTTGCCAACGAAATAGAGAACTGGGCAATTTGTTCAACTTGATGAGGTAGTGCTCAAATGTACTCCTGTGAAGAAAGAAAATAAATGAATGAAAATTATGTTTACATTTTAAATGCACAGTCAAGTGTCCCATCGGTCACACCCTTTTATCAAATATGTGGTGTCCTCATCAATTATATTTTGGCTTATGTCAGCAGCAACCTACATTCTCTGAAAAATATATTTGTACACCGCGTTCCACATTATTAGGCAAATTGTATTTAAGGGTCATAAACATTCATTTTTTGGTTTTTCAATGAAACTCATGGATGGTATTGTGTCTCAGGGCTATTTGGATGATTGAAATCATCCAAATAGTAATAATAATAATTAGTTTGCCAGGTGAGCCCAATCAAAGGAAAACTACTTAAGAAGGATGTTCCACATTATTAAGCAAGCTACATGTTTCAGGCAAAATGGGGAAGAAAAAGGATCTCTCTGCTGCTGAAAAGCGGCAAATAGTGTAATACCTTGGTCAAGGTATCACAACATTGGATATTTCCAAAAGAATTGCGCGTGATCATCGGACGGTGAGGAAATTTGTCACCGATTCACAGCACAAGCGGGTTCGTTCAGACAAAGGCAAAATAAGGAAGATTTCTGCCAAACAAATGCGTAGGGTTAAGAGAGCAGCCACTAAAATGCCATTGAATAGCAGCAAACAGGTGTTTGAAGCCGCTGGTGCCTCTGGAGTCTCGCGAACTTCAAGATGTAGGATGCTCAAGAGGTTTGCAAGTGTCCTTAAACCTGTTATTCGGCCACCCCTAAACCAAGCTCACAAGCAAAAAAGGTTGCAGTGGGCTCAGGACTACATGAAGACTAACTTTCAAACTGTTTTGTTTACGGATGAGTGCCGTGCAACCCTTGATGGTCCTGATGGATGGAGTAGTGGATGGTTGGTGAATGGCCACCATGTCCCAACAAGGCTGAGACGTCAACAAGGAGGTGGCGGAGTCATGTTTTGGGCCGGAATCATGGGGAGAGAGCTGGTAGGCCCCTTCAGGGTCCCTGACGGTGTGAAAATGACCTCGGCAAAGTATGTAGAGTTTCTGACTGACCACTTTCTTCTGTGGTACAAAAAGAAGAACCGTGCCTTCCGTAGCAAAATCATATTCATGCATGACAATGCACCATGTCATGCTGCAAAGAATACCTCTGGGGCATTGGCTGCTATGGGCATAAAAGGAGAGAAACTCATGGTGTGGCCCCCATCTTCCCCTGACCTTAACCCTATTGAGAACCTTTGGAGCATCATCAAGCAAAAGATCTATGTGGGTGGAAGGCAGTTCACATCCAAGCAGGTGCTCTGGGAGGCTATTATGGCATCCTGCAAAGACATTAAAGCAGAAACTATCAAAGAACTCACAAGTTCAATGGATGCAAGAATTGTGAAGTTGATATCAAAGAAGGGGTCCTATGTTAACATGTAACTTGACCTGTTAAGATGTTTTTGAATCAAACTTTTCTTGATTTCAGTAAATATGACCTCCTAATGCTGCAAATTCAACAAATGACAATTTTTTGTTCTTTACAACCTATAAAATATCTTGAAATTCTGCATAATAATTTGGAACACTGCATTTTGAGTTTTTTATTTTTGAAAAAAATACTGTTATCATTAGGAGGTTTGTTCAATAGAATTTGACTTATACTCTAACAGTTGATGACTTGAAAATGATACTGACTGACTGTGCATTACTATTTAGGAAAATCTGAGCAAAGTGTAATTTGCATAATAATGTGGAACGCGGTGTAGTGTGGAATATGAAATGTGCCAGACAGATTTGTCTCCGGAGTGCTGTGGAGGGCTGGGGAACATCTGAGTCAGCGGTCTTTGAGGCAAATGCAAACCTCTCAAAAATGTAAATCTTTGATTTCTTCCAGATTAGTGGGTCTCAAGCTGAGCTGTAGATGCAGAAACACAAGTAGCGGGCGGCCATCCTGCTCTGTCACTTAAGCATCTGATTAAATGGGAACCTGATAATGTATCCTCTTATTGTTGTTTTTTTGAGAGGACAACCCTTGCTGATGTTATGAAAGATGTTTTTCGCAGCTTTTTTTGTCACCAATATTTTGATGTCGATGCGGCACATATGCAATATGCCCCCCGATTTAACAATGTGCACAGATGTCTTCAGCACTACCCAAAGATATGTTTTTGGCACTTTGTCTGCATAGTTCATATTGGCAGTCTTCTCACAGTGGCCCCCTTACAAATTAACTGCAATGGTGTCGCTCACAGCAATGAAAACAAAATAGCGTATCTGGGACTGGGTAGAGGATGACGTCCTCATTGTTGATATTAATGCCATGTCTACTTGCTGTGGTAGCCATCTGACCTGAGGTTTGTTCACTCAAAGGGAAAGCTTCCAGCCTCTTTGGAGTGAGAGTATAGGAGCCGTGCCTGCTCTGTGCCCTGCTTGAATGCCATGTCCTGGAGCCAGGCGCAGATGGCATGAAAGAAACCCTGAACTGCAGAGAAAAACCTAAGGCATCCACCTGGGGCTTCACAGGGTGGCATCATGGTGGAACCAACTCAATGTTCACACCACCAGGATCCAGCTCTGCCACAACTCGGGGCTTTTTGAGGTCTCGTATTATAGTGATCTTTGCTTCACTTTCTCTGCTGCAAATGTTTGGACCAAGGGAATGTGATGCATTTGGGTGGTAAGTGAAATTCCATAGTTTACCGTAGCATTCACAGGTGCAGCAAACAAGTACAACTAGCCCTCAATTAGAGCACAATGTTCTCACATTAATTCATTAAAAAGTTGGCAAAAAAACACAACTTTTAATTAATGAAGTCATTCATTTGTTTAATCAGACATGACACGGTGGTCTTTATTTACATATTTATTCAACTGAGAAAACATGTCAGAGCCCTCAGCACAAATGTCATCAGGAGTAGAAATTAGAAATTCCAATTCTCTGCATGAGACATCACCAAAGGGAGTAAAATGGAAGAGCGGAGCAATGAGTAGATAATCGTGCAAAGCATTTACTCAGCTCCTCGCTGCAAGTCTCAGGTGACATATCAATCTTGTTAGGTGGAAATGTCCCCCGAAGTACAGAACAGACAGAAAACATGTTTGATGACAAAGAGGAGTACAGCTAAAGAGTCATTCATGCTTGTTTGTGCTATCATGCTACGTAATATACACCGCGTTCCACATTATTAGGCAAATTGTATTTAAGGGTCATAAACATTCATTTTTTGGTTTTTCAATGAAACTCATGGATGGTATTGTGTCTCAGGGCTATTTGGATGATTGAAATCATCCAAATAGTAATAATAATAATTAGTTTGCCAGGTGAGCCCAATCAAAGGAAAACTACTTAAGAAGGATGTTCCACATTATTAAGCAAGCTACATGTTTCAGGCAAAATGGGGAAGAAAAAGGATCTCTCTGCTGCTGAAAAGCGGCAAATAGTGTAATACCTTGGTCAAGGTATCACAACATTGGATATTTCCAAAAGAATTGCGCGTGATCATCGGACGGTGAGGAAATTTGTCACCGATTCACAGCACAAGCGGGTTCGTTCAGACAAAGGCAAAATAAGGAAGATTTCTGCCAAACAAATGCGTAGGGTTAAGAGAGCAGCCACTAAAATGCCATTGAATAGCAGCAAACAGGTGTTTGAAGCCGCTGGTGCCTCTGGAGTCTCGCGAACTTCAAGATGTAGGATGCTCAAGAGGTTTGCAAGTGTCCTTAAACCTGTTATTCGGCCACCCCTAAACCAAGCTCACAAGCAAAAAAGGTTGCAGTGGGCTCAGGACTACATGAAGACTAACTTTCAAACTGTTTTGTTTACGGATGAGTGCCGTGCAACCCTTGATGGTCCTGATGGATGGAGTAGTGGATGGTTGGTGAATGGCCACCATGTCCCAACAAGGCTGAGACGTCAACAAGGAGGTGGCGGAGTCATGTTTTGGGCCGGAATCATGGGGAGAGAGCTGGTAGGCCCCTTCAGGGTCCCTGACGGTGTGAAAATGACCTCGGCAAAGTATGTAGAGTTTCTGACTGACCACTTTCTTCTGTGGTACAAAAAGAAGAACCGTGCCTTCCGTAGCAAAATCATATTCATGCATGACAATGCACCATGTCATGCTGCAAAGAATACCTCTGGGGCATTGGCTGCTATGGGCATAAAAGGAGAGAAACTCATGGTGTGGCCCCCATCTTCCCCTGACCTTAACCCTATTGAGAACCTTTGGAGCATCATCAAGCAAAAGATCTATGTGGGTGGAAGGCAGTTCACATCCAAGCAGGTGCTCTGGGAGGCTATTATGGCATCCTGCAAAGACATTAAAGCAGAAACTATCAAAGAACTCACAAGTTCAATGGATGCAAGAATTGTGAAGTTGATATCAAAGAAGGGGTCCTATGTTAACATGTAACTTGACCTGTTAAGATGTTTTTGAATCAAACTTTTCTTGATTTCAGTAAATATGACCTCCTAATGCTGCAAATTCAACAAATGACAATTTTTTGTTCTTTACAACCTATAAAATATCTTGAAATTCTGAAATTCTGCATAATAATTTGGAACACTGCATTTTGAGTTTTTTATTTTTGAAAAAAATACTGTTATCATTAGGAGGTTTGTTCAATAGAATTTGACTTATACTCTAACAGTTGATGACTTGAAAATGATACTGACTGACTGTGCATTACTATTTAGGAAAATCTGAGCAAAGTGTAATTTGCATAATAATGTGGAACGCGGTGTAAATTGGATTTATGAACTGGAAAACACAATGGGACCATATCATGAAGCCTTATCTAGTCTAAATAAAAAGCAGATAACAATCCTACAGAAAATTACTATTTTACACATGTTTTTCTAATGTTATGTCTAGGTGTTTTGCCATTTTGAGACTGCAACGAACCCAGAGTATTCATGATGTATATCAGAAGTGTCAAACTCATTTTAGTGAAGGGGCCACATACTACCCATTTTGGTCTCAAGTGGGCCAGACCAGTAAAATCAGCATAATAACGCATACACGACAATATTTCTCTATGTTTAAATCATTGGTAAAGGTTTTTGGATGACTTCCACGAGAGTGCTAAAGATGTAATTCGCTGTAGTGGTGTCTGTCATAGGTACCAACTCAAGGAACTCCTCGGTGACCGCCAAAATATCATCACACCACGAATGAATATGGCCAGTTGAGCAATATCTCTATGCTCCCATCGATTGCGACTGTGTTTCAGTGGTTAGCATGCCCGTCTTTGATCAGAGGATCGGTGGTTCAAGGCCAGGCTCTGCCAGTTCAAATTCGTCTTCTTTTTTCTTCTGTAATTTTAACAGTTATCCGGCGGGCCGGACTGGACCCCCTGGCGGGTATATAGTATATAGGGGACTATATACTATATACCTATTAATATATATAGTGTATAGTCTTGCAAACCTATAGAGGTACTATTCATATTCAATACCAGTATTGCTGACACAGAGTAAATGCAGTATGAATATTTTGTTGTGCTTATTCAATTACAAATTGCTGCTTCTGTCTGTTCTCCATGAAGCCTGTGCCTGTTCTGCATATCCCCACCCCCTCATGATTGTATTCGTTTTTTGCGCAATTTCATTGGCTATACGAAACGTCTGACATCCGAGCCGTATGACGTGACAGGCTTGATCCACATTTCTACATAAATATATATTTACAAACACATGAATAAATCCAAACGTGATCTGTAAACTATGAGTAGACAAAAGTTCGGAACTAACAGGATGTTACATAAACTGCGATCAAGTCGGGCAGTTTTCAGCTGACTTCAAAGTATACACAGGAAGTCACAGAAAAAATGACTTCCCGTTAGTTCCGATCTGTAGTCTACTTGTAGTTTACAGATCACGTTTGGATTCATTCATGTGTTTATAAATATTTATTTATGTAGAAACGTGTGTGTAGCTGCTCCTTTGTTCTTTTTATGTCTGCCTGTGAAATATATTACTCCTAGTTTTGATGTGTGTTGTATAAATATGATTTTGCATTATCAACCACACAAGATAGGTTTTTAGATTAAACATGAGACTAATAGTCAACAATTGAGCGTTAAGTATTACAACTACACATAAAATAAGGATTTTTTCCAACACGTGGTGTTTGCTGTCAGATCTAAGAGCCAATCAGCTCTCTTATGTGGCGACAGCCAGGCGTTTCCCATCATGCACTGGGCCATGCAGTCGATGGAGAGCTACTGCTCTAGAATCGGCGTCCGCCTTGCTCTCGTGAGATTATTGTTGACCACGTGTGCATGACATCAGAGCAAGTCGGGATCAATTCGGACACAAATCTAATCGGCATGCATTGCGCACCGATCACCGGCGATCGATTCTGCGCAGAACTGGCTCATCTCGAATCAGCCTATTAGTCCAGGCAAAATAGCGTTTTACGACAGACAAATTGTAAAAGAATTTTTTTCAGCTCAGATCATTTCTATGAGGTGTCCAGAACAACATACTAAAAGTCCTAAGAAATCCTAGTTGAGGAAATATGTTTAATTCTCATCAATCCGACATGTTTGCCAATAGGCGAGACAACAATACACCCCAATGGGGCTATTTTTTTCCTTTACTCCTATCAAAATGAAACTTTACACAATGAAAGTATCCATGAAAACTAAAAAAATTTGTATTACGAGTTTCTTTGAAAATTTATTTTATTATGCAAATGAGCTATACACTAATCGTACATGCCCAGAATATACCCAAATAGGCTTAATTTTTTCCTTTACTCCTACAACAATAAAACTTAACACAATGAAAGTCTTCATGAAAGGTAACTTTTTTTGTATTACAAGTTTCTTTTGAAATGTATTTGAATAAGCACATAAGCTCCACATTTATTGAATATGATGGCAATGCTGCTTTTAGACTGGCCTCTAACCTGAAAACTGTCTGGCTTGGTAGTACCTGCCAGGGGTATAATCCCCGCCGGTATAGTTTTCAGGGTCCCGGAGGCACACAAGCCTCCCCACCACGACAAGGTAGCAACAGCAGGGGAGGTTTTTTTTTTTATTTTATGTTTTTTTTTTTTAACCAGCCTGGATCCTCGACCCCTAGTCAGTGGCTCTTGGTTCTGGCACCACATATATAAGTTCCTAGGTTGTTCCTTGCTTAGCTCTTCCCCTCTGGGTCATATTCATCTGATAAATCAGGCAGCTGTGAGTTTGTGCAGCTTGTACCACGACATTCTCCGCAAATGGCAGTGCAAGGGAGTCCATGTTTTTTGCATATGCACATGCATATGCACATGCATTGTGCTGCAGTCTTTCTTGCAACTACAGCGGACTACATCTAGTAGTTCTGATGGTGCCGCAGGCTGATCGGTCATTATTGGCATAAATCTCCCATCCAAAACATGCCACCCCCAGTCTTTTGGGTCCATATGTTCACTTCCCCCTTTCCACTCCATCAGTTGGTAGAAGACCCGAAGACTATGGAACTTTGCAGCTTTTGTCGTTGGAGGAAGAGTTTGAGGTTCCACTTGAGATAAGTTCTGAGATACTTTAACACAGAATCGCCTGTATCTCAGCATATCCAGTGATTCATCTTTTTCGCCCCCATACAGTGATACTAGAGCTTTTTCACCTGCTGCAAAGATAATCCCTTTTCCCACATTTTCCTGTGACTGGCTGAACACTGTAGCTTGTTCGAGAAAGTTTGTGTCATTTTTAACTTTTTTCAGTGCCATTCCCTTTCCTATGCCAAATACACGAGATGTAGAATCACAGCCTGAAATGGCATGGATAAAGAGGAGATTTTCACACACCTTGGGACCAAGTAACTCCTTTGTCTGCTTTATGCACCATGTCCGTCTTGTTTTTGTTGCTTTCTTTGGTTCTGGTGCCAGAAACAGCTCATGTGCTTTCAGATCAGCATGATGCAACAAGAGTACTAACAAGTCTGTGTCATCACCTACTAAGACTGTGTCTTTTGTCCTGGCAGAGGCAATGGCAGTTTGGACAATGAGCACATCTGCATCGTGCTTTGCATGGTCTGTGATACACCCAGCCCTCTCAAGTTTATCACTGAGGTAAACCAAGAACCATTGTTTGTTTTCCTTATTGTTGAGGAACTAGTCCTTTTTGGATTGGATGATCATGTCACCAGAAAAGTGTACAGTCACACCGGGAGCAACACCTGTTCGACGCAGTTGAGTGGCGTCTTTTATGGTTGGCTCTTCGTTGTAGCCATCAAAGACTATGACTGTAGCCGTACCATATTTACGTGTGACATATCTGACATACATGTCACACACACTGTCATAAGTGGACCCTTGTGGCCATGGTAAACGATGTAGTAATGCGCCCCCATCAAGGACATGCTGGACATCACTGCTGGGTTGTCTTTGCTGCTGCTCAATAGATTTCCAGAGGACATCGGCAAGAATTGCCTTGTTTGCCTGTAGGGGGAGGTAGGATGATTCAAATAAAGCAGGCGGGTGACTGCAGAGTTCATACTGGAACAGTGATGGCAAATCTTCACAACGGTCTCCCACTGCTACAAGCCGCTGGAATAACAGCTGTGGATCCACTACCACTGTCTCTCCTTTGATCTTGACAGTTGATCTAGATGCAAGTGTCACTGCTTGGTCAGCTTTCCTGAAGGTGAATTCCTCCACTGTTTTCCCTACCATAGACTCCAAAATTTTGCACCCAATTTCCCTTGATTTCTCAACATTGACTCCCTGCTGGGCTGTCATACCATTAGCAATGTTGTGCAGGGAAGGGTTCTCAGTGAATGGGTCTTTCTCTTTGAGATAGGTGACCAGGGCAAGAGTGTCACTGACATCTCTAGTCTGCCTGGCCTTGGACAGGTCTTTATGTTGGTCGTTGGTCTCATATGAGACACCTGTGAAGGACTGCATTGCGTTGTTGATGTTTGCGCATGCTGGCATTGAGAGGACCCACACCAAGCGTTGAGTCTCTGTAAATCCTTTTCCTCTTGTTAAGCCTCCATGTGTTTTTACACTTCTCATGAGCACCTGCTCAATAATGAGATCAGTGGACAGTCCAGCCCAATACCTGTTGCTCCGCCTCACAACATGACATCCTTCTTCAAATTTCTTGTGGACATCTGGGTGTGTTTCAGGTAGGGCTGTCATCATTTGCAGGTATACATAGGCTGACTTTGCATATAATCTATGTCCAGAAGTGGCAAAGTAGGGTAGCATATCTTGAACACACTGAAGGTGCAATCTCCAGTTGCCTGTCCTCTCAGCTTTGATGAAGTTTCTCAGAATATCAATCATTTCCATGTACTGGAGCCAAAGCTGTGCTGTCCTCATATGCATTGTTCCCTTCTTGTTGTTGAGTGCACTCTGGATTCTCAGCAAAACATCAGCAGAACAAAGTTCTTCCATCGGCATATTAGAGGACATGACTTGGTCATATAGCTCACTTGCAATACTCAAGTCTGTTGCTACTGTTTCTTGGTTATCGGGAACTTCCTCATCTGGCTCAGTATCAGCGGCAGGCGTCATCTCAACTGGAGGTTGTTCTGCTGATTCTTTGGTTGGTAGTGGTACATTGTAAGCATCAGCCAACAACACGGTGTTAAGTGCAGCATCCACTAGCATATGACCACGAACTGCCCTGGACACAGCCTTGCCAGACATCATGTGGCACACTGTATTTCCAGCATACACAACCTCTAGTAGCTCCTCAAGTCCAGACCCTGCCATTAAATGTCCAATGCTACCCAAGAAGCTCATTTGCATGTGAAATCCCCCAAGCCTGAGGACTATTCGCTTGAGCTCCGTCATCTTTAACATAAGGTCTTGAATAGTAATTTGTTCTTCATCGTATTCTTCTAAAACCTTTATCACCTTTAGGAATGCTGTTGTTCTCTCATAATCTTCAGGTTTTCCGGATTTGAATCTTTTGGGTTTGTTGCCAGGGTTTGCAGAGAATTTACTTGGAATATTCTTCATATTTCGAAAGTTAGTGTTGCAAATGTTGTGGTACATAGCATCGGCTGCATGAAGGTCATGGACAGATGATATTCTCCCCAAAATTGTATCAGACCATTCATCGTTCCTTAAGTGGCAAACCTGCACAATCATTTCCTGGAAGTCTCCTGTTCTTACTGGGTAGATATCAATTTTCTCTCTCTGCTTATTTTTCTTATCTATTTCAGTTGGTTGTCCGCAGAACAAGCAATGCTCTTGAAAATTGAAGTTCTGTTCTGAGCGGAGATTAAGTTTGATTTGTGGTTGTTGCAAAGATGGTATTACATTATCACGTGCAATATTTTCTGCTTTACAATAGCTGCGGCGGCATTCGATGTGTACTCTGTCTCCAGGAATTGTCACTAAGCTACTTAGACGTTGAGCACTGGCACGGTTCACACCATCGCTGCCTTTTGCACGTAGAACAACCAATGTGTTTCCATCACTGAATGACTCATTACATATTTTACACTTCTCCATTTCTCCTTGTTTACATACATTACACACTGCAAAAACAAAAAAGAAAAGATAACAGCGTTGTCTAGCAATGAAATTAGGCCCAATAGAATTGGCTAGTGCTAGCAAGCTAATGTTAGTTTGTTTCAGTAGGCTAGGGGATGCAAAGATGAACAGTAGTTTTGGCCTTAAGCAAAATTTGTCTACAGTAAAATCTCTAGTTAGAAAGGAGTTGGTAACTTAAAATGTTCCGATTGGGTTTCTAGCCTAGATATTGCTGTTTCTCAAAACAGTACTACAATACTTTACAGACGGTGGAAGTCTGATGTGTGGCCCGCCTGGTCTGAAATACCTGCTAACTAAAAAAAGATAAGCAGTTTTGGTAACTGGAAAAATTATTTTAAAGAGCTGGAATATCTGGAAAGTTGTCTATCTGGTTTTTCATCCGTCTTCTGTGTGAGAGTGATCTCAAATCTATCAGTTTGGAGCCTAAACACAACTCCTCCCAACTGCCGTCTGTCCTCCGTTTATACCTGGCCAATCAGAGGGCCAGATCCCTCATAGTAACTGCATAGCAACCCCATAGCAACCGACACCGTCTCCCAGTTTCACGTTACACTGAGCGGAGTGCATTCATTTTCAAAGAAACTTCTAATACAAAATGTTTTACCTTTCATGTAGACTTTCATTGTGTAAAGTTTTATTGTTGTAGCAGTAAAAGAAAAAATTAAGCCTATTCGGATATATTTTGGGTAGCCTATATTCGATTAGTGTATAGCTCATTTGCATAATAAAATGAATTTTCAGAGAAACTCGTAATACAAAATTTTTTAGTTTTCATGGATACTTTCATTGTGTAAAGTTTCATTTTGATAGGACTAAAGGAAAAAAATAGCCCCATTGGGGTTTATTGTTGTCTCGCCTATTGGCAAACATGTCGGATTGATGAGAATTAAACATATTTCCTCAACTAGGATTTCTTAGGACTTTTAGTATGTTGTTCTGGACACCTCATAGAAATTATCTGAGCTGGAAAAAAATATTTTACAATTTGTCTGTTTTTTGGCCCAAAAATGCCTTACTTTGCCTGGCCTATATTGTTTCATATCTTCCAGCTGATATGAAATGATGAAACACCAGTTTGTGGATATTTATGGATGTAATCACGTGTTTTGGACTAAATCTTTGATGGGACTGGATCGTCTGGACCTTTTTACGACATAAGAAGACTGTTGTTGTTGGAATGTTATCGATCAATATGAGGAAATATTGTTTGTTTGTTTGACATTCACGTTAACTGTAGCTGCTGTGGTTGTCCGATCTTGAAATCATTATGATGGTTGGAATCCCAAGAACTCGTATCAAACTATAAAGTGATCGTCTCAAGTGTACACTGTACAGTGCACGTGCAGTGTATGTGCACGGAACCGCGGGCGGGGCAGTGGAGCGCTAACTAACTTTGACATACATAAATGTATGGTGATGATCCAAGTCTTGGTTGCAACATGACTGGGCCAAAAGTATTTGCTTGGTGTCACTCTAATATATTGTAACATTTTCCAACATGTCAAAGTGTTTTACTGTTTACAATTTACAAGTCCTCATCGTTTTAATCTCTAAATTAAAACAATGTTTTTTTACCATTACCGTAATGGACCGCAAAGTGGCATAGTGGCATTGTTAGCGCTCAGAATCCGTTGAAATTACATCGATGGCGTAAATAATCGAGGAGTTACGGTCATTTTAGTTTTGCATCCTGTTTGCATGTTTCTTCTTGTCGCCGGCGACAGGCTCCGTACTAGAAGGGTTAAATAGCAGCGTAGCTACAAAATCCACGGCCCGCCACTGCTTAAATCCTGCATCCAAACCATCAAGCAAAAAAAATGGAATAACCTATTTAAAATGTGCCAAACTCAAACATATTCATGATTATCCTCACACTTTCCCAGTGCCTTTTGCTTTGGGCAAATCTGGGAAAGGAGGTAGTTCAGTTCCCATATCCATTGCCAGCTATCTGTTTGGTATAATTGAACCACCATGGCTGTAGTGGCTCCTCTAAAAGTGGTCATACATCTAAACCCAACGGCATAGATATGGCCACACAACCAGAGATAGCGAATTTCTCTCAACGCTTCATTCGCCATTTGCGTCGACCATTTGCATTGACTTTGCATGCAATCTACTCGCAACGCTTTTGGTGTGAACGCAGCATCAGCTGTACTTTGTTTTTGCGCTAATTAGCCAATGTTAGCATGCTAAAACACTAAACTAAGCGGATGAACAAGGCAAACATAAAGCGTTAACACCAGCATATTGGCATTGTTATTGTTTGCCATTTGCTGGCACAGCTGTTAGCATAGCTGTAGGCTCTTATGCATGTTTTATACATCATACTTTGTGTTGCGCAGGAGGTCCTGTCCTTGCCCTGCATCAGTGTGTCTCTGCAAAAACTTTCTTGGAAAGGTTCAGTATGTCTGTATATGTATCATGTTCAGTTGTGACAATTTCTTGTCAGAACTTTTGTTTGCGGTGGCAGAAGAGTCAGCAGTTGTGGGTATGTAGGCGTGAAGACCCAAGCATACATGGCTCCACAATAATGAGATGGAGAAGGCCATCAGTGGGTGTGGTATGAAAGTGCTGAGCAGGGAAATTGAAGGTGAGCCCCACAGGACTCATGCTGAGAGCAGCTTAGAAGCCACACACACACAAAAAAATCACAATTGAACGTAATTACAGCTTGAACACTGTGAGCAAAATGGGTTAGCACTCCACAGTGCCTCTAATTGCTACTCTCCTACTTGTGCATATCACTTTCTGCGGCAGTTCCCATATACAGTTGAGACGTGGACAAAGCATACCTTCAGTATTCTCCACTGTTTGAAAAGCTTTGAAACTGAAAGGTTTTGTTATGTTTGCCCACAACTGATGATTGTGGGTTCTCCATATCTGTCCTATTTGTACTAGGGACATGCATACTACAGTTTAGGGGCAACTGTGGCTCAGTGGTGAGCAGGGTCATCCTTCAATTAGACGATTGGCGGTTCGATACCCGGCTCCACTAGCACATGTCGATGTGTCCTTGGGAAAGACACTTAACCCTAAATTGCTGTAGCTGTGCCTAGGGTGTGTGAATGTTAGTTAATCCTGATGGGCAGGTGGAACCTTAGCCCCCACCCCATCAGGATGTGAATAATGACAAATAGTGTGAAAGCGCTTTGAGTGGTCGGAAGACTAGAAAAGCACTTTATGTACAGGTCCATTTACCCAACAATCTCAATAGGCCTACCATTGGCTTGTCTAGAAATCTGTCCAGATGTTTTTTTTTTGTGCACATCAAGAGTATTGTATGCTAACATAGCCATGACAATCTCAAACAAGATCTAGAAGGGAGACAACTGAAATATTTGTAGAGATTGAAAAAGTTAATGTTGACATGAAGCAGGAGATGAAACCCTTTGACTTTTTAAGTATTCAACCAAAAATACAATTGTTATCTTAGCATCCTAAATTTGAAGTGGATGCACTTTAAGCGTCCATCCATCTCCCCTAACCTTAAACCTCTCTATTAGAATGTTTTCCTGGATTGGAAAACAAAATGTTTTGAATTAACTTTGCGATACTTTACGTGTGATGCCCGACAAATTTGTCGACCTACAGCATTTCATGTATGCTGGTTTGATTATTTTCCCTAAACTAGATTCCTAATACGATTAGTTTCATCACAACTATCTATTTATACTATTTATCACAACTCTTTGGCAATAGTTAACAGTTTCCAGTTGTCATAAAAGTGACTGCTGTTTGAACGAGCTAAACAAGCCCATTGAATGCAGTACTTTGTTTATCATCTCTATTGATATCTGACTTATTGGTTTTCTTATTTATCATATTTTTACGCATTTGGTCTTGCGTTGTCATTGTTTCCCCTGTGTCTCGTGTTACCCTGACACATTTGCTCCCTTCACAGCAAAATCCAATATTTGCAGATACTCTGTAAATATGTTTTCAAATCCCATGGATGTTTTTTTTTTCTCCAACCAAATGGCTTGAAATTAGATTGATTGTTTTTATACATCGAGACAGAATTAAACCCTGCTGCAAAATAAACTCAAATTTTGTAGTCATGAGCTAAAGAGTTTCCTATTTCTGTGCCATGGCTGCAGCCCTCCGAGACAATATTGAATACAGACTTAACATTATGCATGCAGCAGTGTTGAATGAATAATGTGCATGCCTTTGGTCTCTGTTCCTCTTCTGATCTGAGGCGTTAGTGACATAAATCCATCTGTCGCTTGATGGAAGAAAATGTAAATCTTGGAGGCCTTTGCATATCATGTCTAATTGGCTTCAGTCTTCAAACAGCTCTGCCTTTTAGATACATCTTTATCAGATTCATAGTCTGGCCCTCTCGTTTAATAACTCTCTATCAGATCCCAAATGAACAGCAAGATTTTAGCAGACATCCCCCAAGAATTTGCATCTAAACAATGAAATGCTGTCAATGTGCAGTTGGGTCCACCCAAATACCATATACCCCCTGTCCCAATGCATGCAATGTAGATTGTCTAGAGGAGGACAAATGAAAATGAAGAGTTGTCAATTGTATCAACGATTAATTTATATCAGTTTTAGGTACCTGAAGGAAGATTTCAACAAACTAAAAGTAACAGAATTTATACCCCAATTTTTCTTTTTTTAAAGACATGTCAACAATGATTGTTTGGATATTTTGACTATTGCTTTTCTGAAGTTTGGTGAATTCGACTTGGAACAAGAGTACCTCACAAAACAAATGATTGTTTAGGATGAAAATTCAAATGTATTCTTGAATGAGGCCCAACATCTGTAACCTCAACAACTAGACTTTAAGAAGTTTAACCATAACCATCGTCTTCGCCTACCTTTAATCAAGTAACCCTAACCTTTGACGTTTGGCCTGTGGTCCACGCCTTTAAACACAAAGGTCACCAGGGCAGCCCTAAGTTGCCTGAACACAACTAAACTTAAAATGTTCTCTATATTACTGTCAGAACATTAATATAGCAGTAAATAACTATTTATTATGTTAAGATATCGTTGAGTAATGTTTACCTGAGCAGAGAATTAAGTCACTCACCTTTTGTGTGTGTTGTAATTCAAGCTGCTTCATTCATTGTTTACATAGCTGGGCTGGCCATGGTGTCTTTTGGTGTATGTTAGTATACCATGTTAGCTAGCTCATGGCCGACACTCTGCATTGCACTCATATGACAGTTATCGCTCATAACGAGCGAGTCTTTGTGGAAGCATACTGTACAACCTCTGGGTAACCAGGTAAATACTGTTTGCTCTGTCAGCACTCTTGCCATTGTTAGCGCTGTTAGCACTGTGAACTGGCTACTCTACCGTTGCCATGTTGAGAGCACGCTGTGTGGAGGCAGATCAGAAAGTCGTATACTTTCATTTTTGAGAGTTTGGAATTTGAGAATAATTAAATGTAAATTCTAATGTCGGTCGTAACATTTTAATCATCTCTGGTATTGGTCCTTAGACCAGGCTGGGTACATACTGTTCTTGATCCGAGGTCTCCTGCAGGGAGTTCCCCCTCTCCTTATCACTTTCACAGGGCTCAAGCAGGGGGTGGGAAATCTAATATTCCGCTTCATGGTTACGGAACAGACCGGGCCACTGCTCATGGTTTAGCAGTCTTTAATTGCATCAGGGAAAACCATGAAATGTACATTTTGCTCCCTAACTCCAACTTATCGAGCGTAATATATATATATTAGTGTAGGCAGGTGGGGGATTCAGTGCAGCTACAGCTGTCAGCATTACTGCAAGGTATGAGAGATTGGAGCAGGGGATCCCCACAGGTATCTAGATCTCATGTACACAGCTGCATGTTTTATTGCACAGCCTCTCCACCTTTGCTCATGATACATTTGATTTAGTCTACAGTAAATAACATGCAGTGGTTTCATATCTAAACCAAAAAGTGCTAGTGACAATTAGATAATGACCGGCATTATCAGCCACCGTGTGAATTGAATAAAGTGCTCAGTGTTAAAGCACCACTGCTTCTGGTCTGTGTGAGCCCTCATGTTTTTAAACATGTTCATGTTTTCAGCATATTCCATTGACCAGTGGTGTATAGTAACGAAGTAGAAATACTTCGTTACTGTACTTAAGTAGTTTTTGGGGATATCTGTACTCTACTTTACTATTTATATTTCTGTTTACTTTTACTTTTACTTCACTACATTTTGCAAAGAAAAATGATACTTTTACTCCGATACATTTCTCCTGAAACCTTCGTTACTCGCTACAAAATCAAATCTATCTTTAGAAAAAAAAAAAAACATCGGGGACTGTGGTGGAACACAGACTCCACCAAGCAGGTTTTGCGAATCACAATGTTTTGCATTTTCCCTCTACGTCCTCTAGTCCAGCGCTCCCAAACCTTTATGCGTCACGGACCGGTTACGTGAAGACCATATTTTCACAGACCGGGTCCGACCTCGGAAAGACAGGAGACAACGACACCTGACGTGTGTTCGTTATGTCCAGTCTACTCCTAACTAAACCTTTAGTCCAGTATACTGCTTAACTTATAACGCGCTGCACAAAGACAGGATGTTGAAATGGAAGCAGGTTTTCATGCTTTTTTGGCGATCTCAGGATACTCTGCCTTGGTTTCCAGATCACCGACAGAGTTGTAACAGACTTACGTTTCATTTTTAGAGTAACGTAACATCTTGACATGTGTCAAGAGATTCCGTCTGAGGTTACCACAGACGGATGTATGCGGTCATTTTTCACAATAAAACATCTTTCCGGCCTTGATTTTTTTTTTTTTTATTGAAATGTTTCATTCATTCTTTCTGTGGCCCGGTACCAAGAGACCAGCAGACCGGTACCAAGAGACCCACAGACCGGTACCAAGAGACCCACAGACCGGTACCAAGAGACCCACGGCGGGCGGAATGAGCATACTTATAACCACACTGTTACAAGTCCTTCATAGTGTCATATTGCTTTTTGGAGAATTATGATGATAAGTTCATAGTAGATGCAAAAGTATACTTAGGTACAATATATTATGTTGAACATAATATATATGGATGGATCCCAGCCAACCCAGTTATTTTATCAACACAACTCCTGGTCCTTGGTCACGGTGACCACAGCACTTAAAAGAATAAACTTAATAATTCTCAAAATTCTGACCCTTTGCTTTTTTATTAAAAGCATGTACTTGTACTTTTACTTTCAATACTTAAGTACATTTTATATCAGAAAAATACTTTTGATACTCAAGTACAGAAAATATCAGATACTTTAAGACTTTTACTCAAGTAGTATTTTAATAGGTGACTTTTACTGGAGTAATTTTCCAGTAAGGTATCTTTACTTTTACTCAAGTATGGCTTTTGGGTACTTTATACACCACTGCCATTGACTAACAGCTGTGCCCTCCACGCCATTTTACAGGATGCACAGAAAAAGGGTGACCCAATGTGCACGCACACATCATGGAACAGCATTATGGCCCTTAACCCTCTGGAGTCGGGGGTCATTTTCTCGATTTGACATAATTTCTCAAATTAAAGGAACTTGCATATGATAGATACCCATGTGGTTTACATCAAACATTGCAGAACAATCTCAGCTCTCTATATAATGAGACACCATTGTCCTAAGGCACAAGTGTAAAGTGATAATATTGTAAAGCTGAAAAATTGAATCTCGATTTTGGAAATTCTTCATATCTCTTGTTAAAACATACCTTTACTCATGTGGTTGAACTGTTTTGGTGCTAGACATTTTATTACCAAATGTCTTGGGTTCACAAAAGCAGTGAAATACATGAATAATATGGTAGACACATGTAAATAAATGTCTAAAACCAAATGTATTATTATATGGTGGTGTTACACCCTGTGGTGGCTCGGAGTGGGACGCAACATAAAAACAGCAGGTTAGGACAAGGGAGGGTACAGTCACACGAAACGCCGGGGTCCGTAGATGATAATAAAGTATTTATTTACAAAAAAAAACGCAACACAGGGAACAACAAGGACTGTCAGTGGCACCAAAGAAAAGAACTTAACAAAAACCCATTCCCCCCCATTTACAGGTGCTTTGCACCCAAAAGTACAGGAGGTGGTGCTCACTCTAACCTAGGGTATTAACAACAAGTAAACCTACGCGTATGCAGTATGTAAACCCCAGGGTATCTTACCTGTCCTCATTGGCCCTGTGCGCACAACAAAGGGAATTGACAAAGACAACAACAAAGGAAAGTAGGCTGCTCACAAGACAGGCAGTTTAAACGAGGGGGATATAACTAAAGACAAACCATAAAACAAACAGGCAAGCAAGCAAGCGCTCACAACCGGGCAGCGCTCAAAACGAGCTCTGCCACAGCCCACAACGCAACACAACCACCACGGCCAGAGACCCAAGGCAGCGTGCCGCAACAAACAAACAGGACTATTAACAGGGGGACTGGTTGATTGGAGATCTGGAACAGGTGGGGTGATTGGATGACAGGAACCAGGTGTGTACATCTGTGAAGTATGAGAGACAACAGGAGGGGGAGACAAAAACAACAACAAAGCAATAGCACAAAACACAATACATGTACACAGGCCAGAAACATAGGACACCGTCTGTAACACTCCCCCCCATAAAGAGTCAGCCCATGGCTGACGATACCTCCAACCATCCCTTAAAACCAAAAAATGAACGTGGAAGTGTTTTCTTATCGAACTGCCGCTTCATACCCTGTACAACAGAGAGACTCTCCTTAGCAATACGGCAAGCATCGTGCAGTCGTTCTCGGAAGCGACTCACGTAGGTCAGCACGTTTCGCTGGTTGGACGAACTCTCGCCTGTTAGCTGGTCCTTTAACACTCTTAAAGGGCCTCTAACTGTGTGACCAAACACCAGCTCTGCTGGACTAAAACCTAGTGACTCTTGCACTATTTCCCTAACTGTAAATAAAGCTAAAGGGACTCCTTCGTCCCATTCCTTACCGCTCTCCATGATATACTTGCGCAACACTGACTTAAACGTCTGATGCCATCGTTCGAGTGCCCCTTGCGACTCTGGGTGATAAGCACTAGAGACCCTGTGTGTTATCGACAGTGATGTTAACACCTGCTCAAAAATACCCGAAAGGAAGTTTGTACCTTGGTCGGTTTGCACGATCTTAGGGAGGCCGAAAGTAGAAAAGAACTTGATCAGGGCTCTAACTACTGACTGCGCTGTTATACTCCTAAGAGGGATCGCTTCAGGGTACCGGGTAGCTACACACATGATTGTTAACAGGAACTGGTTACCAGACTTCGTTTTTGGCAGAGGGCCAACACAATCCACTAAAACATGCTCAAACGGTTCCCCAATAGCCGGAACCGGGTGAAGAGGCGCAGGTTTAATAACCTGATTAGGCTTCCCTGTGACCTGACATACATGGCATGTACGGCAAAACAAAGACATCTCGCTTCAATCCTGGCCAGAAGAACTGCTGCAGCACTCTGTCATAGGTCTTTGTAACACCTAGATGACCAGACCAGAGATGTTCATGAGCCAGAGACAAAACAGACTGTCGGTACGGTGTAGGCACAACAATTTGAAAGACATTACTCCAATCGTTATCCAAATCAGCGCGAGATTTCCATCTCCGCATCAGGAGATCATTCTCCACGAAATACTCCATTTCTTTATTCTGAGCGCTCTCTGGAGCAAGAGCTGCAGCAAAACATTTGGCTAAAGTAGCGTCCTCCTTCTGAGCAGCAATAAGATTACTTCGAACCATAGGCAACCTAGCTGTCTCTAAGGTGGAAGTACCACACTGAACTTTAAGCGGGACACTCGGCTCAACAGTAGACTGAGTAACTACAGGTGGGGAAACAGTCTGCCCAGACAACTCAGTCGCGAACAGAGTATCCGACAAATCAACTGTTTCACCCAAACTACGTGCTTGAGCACGGGTGACCACACACACACTGGGAACACTTCAGGGAAGTCCTGAGCCAACACATCAGGCTGCAAAATCTCAGGTCGTCCAAGAACTTCTAAAACTGGCATAACTTTCCCACCAGCGATGTCATTCCCTAACAGAAATGTGACGCCTCTAATGGGCAAAGATGGGCGCACGCCCACTTTAAACACTCCATTTGCCAGGCCGCAGGATAAATGTACCTCACGGAGAGGCACAGGCACAAACCCCATCTCAACGCCTTGCACAATCACACTAGAGTCACTGACAGTGTCACCACAAAAAGGCAACACGCCTGACAATATAAAAGACTGAGAGGCGCCAGTATCCCTCAGTATGCGCACTGGCCGCTGGTTCAATGGATCTGCACTGAGGGAAACCAGCCCGTCCAACATAAATGGCTTATAACAGGGGTCCAGAGTACCACCCTCCATCTCCGGGGCTAGTGACACTGGACCCACCAACGTTCGCACGAACCCAACCTCTTTTGGTCGTTGGCTTGGCTGTGACAGCTTCCGTTTTAACATAAAACAGTCACTCTTTATGTGACCTGTTCGGTGACAATAGAAACACTGCCGTTCCTCCGTAGAGCGGAGTGACAATGGACGTGGCGGACTGGACGGCATTCTAGCCGAGGCAGAAGGAGTAAACGACCTACTCTCGTATCGGGGCATCCCAAAAGTTTGCTTGTGCGATAACACAAACTCATCAGCAAGCACAGCAGCCTGCGCTAACGTCCCTACCTTTTGCTCATTGAGATACGTCACCATTCGGTCAGGCAGACTATTCTTGAATTCTTCAGTGAGAACTAATTGTGACAGCGTGTCAAAATTAGACATGTCGCTTGCCTTGCACCATCGATTAAACAAAGTCTCCTTCTCGCGGGCGAACTCAACGAACGTTTTGCTAGACAATTTTTTACAAGTCCGGAACTTTTGTCTATATGCCTCAGGCACTAGTTCGTAGGCCCGAAGCACAGCTGTCTTAATAGTCTCATAACATAAACTATCTTCTAGAGACAATGCAGCTAAAATCTCCTGCGCTTTTCCTGTCAGTTTACACTGAAGCAGTATCGACCAGACCTCTTTTGGCCATTTCAGTGAGGTAGCAACTCGTTCAAAAGCAGTAAAATAAGAATCTACTTCAGCCTCACGAAATAGAGGTACCAACGCTACATTTCTGCTCACCTCAAAACCTCTGGTAGGCGCGGAGGGACCAGATTGTATGGACCCAATAGGACCAGGAGACTTAGCTGAACTCACAGCAGCAGCTTCCAGTTCTAGGCGCTTTAGCTTCACCTCCTTTTCTGCTGCTATCTCTAACTCTATTCTGCGGTTAGAGACGTTCGCCTCCATTTCTAGCTCCATCTTTCGAATAGCTAACTTGTGACTATATGCGGCATCTCTCTCCTTTTCCTGAGCCTCAAGTTGCAAATGCGCTAAGCGTAGCTTATGGCGGGCATCATCGCTTACCCTAGGTAACGAAAAGGGAGAAAATTTGGGCACAGTACGAGGAGGCTTCAGCTCCCCATTAGAAGGAACTGACTCATTCTCAACCAGCTCATCCTCAACTACCTCTCCCTCCCTGCGATCCTCTGTACTAGACGACAACAATTGGAGTGGAATAGTAGGCTCATCAGCCGTCGCACTGCTGGCTGTACCAAGCACTTTATTATGCACCAACAGACGTACAACCGCTTCTTTCAATTCTGCTTTTAGCAGACTTGCTGAGACCGCAAAGTCAAAATGTGCCGCAATGGCATACAAATCCTTTTTTTTACAGTGATCAATCTGTTCCACAGAAGGATCACTAAGAAAACCAACAATATCAAACGTGCTCATCATGTCTTTAAACAGCCTTAAGCCGAACCTCAACAAACCTAATCTACACCATCAGCCTACTTGACGTGTGCACTGCACACCAACACTCATCAAACCTGTTGCTTAAAAGGATCAAGGATCCCGGACGAGCCCCCAATTTATGTTACGCCCTGTGGTGGCTCGGAGTGGGACGCAACATAAAAACAGCAGGTTAGGACAAGGGAGGGTACAGTCACACGAAACGCCGGGGTCCGTAGATGATAATAAAGTATTTATTTACAAAAAAAAACGCAACACAGGGAACAACAAGGACTGTCAGTGGCACCAAAGAAAAGAACTTAACAAAAACCCATTCCCCCCCATTTACAGGTGCTTTGCACCCAAAAGTACAGGAGGTGGTGCTCACTCTAACCTAGGGTATTAACAACAAGTAAACCTACGCGTATGCAGTATGTAAACCCCAGGGTATCTTACCTGTCCTCATTGGCCCTGTGCGCACAACAAAGGGAATTGACAAAGACAACAACAAAGGAAAGTAGGCTGCTCACAAGACAGGCAGTTTAAACGAGGGGGATATAACTAAAGACAAACCATAAAACAAACAGGCAAGCAAGCAAGCGCTCACAACTGGGCAGCGCTCAAAACGAGCTCTGCCACAGCCCACAACGCTGTGGGGACTGGTTGATTGGAGATCTGGAACAGGTGGGGTGATTGGATGACAGGAACCAGGTGTGTACATCTGTGAAGTATGAGAGACAACAGGAGGGGGAGACAAAAACAACAACAAAGCAATAGCACAAAACACAATACATGTACACAGGCCAGAAACATAGGACACCGTCCGTAACAGGTGGGGATGATGAGCTGTGGCTGGCTTTGTGGCCTGCGGTGGTGAGCTGTTGGCAGGCAGACGGACTGGCAGGCTGCTGCAGCGATGTTATGTTGTCCTCTGGACCCTCGCAGCTGTGAATCCTCTGTAAAATAAATTACTACTAGTTAGAATGAGTTCACTGAAAGAAAGTAAAATTACCGTTCAGTCTAATAGAGACGCTGTAGTCAGATATCTCCGTTAGCTCTCGTTAGCTCACTCACTAGCTCTGTGTTAGTAGCAGCTAACATAAATACTACTGTAGTAACGATTAACGGAGATCCAACACTACTATGCATACTAAGTTCACTGAAAGAAAGTTAACGGGGACCGTGACAATATTTGATTACCCACCGTTCAGTCTTATAGCTACCCTGTAGCCATCTATATCCCTGTTAGTGCTAGTTAGCTTGCTACCGCTAGCTTTGTGTTAGCAGCAGCTCTATCTGGCTACAGGTCCCGTTACTAACGTAAATATGCTATTGCAAAGTTCAGTAAATACACTTACCCATCTTCAAATGGATCCCTTTGCTTCACGTTGTCCTCTTCATCGCAGGGATCGACTCCTTCATGCTCTATTTATGGTTGAAGCTGCGCCGTGCAGCGTCCCTGCTCTCTCTTTTCTCTCTCACAGTGAAGCTGTGTACACATTGGTGTGTAGAATGCTCATATCTTGCTGTGTGAATCTCATATGATCTCGCGGACAGAAGGCAGCGGAAGCGGAAGTTCTACTGAATCTTGGAGACATTGAACCATATTTCTATGCAGAATTATCGTGACGGAGTGAATATTTTTCAAACGTCAGCATCGTATAGTGCAGATATGATGATGACGTAGAGTTAAAGACACTTGCATATGAGATATATACTAGTGCTGTCATATTAGCGCGTTATTAACGGCGTTAACGCAAACCAATTTTAACGCCGTCAATTTTATTAATGGCGTTAACGCATTTTAATTTTTCAATTTTTTTCTCGCGAGCACCACGCCGGATGTAGCTCAACCGGAAGCAAAACATTAGGCACGCCGTCTGGGCTTGGAAGCTAGGCTAATGTTACGGTTTGAAATGAATGAATGGTGAGCGCGATACGGCAAAATGAATGATAAGACGCTAATGAATGGAAAGTTTACTTTCAAAAAGTTGTCAGATGGTTCCCTTGACAAGACCAAAGTGGTATGTGCCATTAGTCATTGAACTGAGCTATCATCGTAGCCTATCCAGTCTGAAACACCACTTGATGGCCAAGCACACAGCTGATGCTAACTCTGCGCCCCCTCGTCATAGCAGACAAGAATGGATGACTTCGGACAGAAACACATGGATACCACAACGAAGAGCAAACTTATTGCAGCCATAGCTAAATGGGTGGCTACTGCGTGTAGGCCTGTTAACGTTGTGGAGGACGAGGGTCTAGCTCAGGGGTGGGCAAACTTTTTGGCTCAGGGGCCACATTGAATTAAAAAATTTGACAGACGGGCCGGGCCAGTATCAGATGGATGGAGATTTTACAACTCTAAAACTGTTGTAGTACAAACCCTGTCTCCGGCGACAGAAAGTGATTCATATTACTGTAATTCTTCTAAAGTTAACGCTTTACGACATAATTAAAAAGGATTCTGACCGCTAAGAAGTGGAGCTTTTGTCTGTGGGATCAGTGGGGGAGGGGTGGAATTGCAAGTGTTGTGTGTGCGCTCTAGTTCAGCAGAACACGGCAGGCAGCGTCCCCACGGCACGTAAAAACTGCTGTAACGCCTCTCTGTTCCCGACTTGATTTTCCCAAAGCACAATGATGGCAACAGACCAGCATCAATGTTTCTTCATGCTTATTTATTGCACAGCGCTCTTTTAGGCTTTTCGTGTGTGTGTTCTTCTGCAGCAGAGCCGTGTGCGCAGCAGAAGGCATTACAGCGTCTTTCTGCTGCAGCAGAACACACGAAAAGCCTAAAAGAGCGCTGTGCAATAAATATGCATGTAGAAACATCAACGCTGGTCTGTTGTGGTCATCGTGCTTCGGGAAACTGAACTTGGGAACGGAGAAGCGCTACAGCGGTCTTTACTATAACTTATAATTATTTAAAATTAAAATAAAAATTTTAATATATTTTTTTAATAACTTTTTTTTAATATATTTTTTTAATGTTATAATAATTATAATACTTGGCGGGCCGTATATTAATACTCGGCGGGCCGTATCCGGCCCGCGGGCCGTAGTTTGCCCACCTCTGGTCTAGCTGATATAATACGCATCGCATCCAACGACAGGACCTACGAATTGCCTTCGAGAGCCTGACTGCTATGTTCACAGCTCTCTCTCTCTCTCTCTCTCTCTTAAGCCCTTGTTTACCTGAAATGTGCACTTTATAATTTTATTTTGTAAACCCTTGTTTACCTGAAATGTGCACTTTATAATTTTATTTTGTACCGCCCTGTTTGGCAGTTGTTTTTCAATTAAATAAAACATTTGCATAAAGCAAGCCAATCCACTTTTTCATGTTGATAAGAGCATTAAAATGAAAAAAAAATAATTGCGATTAATTGCGATTAATCGCGAGTTAACTATGACATAAATGCGATTAATCGCGATTAAATATTTTAATCGTTTGACAGCACTAATATATACCCATGTGTTACATACAAAATTGCAGAACAATCTCAGCTCTCTGTATGATGAGGCACCATTGTCCTAATGCCGTGTTCACCGTGATAAACAGTGATAAGCCACGCCCCCTTTGACGCGGCGCGAATATTCGTAAGGCACAAAGGTAAAGAGCAGTGGCGGATCGTCAGGGCCCTCTCTGCTGGCCTAAACAGAATCATAAAGTTTTGTATTATCGTTTTTTGAGTAGAATTGTTGTCTGTCACTACTTTCATCAAAATGAGAGAGGGAATGTATGGAAGCCCGTTTCCGTCACAAAAAAACGAAGGCATAATTATGAGATAATAAAGTCGAAATTATGAGATAGTAAATGCGCATGCGCTTCAGTGACGCTGGCTTTTATCCTTCCTGTTATCTGCGCTGGCTTCACAAGTCTCTTCATCCCCTCGCCGGTCTAACCATGCAAACCATATGCAAGCGTAACTGTTGACGCTTTAGCTCAACAAATAATAGGATTGCTATTAATGTAGCTGTTGCATGTGTTTCTCAAAGGGGTCTACCGGTAAAAGCAGGAAAGCTACGAGACGTTATCTTGCTCATTGTGTGGTTTATTTGGGGACAGAACACAGGCTACTGTGGGCCGCAGCCTCCGCCAACAACAGTCAACACCGTTAAACGTTGTCTTAATGTCCCTCAAACTCCGCTCCCGGTAACTCTCCACAGGCAGCTCACGGCTACACAGGTCATGAGACCTTCACTGACCTCCTGTTAATTTCAGATTATACTCTGACATTAGGTCCACACAGATATGGAACACATCTTCATCACATAGGAAATCCTTAAACACACACTCTTCAAGGCAGACTTGAACCTTCTCCAGGTCCACAGGGTGCAAACAATCTCTGCCTCCGTACACTAAGGGACTGCATGCAGGAAGTGTTTACAGGAAGAGGTTATAGTTAAGATCGGTTATTGCAATTACTGAGTTCAGGAGGTCAGTGAAGGTCTCATGACCTGTGTAGCTGTGAATCATCCTAGCTAACGCTAATGCAGTATGTTGAAAAGTAACGCACCGAGTTGTCCTCTGTCGTTTAGACAGGTGCTTCGATGCCTTGAAGGTACAACACTACTTTTCCTTGAATTGTATTTTAATATTTCAGTATGAACACATGCCAGCTCACTCGCTCCGCCACCCTCATGACCCAGCCACCCCATAGGTAGTAGGACATCACGGCTGTGATGACACTTCTTGATTAAAGGGCTATGTGGAGTCTATCGTACCGTTAGCCCCTTTGAGAAACATATGCAACAGCTACATTAATAGCAATGCTATTATTTGTTGAGCTAAAACGTCAACAGTTATTATATAATTATGACTTTTTATCTCATAATTTCGACTTTCTATCTCATAATTATTACTTTTTATCTCATAGTAATGACTTTTTATCTCATAATTTCGATTTTATTATCTCATAATCATGAAGAAAAAAAAATAATCTGTGGCGGAACGGGCTTCCATAGGACTGAGAAATGACTTCATACTACAGACCAAGCTTCATGGGGTGTGTGCAAATGAAACATTAATATTACAATGGTTTTTGTTTTCAAACAAAAGATGTACTATATATTTGAGTCAAAATATGTACTAAAAAGAAAAAACAACTATTTACCATGTTAACATTATGTGCATGTTTCAGTTTCTGTTTAGTTTTTTCAAGAACAGTTTTCAGAACAAGAACAACATATGTACTCTTTATGTATCAGTGGCGGGCCGTGGATTTTCTACCTGCGGAGGCTGTTCAATCGCAGGGCTATTAATATTTACAAAATGTAAACATCGTCAAGCAAGCCCCCACGCTTCAAGACCCGAAAGGGTTAAAAGGTGAATTTAAGAGTGAGAATCTGGTATGGTTGATAAATGGCTGCATTCTGCATTACCTTTATTCACTTTGTCCACAAGATGGTCAGAATAGTACGTTTGAGAAAAATGCTAGTTTAGCTGTAGGATCTGCACTTGCACCTTAAAGAAACAACCTTGCACACTCAATCTTCTTGATGGAAGGTTGAGAACCTCACACTACTGGCATATGTTTTTGCATAATTTCCCCATTTTTCCCTTTACTTGGAATGTCCACCTCCCTATGCACGGCAGTCTTTGTCTTCTGCTAACTCCACAGACAGCCTGTGGCCTGTGTGGGGACAAGATGTGTCTGCTTCGTATAAACTACCAGCAAACAACTTAAGTGGGTGATGAGTAGAAACCTCACCTGATTTGCCACCAGTGAACATGGCCAGTTGTGGGTGTTGGAGCCCATATCGATCATATCCTCTCTGCGTTGGTGGAAAACTTGCTTTATCTTCTTTTACTGCCTTCTTTTACCAGACCATTTTGCTGAGGAGACGGATTGGAAATAAAAATAGTTGGCGGACAGAATGGACAGCCCTCAGTTCCAGAACTATAGGTATGCCTGCAGCATATGCTTACGCCCTCCAGCCTGTCAGGGATGTATCTTTTGCCACAATGGTGATGAACAGGGTCTGCTTCAGATGAATAAAAAGCTAAATCATTGTGAAGTTATAGCCAATGGGTTCCGATTCTGCATGGACTGTTTACCTGCAACCAAAGCCTGCTCAAACGTGATTAGTCATTACTACTCAGACTACAAATGGAAACCAAAAGGCTTCTGATACCAAACTCCCTTGTCTTCAAATTTCACATTTATATGCAGATATCTCTTTATATAGATTACAGGGTCCATAATGGCTGGACTGCAGACAAGTTGCCAATGCTTTGCAGGGTTAACAAAAATGGGCCGATATTCATAGTAACAGGCAATTTCAAGACTCTTAATGACACAAGATAATTTCAAAGCATTAACATAATGAAGATAATCAGATCCTTACAGCAAACGAGGGACTCTTGAATAAAACTATTTCTCACAGACTTCATATGGCCAGAAGTAGATATTATATATATATCACTTTGTTCAGTTGCTACTTTGTGCACTCACTCTGTATGTGTATGACTACATATGAAATGTGCGTCTCGGATTTTTTTTAAAGAACACAGGGCCAAAAAAGGGGTGTTTTTTTTTATGTGCATATAAAACATGTACTGTATGTTACTAGTGATTTTAATCAAGCCAATAGAAAAATAAAATATCTAACCTTGAAAATAACATGCTGCAAAACAAAAAGTTGGACATAGATATGTTGTTTGCATAGCTAGAAAAATAATGCAACAGACTATTGCCAATGCTGTGTGTTTACTCCCATCTTGCTTTTTGCCTGTGTGCATGCATTCTACTGTTTGACATACTATATTTGCACCATGCCATTGTACAAATAATCAGATAAGAGCAGATGTGTTTTGCAATTTTCGTAAATCCTATTTGAATCTGGAGAGGGTGCAGTTTTATCATCTAATTTACTGCATTCTGCATTAACATCCCTTCAATAAATAGGTTATGGTTTATGGAATGATGTGAGGTAAGAGCCTCTTAACATCAAAAGACAATAAAGTTTGGATATTGTGTCCCGCAACAGTAGCATGATAACTATTGATCGTGAATAGGTGTGTTCCCATCCATGTGCATATTTGTGTGTAAGCTAACGCTTGCATTGGTTGTAGATGACCCAGATCTCCAAGTAGCTGAATCTTTCATTCTGTCATATGGTCTACACTCGTGGGGGGAATTGCAAGCAAATGAGGTGACTAATAAGTGCTTTTCACTCCAGCTAGTACTTCCCTACTGATAAGTAAAGGCATTAGGCCCTACTCTGGTCTTCTCTAAGTGTAAACAGCCATTTGGAAAAGCACTGTGTTTAGATGGGCCCTATACCAGCACTGTGACAATCCTATTAGGAAAACACTGTGTGTTGTTAGTGTGATGCAAACTGGCTACAAGTAGGCTGGCTGCTCTCCAGGCATGACTCAAGGTGACGGCAGCAGCACAAAGGCACAAAGTTACTGTCCAGATCAATACAGGCATATTGGAGGCATAGGGCACATAGCCACTTCTTTAATGTGGTACTCTGTAATGAAACAAAATAAAAAGAATAACTACAGGAGTAGAAGCCAGACTAACAATGTTTGTTTCCATGCTGCTTAGTCAAGAACAAAAGAAGCAGATCACAATCAAGTCTGTTCCCATCCTTTAGCCAGACATGAGATCCCCAGCAGACATAATCACTTCTCAGATATGTCATGAGAGAAGGGCTCAGTGGGCAACAATAAAACACTGAAACACACACGGCGGCACACACAAACTCGCTCTCCTTCTGAAGAACTGCAGAATAGAGATCACAAGGGCAGATACACTTGTATGCAGTGTGTTAAGGGAGAACAATGACAGAATAGACATACTCTACTTTTAAATTGCAGGGACTTTTGAGGCATTTCCTGTGCTGCATGGAGCCAACAGAGAAAGAACCCAGACCCCACAACAGAAAGAGACAGAGTGCAGGATGAAGAATGGTATTGCAGGTCAATGCTTGCGTCACGAAAAGAATTACAGTTCATATCTCTGCAGCTATGCTCGTGTTCCCCTTTGTATTCAGTTCTTCTTCCCTTTTCTTTTATCTTTTAATGCAACCATTCATCTCATTGTCTAACACTGTGGCAGAAAAAAACAAGACAGCATCCCATTTCCTCACAAGGGCAAATAAATCATAGATTCTCCTTCACCATGCCTTCGTTTAATCTATTTTTAAATTCATGTGTGTTTAGTCAGTGTTCAGATAGACTGCCTTTTTTGTCCTTAAGTGAAACAAATGTACAATTCTAACAAACATTATCTTTTAGCAATCTAAAGACATTAACCTTAATAGAGACTATGCAATTCATTTGATTTTGACTAAACAAAGGGATTTGACCCATCAACACATGAGTGATATGTTGGTAAAATGCTGTGAACTTAACTGCCATCATGGGATGAGATGCACAGTAAAGGGCATGTCTTTAGCAATCTGATTATGATGTGATTTTGGTGTTGTTTTGCACTCAAATATCCTGCCTGCTTAGGCTGGGTCAGAAGTGCAATGGCAAAAACATGTCTGATGTCGTCAGTACTTTGTACGTGGCATGCTGGGCATCAGGTCAGCTTCCTCACACAGAAAAACACACAACCTTAATTTTTTCTACACATGTGACTATGAAATAAATGATTTTTTTCTGGGGGAAGCACCTCTCCTCATGGAAAAACATCAGTACAATGCATTGCCAACCTCGTTTTTGCCATATCAAATCTACTACTTTTGTTCTAGACCAGAGCAGCAGGACTGCCCTCCACAATTTATTAATGGGATTTACATTTAAGTGCCTTGAGTACCTTTTTAAAATGCTATACGAATACAATTTAGTATTATTATTATATAATTTTGCATGCTTTACATATGTAAACCATGACAGTGAACATCATTCTCAAATTAAAGTCCAATTGTTATTGAAGCTGTATTAGTAGAGCCATGAAGCTGAAACAGTCCTTTTGTTCTTTAAAAGTTATTTTTGGTTATATTTTTATTATTTTACGCTTCTTTGTTGTTGTTGTTGTCACTAAGGATTAGTAAGACTTGTCTTAGTAAGACCTAGAGCTATAAAGCAAATTATTCCATTGTTCTGACACACTATCAAAGTTGATGATCAGAATCTGCTGACTCTCAGAATCACAAAACTAATGAATTATATATTAAAATAAATGGATGAACATTGTAACACGATCCCCCAGGTACATATAGTACAGTGCTAATAATACTGGTTTTCTAGGACAATGGTGTTGAAGCATTTATATGCATATGTCTTGTTACAAGCATGTGTGACTTAAGGCAAATAATATGCATGTCCATGTGTGGTCTACAGCAGTGGTTCTCAACTGGTCTGGCTCCGGGACCCACCATCACCCTGAATGACAAGCCGCGACCCAAATCCAGGAACATTCTCAACTTCTCAAATGTATTTAATGAAAAGATGGTGCAGTTTGAACCTGAGATAGTAGAGAATATGTATGCTAACATAAAAACAAGTTTAATGATAAACCAAAACGAGCAGCTGGTGGCGATGCTAGAGAGGGAACTATTCCCTTGTACGCTCTGCTTTTGAATTAAAAACTTAATAGTGCATCTTCAGGACACGAGGTATTACAACATACATACTCATTCAGAATCTTCAGCCATTTTTAAACAGACTCAACAGCGTTCATGCACAAACAAAAAAAGTCCAACAACTAAGAAGTAGTTTCAAAAAGACTCAAATTACCTAACTTTAACTGAGCATACATACTCACTGAATCTATGACAAACACTTTACTATGGAAAAAGTCACTGTCTTAAGGAGCAGCTTTTCCACAAATTCAAAATAAATTAAACAAAAAGTGCAATGCAAAAGGATTTATATATACAAAATTAACTTTTCTTGTGATTACCTCATCAGTAAATACTGAAAAACATTGTGCTTTACAGAAAATTAAGCAGCAGTCAATTCTCCTCACGACCCCCGAGTTTTTTCATGTCATGCAGGCAGCGCCATCAGTTGTGAATTGTATATTCAGTAGGCTGTTTAATTTAATTATCCTAAAAACCCAGAGTCCCCCCCATATCAGGATGGTTTGACCCAACCTGGCACACGCTGCTGAAAACATGGAGGGACAAAACAAGTTGAAACCAGAGCCGCAAAATAACGACACTCCGTTGCATAAAAAAGTCCCTTTTTTTGCTTTTTTTCCAGGCAAAGGCCTGCGACCCACTGAAAACGTATAGACCAGTTGAGAATCACTGGCCTACTGAAATATTAAAATACAATTCAAGGAAAAGTAGTGTTGTACCTTCAAGGCATCGAAGCAATTTTATTCAAAAGAAATTAGTGTTTTTTTTACTTCCTGAGGCTACAGGAATATATACATGCGTGTTCTTGGCTGGAAAGGCCTAAAAATACGTAAAAAATATAAGCTCATCTAAAAAGTCTAGGCTTAAAACATGGGCTTATGACATTTTTATACAGTATCAACATTAGTAAATTGTTAAAGGTAAAACAAATTAGACTCTTGAAGCATTTGCATGAGCAGAAGCTATACTTAATTTCTTCACGGAAACTTTTACCTTAAATGTGCCCTGAGCCAAACTACTGACATTTGTACAAAGTCATTATTTAAATATGTTGTTGTGTTATCATTGCATGATACCAATAGTTGTTGTTAAAGCTGCGATAATATATGTCTGGATCACATGGTTACTTGTATGTGAAATTATGACTGCAGATATCCTCAGCTCAATAGAGCTTTGAAGCACATTTCAGTGGATTTTTGTTGTATTTCTAGCCTACAACACTACTGTTGTGGTTCATTCTCATGGTTCTCTTTGCATTGTTTTGCAGAGAGAAAAAGTTAGCAAGGTGGTGCCGATGGTGTTGTGTGTTATACTCTGAATAGAACTCAATAAATTAGATGTGATTCTAATATTATTATTATTATTACTGTCATCATTATTATTATTGTGTTTGTTGTAGTTGTTTTGAATAGTATTATTATGAGTTGGTGTAGAGTGAAAGCGGAGCAAAAAGGAGAATGAATATTGCAGCTGATTTCATCAGGTGACCAGAAACAAATGAATGCTAACCTTGCTCTCCGAATCTGACGGATGTGTTGTTCAGCATTTCAAAAGGTGGTAATATGTCACCTTTTTTTTGTATTATAATGCCACAATGAATCATGCAGCCTACAGTATTTGGCAATGTGTGGAAAGGAAGATGTTTGAAGTCCTCCACCATTCACGTCTCACACAAGAAGTTATTTTTTATTGTTTTTTTAATTAAGCCGCAGCTTCATTTAGGCCTGTTTTGATGAGTGGGCTGTCATTGTATGAGTAATCACTTCCGTTAACACTTTTGTTATTGACCTGGCGCATGCAACAAAAGGGACTTAGTTCTTTCTTTGTGGAATCTGAAATGAATAGGCTTACTGTTTTGGCATTTCTCAGTGTTATGTGTAATATTAAAAACAGATGTCGTCTTGATGTCAAGCTAGGTATCAAGAGAATGTTTTTAAGCACACACATTATTAAGGGGAAAGGATACAAGCCAGTGATGGAGAAACAGACAAGGCACTCCTGAGACCTGGATCTTTGGAAATCCAGGGGTTTACCAGAGGTAAGTTCTAACTCAGGGACCACTCAGGGCAAGGTGGGTTTCTGCTTACTACACTACAGACAGCAAGGGTAATTTAGCAAAAAAGGACAGAGATTATGGTGGGAAGAACTAGGGCAACATAGTAAGGAGTAAAGTGAGAAAAAGAGGAGTTTGGAAGAGGAAGATGTCTGGGTAAACTGCTTGGACATAGCTGGTTTACTTCATGATTTATGATCATACAGTAAGTTATTTTGTCTGTGTTATACTATACTTTTGATGACTGTTGTTTCTTACATTGGTAAAAAAAAAGTGATTTGCTGAGTTAAAAATGATTTACACATAAGTAGTAAAAATCAAAGATATACAAATCGCATGGTAAGTAGCATGGTAATTTCATATTGAACTAAATTTAATGTTTGCAGATACAGCATCTGATTTACTTCAGACTAATGGAAATGAAATTCCCTCGTTAAGTACTGCCATTCTGTAATATGACCAAATCAACAAAGACGCTTTTTTCAGATGCTTGATTTTCTTCTTATATCTTAAATTGTCAATATTTTATAATTTCTTCAGGCCCTTGCACACAACAGTTAAAGGGTAATTAGTGTATTTGGAGCCTGTTTAATCCATCATATTGAAACCAGTCTAATATGGAGGACTAATTGATCAAAACAATGTCATAATTACAATCATTGCGGTGATCTGGGCTCATTACCCCTTCTGCATGCAGGAATTTGTACAAATGAGTGGGTGCTGACAGAGCCTTGCTGTGCCTTTCTAGACTTCAAATTTCTTGGTGCCACGTGTACATAATTTGTCTAAGACAGAAATCTATTCTGAATGGAAGGCTTTCATTAAGTCATCCAATAATGAGCCTGTTTGTCAAGAACAAATGCCAGTGTGCTGTGGGTAGTCATTGAAGGGCACATTTCCAATAGTCCGTCAATATGGTGCTCTGTTCACCCAATATTCAAAAAAAGAAAAATCCAATATCTGTCTCTCTGTGGAAGATTACCTGAAATTAAGAATTTGCCATGATATGTGTATGTACTGTATGTGAAATTATGCCTCTGTTATGTAGGCAATTTGATTGTCTTTTTCCTTTTCCTCTATTTCTCACTCAAGTTAGTTACATAGTATACATTTTTAATTGACCCCCCGTGTCTGCTCACATGTTAACAGTCTATTTCCACTGTGATGGGGGTTCTACCACATCTGATCAATACAGCAATCCCAGTAGGGTCCCTGCCAGTCGCTGTCAGCATGACAGTGATAACACGGCTCAGATTTTCTCTCTCTGTATTGGAAAGGCCACATGCCAAAGAAATAATTAGCCTGTTGGACAGTTGTATTTCTGCAAGAAGAGGTGTTAAAGACAAGTCCTGCTGATGGAGGCTTTGTGAGAGTGCAAACCTCCTGCTGCATGAATACAAAAAGACCACGGAGTCAGCCATTAAAAAAAAGCTAATTCCCCACTAACTTTAACTGACAGTCCACTCATTCCCTTTACATTAAGTATTGCATTTTGTTTCCAGCTGTTCTTTAAATCGCATTACTGTCATTGTCATTTGCTGCTTTCCTATAAAATTAGAACAGTATTGTAGAATAGTGCAGGGAATGATGTACAACAGTATCGTAGTTTTAGCCTCACCCTTGGGCAGGTGAGGCTGACATACGTATATACTAGTGCTGTCATATTAGCGCGTTATTAACGGCGTTAACGCAAACCAATTTTAACAGCGTCAATTTTATTAACGGCGTTAACGCATTTTAATTTAAAAAAATAAAATAATTCGCGAGCACCACGCCGGATGTAGCTCAACCGGAAGCAAAACAATAGGCACGCCGTTTGGGCTTGGAAGCTAGGCTAACGTTACGGTTTGAAATGAATGAATGGTGAGCACGATACGGCAAAATGAATGATATTCAGTGAACTGCGAACAGGTGCGCGTGCCAGAAGGGAGCGCGAGTGAACACATTGAACACAGCAGGAGAGAACGCAACGTTAGCCAGCTAGCTAAAGCTCCGGTGGAAAATTATTAGCTTATGCTGTGTTCACACCGGACGCGCCGCGTCCGGTGTGAACACGGCATAACGCTACCGTTTTTGAGGAGGTAGATTTTGAGGTGAGGGGACTGACAAGGCAGAAGGTAAAGTGGTCCACCGTTCTATCAATAAGCAGACCTGCCAACCTGTACGCATTTTGCGTAGCGGATACGCATTTTGACGTCAAAGTACGCTGGTAAAAATTAATCTAAAATTAATTTTAGACTAATTGACCAGCACACATTATATGCAATGCAATATAATGCATGACGAGTATTTAATGACTTATCAATATATAGGTTATATATCAAGGTTGGCAGGTCTGAATAAGGCTAAACTAGAAGTTAACACTAATACAAACATTATTTTTGCAGAATGAGTGTGTTAGGGGAGAAGGATGCAGCCATTGTTAAACAGCTGGATGCTGGGTTGAAATGCAGCTGGAACTGGTCGTGGCTAAAACTGGAAGGCAAGGTCTCAATAAAAGGGCAAGAGGTGTCCTTTCATCTAGGAGATGTATTCTCCAAAATCAACAGGCAGGGATTCACCAGATGCATTCTCTGCATCAAAGATATATATATATAATGCTAACAAAGGCAGCCATGCTCTCCCTTACCACATTGTGCCTCATATACTGTAAATGTTAGACCCAGTGACAGGCTGGGATGAAATGGCTTGCATACTACTTAGTAAGGAGGCCATAATAATTTTTGACTCATGGCTGAAGTTAAGTTTCTCCAGCTCTCCCCAGGTTGGCAAAAAAAGCATCTCAAAATGCATCAGATTGATGCTTTAAAATATGGAATATTTAAATTTTTCTTCCTTGTTTACCTGAAATGTGCAGTGATTTTATTTTGTACTGCCCTGTTTGGCAGTTGTTTTTCAATAAAATAAAGCAAGCCAATCCACTTTTTCATGTTGATAAGAGCATTAAAATGCAAAAAAAAAAAATTGAGATTAATTGCGATTAATCGCGAGTTAACTATGACATAAATGCGATTAATCGCGATTAAATATTTTAATCGCTTGACAGCACTAGTATATACATTCAGTATGTGCATCAGTCTCCAATGCATCATGGGTCCATGTAATATATTACACTTCTGAAACACAAGGGAGACTGCACGTGATGTGCATGCAATGGAAGTTTGCAACAGCGATTGTTCTGAATTATTTAATACCAAACAAGGCCTGGATGAGCGCTGAAGATAACAGTTCATTTAGATAATGCATGTTGAGAGCAGTCAAATTTTCTCCCAGATACGTTCTCAACACAATAGAACTATAAAGCCACATTGTCTGCTCTTGCAAAATAGCCGAGTGTAGAAAAAATGAGGTGTGGAGATCTTAAACTCTTCCTTGATGGACATTTGTGTTTATTAGTGTGGTTTTAATATACACAACTTTATTATTATACTTGATTTACATGAATGTGTGTATACAACTTGTATATCTTTGATTTTCTAGATGGAAGAGAGGGCCATTTGTGGCAAGGTCTATGTTTCCTGCAGTGTCAGGTGGAGTACAGTATCCCTGACGTGCATGTGACTGAATGAACAAGCTATTTAGTACCATTCCTGTGCCATATATGTCCAGCAGGGCATCCCTAACTAAAATAAACAATGTTTTATGTCTGAGGCTAAGCTTGCTCAGCTAGCCATGCTTTGCACCATAAAGAAGCCACCAGGCGCAATAAATCCCAGACTAAGATGTATTTCCTGCGCAGACAGCACAATCCTAATCTATCCTAATACACTATCACAGGCTATCAGCTCTCTGTGGTTCCTGATGAATCACCACACTGAACTGAATGGAGTAAAGAGATGCAGTCTGAATGAAATAGATAAGCGGGTGTATGTGTGCATGTCTGCCTGAGCGGTGTGTGTCCCTGTTGGTTTTTGAGTGACAGCGGGCACTGTTGCCCAGCGAAGATGAGTTTGCTTTGGATGATTTTTGCATCTCGCCTTTCATGTGGAAGTGCAGCGTACCCAGTGTGTGCAGTGTTGTCTCATCTTAATGCGTGCTCCCAGTGTAACCACATCTCCAAAGCCTGCTGTAAAGCACCAGGGGCTCCACAAAGTCATTTTCCGTCGCTTATGGTGCAAATTTGCAAACGTGAGCATATTGTCTTGCTTCATAAGACAGCAGTCAACCCGCATTTTCCAAGTGTCAGTAAAATAATTCAACTCATTAAGCTTCCAAGTCTTATCAGTTGTTCATGAGATCACAAGAACCAGAACTTTATTGGTGGGTGATTCCCACAGGCACCCCATGTCTTTTATCGGGGCCTGTATCTCTGTATCTTGTGTTAAACTTACTGTCATCAAGGAGCCCTTTCTCATCTCCATCCACAGTAGTTATCACTGTCCCTATTAACACATAGCACCAGTGAAAAAAGCCAGCAGCCTCCAACGGATCTTATCAAGGTCATCCCCTGGATAGCGTAGAGGAAAATAAAACAGATAAGAGATCTTCCATAACTTAATTAGCTTTTTATCACACAATGCAATTACAAAATTGTCAAGCCGTTTGTGTAAGAGGCCAGGAACACTTTGAAGGAACTAACAATAACAAAGTGGTCAATGCCACTGGGAGAGCGATGGCCCTTTTTGGTCTCTTCAGCTATAGGTTGTACATCAGTACTGAGGGTAAATCAGAGGAAGAAACGTGGTTTATTTGGCATCCATTGAGAAATGGTAGCCCAACGTAGAACATACCATTCCGGGGGCAGAGCACCCACTGAGATGCTGATAAGAGAGATTAATGGTGTTGTCTGAGTGGCTGGCATAAGATCAGTGCTCGAGCAACCCAAATGTGTCTGCTATCTACAGCATCTGTATCCCTGCAAAGCACTGAGCTGGATGAGGCAAAAGGACAGGATGTCACATGAATAAATAAAGCGACAAGAACAGGAGGGTAAAACAGCCCGTACATTCTGGTCAATGCACAAAACCTGCATTAAGCCAAGACATAAGAAGAGACGGAGGGATGGAGGAAAAGGGGGAAATACAAATATATCTGGTCCATGCTCTATTGTGTGATTGTGTGTATGTGGCATAAGGGTGGTCTATTATCAGCGTTGTAATCTCACCACTGCAGAGAATCACGCTCTGGGTTGTTGATGTGATCTAGTTTTTCTTACATGGGCCATTCAAGTTTTACCAACTGTGCCCAGTGTGTTTCATTGGCAAAAACAGTAGCAATCAATCAATGATGAAATGCTGCCATTTGCATGGGAAATCCCATTGTGCATGTTCTTTCTTATATGGCATGTTATACTATTTCAGCAATCGTTGAATGCTTAAGAAGGAATATCATTTCAATACAACTATTGTTTGAAATTTGTAATGTAAAATACAGAGAAATGTACAATGTATTCCTAATAATGCAGTTTCCCCTTCAACCGGTCACTCTTGCATAAAGGCATTCTGTGTGTATACTAAACAGTTTCAGTGGCTGAATAAATAAAAAAAAAGATACATCTACATTGTTTAGTAACTAAAAGAGAGAAACAAAACCATTATGTTTGTTGGTCTCAATAGCTGAATAACTGAGTTTCCTTGGTGACTAAAATGTCCAGTCAAACCTAATAATTCCTCACACTGTGTGCAACAAAGAGCCCCTATGATTTCCTCAGGATGAGGAGCAAACACTGACTGATGGGAAGAGTGGCCAGCTCAACAACATCTGGGCTGGCTTGAGAGCCATGATTATTGTCCCACAACAATAGATTAGAAAATGTCAGCAGAATCAACTGAACTTGTCTCAATCCGACTTATTGGACTGACACCGCTACATTATCCAGGCAACATCCCACAGTAATGTATTTGTATGTGTTTTTATTTCTATTTATTTAATTATAATTATACAGGCGTAACTGGGCCGGGGCCAAATCCCTGTCACCAGATTATCAAGGTTGTAGTTTAATTTATTCACTAAAAGAACACTAAACTGTCCTCTTACTGTCCCAGTGCCAAAATCCAAATGGGTGAAGCTTTGAGCTCATCTGAGTTGCCTCCAGCTATTCATGTGCACTCTAAGCATTACAAGCAGTAGCCAGATTTCATCTCTCAGCCAACATACAAGCTGCCCTACCTACTTGGTGGAGGTCGTATGTGCTGTAAGATCTCTTACTGGTGAAGCAATGCCCCTCGTGGCTCAAATCAGAAATCAACTCAGCAGGAATTCATATACAACAACGTAAATAACGCTCCTATACAAAAATACTATGCATAATAATAATAATTATAACACAATGTGACCACTTTTTCCTGTTTTGTGAGATCTACTGGCCTGTTGCTATAGTGTGACCATTTCTGACACAAGCCCTCACTATCAATGAGGAAGTAGCCTGGAGACAGACTGTCATAGCTTGTAAACAAGGTGGGTGATGTGAGGTCACTGCAACCCACTGAGGGGTGCACTATTTGGCAGGAGATTAATCTATTTGATCAACTATTAATCAAGAAAATGAGTAAATATAGGAACTTCAAATACTAATATTCCATCATCTTACACTGGATTTGGCTGCTTTTAAAGCTTGCTGTATCATTGTGACCAAATGTTTTGACTTTTTGTCCTTAAATGCAAAACATTCAGATGAATTTGTTCATATTAAGTCTTACACAATGTAAATAGAACACATACCTGCTTTAAAATTGCAATATATATAGTGTGTAGAATACACTTTCCATCAAAGACCCAAACACTAGTGCATGTCTGTAAGTGCCTGTTGTGTTTTGTTTGTTTCATCACATGGTTTATTTGGAATTGTCTAAGAGGTTGGAGCATGTCCAATTTCAATAGATGCATGTGGTAAAAAAAAATGGCCAAGCTACTGTTGTTGTTACAAGAACATTCAAAGCATTAGATTCACTTTTAAAAACTTTCATATTTTAAAATTGGACAAGTGATTTGAGCAGTGTCGGAAGATAGCTATCCATGACTTGTTTCTTGACAAAAAAAGGGATGTGTTTACACATACTGTAGTGTTCTCGTGCAGTGTGTTGAAACTCTGGACTAAACACAGAGTTAAACCGCAATCAATGAAGACAGATTCGTAAGTTTCACCCATTTACTGTTACTCTTTTCCCTCAATCATGTTGGTGAAAACTGCAAACAAAGACAATACAAACATTCATTGTACATACTTAAACATAACATTTCACAGTAGTAAATATATATATATATATATACATTGCATCTTTATACATTACAGCACTCACGACATTGCCTCTACGATGCTACCCCGTGGATGCGAGCGGATTCTGGAGCATGCGGTCCACTGTCAAATGTTACTCAACCGGAAGTACTGAAACTGGACACCATTTAACCGGAAGTGGCTAAACCGGAAGTCCCTCCCCGGAAGTGATTACACCGGAAGTGCTGTCATAACATGGCACAAACAGGAAAATCATATTGCCAATAACTATGTCTTGAAATAAACCCCATTAATTAAACAAAAATTAAATTGAAAATGCCGTAAAGGCAACACACATACAGTAGTCCTTGTTTTAAATGTGAGAAAAGGTAGAAATAGGGCAGCTCAGCAATTATAACAGTTGGTTGTTCCTTCAGGTATCAGGATGTACAGTTTAGACTCCAGAGCCAGTTCATTTGATGGGCAGCATGTATCAGTGGCTTTATTTACGAAGGGAACCTGCGAGAAACACTGTTGCTCCGTGGCAAACCCCTTCCTTGTTCCTGCCATTATCTTGAATCTAAACATTGCTACTGTAATAATTGAAGTGCTATTTGCACTGATAACAGTCTGCCCCACTGCAACTGATCTTCACAGTATGGAGACCTGCGGCGTGAGGTTGGCGCCCCTTGAATGCTCTTGATGGATCACTCCCCAATGATAACAATATATTCTCTTCACTACTGTATTTCCAGTAGTCATGGTGGGGAGAAGATTTAGTGTACATTAAGAGCTCAGCCATGTTCTTGACAATCTGCATCCTGCTAGTTAGTTGATCATTCAAATCCAGAAAATGGTATGCTATCAATCTGAGGGAAGTCTGTAAGTGTCGTCATCAATAATTAAGTGTTGTGCTGCATTCAGGATGCTTTACAATAGTGTTTAGATTATGTTTTACGCATACAGTATGCAGATTTATCAATCCCTTCCATGCTCTGCACATCCATTGAGAGGCCCTGATTACCCTGCTGCATTATTCATAGTCAGTCAGTCGGTTGACTGTGTGAAGAAACAGGGTGTAATTTAAAGGGTGGGAAATGGAGGCTTGGCCTGTCTTGGAGTGCAGCCTCAGGAGCATGTTCAAATGAAACCACCCTTTTTGTGATCTGCCTGGCATTTATCAGCAGCATTGCTCTAATGGGGATGTCATTGGAGGAGGAGAGAAACCGTCTCATTGGGCTTCAGAAGAGGCACCATGATGGAGATGGAGAGCCGTTTAAAGATTAGCCATATCTCCAAATGAGACCTCCAGTCATATTAGAAGAGTGAAATTGTGTTTCTTAATCTGGGTTCTATTTATCATATTACACTAATGACTGTATCCAGGCCGTACAGGCTGATGGTTTATTGGCCTCACTAAGTAACGGATGCAGGATCAGTCATCCTGAGTGTCCAGTGACTCACTTTAGGATCACAGCTGGTAGGTTGCAGGATGATGATGATGATGACAAATTGATTTGTCATGGTGGTACATCCGCAACACACTGACTGGTTGGTTATAAAGAGCAGTGTGACCATTTCTGTCTGACGGAACTTTCCTGCTTATTAGCAGTAGCCTGTGCATTTGGAGATTTGGAGACATTACAAAATCAATCAATGTGAATGACTGATTATCTGGCATTAACTATGTGGTTTCCAATGCTGTATACAAGAGTGTGTAAATGAAACATTAACTTTGTAAATTGTACTCATTCCACAGCTGGCTAGTTAGCTAGCGAAAGTTAGCTTGCTAATTCCACCATGCCTTCGCGCTATGCTGGTGTAGCAGTCTAATGAAATGTTCCTCCTGGGCTACTGTATGAGGGTCTAAGGGTAGGCCTTAGACCCTCCTACTTCCTGGTTCATAATTTGTTTGGGCCACCACATATAAGCCACACCATGAGTTGCCTCTTTCTCGCTCTCTCTGAGGCATATAATTGAGGCATATTTGCCATGGGTTTCACCCTTTTGTCTTTTACTCTAGGTCCAGCGCCAGAGATTCCCATTTCCCCGTCGAGCTTTCTGGATGGGGGTTATGCATTGAGCAGACTAGAGACGCCGACTGCCACTGCTGTTTTGTTTTACTAATTTACTTATTTATGGCTTTGGTTAGTTTTTCTTTGCATTGTTTAGTGTTGCATGGTTGTATGTTCGTTAGTTCATTTAGTTACCCTTTTTAATTATCAATCTGTATCTCCAAGTATATTAGATATTAGAAGAGACCGTGGGGGTCACTATCTTGCTAATTCTTGTCTCATTTGTGGTCTGATGAACATTAAATTCATTAAATTCACTGCCACATATTGCTAATTTCCAATTGTTCATCGTTCAGCCCTATGCCCACACATTTTTCAAAATTATGCAGTGGGTGGATTTAGACTTGAAGTTACACTTAAAGGGATCATCCCTTTTCACTGCAGACATTTTTTACTTCTAGCAGGCAGAGGTGTTACGAATAAACTTAAAGATGGCTCTGTTCTCTTAAAGTGTGCCAATAAGCCATGACTGAGAAATTAATTTAATTATTTACACAACATGTCAAAATAACTGCTGTGGAAACGGCCTTTAGGATAAATAGAGTGACATTTAAAAAAAGGCACCTTGACTTCTGTAAACTGAATTTCTAAATGCACAGAGACTGGATTAAAAAATCCAATGGAAAATTACGTGTTAACTCGAAAACACAGCAGCCAAGATCACATGCATTAATCAAGGCAAACCTTCACTTTGCGTTTAGTCTGAATACACCTCTAGGCACTTAAGCATCAGCGTCACCACTCAGAAATAAGTTTGTTGCTTGATACAGCAAGACACAGACACAAGAAAACACATAGACGTACAGTATAATGTATATATGCTATTTCTTTTCAATTGACAGAAACACTTTGACTCCATGGCAAAATAACTATACACCGCGTTCCACATTATTATGCAAATTACACTTTGCTCAGATTTTCCTAAATAGTAATGCACAGTCAGTCAGTATCATTTTCAAGTCATCAACTGTTAGAGTATAAGTCAAATTCTATTGAACAAACCTCCTAATGATAACAGTATTTTTTTCAAAAATAAAAAACTCAAAATGCAGTGTTCCAAATTATTATGCAGAATTTCAGAGTTTCAAGATATTTTATAGGTTGTAAAGAACAAAAAATTGTCATTTGTTGAATTTGCAGCATTAGGAGGTCATATTTACTGAAATCAAGAAAAGTTTGAATCAAAAACATCTTAACAGGTCAAGTTACATGTTAACATAGGACCCCTTCTTTGATATCAACTTCACAATTCTTGCATCCATTGAACTTGTGAGTTCTTTGATAGTTTCTGCTTTAATGTCTTTGCAGGATGCCATAATAGCCTCCCAGAGCACCTGCTTGGATGTGAACTGCCTTCCACCCACATAGATCTTTTGCTTGATGATGCTCCAAAGGTTCTCAATAGGGTTAAGGTCAGGGGAAGATGGGGGCCACACCATGAGTTTCTCTCCTTTTATGCCCATAGCAGCCAATGCCCCAGAGGTATTCTTTGCAGCATGACATGGTGCATTGTCATGCATGAATATGATTTTGCTACGGAAGGCACGGTTCTTCTTTTTGTACCACAGAAGAAAGTGGTCAGTCAGAAACTCTACATACTTTGCCGAGGTCATTTTCACACCGTCAGGGACCCTGAAGGGGCCTACCAGCTCTCTCCCCATGATTCCGGCCCAAAACATGACTCCGCCACCTCCTTGTTGACGTCTCAGCCTTGTTGGGACATGGTGGCCATTCACCAACCATCCACTACTCCATCCATCAGGACCATCAAAGGTTGCACGGCACTCATCCGTAAACAAAACAGTTTGAAAGTTAGTCTTCATGTAGTCCTGAGCCCACTGCAACCTTTTTTGCTTGTGAGCTTGGTTTAGGGGTGGCCGAATAACAGGTTTAAGGACACTTGCAAACCTCTTGAGCATCCTACATCTTGAAGTTCGTGAGACTCCAGAGGCACCAGCGGCTTCAAACACCTGTTTGCTGCTATTCAATGGCATTTTAGTGGCTGCTCTCTTAACCCTACGCATTTGTTTGGCAGAAATCTTCCTTATTTTGCCTTTGTCTGAACAAACCCGCTTGTGCTGTGAATCGGTGACAAATTTCTTCACCGTCCGATGATCACGCGCAATTCTTTTGGAAATATCCAATGTTGTGATACCTTGACCAAGGTATTGCACTATTTGCCGCTTTTCAGCAGCAGAGAGATCCTTTTTCTTCCCCATTTTGCCTGAAACATGTAGCTTGCTTAATAATGTGGAACATCCTTCTTAAGTAGTTTTCCTTTGATTGGGCTCACCTGGCAAACTAATTATTATTATTACTATTTGGATGATTTCAATCATCCAAATAGCCCTGAGACACAATACCATCCATGAGTTTCATTGAAAAACCAAAAAATTAATGTTTATGACCCTTAAATACAATTTGCCTAATAATGTGGAACGCGGTGTAGTTACGGATAGGGAGGTTAACATTATTACTTTATTAAGGTTAGGCTAGGAAATGTAAGGAACCGACAAACCTTTGTGTCTTCTTCATCTTCTGCTGAAGCACATACAAATGAGAATATTCTATGGTGTGTTTTAAAGTCATCAGGACTGGTGTGTTGTTGAAGCAGTCAAGGGCAATCTTGTGTAACAGACGGCTCAGTCCCTGGCTCAGTCCCTGGCAAGGGGCAGGTGACAAGAGTCTCTACATTGTCGGCTTGCATCTGGATGGTGAGCAGGATGCGCCGAGCTGACAGAGAAAATTAATAAAAATCACTCAAAGCAGGGATCTGGATGCAACAGCAGACTCCTACTGAAAGGTCCTTCAGCAGAGATGGATGCTCTATGCACACACTTGTTGTACTTTGCTTTATACTCTCACTATTAGTGTCCTTGACATGGTCAGTCAATTGGATTGAGCCTATTATTGTCAATAATAAAAACGACAAATCCTTGTGATAGTATTAAAATTTCTTAAAAGTTATCAAAGTTATTTTTTTCATTTAAAATGCCATTGGGATCTGGCAGGAACAAAAGACCTGTTTCCTGATCTTTTGTGTGATTTGTTTTTACATCTCAGGTTTGCGATTACAAGAAGAAAATGAAGCAAGACTCATACAACAGTTCACTGCTGTATCCCAATGTACTGATGACCATAAAGGACACTCCAATTTTGGTGTGTCCTTTATGGTCATCAGTACATTGGGATACAGCAGGAGAGGATGAGCTGCTCTGCTCAAAAGGTTCACTCCCTGGGGTCTAGTTGAGAATATAAGTAGGCAAATGTCATTCACACGCATGTATTATAATAAATCATCTCTGGCCAGATCCTCCGTAAATTAATCAACATCAACATCAATAGCCCTTGCACCGCTTTTGTTTCTCACTGTACATACTTATATACACTACATGTAAATGATAGCTGCTGAATGAATGACCTGCTTGTTGTCATTCTTCCCAGATCTCGTTTTCCTATTCTATTGTAATAATTACATCTGGATGTTCTATAGTCATAATCTACCAGGATAAATTCTCAAAGTTTAAAAAGTAAAATGTATATCGACAATTTCACTGAAAAACATATTCCTGGTTGACTTACAAGAAAACTGTCTTCATACATGATTCTAGGTTCAAAAAGTATTTTGTGAGGACCTGGGGCTTACATTTTTCTTTAAATGTAATCATCAAAACTGTATCTGAAAAATGATGAGCAGTCAAAGGTCATTGATTGACATCCCACACCTTATAGACTTCATCTTTTCAGTCACTGAATAGCTCAATCAAAATGATTAATTCTTCTTAACTTTTCAGGGTGTATGTGGACTGTTTAATCTTGTTTTAGTGCTAACATCTTGGCAAACCGTGCACTATGAGATGGTGACGGGTTATTAAAGGATATCACAGCCCAGAGTCACATTTGCTACTTAGGTCGGCCAACCTGACGCAAGAAGCAACTTCTTAACTACCCATCACTGCCAAGCAAGACGTATAGACTACAAGCACCTGAAGCGTAGAAAATGGCATCTCAACAAAGTGGCTTGGCCGAGTGATGGAAACTCATTTCACAAAAACCAACAGCTGTTTGCTAAATCATTTGTTAAAGAAATCATAGAGCCCAAATTCAGTTTAAACAGAACATGTTAATGCCTCTCATATTTAACCGCTCACTGAACAGATGCTTCTTTTAATTAAGTAACCTCTGAGTTGTGTTACTTCATGGCAAGAATAATGTAACCTGTAACTACAAACGCTGAACATCACATTTTCCACGTTTCTGAACTGGTTCTAATGATCAGTCAATAATGGCTTAAAACCATATAACTAAGTCCTGAGGTGGTGAAGCCAGCAGTCAACAGGTTTAATCTAAATTGTACAGTCAAACTTTATTCTTTGACTTAAAAAAGCTATTATATAGTATGCAGTGAAAAAATATACATTGTTGCTGCCGCTATTATAAATTACGGAGAGACATTTGACTCAGTTTGTGTAACACCCTGTGTATTCTGTGGCTGCGGTCTAATAGTCAAATAATTACCTCCTAACGTCTAACCCTAAGCACTTTTCCTTAACCTCTGTGGAAAACGTCACGGGGTTAAGGAAAGATGGGAAGGAGAATTCATGAGGAGTTAGGAAAAGACAACCGCGGAGTTTAGCAAATCCGACTCCACTTTCACTAAGTGACATAGTTATGACGCGACGGCAGGCGCATGTTAGTGACGTCGGTCTGTCTGCAGCGTTGAAACTACATTGTTGTAGTCCATCTCGGACCACAATAAAGATCATCTTAAATACTTTGTCTGTGTTCTTACAGTGTTGCGTCATGCAGACGATTTCAACAACCTGGTTCATAGTATTACTTTATTAACGAGGTTGTAACAAAGGAGTATGAAAGTGAAACCAACTTATTTTTCACAGTACAAAGCTACTAAACTCTCTTTGTTCAGCTTCAAACATGCTGAATTAAATACATAATCCCACTAACGATGTGTGTCATATATGTGTGTCTCATATCCCTTTATGTTGTGATGGTTTATATGCAGATTATAATCTCATCATAAAAATATGCAGACAACAGTTTATGAAACACCACACAAAGTGTTTTATTGTAATGTAACAAAATAGTTGATTAAAAAGATGATAATCAGAAACATGACTCAGACTCAAGAGCTCGTCCAGTTTAACTCTTTCATTAAAGCTTCTGTAAATGAAGTAAAATAAAATAAAGGAGTGAGGGCTGAAGCTGCAGTTCAACACCAGAGAGAATATCAATACAGCAGTTTGATCACTTTACAGCAGTTTTCAGTAACGTAACGTTCATAGTTTGCCAGCAGGTTTAACAGATTATTGAAAGTATTTCCAAGTTATGGTGATGATTATTTACATGATCTGCGTTTCTCGGTCATGATCGTTTGTTCTTGTGAACGGCCGAATGATACGTCACGTTAAAAGTTGCCGCCGCAAGGAATTGTGGGTCGGCATTCTCTCCTTTCCTTTCGTAAAGGCAGATCCAGTGGTCCCTATGCTAAAGGAGCTAAATTAGGAAGCATTGAAGCTCCTTTCCTTTGCGTTTAGAGAATTCGACCGGCACTTATCATGGCGGCCACTTAGGTACTTCCGGGTCATTTCAATCAGTTAAGAAGGTTCCTAAACAAAAAGGACTATTCGACCGCAGCCTGTGTAACCTGAAACCAGTGTTTCCTGATTGTTTATTCACTTCACCTGTTCGCATTTCAGACACCCTGTGTGATTGTAAAGCCTCACCCTCATTGTTTACACCTGTGCCTCGTTGCCTGCTTTCCCCTGTGTATTTAATCAGTGTGTTTCCCTTGTCAGTTGTGAAATTGCCTTTTTTTTTTTCTTCTTCTTTGTATACCCCGCATGTTGCATCGCCTTCGAGTTGTAGTTTTCTAGTGTTTGTTTCCCGTACCAGTCTTTTCCCTTGTTTTGTAACTCTGAATTAGTAAAGTACTTTTGATTTTGCCACACTGACTCCTGTCGTCTCCTCTCTCTCCTGAGTCTCTGCCCCATCACACCCGGTCGTGACCGTTTGATCTCTTCTGCATTACATTTTCAAATGTTTAGGTTACTAAATTAATATAAAGTACCAAATTAGTGGGAAAAAAATAGTGATTCTTGTCTGCTCAAGGTTCATGAGCAAAGTGAGTTCCAAAATATCTTTGTAAAGTAACTTTAGATAATGGCATTTCTCTCACATTTTGAGTTCTGGCAAGGCAGCAGTGCCAGCCCCTGTGGTCCGTGACATTGTTTGCAAGGCTTAATTAAGTCACAGCCCTTCTTGATGGAGTTAGTTAAAGTCATGAGCCCCTGTTGACTTTGGAATGGCTGAGTGAAGCACATTCCTGTTGTTGCTTTGATTGTTTTCAGTCATTAATGGATCAGGACCCTGGAGAAGTTAAGGAAAGGTTACAAGCAATTCTACCGCATCCAAAGAAGACAAGCGTTATCCGTGGAGGTCTGAGTAAATCCATTGGATCACTGGAGGCTTGGTCCCATTCTTCAAAATATAACCTGATTGTTGTTAATAAGTTACTGTACCAAGCTTAATATGCATCAAAAGGCTAATCATGTTTATGATTGGATTTGTGTCTTTAAAATTTTTAAAGATGTAATATTTTATATACAGGACTGTCTCAGAAAATTAGAATATTGTGATAAAGTTCTTTATTTTCTGTAATGCAATAAAAAAAAAAAAAAATGTCATGCATTCTGGATTCATTACAAATCAACTGAAATATTGCAAGCCTTTTATTCTATTAATATTGCTGATTATGGCTTACAGCTTAAGAAAACTCAAATATCCTATCTCTAAATATTAGAATATTTCCTCAGACCAAGTAAAAAAAAAGATTGATAACAGCAAAACAAAATCAAACATTAGAAAATGTCCATTAATGCACTCAGTACTTGGTTGGGAATCCGTTTGCACGGATTACAGCATCAATGCGGCGTGGCATGGAGGCAATCAGCCTGTGGCATTGCTGAGGTGTTATGGATGCCCAGGATGCTTCAATAGCGGCCTTTAGCTCATTTGCATTGTTGGGTCTGGTGTCTTTCAGCTTCCTCTTCACAATACCCCACAAATTCTCAATGGGGTTCAGGTCAGGGGAATTGGCAGGCCAATCGAGGACAGTAATGCCATGGGCAGTACACCAGTTACTGGTGGTTCTGGCACTGTGGGCAGGTGCCAGATCATGCTGGAAAATGAAATCCTCATCTCCATAGAGCTTTTCAGCAGACGGAAGCATGTAGTGCTCTAAAATCTCTTGGTACACAGCTGCATTTACTGCCGTATTCCGATGTCAAGCCACTTCTGAACTCAAGACAACGGAAGAAGCGTCTGACTTGGGCTATGGAAAAGAAGCACCGGACAGTTGCAGAGTGGTCCAAAGTCCTCTTTTCAGACGAAAGCAAGTGTTGTATTTCATTTGGAAGTCAAGGCGCCAGAGTCTGGAGAAAGGCTGGAGAGGAGCAAAATCCAAGTTGCTTGAAATCCAGTGTGAAGTTCCCACAGTCAGTGATGGTTTGGGGAGCCATGTCAGCTGCTGGTGTTGGTCCACTGTGTTTCATCAAGTCCAGAGTAAATGCAGCTGTGTACCAAGAGATTTTAGAGCACTACATGCTTCCGTCTGCTGAAAAGCTCTATGGAGATGAGGATTTCATTTTCCAGCATGATCTGGCACCTGCCCACAGTGCCAGAACCACCAGTAACTGGTGTACTGCCCATGGCATTACTGTCCTCGATTGGCCTGCCAATTCCTCTGACCTGAACCCCATAGAGAATTTGTGGGGTATTGTGAAGAGGAAGCTGAAAGACACCAGACCCAACAATGCAAATGAGCTAAAGGCCGCTATTGAAGCATCCTGGGCATCCATAACACCTCAGCAATGCCACAGGCTGATTGCCTCCATGCCACGCCGCATTGATGCTGTAATCCGTGCAAACGGATTCCCAACCAAGTACTGAGTGCATTAATGGACATTTTCTAATGTTTGATTTTGTTTTGCTGTTATCAATCTTTTTTTTTACTTGGTCTGAGGAAATATTCTAATATTTAGAGATAGGATATTTGAGTTTTCTTAAGCTGTAAGCCATAATCAGCAATATTAATAGAATAAAAGGCTTGCAATATTTCAGTTGATTTGTAATGAATCCAGAATGCATGACATTTTTGTTTTTTTAATTGCATTACAGAAAATAAAGAACTTTATCACAATATTCTAATTTTCTGAGACAGTCCTGTATATATATAAATGCACACTAGTCCTGTCGATAATAAGGCTTTTTACATGGAATATCCTCTAATTCAATGTCTACAAATAACTTATCATAGTATTAGGCCTATCTAAGTTTATGTGGACTTTCTGCAAGGTGTACACTTCTTTCCTGGATTCCTCAGCTTTCCAGGATCTATGTCATTTTGAACAAACAAAATTATTTAACAGGCATAATAGAGAGCATTTTCTGGAGACTTGAGACCAGCTTTTTGTCACAAAGTTGATCCATGCACAAGGTGTCAAAATGAAACTCTAGCTCAAGTTCAACATATTTTGTTGCTGCATTTACGCCCAGCTTTAATCACAGCATTGACATATTATCACTTTATAAAGATGTTCTGGGAGACTTTCAAGGGACCTGTATCAGTGTTTGTTAGTTTGCTAGTTTTATAAAAAAATATGCATTGTTTATCAAAAATATTGGTACAACATCAAAAACATTTCAGTCACAGACATTCTTGTTCACAGGTAACAATTATCAAAGTGGTAAAACTGAATATAAATGTTCTCTTCTCTGGTAGCACAAAATGAAAACTGGCTCTTTTAGACCATAGAATAGGGCAAATGGGGAGAGTAAGCCTGTGGGCCCTGTCTTAGCAGGCGGGTAGACTACTTGTGTCTCAGTTTCTTGGCCTTGGGTCAGATCCTCCTGCACAACTCTTTAGCTACAAAAGAAAGCTACCTCACTTACATGCAAATCTGCCCAGATAATGGTATTAATGGCTGCACCTACAGGCATAACAGTTTCTGTACTACCTCGATAACCCTGAAAAGTCTGTACACCATCGTAGTATGAGTGAGAAGATACAAGATTAAAAGACTAAAAGGTTTAAGATGACCATGCTTATTCAGTGTTTGGAAGGATTACATTCATATATGAAGAAGCCAACACTTTAACTCCTGGAAGTAACAGTATCTTAATGCTTTGGTATACATGTATTCTATACAGTGACTGAAAATTGAAGCCAGTAGGTGGCCACAAGTCTGTGTGCATTCAAACAAGAAGTGAAAATGCAGTGGTGAGAACGAGCATCATTCTGCCTCTCTCATGCTCTCTTGATCTCTCTCTCTGTCTATATGCTCTGGTAAAGCCAAGGCCAGTTTGGCTTCATTTGCAGCACAAGCCTCTTAATCCCTGGAGTCTCCCGGGTAGAAAGGGGCATGAAGAGCATATGGAGGGCCTCTGATCCTTATTAGTACATGGCACAGACGGCCGGAAAAATCCAGGTAATTTTAGAAAGTTTGATTTTTTTTTTTTAAAGCCTTTCTGGTTGTCTCCTCACATCATGGCCCATGGAGCTTCCTTTTTTTCTTTTGTAAAATCTTTCTTCAGTGAACAATTTCTTCAGATTTGACGAAGAAGGTTAAAGGGGAGATGAAATATATATATATATATATATATATATGTATATACCTCACGTCTTCCCTAACATTTAAAGTTAAGAATTAACCCTTGTTTGTTCATAGATTTTTTTCTGTCGTGTTCCCTTCTGCAGAAATGCCCTACTTCACGCTCACTGCTCATTCATGTGTTAGAGCTGCCCACTAAGACCACAGTCTTTCACTGCAGGTCTCTAAATAGCTCCACTTAAGCTTTTGGGGTTAGGAAGAAGGGATTATTCATTCACTTTCAAAGCCAACTTTGCTGGATTTTTGACCCAGCAACCTTCTAGTCACACATTTGCTGCCATTGGCTTTCAGTTTGGTCCATTTGACTTCCTCTGGCATATCATATACCATAGCTGTAAAAATTGGAAACAAGAGACTATCCAGCTTAGTGAAGCGTTCTCACAAATCACAAATTACTCCATCGTCTGGAATAAATCCTTCCACTCTGCCTGAGTGGTTGCGATGCAGCAGCCCAAACACCACCTATCTTTCTGTGTACCGGCAACATCCCATGTTTAGCTATTAATAACATTCGTACCGAGAGTGGTTCAGCCTTAACGTCACCCCACTGCTCAAAACAATGAACTATGTGTATTACTGTGCTGGATGAATACACCTCTCCCAATCACAGACTGCATATCTGAGATCACATCTCTAAAAAATACACGGTAAAGCTGTTTGCAATGATCCCAACCAAAACCATTTCTACTTGATTCAAATACAGAAATATAAAAAACAAAAACAAAACCACCAAGAACTAATAACCAAATTAAACCATCTATATAAAGTCTTGAATCCCCAGATTGATGTACATGTGTCCGAGTGGATCCAACTAAGTTAGTTAAATACTACTTACTTAACCCTAGAACACTAACGTTAAAAATAGTCACACTATCACTAATGTTGGGTGAATTTCACCCGATATAATATACCTGATAAAATATACTTCTCATCGAAATATATTCAAATACAAGGCAAGTTGAAGTACTCTTCTTTTGTTTTACCCTATAGAACTTCTCATAAAACGATAAACAGGCATCACAGGGAGAGCCTGAAAAAAGGCTCAAAATCCGGTGAAAAATTAGGGAATCGTCAATAAAACATGATTAAAAATATAAATAAAAGAGCTATGAACTTGTTATTTGGTCCACATGTTCCTGGGACATGTGAGTCTTGTTCTGTGAAGGAAAAGTTAATTCATGTTAAAAGTCAATGTTAAAACCCATCCGGAAAAAATAGTCACACTATCACTAACGTCGGGTGAAAATCACCCGAACAGGTGCCTGTAGAAAAAACAGTGATCGGAGCAGGAAGACACGCCCACCTTCACTAACTATACAAACAAAGTAATGCACTGTAGGAGGTCATTGGGTTGGGTGGGTGGGTGGGTAAAACAATGGTCTTTTGTCCAGGAAACCATTGATCATGTTTGTAACCAGAAGTCACAACGTTGATTTATTTGTCACATAACCTTTATAGTTTTTTAAACCTAAACGATGTGTCATAAAACAAATAACCTCCGTACTTGCATAATGCCACTTCTGTAGTTATTTTAACCAAAATCATGATTGATCTTTTCCTACACCTTAACCTATATGGATGTACATCATACAAACCGTTGTATGAGGATATGTTGCAACGTAAGTGCAAATATCACGATTTAATGAAACAATATGTCTTCCACGGTAACACTTTGGTTTCATTCTTTCAAATGATACGGCTGCAGACTGCTCCTGAAGGCTTTTTTGGGGGGGAGGGGGGGTCAATATACAATACCCATAAAGAGTTCATCTAGTTGACTGAAAGGTGTGAGTATACTGAAAATACATAGATCGTACGACATGTCGCTTAACCAACTATGTTTACAGCTGTTTAAAAAATGCCACACTTGAAGGCAGGGTGACAAGCCTGTGGTTATAGAGAGAGGGTAGAAGTGATGATTGTTTAAATATGGGACTGTTACAGAAAACTCAACACCTGCGGGCAGACTTTTCCTCCAAATAGTATAAGTTTGTAATGTAACTGGCATTAGTTAAGTAGCCTATGTAAGGTATGGAACATAGCTACGGTAAAGTAAGTCAACATTGACTTGGTTTCACATGGTACATGTACAGCGGTCTTCCAGGTGAAAGTCCTATTTGTTTGACACATCTAATCTTTACAGACTTGGTTGCTCTTTTTGACTGTCTAATAACGAAGCGGATGGCTTTACATTGGAGTTACAGTAGTTGAAATGGTGTCTAGGTGCGTCTCTCAGGGCACTATCTTTCGATAAGTTGGTAGTTGGGTGTGAAAATTGGTTGCATTGTCAGGTCAAAATTTTTAATATGTACAATAATTTGGTTTACGGCCCAAAACTTGCAAGTTAAATAGTACAAAGTAGCAAATGGTAGCTTGCTAGCATGGCTGTGTTTCCCTTGACTGTCCTCCACAAAAACGGACACATCCATTCATATACACAGGCGCATACATTTGTAATATTTTATATGCACATGTCTGCACAAACATAATACATAACTTTAGATTATTCTCCTACTTCTCTTGTGAACATGACCACATCATATCTCCTGTGTTCTGTGCTGTCTCATACCTTCGATCACATTTTAATTTTGTTGTTACTTCTCTGGTCTGTTATTCAAATAATTAAATTGTACTTGTATGTATATACTGTATATACATTATTGTACAGTATAGTATGTGCATCAATCCTCACACTGAGTTGGACTCGCATGTCAACAACACTAAATGTCCTGGCTATCGCGAGTGCCGATCTACAGCACTAACTATTTTGCCTAATACAGGGCTGCAAATGTCAGAGATCGCTTTTACAAAGTGGATTCATTACACAGTTAGAAAACAGAAAGGAGAGCAAGGGCAAAGCCCCTCATCATGCATCGTCATTCAGAACACTCTTGCCCTAACACTCCTCTGCCACAGTTTCTAATCCACAGCTTTATTTTTGTTTATCTGTATTTTCTTTAAATTTATCATGAACAAGATCTTTTCTCATGCATTCATAATTTCTGTGCCCTCAGAACTTCCTAACGGGGGCAATGTATTATTATTATTTTTTTTCTGTGGTGTGATCATTTGCATAACTAATCTGGTATTTACATTCATCAATTGCTTCATTAATTAGGTCAGTGATCAAAGCAGGATTTCTCTATCACTCGGGAGGGGAGGAAAAAATACATTTTGATAGCGCTCTGCTATAGCTCTGCGCAGTAACAAAAAGAAATAAAAGCAGGGAGTTTGGGTTGAGATCTAACACATAATTTCTTATGGAGAGCCTGCTGAGAGATACTGCACTCTTATGTAACTCAGCAACATCATTATGAAGACAGTCAGAGAGACGGCAGAGAGCCTCCATCTTTAGCCACTACCTCTGGCAGAACAGTCAGATCACCCACGCCATCTACTGGTGGATAGATGGAGCGATTTTAACCACCTCTAATGACCACCCAGGGGGGACCGCCAGGGGCCGAGGAAAACTAACAGTCCTTTCAGGGACTGGATTTGAGGCTTTGAACACTGATGACATGTATGATCCACCATCGGCCAGTATCATTAGTCATGTGAGGCAAATCCAGGCTCTGGGACTCGCAGTGCTGTTCTCCTGCTCTCCTGCTCCTTTGTCAGTGGTGATGTGTAATTTGTCTACTTTTCACATTTATCTGACCTTCCTCTTGACAAGGCATCGTCTAAAAGACAGGTTTGTGTGTGCTGGGCATTTGTGGTAGCTTGCTGACACATACAATGTAACCATTGAGCAGCACTGCTGAGGGCCCTGCTCCCCTTCTCCAATCCTTCATCTGCTGGCAGCACTACATCATAATCTGGAAACACCAAGTATTAAACAGGAAAGGTACACAAATAGAAACTGCTGACCCATCTGTTTTATATACAGTATGTGTAAAAAAGACTTGAATAATGAAATATATACAAAATGGAAAAAGGCGTGATGTATTTGATAGGCATGACTGGATTGAAAAATGAGTGTTGCCGTGCTTTAATTGCACATATTGAAGTTTTTTTCACCTCACTGAGTTAAGCATCCTATTATTTCATGAGTTCACTCATTCTGTACAACCTGCTTACTATCAACCTTCTGCCAACAGAGAGATACTATATGGTCTTATGTTTTGGGCTTTAAAAGTAAATGACCTAAATAACTGCAGTTACTATATATATATATATAAATATATATATATATATATATTTATACACTATGATATTTACAGTTATAAACAAAACCAATAAATTAGCAGCACTCTTTCATTTTCATTTTAGCTTTATCGTCAATGGGAAGTGATCCTGAAATGCATAAATCATTCTTTGAACTCTTTTGCAGTAATTTATTACACAGCTTTGTATGTATAACTATTACCTAATGTTCTTCTTCCTTATCAGAAAAAACAACAAAACTCCCTTAAGGAAACTGTTACATCCCCCCCCCCCCCCCCCCCCCCTCCTTATTTTCTCCTGCCCCTTCACTTTCACCTCACCCTCCAGAGTATACAGACCATAGATACTAACGCAAGTTCTTCAGCAGGTTGCCAATTAATCCATTTCGACCCCATTGCGTCACACAGGTCTGGGTCTGCTCCTCAAATACCCAGGAGCCATCAGCTACTTCTTGAGGTCTTAACCTTTATAGAACAGAACCATTTTTGACCATAGATGCATGCAGATACATTTGTTTGTGCTTCGATGAACAGCTTGCTATCAGCTATGGCTCACTGAGCTGTTCTGCTTTATAACATCAAGAGAGGCTGTGCAGATACTCCTGTCACCATCATGTTGATGTTTTTAAACCTTTGTAGCATAATGTTGGTTAAAGTCCCACGTAAATTAACTCAAAGTTGCCATGCTTTTACTTTTTAGAGTTAAACTTTTGTTGCACCTATTGTGAAAAAAAGAAACAGAAAGGTCTGTCCTATTTTTGGGTAATTTACTATGTACTAAATATATAACTTGTGTTCACTAAGTATTGCAGCAACAACAGCCACAACTAATCTAAAATCAAAAGAGTTGGAGGGAGGGCACTTGTGCTGCCGTAACTACAAATAAAGAGGGAAGATAGTAGGATTAAATGCCATTAAATTACCTGCTGTTTAAATAAAATGGGAAGAAGTGTGGTGATTGCACATCCCGATAAATCTATGAACATTGTGATTACATATATTACAGATATAGTTGCAAACTAGAAATGCTAGGTAGAAAATACTTGAGTACTGGGGTTGCTGTTTGGAGAGACTGGAGAAAACCAGACCTATATTTTGAGTTGTGAAAATTTGAAGGTAAAACTAAGAGATGCCAAATCACAGATCAGGCGCCATTGTCTGTTGCCACAGATTTAGTGATGGCTCTGTCCCAACAACAGGTTACAGTCTCCAATTCTCTGGTGAGCTGCTGAACTGTAATTGCCTTCTGTTGCTCTTATCAAACTCCTGCTACTTTCATGTTGCGCTTCCTTTCACTGCCGTACTCTCACCCTTGGGAACCTTTTTTAGAGTAAACAGAAACAATGCAGTTTTTCTTACCCGAGGAAAGACTTTGCGAAGCGCCACTGATACATTTACAAAGCCAGAAACCCTCTCATCCTATTGAAAACATCATTCTCTTAGTTTTGACCACTGAGGACCTTCGGTGACGCAAGAAGAGGGTAGATGCTTTGCTTAAAGACAGCTCAACAGGAGAGGGTGTTGTATTATTTCACCTTATGCAGTGTGGGATAACTAGTGCAGTGAGACTAATGAGAGACTGAGGAACATGTATTTGTGAAATGTGGCTTTGTGCTTATTACTACCAATTTGGTTTTGTGTTCCTTTGACAAGAACTTATATCTCAAGATTAAAAGAGGCTTCCTTACTCTCTCTCTCAACAGTGAATTGGTTTTGGTGTCAGGTGCCAACTTGTTAAGACACTTGCACAGTGACTGCACCATTCTTAATGACAGCCCATTCTCTTTGGGGTAGTGTATAGGTACAGGCTTTCAATTTGAGTTTCTTTTAGTGTTAAAGTCTTTGCTAGATTAGACTTTTTCAGACAGAATAGTGTGCTGTGTGTGATTTTAAACAAATGCTTGTGATTGTATGTGGGGATTGATTCACACTTACCATCTGAATGAGAGAAACACCAAGAGAGGAAAGATGAGGTAGAAGAGGGGAAGGGCGATGGAGCAGAAATGGAAGTGTTTTTGGGGGGCGTGCAGAGGGCCAGGGGAGTAAATAGGAATGTGGATGACAGCGATGCACCTCACTGTAATAAGTAAACACATCACAATCCCATGTGATTTATTGCAGGGCCAGGATGACATTTTCAGCTGCAAGACAAGGAGCCAGGGTCCTGTTTTTTATTTATAGTTTTTTGTTTGTTTTACGCAGAGGACAAATCCTGCATTCTTATTCTCGTATTTCCCCAGTGAAGAAAAAGGCAGTCTGCTTATCAGGCAAAAAGAGGAGAGTCCAGCCTCTTGGACTGAAAGATGTGAGCGGTACGGCATTGGAAAATATGGGTGGGAGGATGCAGCTTGATAAAAAAACAAGAAGTGCAACATGACAATAATCATAAGTTGTTCCTGTCATTGGTTTCTTTGCATGTATATTTATTATTTGGTTAAGGAATACCACTAGCCGAAAAAGGCACACTGAAGAAGCACTTGCAGTCTGTCGTTTTTACAACTACTCACTTTAAAAAAATATATATATATATATCTTTATTGACTGTCTGTCTAGATGTTCATGAGCATGTTGTGCTTTAAGAAACGCTCTAAAATGCAAATCACAAAAAAGGCCAAATAATTATTCCTTATGTGATCCATATGAGCTGTTGCTTCGACAGAGCAGGCGTTGTACAAAAACTGCTATTTGATTTAGATCTGAACTCAAAAGAGTTAACAAGAGACGAGAGGTCTGGCAAAGCAGACCTCAAGTGAGAATTCCAGAGCAATTATGCCTGTCGAGGGAACCTCATACACAATAAAACTAGAAACAGAACGGTGTTAACAAGTGCTTAAGTAGTTGAGTGCCTCCATGCTGAAATGTTTACATTAAGTAATATACTGTAAACTATATTGAGTAGCTTTACATAAATGCAGCGGGTGCTGTGACACTACAAAGCCTCAGTGTGTACAGGCATCCTTGGACATCCTTGGCATGCTATCGCCTCATCATTGCTACGTGCTTATCGCTCACCAAGAAAAGCAAAATGTGACCTCATTGTCTTCATCCACACAGTGCAATTCATCACATCTAGCGACAGATAAGACTTCTGCATTTTGGGGATTTTCAAGTGAGAATAATGCTAGTTATTCTATCGCTTATTTGAGATTATCTTTATGATGACAAAGAGGATTTTCCTTTTCATGACTACAGTTGACACAAGCAAGAAACATAAAAGTCTGAAAGGATTATGAGGGGATATGTGTTGACAGGTCTAAAAGATAACAATTCTAGGTACCAATAAAACACCATTCTGCTCTGTAAAAAAATAAAATAATCATTGTTATTCAGATAACTTTTCTGTGACAAACATTTATGGACGATGTGTAGGAAGCATTAGTGTCAAATAACTAATTTAACCATAAATAGACCCACAAGGGGGCAGTCATTTGTTGATGTCCTTGTCAGTTTAGATGTTGCTGTAAGGGAAGTTTGAGGAGCAGAATGCTCCTCAAACCAGTAATGGGTTGAAACAAGAAACCTTGTCAGACCATTACACTCTGACCATTAGGCCAAGCATGTTATTGTCATCATCCTTTTCCATCAATAGTTCACATTATACAATTAGTCACATATGGGAAAAATAACATACTTACTTTGACAAATTCTCAGACCCTGTTTGGAATACCCCACCTAACTAATTATACAAGCATTCTCACTGAAAATGACTTGTATGTGATCCAATTTCAGTTAGAGGAAATTAATAGATGTGAGTATACTCTACAGTGAAGATAGAGAGGAGAGAGCATGACCTCACATCTTCATCTCTTTTAGGTCATGTGCATAGATTTGTCTGCCAACATGTATCCGCCTACAATGTGATCATCAGGAAATGCCTGGGAAGTGTTTTAACCTGCCCATCTTAATTCAAAATGCCAGAACACTAAATCAGGCAGCCCAGAGCAAATATTCCAGTTGTTTTTTGGCTTGGCCTCTGCAGTGGGTTTGCACAGCCCTCTCACTCTCTTTCTTTTCTCTGAAGCACTTTGGCATTGATCCCGCATAGCAGCATACATTACAGAAATACTCTGCCATTCCACTGGGCCAAGGCAGCATGTGTTAGTGAAATATTTATTACACACCCCTGCTTTCCTGCAACTGTAGTGCTCGAGAGCAAGGCACCAAACCCTTCAGTGGAGCTGCACAGGGGCCAACAGTAGAAGACTGTGTGGACTCAGCAGCTTTTAGGTATGACTGCATGTGACTGTGAAGCAGGACATTATTGCAACAGAGCACATGTTCTCAGCACAGCCCTCCCAGGATAAATAAATGTTTAAAAAAAACACACAAGGTTTGGCCTCTGACTGCATTATATGTAGCAGAGATATTCCGTCATCCTGACAATCCAGCATCTATTAGTTTAAGATTGATTTCACATGTCTTGAATCAATGTGAAATTAGATTTTTAAATACTATATAGTGAGATTGGGGCTTGTATTTGTGGAAAACTGTATTTATTTGCTGTAATCGTTGTGAATAATAAACATCACGCTGTCAACCCCTCTGGGAAGTGGACGGTTAATAATCTGGGTTCTTCCCAAAGAGTAATATAGCTAAGATGTCCACATTGTCCTAACTCCTGACTAGACAAGGTTTCTAAGGTGGAATTTCAGAAAGAAGCTCCACATTCACCACCTGAGACAAAGAGAATGCTTCACATTTCTGAGCAGATTCTCTCCTTGTGTAACTTGGTTTTAAGATGTTTGGGATTTTAGTCTTACTGCTGACCATTGGTGGGAAATGTCAGAGCCTATAAAGTGTAATCAGCCCTCAGATCAAAATGAATAATGATATCTGGCCAGCGTGGCTAGTTCTTCTTTTAGAAACACAGCCTCTTGGAAGAGATAAGGGGAAAGAAAATAGTTGTTTCGCTATTCTCTTATCAGTGAGAACTGCATAATGTAATCTGACTCAATGGCGTATCAGATCAATCACTCTGTCTGGGTGAGGGAGGGAGAAAGAAAGAAGGTGAATACACTTTACAGATGTAGGAAAAAGCTAAACTCCAGTAAAAATTAGATTTTTGTTTTACATTTACCTTCTACTTATTGCCCTTTTATTAAACACAATACAGGGATTGAATTTATAAATAGTGAGATACAATTAGAATGTTAGCATGACTAGTGATTATGGGGTTATTTCAGTCTCTTTAATGGCAAATGCGCACAGAAAGATTCACAAATGCGCACAGAACAATTCACAAATATATTCAATTCACAAATGCACACAGAAAGATTCACAAATGCGCACAGAACAATTCACAAATATATTCGATTTACAAATGCACACAGAAGGGTTTACAAATACATTCCAATGATTTATATCAATGTATAAAAAAAAAATCACAAATATATTTCTGCATTTGTTTGTGAAAAGCTTCACATTTACGAGTTGCTTTTATGAGACTCCCCTGCCGTCCTTTGGATTCGTAAATGCATTTTTTCTATATGGACCTATCCGTAGCCAATCAGATGTCGCCCTCATTTTCAACCACTCACATGAGTGCAGCTCCCCCCTCCCCTACCCACGAGGGCGGTGCCAGCGTACAGTTACGGAATTTGCGGAGGTGATAACTCAAACAATGGCGCTGGTACACACAACTGAAAGTTGACGTTCTCTGAATACTACAGTTGTTGAGTCACAACATGACATTTTAGGATGTTTTCAGGCGAGAAGTTAGTTGTTTAAGCATCAAATCTGTGTTCCGTTCATCTAGAAGCCGCCGATTTAAAAAGATACGCCGACGGTTTCATGTCCGGCTCGTGGGGCAGCTGAGTCCCGCCGGCACCGGGCCGAGAGCAGCCTGATCCCGGCAGGACTTTTTTAAATGATCCGCTGGCTCCGATTTCTCCGTAGCGGTTAAACATTGATTTTATTGATTTTATTTTTTACTGTAATTGACCTCCTTGGAGCATATCCTGCTTTATCAATTAATTAATATATATATTTTATTTTGAATATATTAAATATTAAATATTTTAATCGTTTGACAGCACTAATATATATATATATATATATATAATATATATATATATATATATATATATATATATATATATATATATATAAAAAGTTAAATTAAAATCTTAAGTTATGAATCTTAACCTTTCCCTCCGTCAAACTGATGTAACGTTACTGTGAATAAATAATAAACTAATAAAGATTGCTCGTTAGATCCTCAAAACTGAATTATATCTCATGTTTAACCGCTACGGAGAAATCGGAGCCAGCAGATCATTTCAAAAAGTCCTGCCGGGATCAGGCTGCTCTCGGCGGGCAACAGAAAGCTGACGGCCCGGTGCAGACGGGGCTCATGGTCCTGCGACCAGGAACTCAAACCGTCGGCGTATCTTTTTAAATCGGCGGCTTCTAGATGAACCGACCACAGATTTGATGCTTAAACAACTAACTTCTCGCCTGAAAACATCCTAAAATGTCATGTTGTGACTCAACAACTGTAGTATTTAGAGAACGTCAACTTTCAGTTGTGTGTACCAGCGCCATTGTTTGACTGATGAGCTCCGCTAATTCCGTAACTGTACGCTGGCTCCGCCCTCGTGGGTAGGGGAGGGGGGAGCTGCACTCATGTGAGTGGTTGAAAATGAGGGCGACATTTGATTGGCTACGGATAGGTCCATATAGAAAAAATGCATTTACGAATCCAAAGGACGGCAGGGGAGTCTCATAAAAGCAACTCGTAAATGTGAAGCTTTTCACAAACAAATGCAGAAATATATTTGTGATTTTATACATTGGTATAAATCATTGGAATGTATTTGTAAACCCTTCTGTGTGCATTTGTAAATCGAATATATTTGTGAATTGTTCTGTGCGCATTTGTGAATCTTTCTGTGCGCATTTGCCATTAAAGAGACTGAAATAACCCCATAAGTGATAACCATTAGTATACATAAAAACCTACACATATCAACAGAGCATTTAAGGAATAGTGCATACAGTACTGTAGGGGCTCCACAATAACCCCACAATTCATTTAGAAAAAGCCAGAAACATAGTTTGTTAGTTGAATTCATATTTGCTAAATACTGAATGGGCATAGTCATTCTCATAGATATGGGTCAGAAGGAGCCTGCTACACTACTATAGGTTCAGAAGACCGTTATCATCTATTCACACGGTAATACAACCAACCAAAATAAAACTATGTTGGTAGTTTATTTTGAAAAGAGACTATGCAATAAACGGCAGAAAATGACAATTTTCTGTGAACACAGAGGTTTATTTTGAAAAGGTACTATGGGAGTGCATGCTTCCAATGCACTCCCTGAGTCCAAAACTGACGCTAGAGGAGTACCTCCAGCGTCACAGTTTGAAGCGTAGAGCCACTGATCAAGCTGTGGTATTTGACGAGTTGCTAGTGAGAATGTGTTGCATATCACGTCAATCTGTCATGAATCGGTCACATCCGTCAAGGCACTACAAGCGGGGGTTTCAGTTAATCACTAGGAAACAGGTCGGAAGTATTTAGTTTGAAACGTTTTACAATACAAATAGTTCCAATGATATAAAGAGTACAAATGGTTATATGCTTAACTGATGTTACGATTATGAGAGAATCATTGGAAACATTGCTCATCCTTTCTCTTGAAATGTTTTAAGTCAAAACCCGGCTATAATAAAATAAAATAAGTCAACTAGAAATTTTAAAAGTCACCAGGAGACAATGTTTTCACCATGAAGGTCATGTTTGCTTCGTTAGCTAGCTAACTACAGCTGATCAAATCGGACAGAAACCAACCAGCTAAATCAATGGTCCTGGCTGGAAATGAAGAGCTTCAGTTTGTCCACCTCTATCTGAAACCCACAGGATGATTTTCCAGTGGTTAATCTGCTCCCAGCACAGGTATTGCATCGCACAAATGGCATAATAACATTACCCTGCCCTCTAAGTGATAATTCCCTCCGCACCTTCACAAATCCACTGAGCGAAGGCTTTTCCATTCTTTTTGTACATTATTCTGAATGTGGGTGTGTTTGAGTGTGCCTGCCTTTGTGTCTGTACGGAGAAGGGCCTTTGATGACGCTTTCTCCTTGAACAATATCAAGCGGAGGTGTGAGATGATTTCAGATTCAGCCCGTTGTCTCTATGCTCTGTATCCCGGCTCAGCCAGGATCTGATCATAAGGACCTTGTTGTGTTGTCTATAGAATGTAACAAAGAGGGGACATGAGAGTTGAGAAAAGAGAGAGAGAACAGAGGAAGGGTAGTTCAATGGTATGTCGAGACACCAGCACACAACACATCTGTGGAGATGACTCTCTGGGGACCAGCAGAGGGAAATCTGGAGCTAATTGAATAGGCTGCTCTAACAAATTTCAACTTTCTTTTTCGAAACATATGACAATGGAATTCTCTCTTTGGCATCACTTGCCCCCGCCCACACCACCTTACCCATCTTTACTTTGTTTTCCTCTTTTCCTTTTTGGTCGATATCTCCCAGCAGTCATCACGGTGCATAGCGCTGGAGGTGCCCACAGACAAGAGGTAGGTGCTTACTATGCCAGTCACTTCCTTCCATCCCCATGTCCCTGAGAGACCTAATTGATATTCCGAAGCAGGTTTGAAGCTGCATCTCAGGCTCACCTTAGTCATTAGTGAGCCCCACAGGGCTGTTTGCATTATAATCTCTGATTTTAGATTGTGTGTTGCCTCCATGTCCTTCCCGCTAGGTTGAGCTGTGTGTGCAAAAGGCCACCGTCATTGGGGATCCAAGCTCAAATTATCCCCTGCCTCTGAAGTTTGTAACTGAGGTGAGGTTTACGGGTCGTGAACTCACACTTTACGAGATCAGATGAACAGATTAATATCCCCTCCATTTCTCTCACAGTGTGTGAGGAGTGAACACCACCAATCTAAAGGTCCATCGAGTCATTTGTATGGTCAAGAGGGAAGTGAAAGTGCTAATAACACAAATTTGATGATTTGTTGAGGGAACACAAGAGGAATGATGAAGCTTTGGGATATTTAACTAATGCACACTATCTACTGTACTACCTGTGTTTGAATGTGTGAGCATACATTCATGTGTGTGTGTGAATGTATATCTGTGCATTGCTCAATTGCATGTTGTTCTCGTCAGCCTGCAACACTCTGTTGGGTTGTTCATCAGTGTAACACACCTATCAGCACCAAACAAGCACAGATATCCCCCACAGCTCTGCGTTCCCTTGGCTAACCTCAGAGTTTAACATCAATCGCATCACTCCTTCCCTCCCTGGACTCAGCTTGTAGTCACACTCACAGCTGAATGAAACGCCCTTTTTTAAGGTTTTGGGTATCAATACAGCGGGACAAACTTCCTTCTCTCTGGCAAGAACACTTTAAATAAATATCAGAACCAGAAACATGTATTGATCCCCAGGGGGGGAATTTGGGTTACAATTGCTCCCATTCAGAACAGAAATATGCCATAAAACGGTATAATTTAGTAGGTACAATATATGTGCATTATACTACAATATAACAACAGTACATATACAAAATATGAATGAGACAAAACAAACATGTATACTACAATATATAACACTGGATATATGATTAGGTGTAATTAAATAAGAATACAAGTTTAAATGTATAGTATAAATAAATGCAGTGTTGATTACAGAGTAAACCCGTATTGAGACAGTTGAATAGTTCCACTAAATGTGTGTTCTGTTAAATCAGTATTGCACAACTGAAGATACAAATGATGGGGCTATAGCTGCTGATTGGGGTAAGCAATAATACATATGTTGTATACACGTGTTGTATATACATTTATAATACGGGTAGATCAAATCAAGCATTCTGATTGGTTGAGAGTGAGTCACGGGGTGTATTTTATTCAGCCATAAAGTACTGTACAGCCTGTTTACATTTAGAGCGTTCCATATCAGTGCGCACTTAAAATAACAGGTAGATTTAAATTGCGCGACCATTAGCTGTCATTTCAAGCTTGACAGTTACCAAACATGTTTCATGTAAACTTTGATATTGTCACGTCCGCAGTAATGACTCGCAGACGTTGGTTTCCTTAACTTGCAGGTTTATTGCTTGAGTGTTCACAGTATTGCAACGGGGCTCTTCGCTAACAGTGGCCGTTTCTCAATCAGCGTTCTTCTCTGTACTTGTGTTCTCGTGGACTCGTGAAACGTTATCAGTCGCGGCCCAAGTACTGTTCCAATTCAAAAGTCCGCTTCTCGCCAAGCTCGGTGAAAATGCCCGGATGTGACTTGATCCTCCCATTTTACCGGGGATGCATCAGAGCAGACTTGAGCGTACTTGAGAGAGCCAATATCCCAGAATGCATTTCGGACCAGCAAACGGGGAACAATGGCGGATGAGAAAACTCACAACTGAAAGTTGACATTCTATAAATACTACCGTTGTTGAGTCACAAAATGTAATTTTAGGATGTTTTCAGGCCAGAAGTTATTTGTTTAAGCATCAAATCTGTGGTCGGTTTGTCCAGACTCATCTTATTTAAAAAGATACGCCGACGGGTTGAGGTCCTGTTGAGGGGCCGTGATTCCCGTCAGCACCGGGCCGTCAGCGCTATGCTGCCCGCCGACAGCAGCTTGATCTCGGCTGGACTTTTTGAAATGATCCGCTGGCTCCGATGTCTCCGTATCGATTAAACATGAGATATAAATCGACTTTGAGGATCTAACAAGCAATTTTTATTATTTATTCAGTCACATTAAATCAGTTTGACTGAGGGAAAGGTTACGATTTATAACTTAAGATTTTAATTTAACTTTTACTTTGAACTACAGTCTCATTACTTTTGACCGAATTGTTTGCAATTATATGTGTATCTATATAAATATATAAGTATATATATATATACAATTTATAAACATAGTATATATACAATTATGTGTATCTATATAAGTATAAACACAATATATATATATATATATATATATATATATATATATATATATATATATATACAAGGATATGTGTATCTGTGTATATATATATAATATATATTTATAAACACAATAATGTACATACAATGATATGATACTGGTCTTACAGAAATGTTGTAATACGTCAAACACAACGGACTGTTACAGTTAAGATGTGTGGATGTGGTCAGAAATGTTCTGAACACATTCATATCAGTTAGTATTTTGAAAACCGGATGTTGGGTCCCGTGACTCCTTCCGCCCGTTTGAATATTTTTCACGTCATATTCTGCACTTGATGTGACCACAGAGATCCGCGTGTCTGCTGAAGATCGCAGTGGTTTACTGCACTAGATGGAGTTTATCACACACTTTGGGCTGCATTCACAAACAACCCGAATCAGAGAAGACCGGAGCCGGCGCGAAGGAGGCTGTTACCGCCGGCCTAACGGCGGCGGCCAAGCGGTCTAAAGACCGAGCCCTGGTGCAAGCGGTCTGAACGGTCTTCGGCTCCCGGTGCGGCCGACTCTCGGGCTCCCGGTGAGGCCGGCGCCCGGCGCGGCCGGCCGTCGCTGGCCTCACCCCGCCGCTCTTTTCTTTTTTCTCCCCAGAGTTTAAAAATTAAAATATGCTTAAATAAAGCAAGAAAACAATAACACAAACACACGATTATAAACGTATTTGTAATACGTCAAACACAAACATAAAAACAATAAAACAAAAATACGTGTATAATCAACATACGTGTTTAATCAAGGTATACGTGTATAATCAACGTATGTGTAATATGTCAAACACAAACATAATCAGGGAGGAGATACGTTTCTGATCAAACGTAATTGGGAATGCGTGTTAGTTCTGGGGGAACGTAATTTTTAGGAGACAGGGTTGGTAGGAGAGGGCGTATGGGCTGGATTAGAATTTGGCCTCTGTGTTTTCTCTCCTCTATCCTTACCCCTGATTTCCACTGTATTAGGTCAATATCATCCGGGGACTGGATAATCTCACTTTCTTGGCACACTGTATTTTGAGGGCCCTGTGAACTGGATGCCCTAATTACAGATGCAATTAGGTCATTTGTCTTCCTTCAAGCAAATGTGTTCCCTATTTAGGGAGAATGGTAGAGACTGATCCAATCGATTACCAGAAGAATCTAAACAACGTAAGCAGCACTAATGTGTCCAAAATGATCCAACTGGGAACAATCAAGACAATCTTGGCGCTTCCCTCCTCACAGTCATACACAGGGAGGGGGTTTGAGACGCAATTTAACTCAACTCATGACTCAAACCACATACCACATATACCACATAAAACGTGAAGAGTTTTCAGCCTGACACATGCTAAATGTTGCTGTAATCTGTACTATGAAGCAAGTGTTACTGTAAAACAATATCCTAATCTGCCTAGCTGCAGTCTTATTAGCTTTTAATGTAGCTTGTTATATTACAAATATTCACATCAAGCATTTAGGACCTCATAACACAGTCCTATTGTTGTGTAATAATAATTTAAGACATTATAAATATGCTCAGAGAAAAGGATAAATTCCACAAAAAAATATACTTTGCAGGAGTACACTTACTTCAAGGTGAAACAAATAATCCTTCTCTTAGTGTCATTTTTTTCTTCAACATATATTTGGGTATGTTCTACCTTTTTATTTGATAACGATCGTGGGGCGTGACAGGAAATGTGGAAAAGAGACTAGTGGAATAACATGCAGCAAACGGCCCAGCCAGTTGGGTTTTCGAATCGGGATTTATTTCTCAGGGTGTTTATGTGATATGTGCCCTAACTACTTATCTCTCTGCATTTGTATTGTTTCTGTCTCATTGTTTCTGATACTGAGCCCAAAACAGAGTGCAGGTGCGCGATGACTCTCCTTGAATGAAAATTGAATTAACGGGAAGCAGGTGGGTACATCAAAGGCTGGCTGCTCCAACGGTATGACCAAATGTGCTTACAAGCGCCAACTTCAGCTGTTCTCTCTGCAATGGTGAAGTGGAAGTGAGGATTGTGAATGGAAGTAATTAGTTGATATTGGAGAGAGTGGGGAGTAAACCAGATGAAAGACAAGGGATCTGATGTGTTCCTCTGGAGTCAACAGTTATTACAGGTTCAAACTACAGATACAGTTTGTATTGTTACATCTTACTGCTTTCACTGCACTGATAAACTCATTTTAGTGCGGCCGTGTTTGATTAATTCAACTGACCTATTTTAACACTTACATTAAATCAGTGCTTCTTAACAGCTCCAGGCACTTTCCTTAATGTTTAGATTTAATAAAAAATAATGAACAGAATCCCCTCCCATGACCCAACACATTCTTTACAAAATAGCTGGAAATGTTCCACAGAAAATGCAGCCACAGCAAACGTTTAATGTTTTTCCAGCAGATTACAGATGGGAAGGAAAGCTGTAGGACAACTAAATGCTGAATGTGTCAAATCCCTAACCAACTTCAGGAAGTGGTTTATCATCATGTCTGACATTGAATACACAAACTTCGCCATCATATAATCCTTCAGTTTTTAACAAGTTTACTGAACCGTAGCTGCATTGTTCCACTCTAAATCCTTAAACATAAACGCAGTATATGGATTTGGTATGTGCAGGATAGGAGCTGTTCTACACAGGCAGCCAGTCTTAATTTTTGGTTTTCTGTATGTTCGTCATCTATCTTTCATTTTGTATATCAGACAATTTCCTCTTGGAATGAGGAAGGATCAAATAAGTATATTGCAAAGTGCAACTCTTGCAACATCTGACAGCTGAAAAGTTGGAAGATTGTCATATAAGAAAGAGATATTTTCCCTAATTATGAGATCCCTTCTCTTTATTTAATATTGTGTTGTCAGCTGTCAAAATTAGCTTCAAATCTGCACTGCTCCAAACCTGTTTCCATGGAGAACAGGCATCTCTTTTGACAGAAAGAAGAAGAAAAAAAGTGATATCTGGCCTGATTAAAAAAAGATGCATCAGGTAAAAACCAGATTGATCACAAGACTATGATTGGTCGGTGTAGGCAATACTGCTTTAGTTTCCTTTATAGGACACAAAACCAGGACATATTTTGGTTTGATACATATTATAGTAGTTTGTACTTCTAGTATATCGTCGTCCAAAATTCTTAGTTCACTAGAATAATGTATGTAATATGTCACATATTATGAGAACTTCCATCTACTATCTTGACTCAGAGAATGAATGTAGTTCCAAGTACATACTAGAATCTCTATAGCTCTGGTTCTGTGCAGCTAAAGGTGGCTCTCAGCAGGATGCCTACTCCCTGGGCTTTCCTCCTGTGCTGCACAGTCACTCAGATCAATGCCTTCTTTCACAGAACTTCACAGAGTACATGGTGTTTCCAGCAGACAGGAGACGCACACAGCAGTCACACAAAAACAACCAACCTTGCCTCACAACTTAGACTAATCTCTGTGGAATGTTTCAGTGAAAGGATTTCAAGGCTCTCTGTTGGTCTGCCTCTTTAAAGAAGCAATTTCTGTCTCTTGAGGAAAATCCCCTGGGATCAATCTGTAATTAAGAAGGAAAAAAAGCCCGAAAGGGGATGTATTACTAATGCGGGATGAGAGGTGAAAGCAAGACTGATCCAAAAGATGGCAATAATTCTGTCTTTAAAAAAGTACTGAACAAAGTGGGACAGTGTAAGCCCAGAAGAAACTGACACTGTCTTTCCTCAAGGAATTTCTCCATTTTGTGTCACTTTCAAGCTAAATCCCCTCATGGGGTATCACAGCAAAAAGCTAAAAATAAGAAGATACTTCACCTGTCACATGGCAATAGAATAGATGCTAGTGATGGTGTGTTTGTAACATCTGAATATAGAGCACTAGCATAACAGTTAATAGTATTTTGTGGGAGTAGGACGTATTTCATTAACAGGCTGATTTTGTATAACTAATTGTGTTTAAGTTGAAGAAGAAATACAATGCAAAGTGAATAACTTTTGATGTTCAGTGATGAGTGTGTCAACTTTTAAGTTGTTATGAGTCATTGCATAGCTGTATGAGAAAGCAGCTCATGTCTGTAGACCCAGATGTATTGCATTATAGTAATGAGATCATATCCATATTGATGCATTTTGTTCTGCACGGCCAACTATTTTCCCTGAAGACTTCTCCCTACATTCCATGTGCAGGAATGATCATGATGGAGCTTCTTTTGTGCATTTGTGGGAGGACTTAAATTGAAATCAGCATGTGCACATCAGGTTGTTTTTTCTGGATCCTATTTCAGAGAGGCAGCATGGATGTTGACTGCCTAAAGTCCTCTATTTGGACTGTGTCACATTGTGGCCATTGCCCATGCAATCCATGCCAAGGAAAATACCTTGCAAACTGCTGACTTTGATAACGAGGAGAAATCAGATTGTGTCTGCATGCACTCACTCTATCAAGGCAAGCAGTAACCAAGCGGTTTTAAATTCCACATGAAAATGTTTATTAATGACTTGTCTCTCAGAACATTAGTGTAAGTGAGGGTCTCAGAGTGCAGCAGGGCTTTGATAGTTTCGACAGACAACAACACACGCAGTGTTGTCTTTCTGCGGAGCTCTGATGTATGCATGTCCTTTGTGCATTCAGCTTACTACACGCAGCAATGGGAACGAGGGTTGGAGAGAGGTGTTGGGGTGTTGGTGTGTGTGTGTGTGTGTGTGTGTGTGTGTGTGTGTGTGTGTGTGTGTGTGTGTGTGTGTTTGGAGGAGGGTTTTCTACCTTCATAATTGACTCACTTTGATATTTATTAGGTTGGAGAATACAGACCACATGTCGTAACATACCCAGCACATAAATATTGACCAATTGTGTTACAAGATACAAGTGATACAAGACACATTTTTATGTCTGGATTACCAGACAGTATATTCTTATTAAATGCTCATTGGTTGTACTATGTCAACATCGCTTAATGAAAGTTTTACTTGAGGATCAAGTAAAAAATAACCTGCTGTCTATTGTTTGAACCGCATCAGTGAGATTCTCTGTGACAGTGTCCCTGTTAACAGTAATTTCCCAGCTGCACATGGTTGTTGTATTTCTTCAAGGTTTAAAGCAAAGCAAAAACTCAACAAGCCTTTGAAACACCTTTAGAAAAATACATGTCATGTTCTGAGTATCTCTGCTTGTACTGTACAGGATGAGAAGAGAAAGAAAAACCCTTGAAAGTGATATGTGTTATACGTCTGAATGCCTTTGCAGATGGTAATGTTAACTGTGGAAGCCTCACGGAGCCCTGGCTGCTGCAGGCCAGGAAACATCACTAGCACTAGGGCCATGTGGGACCTCTGCTTCGAACAAGTTTGAGATTTTTTCACAGCCCATTGTAAGCAATCAGGCAAATAGAAGCTTGCAGTCGTGCAGTGCACAGACTATTCTTTCCAGAAGGCAGAAAGCAATGTTCAGTCTACTGACAGGCAAGCCTACAGACCGACAAGAAGTCAGGACATATTCTCACAGCAACAGACGGTAACACCACCAGTTGGTCTTCTGAAGCTCACTTTCATCTCCTGGGTGTGATTGCTACTTAATGCACGTTCAACCTCCTCTACTGCTGGCAGTGAAGACCTGCAGATGCACTCAACCACAGGCTTACTTTTCAACCCTGTGTCTGTCTCCACACTCTCACCAAAGCTGTACCTGCGGGAAGAAGATGCACATGCTTTATTGACATAGCTACAGGTGGTTTGAGTTTGAGCTGCTGGTGGACTGGAGTTTTTTTTTATCGTGTGGGGAGCTGTAGCGTCTTTGGAGCCAGTATGTTGTCTATTGTTGTGGCATGTTTGATATTCGTCCTGCTGGGCTCAGGGCAGGCTCAGGTTGCTACACAGACTCAGGGGCAGAGCCAGAGTCGGGGCCAGGGACAGGACGGCTCTGCCACCCCTTGGAGGCAGGTGATACAATGGGAGAACAATGGCCGGCTGTTTAGCCTGCTGAATAGTGGAGCTGAATATGTCCCTGCTGGAGCAGGGGCACAGGACAGAGGTCCCAGGGTAGTTGTGGCAGACACTCGTCCACGTTCTTCACATAGACCTCAGGGAGGCAATGTCCGCCGACAGGCTCCACCGAGAGGATCCTCTGAAACTGTCCGTGGGCAGGCAAGACATCCTTTTGGATTTGGGCAAGTGCCTGATAACTGGAGACAAACTGCAGGCAGCACAGGGGGTAGTCAGTTCCAAGGATCCTCTAATACACGCTTCAGGCCCTCCACAGGATCTTCGTCCTCATCTTCATCATCCTTTTCTTCATCCTCTTATATACCATCCTACCCACAGAACCCATTTCCTCAACAGCCTCCCTTCCAACCAGTACCTTACGACCCTAGTTTTGGAGAAGGGGCAGTCAGGAACTATGAGCCACCGTTTCAGCCGGTTGCAGGTGGAGGATATGGCGGTGGTGTATATGGTGGTGGAGGATATGGCGGTGGAGGGTATGGCGCTGGACAGGGGTATACTGGTGGAGTGTATGGAGGTCTGGCCCCAGTGCTCCCAGGTGCTCCCACTGATTTTACTGACGATGGCTACCGTTACTACCAGTCTTATGGCTATGGACCCAACCCTGTGGTACCTGCACGTGCTGCCCAACCACCAGTTGTAGATGGTCTGGACCACAGATACACCCACAGTATCTTCAATGGGGAGACTGGTCCTGCGGTCCCTGCGGTCCCTGCTGTCCCTGCTTACCCTGCTGTTTCTGCCCCTGATGCCAACCAGGCAGCTCCTGTAATAGTGGACAGGACAGGAACAGCCGGTCAACCACAAGTCAGGAGCCCTCAGTATGAGCAGTTTCCTCCATTCGGAAGACCCCAGCCTCCTTTCCTGCAGCCCGTTTCTCCAGGCAGAAATTCTCCAAACACTGGCCTCGAGAACCCCAGCATGAATGTCGGGAGTGTGTACAGGCCAGAACAGAGAGGTACGGTAAGCTTTTTGTTTGGGGTTTTGTAATGTATCCTCTATTTCAAATCTTGATAATATTAGGAGAGGCACACGGGTGGGAAGTCTGATTTGGAGCCAATTCCAAGGCACTTCAAATATTTCACATTTTCAGTGGAAACAGGGAGCATATTCACTTGTGGGTATTCATCTTATAGGTGTTTCTGTCTTTGATTTAATTTCTGTAGTTGCTAGACACATGGATTTATAATGTGTAAAACCTAGGGGAGTAGAGAGCTCACCAAGCCAGCAGTCATGTTTTTACAATATTCTTCTTTCATGTTTGTCAGATATCTGGAGTAATAAGAATAAAATGTCCACTCAAAATTCAGCCTATTTTTACAAACAGAGCAAAGTGGACCCACGGTTCATCTTTTCCCACTTGTATGGTTATTGAAACCAGGTGTTGTGCAAACCGTGCCAATTTACAGAGAGCACACAAGAACCACTGTGTTTTTTTGTGTGGGGAGGTCTGTGCTCCACAAAAGTTGACTGGTTCGCGCGGTGTGTGGAATTGGGTAATGGCAGTGGTGACCTCATAGGGGGTCTGGTGACAGGGGGTGTTGGTGGGCCATGTCTGCCTCCTGGGCTTGAGGACAGGAGAGGGGAAACAAGGGAGGGGGCTACAGTAATTCACCACTCCCTGAGGGGGAGGGAGAGCATGGAAAGTCCCTGTTACACATGGGGTCCATTGCTTCAGCTACAGGAAATCAAAAAAATATTATAGTCAGAGTTCTTAGGGTAGGAGGGCATGTTAAAACCTACAATACCCTGGCTTAACTAATATAGTTTCATAAAGTTCTGTTTTTCTTGAGCTTATTATTAATGCTGGAGGAAAACATGACTTAACTAAATGCAAACAACGTGTGAAGGTTTTCTATGCTCTAACCACCAGAAGCTGTGTCTGGTCTGAGCTGACAGGAGAGGAGGACCTCCAATGAATTTCTCAGACTCTTAATAATGTAGATTTACCTTTTGTGTTACTCAATGATCTGCCTAACTGTGCTGCAGTCTCTCTAGTGTACTGTGTGTGTTGCAACCATCATTCATTAGCCACTCTATTGCTGGGAGCCATTTCTACAGCACAAAAAGCCAACATGTGTGCAGATGCCTGAGTGCTCCCAGTAATCACTGTGATAAAGATTCCACCATTGGGAGCTGTTGGAAAGCTGACGTTTTTATTGCACTGCTTCATGGCACATCATTAAGCTGTTACAGTACTATAAATATTGTGATCTACAAGTTTGAGATCTATTTAAAACTTTAGTCAACAGACAAGCATATTTATGTATCATATTAATGCCTATGTTGTGTCCTACTAGAGGTAGTAAAGTACATACGATACACTGCTATATATCAAAATAAACATATGTTTCAATGAACACGATGCTCCTAAAATAATATAAATACATTCTGAAAAAGTGTAATCTACTCTCTAATGTTTTAGAAAATACAACAAAACCCAAATAGGTTTACGGTAGGTTTAGCATTGGTGCACTAGCTAGCAAGTTTTACCATTCCCAACCAAAGAGTACAGATAACAGCAATGACTAAGTTTAGGGCCATTAAACTAGTTTCTGTAACCAGAACCACTTTCCAGTCATTGCTTTTACTGTCAAATGGTTGGACATACAAGTTGTTCCTATAATCACATACAATGAATAGGGCTTGACCCACAGCCGTTGGGTGCGGCATAAATAAAGCAACAACATTACACGGTACACTGTATGTACTCTGTGTTCAAAGTGGTAAAAACAGATAATTTTGCCATATATGCAAAATTGGATCAACTGATCAAGTGAGTGTTTTTTCTCAATACACATTGGCTTTCACATCAGTCAGCAAGGTCCTTTTACTAAGTTTGAATACTAAGGTTAAATAAATAGATGGTGTGCTGCTGAGGCTCATTCTCTTTTCGTCCCCCAGAGAAATCCCTGTATTGTGTTATCAGGCAAACTGACAAAGAACAGACTCTGATCAACAATGAGTTACATTACATTTAGCTGACGCTTTTATTCAAAGCGACTTACATTTTTGCTCTATACACCGTAGACACAGCAACGGGGAACAATTAGGGGTTAAGTGTCTTGCTCAGGGACACTTCAACGTGTGAGCTATGGGGGGACTGGGGATTGAGCCGGCTACCTTGTGGTTGCGGGACGACCACTCATCCCCCTGAGCTACAGCCGCCCCCTTCAATTTGAGAACACATTCAGATGAATCAACTCTATTCACGTGCATAGTTTTCTCTGTTAGTACTCTAGCTCAGTTGCTGAATTGGATTGTGCACTCTTTTGAGTGTAGCTTTGAAAGCTGTTATGTTTCAGTGGTTGTAATTAAGTAAAATGGCAAAGATCAGTTAAAAAACGTTGCATATTGTCCCCACATCATTTCAACTCATCATGAATTGCTCTCATATTCTGTGACAAAGCCACAAGCAGTCATACATGAGAATAATTAGACTGTAAAATGAATTAATTAGGCAGCTGAAGGGCAGAGCTGCTGTTATTTCAATCATTAGCTTCAACATCATATCTTCAAATTAAGAAAAACTATTTTAGCATCTCACCATTGCTGAACTTAATCTACTGTATAATGTAGCTACTGACCAAAAGTAAAATGGTTAATAATCATGATAGGATATACACTGTATTAACGACAGGGCATAGACTGTAAAATAAACTACCTAGCAAAATAATCTGTGATATACTTTATACTTAATCATGAAACGCTATTCTGATTTTTCATTTTTAAATCACCTCAATGAATTTCAAGTATTCCGATTTGTCAGTCCCCTGCAGCTAACAGCCAAGTGCTTAAAGCAGGAGTATCTAGAGCGGGAGCCCTCATATATTTTATTATGCTATATTAGATGGTATAAAAAACATGGCAAGATTGAGTTTCTTTTCTCCGTGCCCCACTTAGAGTGGCTTTGTCACATGCTGTCGAGAGCTGATCAGCTCTGGCTTCTCAATACACTTTATCCCTCTGAAAGACACCCAATTTCACATTTCAAAAGATTAGGAGGCAGAGAACAAAGCCTTTCTAGGATGGGGAGAAAAAAAAATAGCTTGAGAGTGCTGCTGGAAAAACTCTGCATTCACACTGGTTTTACAGTGTTTACATAATGGTCTGCCCCGGGAGGCTTCCCCTGTTCTTTACGTCTGCCTCGGAGAGAGCTGTCATATAGGATGTTTACACTATGCTCGCAAAGGCAAAGCCCTAATTTCTAACTCGGAGCTGAGAGGGAGGATTTACCAGGATTAAACAACTGGACAAATGTCAAATCTAAAACTTCCTGTTACTAAAACCCTTTGTGTTAATCCAAAATCAAAAGACAGTGTTTTATTTTACTATCTATTTTCTTTTCCATGGTTTAAGATGGCTGCAATGGAAATTCAAGTTGTTGTAATTGTTTGTGATTTTATTAACACTTCCAGGCTGAGAGGTTGGATGGTTTGACTTTCAATTGCTTGTACAAGCTCACATTAAAGTGTGTCTGGCCTTTGTATGCTAAACAGAGAGGGGTGATAAGTTGCGCCAGAGACCCTTGCTGGCATGGCCTTTACTGAGAAGGGGACAGACAAACATTCACTCTGACAAGTAAGGCCTGTTTTTTTTTACTTGTTCCTCAGGTTTTCTGACAGACTTGGTCAGTCGCCCACTTTCAAAACAGCAGTGGTGTGAGATCACTGTTGTTTTTGGCCTGGCACGCACGTTCTCCCTCGCTGTGTCTCTGTCTGGCTCTCTTGCTGTATCTATATGCGCCTGTGCCTTCCCTCATCTCTTCATCTCTGCCACTTGTTTCCAGAATCCAAAGTATGAAAAACACTGGGTGCATTGCAACAAGCTCTCCTTGTGATACTGCAACTCAGATACTTGCACGTTTAGCCTTATCCCAAACCGATATGACTTGGTATTCTAGGTTACTATATTAAAGGTTTAATTCACGTGACACGTTCATATTAAGATCTGTGCACATGGAAGATCACATGACATTAGCCAATAAATGATTGGTATAAAAAAGGTTCCCTTTTGCAAAAACTCAAGACTCAAACTGTGTATGTGGTCTCTCTGGTTTACGGAGCAAAAGTATCTCATTAGAAAACTATGATAATAATCTGAAATTCACAGTAATCAGTTGCCAACAGCTCTCTGGTGTAGAGTGACCCAGTCTTGAACTGTGGGCCCATCATATCTGCCGATTAGCATCACCATAAATACCAGGTAATAAAAAGTTGATGACAAATATGTGAATTCACTGGCAGTGACTGGGCTGGAATTCAAACAGATCAAAAGGTGACCTGTCACAGATTACTAATCATTGAATCAAGTAAAATCCCAGTGAAATAGCAGTGTTGTAAATGTAGTTTGTCAGCGTGAACTACAGTTTATAACATTGTTTAAATATGGCATATACTATCATGTTAGAGTCTAAAATATCAGGTTGAAAAATCTAATAAGTAGCTGCTCTTTTATTTTCAGGGTTTGTGAGCAAATTACTTTCACTTGTTGAAGCAAGGTTGTGTGTTATTTAAAGTGGCTGAATTACCATATAGGTTGAGCAGTCTGTCTATCATTTCAGGTTTGCCTGACCTGGTTCCTGATCCCAACTATGTCCAAGCTTCTACATATATCCAGAAAGTCCACATGTACTCTCTCCGCTGTGCTGCTGAAGAAAAATGTCTTTCAAGGTAAGCCCAATACTGGATGTCCTTTGCTGGCTTATAATTTTAATGGTTTCTGCAATATCTTAAGGGTAGCTTGGTGGCTCAGTGGTTCGCACACCTGACAAAACAATCAATTGAAGTATGTAAGAAACAATGAATTATTTCCCTTTTCAATGTAGCCCTCTAATGTCCTGTCCAGGTTGTACCCTGCTGCAGATAATGCTTTAACAGCAAAGTGCATTTGTTTTAGTGAAATAGTATTCTTTATAAGCTGCTTCACCTTTGGGCAACATTAACCAGCGAGTGAACCATCCACAAGTCTAAGGTAGCCTTCAGGATCACACCAGTGCTGTGCAATAATATCTGAAAGAAATAATGAAAAAAGTTGACCAACAACACAATTGAAGTGAACCGAATCCTGGTCCCCTTCTGGGATAGAGACTGTTGGTTTAATTTCTCTGTGTTGTGGATAGCATCCCCTGAGCCCCAGGCCTGGGCCCTTTGCCTGCCTCTGTACTAAAGACACTATTGAAATTATGGAAGTGTGCTGTCCCCATGGTTGCTCTATTTGCCCTCTTCCCATCACAAGCACAGCCATCCCTCAAAGCCCTTTCATATCCTGTCTGAGTTTGCAGCAATCACCAACAGATGTGGTGTTGTAATTTGCCATACACTCCAATGTCAACAACAGCCACAAGATGAATGGCTTAGATCTTCAGTGGCATTGCGAACTTGAGGTTGTTCATCCTCTTTCACACAAAAAAGGGAATCGTGCAACGCCATGTTCCCTCTCCCCGTGTTGAAACTGTGTATGGTTGTAATCTGTAGAGTGAATTATTTAGCAGATATGCTCCTGCCTCTAAGCCTTTCCGGTCCTGCTCTTTTTTTCTTTCCTTCTCTAAGTTATAAGAAACAGACTTGCGGACATTCTTTTTGCAGTCAGTTGTTTTCCTCATTGTTTTTGGTCCTGATATATGTATCCGCCATTCAGCTCTGCCTATGGCCCTGAGACCACGGACTACGATGTAAGGGTCCTGCTGCGATTCCCTCAGAGGGTGAAGAACAAGGGGACTGCCGACTTCATGCCCAACAGGCCACATCATACCTGGGAGTGGCATAGCTGTCACCAGTAAGTACTTCATACTAAACAGATTTCACTCAATCAGATAATAATGTTTTACTGACTATATTATTGTCTGTTGTGGCAACCAGGGAGATAGCCAGCAGCCATCTTTATCTGATTTTATTCTTACAGACTGTAATTATTTATGTTACTAATAATATCTGTAAACATAGGCTGATAAATGTTGATCATCTTACGCATTCATGCTCAACACTCAATACGTTTCAGTATTTTCCGTAAAAACTAAATATACTGTGAAGAATACAAAATTCAATGAGTGTTACCAGCAGAACGGCATAAACCAACCTCCTCAATGTTGAGGAGAAATTATAACTAACTGTAAACTCAAATTCATGGGCATACTTAATCGCCTTTATACAATAACTGCAAAGCTGAGATGACATCATTTTCTGCCATGCGTCTTTGCGCCTGCAATGAATGTACTGAACCATGATGGATGATGTTTTGCATGCCCTGTGTCAATCAATATGAGCCTAGACACAGTGGGAAGTTAAGTCAATTTTATTTATATCACAAATCAGAAATTTGCCCATCTTTGACACCCTCGGTCCTTGGACCCTCACTTTGGATAAGGAAACACCACCCAAAAAAAGGTTTAAAGGGGAAAAACATCCACAATCGAGGAGGTATCAGTTCATGTCCACTAAGTTGATTAAGCACATGGCAATGCAATTTTACTGAAGGTAAATGCAGATTGGGTGTCACAGTGCGCCATAAGATCCATAGTGCAAAAAACACCAAGACTTGCCCTGGTTGGCCGAGAAAGTACGCATATATTTCAGTTTCCTGGTCTAAAGAGGAGATTGGGGTGCAAAACCAACAGTATGGAAGTATAGAAATAAAACAACAGGACAAAATACTCAACATTACATGAAAAATAATGGTATGTAGTTTTGTGGGTTGGATCACTTTAGAAAGCAAATGTCTCACTGTGTCTTTCTCAGTGGACAGATTGTAGCCAGTGACTTCAGGGCACTACTGATGAGGTGATTTGGGGGGTTTCGTCAGTGTTTTATGACAATATATTCCATAGACTGGCTTTTATCTCAATTTCAGCAAGTCCGCCCACTGACACTGGTGCCAGGCCCTGCTTTACTATTCTCATCTTAGAAGAATGTGTACTGCCCGTCAGGAGATTGGCAGTGTTGTTTCTGTCTGACATCAGTCTGCATTTACACATTGGTTCCCAGGAGGCAGAAAGCCAAGACAATCATTCCACTGGCTGTGTGATTAGAATGACAAATCAATCCATTTTTCCTGTCGATCTGTGACACCAGATCACACAGCTGCTAAAGTATGATGGCATGGATATGGGTTACTGGGACAGAGTGTTTGTTAACAAAGAATTCTCTTTAGGGGAAGAACATCTCTAGCCCAGATTCTTACAATAAACTTTCCTGCCCTACATTTCTGTTGAATAAGCTGTGCAGTTGATAGTTTTGCTTTTCATTACACTCACCCCCATCTTTTTCCCTGGAGTATTAGAAGAAGGGAAAGGAACAGCATCCTCTTGAGTATCATGGTGCTGTGAAAATGTTGGACATTTTTTTACACAAACAAGGACAAAGAATTCCATGAGAACTTATTTTTGTCTGCCAATCAGTGTGGGAAACAAGTATAAGTCATTAAAATGCCCTGCTTATTTGGTAGAACGTTTTTGTCCCTTATGGTCCAACTTTATTTAAGTTTGTGACCTTAGTGGTGAGAGATCATGGCTGATATTTGTACAGGGGCTTGGATGCATGTCTTCATATCCTGGTTGCTGTTTGTGGAGTGCAAATGTCAGGCCACCGCTAAATAGTTCTCACAGAACCTACTATAGTTCTCTGTGTTTTACAACCCGTGCCACAATTTGAGAAACCCTAAAAGTCTTGTTTGTTACAACACAAGTGGAAAATGACTCACAACTTCAAAGAAGGATTGGAATGTTTTGTATTGTATTTGTTACAATTACAAATTACTCTTGTTAAATACTCTGTGTCCTTCCAACACTACATTCTCTATAGCTGACATAGTCAGTGAGGGGATCCAGGCAAGGGACCCTTCCAGGAACCTCATAATCCAGCACCTCCCACTCTCAATCTTTTTCTTTGCGTCCCACACTTTTTCTTTCTATTTCACACACACACACACACACACACACACACACACACACACACACACACACACACACACACACACACACACACACACACACTATATACACACACATATATACTGTTGATAATCATCTCAAGACTGCCACTGAAATGAATGGCAGTTCTGAGAAAACAAAGACTGTGCTTCAACCTTCGAGGCCCTCCTGCCCTAGTTCATGGTTTATACACGCACACATGTGATATGAACAGTGTGACTCACACATGTATTGCACAAAATGCATATTTGCCCCTGTGCCCTACATAGAATAAGCCTGGAAACACACTCAGCATGTACATTAGTCAGAATACAGAGATAGTGTTCAGCTGCAGATAACAACTGACAGGTACCTGAGAGAAGTTCATAATTGGTTGCCTCGCCTATGGAAAAAACGAGTCCTTGAATGGTGGAAAGTACCCATGTTTCCTTCCAAGTCATCCTTCAATCTTTAATGAGTGTTTCAGTACAAGCTGTTGCTATGTTGTAACATGGGCTATGAAGTAAGGCGAAAGGGCAATATTGATATAGTCTGAGTTTGTGTGACTGTAGGAGATCCAGTGCTTACCTCACCTGCTGCAGCAACTAAAGTCAACACCACTTACATGTATTGTATGGAGTAATTAAAAAGATTAAAGGACAATGAAAATACATACTTGCAATAGCTGCAAGAAGGTGTATTTAGATCCTGTAATCTATTATTTCATTGTTGGTGTCCACTTTAGGAACATTGTCATATTGTTGTTGGCTAGTTTGTATCTAAAAGACTTAAAGTGCAGCTAATGGGATCATGACTACATGACTTCATTCCACACTGAATGAAAATGTATTCATGTCCACACAAACACCAGGGCATTTTTTTGTTGTTGTTGCTTTTCATATACTCCTTACATCAACTTATTTGTACTTACTTATGTGTGGTTGTTTTGTCAGAAATATATCTAAATAGCTATTCATATCATCAGAAATTTGGCAGTTGATGATATGCCTTGTTCATACCACTCTGATACTGTATGTTGTGATTTACAATTCACTTTACAAGGTCTATCATGCTCATCTTTTTTTGCGATTGTGTCCAAGCTGATTCAACTCTGTGCTGGTTTTAAATGTTGCACTGTTATTTGGGGTGTTATTCAATTGTGTTATTATAGTTGAGATGATGATATATGTCGTAGACATAAATAGTATGTATTCTGTCAGTATGGGTTGAAGAAACTCTAAGAACACATGACACAATGCAATACAATAATGGTACAACACCCGCATTCTGTAAACTGACCACAGAGTTAGATAAACACCTCCCTAAGCTTTAGTATCGTAGGGTGTATTGCTAATCTGCTGTGCTAGATTCAGGTTCACAGTTCCAGTTCTGAAAAGTGAAACAAAATGCGGAAATGCCTTAAACTGGCAATCTTTCTAATAGCCAGCTGGGTACGATTCCTCGTTTGTGCAAAAAGAAGTCTGATTGGATAAAAGTCTGTGAGAAATTTCCCCACTTCTCACTTGATTTATTACCTCAGTTAATACTGTAAACATGAGTTTACGGTCTTAACCGCTGGTTTGAAGTCTTCTTCAATACAATGTTCATTTACTAAATTATGGTCCCAATTAGAGTAAAATAGACACCAAAGCTTTCAGGCGTGGCTTATTTGTGATTGACAGGTCGCTGCCATGGCTGTTTTGGTCTGGGTGTTGTACGTGCCTTCGTCTTACAAATTTAAACCTCTCACAGTGTGTTTGACAGTGACGCCTAAAATGTCCTAATTAACATCTGTTTGTATTTAGTTCCACCCTCATGTGTCACTTCTGGTTGCAAAAAAACATGATGGCGATGGCCAAAACTAAGATGGTAATAGCCAAAATCCCAAACTCAAGGCTTCAAAACAGCAGTCCACAAGGCTACGTCCACTTCTCACATACAGTCTATGATTTGGCCGGAATAATTTAGCTCAAATTTGCGTCACCAACAGCATACCAGTTAGCTTAAAGTTGATTGTCTTCACCTTCTATGAGCTACTGTATGGAAAAACAAAATTTGCTCATATCGTTGGAAGGGTATTTTCTGCCATTATGTTGACTTCTGCACTTTGCAACTGCACAACATGATTCACCTTTGGCGTTTTGACGTGTACACATAGCCTGCTCCAAGGCCTCCGCCATCATCCCTGTCCCCCAAAAACCAAAGATCACAGCACATAATGTATATATTAAGCCCTGACCTCTGTGCTCATGAAGTCTTTTGAGCGCCTTGTCCTGTCCCACCTCAAAACCCTCACCAACCCACTCCTGGACCCCCTGCAGTTTGCATATAGAGCCAACAGGTCTGAAGATGACACAGTCAACATGGCCCTTCACTTCATCCTCTAGCATCTGGACTCCTCAGGAACCTACGCCAGGATCCTGTTTGTAGACTTCAAGTCTGCCTTCAATACCATCATCTCTTCTCTGCTGCAGGACAAGCTCTCCCAGCTGCACATGCCTGATCCACCTGCAAGTGGATCACAGACTTCCTGTCTGACAGAAAGCAGCTGTGAAAACATGTCTCAACCTCTCAGACCATCAGCACCGATTCCCCCAAAGCTACGTTCTTTCCCCTCTGCTATTCTCCCTGTACACCAACAGCTGCACCTCCAGTCACTAGTCCGTCAAGCTCCTAAAGTTTAACGATGATGCCACCCTCATTGGACTCATCTCAGGTGGGGACGAGTCCGCCTACAGGTGGGAGACTGACCATCTGGTGACCTGGTGTGGACTCATCGACTTAGAACTCAGGCCAGCAAGTAAGATTGTAGCCGACCGCTCTCACCCTGGACACAAACTGTTCGAGTCCCTCCCCTCTGGCAGGAGGCTGCGGCCCATCAGGACGAAGACCTCGCGCCACAAAAATAGTTTCTTCCCATTTGCTGTCAGGTTCATCAATAATGCCTGGGACCCCCACTGACCTGGATAATTAAGTTACACACCCTTGCACATCTGTTCTCTATACACTTGACACTTTAATAATACACTTGTTTTTTAATACTCTTATTTGTTTGTTTGTTTACCTTATTTTATTGAAGATTTTTATATTTTCTACTTTTGTATTTATGTCTTGTACTATTTGTTTACTGTTACGCACCAATCACCTAGCCAAATGGAAACTAAATAGCATCCCGGGTCACTTGGATATTTGGGAGAGGTGCTAGCCATATAGCTGTTAATATTGCAGATGATTTAAAATCGACCGGCTCTGGTTAATATTCCAGATCAGTTGAGATGATCAGTGGCCATGTGCATCCAAGCATTCCCAGAGGTGTCAAGTAACGAAGTACAAATACTTTGTTACTTTACTTAAGTAGACATTTTGGGTATCTATACTTTACTGGAGTATTTTTTTTGTTTTACTTCTACTCCTTACATTTTCACGCAAATATCTGTACTTTCTACTCCCTACATTTTAAAAATAGCCTCGTTACTATTTCGTTTTGGTTTGTTTTCATTCCGGCTTGTTCAAAAACAAAAAAATAAAACCTAGCCAGATAAATCGCGCCATCCGGATAGAGTGAATTTGATTGTGGTTGGATGAGGAGTATAAACATATACCATTCCGACACCCTATTGCAGACCTGGGCATCTTACGGCCCGCGGGCCAGATGTAAAATATTAAAATAAAAATAAATAAATAAGGTGCACGCCATGAATGCAATACAAACGGCACTGCTTTTACTTTGAAGGCGATTTATTCTACTTACGCAGCCTCACGACGGGCAGTGTTGCCGACTTGGAGACTGAAGTGAAAGCGTATTGTTATGCAGTTTCTGTTCTCAGCGAGCAGCGGGTGCTGCCGCGAGACCCCCGCCTCCCAAGGAGCCTCGCGCTGCAGTCTCCGCCTCCAGATTGAAAATTAATCGCGCAAAGCCGCCGTGGATCTGACCTGCGGTCTGATCCACTATGGCAGAGCACTTTAAGTCAGGATCACTTCTGGATTTTTACTCTTCTCTCAAAGAGGAGAACTTTCCCCACATGAGGAGGCCTGCTCAGAAGATGTTGGTTCTCTTTGGATCTACCTACATGAGAACAAACATTCTAGTGATGAAGTTCAACAGATCAGATCCTCTCTCACTGATACCTGTCAGCTGTCACATCTCAACCTCATTCAACCAGACTTCATGCACTTGTTCAAGCCAACACAGACTGGACTTTTCTCACTGAGTAAGAACAACTGAACTGGAAAACATCAAGAGCACTTATTGCTTTTGTTTAAAGTTAATACATTGCTGGTCTTTAACATACATATTTAAGGTACGGTTTAAAAAAATCTTTAAAAATTAAATTACATTTTTTACTTATTTTCATAGCCTTATTGTAACATGTATTCTTACCAGTAGCAGCTCAAAACCATATAATTTACAGTTTTTTAATAAAGTAATAACATTAATATTGAGTTAATTGAATTAAGTTCAGACTATTGGTTCGGCCCTCCACAACGGTCCAAATTTCTCATGTGGCCCCTTGGGAAAATTAATTGCCCACCCCTGCCCTATTGGTTTTCTACGCGATGCACCTGCAGATGACACGAATCAACCGTTACAAATCACGTCACTCTCCAGCAAGGACAGCAGATAGGCAACTAGTTATCATGTCTTCCGCTCCATGAAACGCATGTTAATGCTCAGTAGTACACATATGGTACTTTAATGTATTTGCATTGTAATAAAATGTGATCATTTTCAATGGGCATATATGCAGCTGAAACGGGTAGCTTAGTGCATCCCACATTTTTCAACGTAACATTTTAAAACATTATAGTCATTATGGCCTTTAGAAAAATGATTGTTTTGGGGGGAGGTGGGGTAGTGCACTATAGGTCCCTGAGACGCGGCTTAAGAGTTTCTCCTTAATGGAAGAAAAAAATTCCCCTTACATTACTTTTACTTTTATACTTTTAAGTAGTTTTGAAACCAGTACTTTTACACTTTTACTGAAGTAAAAAGCTTGAGTTGATACTTCAACTTTTACAGAAGTATTTTTAAACCCTAGTATCTATACTTCTACTTGAGTAATGAATGTGAATACTTTTGACACCTCTGAGCATTCCTAAGCCGCACTCTGCAACACTCTGAACAGCACACAACGTGAAACACACACACAGATATGAGCACGTACACATGAAAATAGCCAGTGCACACGGCCACAGGCATAAATGCATACACACTCTCACACACAAACACTTCTGATCTTGCCGACTGATACAAGCTAATTAACAACATTCATACATCATTAGGGTGTTAATGTCCTGCTTCAGCAGTACTTTATTGTTGCTATTAATTAGTATCCATTGTCCTTTGATACTTCATAATGTGTTCAGTCAAGGTGCAACATCACTTGTTAGCAGATGAGGTCAACAGGTCAGTCAATTCACTGATGGCCTCCCCGCGACCCGCGGCGCCCATTATCGGACAAGAAACCAAACAAATAAATCAAGTGACGTTTCCTAAAGGATCTCCGGAACCACAAGGTTGATTAACTTCATTTAAATTGCTGAAATACAGTAAAGACTTGTGGGAAGAGTTCTGACCTCAGAAAAAATTAAACTTACCGTTAAGTTTATGTAATTACATAAACCCCGTAACCTCGCCGTCATTTCCGGGCGGCGGCCGTAACGTTTCACTAGATCGTTAATAAGTACACTTTACAAAGATTTCAATAAAAGACACTTCTTCGTAACCCTACAAGCTTGTAGGAGTCTAATAAGGTATGCTAGATCCTTGTGTGTAGTATATTAGTACCTGAAAAATCAAATTGCGGCCGGACAGTTTTTTCCCCCTTCTCGCTTCTACCCTTTCGACTCTGAAGGCTTCCGTGGTCGTGGGAGGTTTCTTAGAACGCGTCACACATCTTAAGCCAAAATGTATGCAAATGTTAATACCCAGTATGCCACAAAAGATGGTGTTTAGGCATAAAGGTTATAACTTTTAAATTTTTGAACCGAACGACACCATTTTTTGACTAAAACTCCATGGTAACACCACAAGGCTTTGTTTTATTGTGATTCTTTAGGTCATTATCTTTACAAAGAGGGGTCTTACAACTCTGTAGGTTGTTGTTTAGGCCATGAAGCATGCATCTGGAAAAACGCGGGGGCGGCTCGAGGAGGTATTTTTGGGAAATCTTGCTCATATCATGCTGGATGTTCATAGTTATGATGAAAATGTTATAAAAGTGATTTTTTTTTTTATTATACATTTTTTTCACAAAAGAATTCTGAATAAAATGATATAAAATAACACAAGTATTAGAACTCATTTGGGGTTCATACGACTACTTGAACAGACCTCACTAAGGCCTCTCCCTGCCCTAGGGGGGGGGACTCTGGGCTCAAAAGGTTAAAGTTACACACCTCAACTTGGATATGCCAAATTGAAATAAAATGACAATGTAATTAACGACCTAACAGATAACACTAGAATTAACTTGATTTCCCACCTAAATGTAGATGTTTCTTTCACCTTTTGCTACATTGACAGTCTTGTGCTCGTTCCGACAGGCACTACCACAGTATGGATGAGTTCAGCCACTATGATTTACTGGAGGTCAGTACTGGCCGTAAAGTGGCAGAGGGACACAAGGCTAGCTTCTGTCTGGAGGACACCACCTGTGACTTTGGCCACCTGAAGCGCTATGCCTGTACCACTGAAACTCAGGTAACACAGCAAACCAAAACATGAAATTAGGCATTTAGGCTTAATTTGGTAACCCGCAATAGTCTTAGTGGAACTGTTTTTGACTCGGATCAGTATTCCTCATGAGCGTCTCACCTCCCCTCTCTTTGTTTAGGGTCTGAGCCCAGGCTGCTACGATACATACAATGCTGATATTGACTGCCAATGGATCGATATCACGGACATTCAGCCTGGAAAATACATACTAAGGGTAAGAGTTATGTGAGAATCAAGTGTGCGTGGACACAGTAAAACAATTCATGGAAGACGGTGAGGTTCAAGGCCACCAAAACAAATTGATCGGGGTAGTAAAAGAGTGATGAACTTACTGACATTTTTAGGTTTCTAGTTATCTGCAAGCACTTCATGGCTCAGTGGTTCCCCACCCATCCTCTTGTCTTTTTTCCATGCATATTTTATTTGGTCAGTGTGGCTGGACAAACAAAAGATCTACAGTATACATGATCATGTTTGTTGTCGTCTATCTCAAATACCCTCCTTTTTGGAGTGTTGGGCCCATCAATTGTTTTGGGATTATGGTGAGTTGTAATGTGCCTTCTATCCTTTGTCTCTCAGCTCCAGGTTAATCCCAAATTCTTGGTGCTGGAATCAGACTTCACCAACAACGTGGTCAGGTGTAACATACACTACACAGGACGATTTGTTACAGCAAACAACTGCAAGATAACACAGTAAGTAAAACTGAACGTAAACACTTTTCACACATAGTTGGTAATTGATTAGTAATTAGTGAAGTCACTGGCTAAGTGTTACATGTATTACCAATGTTCTCATAATCTGCTGCAAGTAAAGGCTGGGCAGTTTTCACATATTGTGTTTTTGTAGAATGTAAACTAAAAGTAGTGTCATAGTGTTTTTAATTACTTAGTGGACTTAATGGGTTCCTGTCTGAAATATTTAATGATTATATGAACGATGTTCTCATTCTCCAGTTAAGATGAATAGTCTCTGAAACTTTAATGTTCTCCCTCAACTGGAGATGAAAGATTGTTGAACTTTTGAATATTGTTATTAGGAAGTGTATCATTGCACTCATAATTACTATCGTATCCTCTTGAAAATACTTTATATAGAGAGTGTCTATATATGAGGAAAGCATCATTAGGTTCAAGTGCACTAGTTGGTCTCCCTCAGTTTCACTGGTAGAGTGAAAGATACACTTAAAAATATGTTTGCCAAAGCATTTTTGGAGTTAATGAAAGCTGAATATAATAGTTAGTTAGTGATGCCAATAATATAATTGCATTAGCAGATGCTACAAGCCCTTTTTCCATCATTAAGTCTGATATTTAAAAGGTTTGATATTTGAAAAATAATCATTTCACATCTTGTATGTAATTATATCCAGACTAATTATGGTTACAGACATTGTCTGTCAAAATTAAAATCAAATCATTATTACAACATAATTATTGAATATATTTTAATTTGAAACAAAAGAATAGACATATAGATAACAATACATCTTGATTGTAACAATTAGCTTCAAATGTAATATATATATATATATATGCACTTGAAAATAGTTGTTGATGTATTATATGTTGATTTCTGTAACTGAACACAAAATAAAGGTTTTGCTGTAAAATGATTGCACAAGTATCAAAAATATTTGATTTAAGGTTTCAATACAGCAGCTCAAGAAATACCAGTTATGTGTCATGCCAAGTCCCTCCCCTGAAGAACGATTGGCTAATCAGCAGCAACTAGACGCCTACATCAGAGTTTATATAGCTGCCCTGTCCTGCAGTTTGTTAGATTTGGGGAAGTTGGCACTCCAGCAACTCCCAACACATTGGTTATTGCAAAAAGCAGGGAACGTTAAAAGAAATACATACTGTTTGAAAATATAAACAAGCACTGAAGATATCCAGCTATTCATGGGTTGTGTTCAAATTAAATATTAGCCTGATCATACGTTTTCACTTATCATACTCATAACACCAGAAATAAGGATGTTGATTATTTGCCTTGGATATGGAACGTGTGCATGTTTAAGACCCCTTTTACATGTTTCTTGTAGATTTAAAACTTCCAGTGACAGTAGTTATGTTGCCAGCGAGTCTACCTCTGCCTAAAATCAAGGACCTATATTGTATGTTTTTTTTAATCCCTCAAGAATAATAGTGCCACTAATATCTCTGTAAATTGCATTGTGTACGGTACGAGAACATAAAGATTTATAGGCATAGCAACAGTAAGTAAGGAGGGCGGGGCTTAGTAAAGTGCAAAACCTTTCACCAATTTGAGTGTTTGGTTAACCACAATAAAATTATAAGAGCAAATGTTTTTTTGTTTTTTTTATAGTTTTGGCATCACAGTGTGAATAAAATGGTATGCACTGTAAACATTAAACCTATGTCCTGTGTCTGGAATACACATTTAATTTTGTAATTCATAGTCAAAGACAGTTGATGACCTTATCTGAGCAGTGTATTAATTATGTCATAGTAGCTCATATTTCATGAGCCTGGAATGTCAAAGTTCCTCTAACAGTGTTGAATGTTGTCTGTTTATTTTCCAGGTCTTGATCAGGCACTGGAAGGCTGCCATGGGTGACCCTGTTTGCTATTCCATTGAAATGTGAATGGAATCCATTTGTTGTTGGTTCATTGTTGTTTGTCTCAACTATTTTGTGCTGTCTCGGTATCCTGAGCCCATGGCAAACAAGGGTTCCACTGGCACTGAAAATAATGTAGGGGTTTCAAGTGAACATGCACACACACACACACATACAATTTAGCATAATGCATAATTTCATCTTGAATTCCCAATAATTACTAATTCACATTCCTTCAATGTACGTACCTCAAAAGATTGTGCTACCAACTATATTTCTCATATTGCATCTCTACCAGTCTGGTTTGGTTAATGTTGGAACACATCATTGACTTTCATAAAAGGTGTTTTCTGTATCTGCACACAAACATATGCACACCCCCGGCAGAGTGGCTCTGTTCGAATTATACATTATAAAATAAAGCGTGAAACGGTGCCGGTGCTGAAATGAGTGGTTTCCGACAAATCAGGGTTCAGCTGCAATCCAACAATTAAAATTAGCGGACAACGTCTTCCCAGCAGCATTCATCCATGCCGTGTGGGGACAGACAGAGATGCCCAGTGACTCAGAAGAACTATAATGTGCGTTAGTTTATTTTTATTTAATGTAGCCGTCGTGCGCCTATTATCGGACGCGAAGATCTTCAACATTTTTTTTTTACGTTTCCTTAATTATCTCCGGAACCACAGCGTTGTTTAACTTAATTTAAAGTGCTTAAAATACCGCAACCCTTGTGAGAACATAGATATGTTGCAGAAAATAATTAAAGTAACCGTTAAATTTGAGTATTTACGTAATTTCCAAAGACCCTACGTCACATACCGCGGTGGCCAAAACGGTTTCACAAGATCCTTCATAAGTACCCCTTACAACGTCGGATTTCACTAACAAACACATCTACGTAACCGTACGGGCTTGTGGGATTCTAACAAATCAATCCGTAGGCTTACGAACCACCTAGAAGTACCTGAAAGAACACAAAACGGCAAAGAGTTGTAAAAAAATCGCTCTGTCTCCACACTTCTGTGTGCTGTGCTCTTCCTGTAGCCCCCACCTTTGTAAAACCACGTCACAGCGCAAGAGGGAAGGCTTATGCAAATTTTAAGATCAGGAAGCTCTCGGTGAGAGAAGGCTTTCACATAGAAACAGTGATTTTTCCATTTTTCAACCGAACGACACAGTTTTTTTTACAAAAAAATAGGTGCCAACAACCCATAGGCTTCGTTTTTTGCGTATTCTTTGCATATTCCGATTATTTAGGTCATAATCTTTCCGAAAAGGTGTCTTATTAGTATGTGGGATGTTGGTAAGGGTCTCAACCATACAGTTTGTACAAGTCGGTGACCGCTCCAAACCGCATGTTTGAGAAATCTTGCTTAGATCATGCTGGATGTTCATAGTTATGATCAAAATATGGTATAAAAGTAATTTTATTGAAAATATAATTTTTTTTCACAAAAAAATTCTGAAAAAAATAATATAAAATAATACAAGTAATATAACTAAATGGGGTTCATACGACTACTTGAACACGGAGAACAAAAAAAGAGAAGTAAAAAAAGAACCAAATATGGTCCTACGGTTTTCAAAAGGTTAATCTTCACTGCCTCAGTGGATCAGGCTGGAATACTGTGATTCTCTGAGCACATCCTGTTTAATGTTGTGTTAACAGCAAGAGGAAAAGTGCAGGTCATATTTGCATTTGTCAAGTTTTAAGTCAACAGGAAAAAAGACCGTCAGTACTGGTCTCTGTACTCCTCTAAATCCTTGCATATTTGTGTCTTGTCCCCGTCCGTCCTTTCTTATTTCAGTAAAACACAAACAGGAAACTCAACTGGCAGAAAATGGTGCTTTCCAGAACACAAGACTCACACTATGTAAGCTGTATAATTACACTGTTTTGGGGTCTGTTCTTCAACTACCAACACTGGTCGGATGGAACATAGATGATCTATACCTAAATAGGATATACACATATTTCAGTGTTTTACTGTAACTGATTGTACTTTGGTTATCCAGTTTGACCTGTTACTGCAATTTGTGAAATTCAATGAACTCATTTCTTTTCTTTGATAATCGGAGTTATTCAAATAGTTGTTGGGAAAAAAAAACTATGGCTACAGACTAAGCATCATAATGAAAAGCGTAAGAAAGCCGTCACTACCTACCTCTCCGATTGAGTGAGCTGTTACCTGTTAAGTGTTTGGTTTCCATTGAAAATCCTTGCAATGGTTCACTATGGCCTCCTACCACTGTGTTGCAGCACATGGCTAAAGCTCACAATTCTGTTGAACATATCAATGATCACACAATGTTGGAATGCAAACAAATAAATAAGTAATATTCCAAAAGATTAAAGTAAGAATTCTTAAGATTTCAGTTCTGATTGGTTTGTGACACCTGTGGTTAATGATGGTCACAACAAATGTGGTTCAATACTTCATCAAACACTACTTTGTAAAAGTCAGTCAATAATTGGACTTCCTCCGTCATGCCATGAGCAACTGTGCTGTGATGTCATAGTAGTTTTCCACTCAACAGCAAGGCACAGCAACAGGAGTTGGTTATCTTGCTGAGAAGTTGTAGTTGTACAGCCTGTCGCCTGCAGCTCTTCATCAACAGCTCACTGTGACTTTGACTTCTTTTTCCATTAGTCCCTGCAATATTTAATACTGATCCACTGCAAACTTGCTGACATCTTGTTTTGTTTCTCACATTTTTGTCTACAATCGTTGTTAACACTAATTGTGGCGACAAAAAGATTCCCGTTCACACCAGACGCGACTTTTAAAAGCGCAGTCGCCTCTAAAACGCCTTGGCAAAAACGCGCCGGGCAAAACAGCCGGGCGCGCAGAACCGTGTATACCGAGTGTGACAACAGTTTGTAACAACATAGTTTTGAGGTTGTTTTTTTTAAACAATGTATTGCTCATTTTACTGTAAATAGTCATTTCTTATATTTGATCTGTATTTTCCTTATGTGCGTAGTAGTTCATGATCATACCGTACACTCATTGACGAGATGCAACAACATGTGATTCTGATATTCAGTGGAATGACAAAACAAGAGCAGGTGACAGCAATACAGCATCTTTGGCATATGGTCATGACATTTGTATGTTTCTAACAATGAACACCTGTCAAAAATGTCTTTTACAATAAATACATTTACACATCTGCTGTGTGCACTCATTGGAATATAAACACGTTGTGCCAGCAGTGGATCCCTGGGCTTCATATGAGGTTTACACAGAATACGTATCAGTAGATTCTGAGGAAATGCTGTGTGACGGGTGTGACAAGTTCCTGAAATCATCCCCTTCATAAGAGATTAGGTGTAATATGTTTAATTCATTAAGGAATTTTCACTGCTGCGGTATGTCATTTGTCATGCATGATTCAGGCAGGGTTGCAAATCTGAACTTTTTGACAACAGAAAACCCCACTGCATAAAGGATGCCTGCAAACAGTAAATACAACAACTGTGTATTGGCACTAGTGCTGTGCAGTCACATTAATGTTTATGTTATCGTCGAACATGTAGACAACCGTAAAACCAATCTGCTTGGGTCACATGCTGTCACCACACTGCCAAAGATACATTCATTTCAGTTGACATCATGTAGCAACAGTGCGAGAGACGCTTATACTGTTTTCAAGCTAAATATAGAACTACACAAAAAGTTATATTCTCGGTTTTGGCAGGAAAGGAAGTGAGTTATTGAGATCTTCTGTTTTGTGATCCTCCAACAGTGTTGCAAAGTTCTTATAATCAATTAGTGGACAACACTGATTGGAAAAGTGTTTGATGTACTACATTGTCATGGAGACAACTTTAAATGGTTGTATACTGTATGTATATTAAATACATGTTTTTCTTTTCACAGTAAGGGTCTTACCGCTGTATTGTGACAGGACTCATTAAACTTGGTGTCTGCTACCCCCTCCCGCTCCACCATTAGATGTGGTGCATGCATATATACCCACATGGGTTTGTGTCGTGTCTGATGTGATTATTCTTCATAGTTTGTACAGAAAAGATACCCAATGTTCTAAATTAACCATGTATCTTGCATTGCATTTCAGACTCTCAGCAGCTGCACATTGGCTACATGCTGCATGTGCATTCACGTTCTGCAAGGGCAACCGCCTATTATAGGCTGTTCTAAAAAGAAATCTGATTTTATTTTTAAAGCCACTATGCCAACTGGTATTATCCTAGCCACTGCTTCCACTGTTGTGTATGTTACAGTTTACTTGGGGAAACAGTCATTAATATGCATGTGTTGCTTATGTTGGCTGTGTGCATGTGTGGATGTGTGAGCTTATTCAATTTAGTTGTTTTTGTGTGGTAGGAGGGGTGGTTGTCATGGGCTCATATTCTGCTGAAGTGCACACACAGCTTGTGTGATGATGTGATTATCTGTAAGGAGGATTTGCATTTGCAAGAAATTATTATTGTTTTTGTGATAGATCTCACACCCGCTATGCAGTTTTCTATAAAAAGTTAAAGCCTCATTTTTGTTTCAGAGCTGAACATCTCATGGGTGTATACTTGTGCAGTAATATAGGAGGAGAGACAGTTAGTTGGGCTTGTATTTTGCTTTTCTTCTCAACCAAGGAAGGGAGGGTCATAGGGGCATGCTTTAAGAGTCACGGTTCACTATCAAATGAGATAAAACTGAATTTTAAATCTTGCTAACATGAATGAGAAAAAATATAAATTTGTGGTTATCTTTGCAAAGATATTGCAGGGCTATACTATTGCATTTATGTGTGCAGTGTACCCAATCAACTATTAACAGTATAGTTAGTTTCAGTTGTGAAATATGATATTTAAAAAGCACATAGACATTCCTCGTAGAGGTATTTCCTTTCCCCCCAGGAGAGTGAGAATCCATTATCTAGTTGTTTTGATATGCTGTTCTCACTCTCATATTTGGTCTGTCCTAACTAAACCTTGACCCCCGTGTTGGGATTTCATTTTGGTATGGGCTGTTTGTTCAGGCTGTCCACATGAAATCACCCCATACCAGCTTTCTATGCCACATTATGTTGTTTTGTGAAAGTGCTGCAGCCATGTACTCTACTTTGACCGGATGTGTTTATATGAATATGTTTGCGTGTGTCTTTGTATAGCTTTGTGTGTGTGTGTGTGTGTGTGTGTGTGTGTGTGTGTGTGTGTGTGTGTGTGTGTGTGTGTTGGTGTGTGTGTGTGTTTGTGTAAGAGAGAGAAAGACAGAGAGGTAACTCCTAATGAGGTGAAGAATGATGCAATTCCTTGTTTTACTTAGAGATATTACTTTTCAAAAAAAGAATGGACAGTCTTTGCCTGTCTTGTTGAAAAGTCTCACTGTTATATATCTGTTTTTGATAAGCTAGCCTCTGTTTTTGCTTCTGTGTTCTCTAGCAGCTTGTGGTTAAGCAGCTTAAAGGAAGCCGTCTAGCCCTATGTTGAGTACAGGCCGTAATGCACAATGTCCACTGGGAGCCTCTTTTACAGTGCTGCAATCATTTTAATTTCTTAAATGATTTAAGACCATTTCTTGCAACACCATACATATGCAATTGTATTCATCAGGAATGTGCTTGAGGGTGTTTCCCCAGTGAATCCAAACAGTGTGCGATTCTGAGTGGAGCACATAAATACACCTCAAGGGGTGTACGGAACAAAATCCCACAGACACATAGTGTATAACTGAGATATGGAATATACATGATGCACAATGCCAGAGATGCCAACGCGAGCATGGTCTTAAGAAACTAGAGCAGGAGGAGACTAGGGGGACAAATAAGCACAACGAGGAAGAGTTTGTATAAATGGTCAGAGCAGCTTGTCAGATTACAAGGTGATTGTAAAAATCTGATGATTCTGATCAGCTGACAGGATGTGCAGTGTCACCGCTTTTCCTGATCCAAGAGTTAAACTTAAACCACGTGGCATAAAACATTCTGCAATTGGGGCTCCATCCCAAGGGAATTCAAGAAGCAGACAATATCTTGAAACTCCCTCCTTAATAATAAATTTTCTAACTATCTGTAGCAACATGCATGTTGTAATTCCCCTTGACTGTTGCAGGCCCCTCTTTGCAACATGATAAGAGCAAATCCATTACATATGTAAATATTTTGCTTCGGGCAGGAAAGTGTCTGATCGTCGATAAGCAGAGGATCTGTAGGGAGGGCTGTAAAGAACCTCAAGACAAATAACTCCCCTTCACAACAAGGCACATGTACTTTATCAGCAAACCTATGTAAAGCAACAACTGTTTTGCAGCTGCAAGCTTGCAACCTAATTGAGGGAACTGATCAAGTGAAGTGAAGCAAGACTGATTAGATCTTCCAGCATATTCAGTGCCGAGACGTCATTGAATACACAGAACCCCCGCGGGAGCTGGAGCCATAATGCTGTTGATGCTGAAAATGGAAAACCACGAGGAAACACCTTTTTCGGTTGTCAGTCACCACCAACTGATGGCTGGTTATCATGAATGGCTTTTTGCTTAAATTTCTGGCATTAGTAAGGCTGATGGTGGGTCATTACAGTCGCACTGCCTGCACAGTGATGGAGCTGAAAGAGGTGGGACCTTTGGGATCTGCGATGAGGACCGGAAGCTTGTGGAGGCTGTTATTCCTGTCATGACACATTTGACCTATCATTATCTACTGAGTGCAGTCCCTCTCCAACATCCATCATATCTTTGCTCAACCATAATCACTTTGTATGTGGCACACTGGTTGTGCAAATTATAATGAACTACAAATAATTAATTAAATACAGTAAATAAAGTGAATAATAAAACAAGCTTCTCCTCCCAATAACCTTTTCCTTCACTTTAGAAATGATCATTACAAAATTGCATTCCTGCTCCTATCTTCTTTAGCTTCTTGTTTCCCCTCCCACATGATAGTTTAGTTGATCTGACATTTATTTCACTCATGCAGCGCATAATCATAATTTTGTGGTGACACTGATGACAAGGTGACAACATTCAGCTTCAGTAATTTGCTTGCCCTCCCCACCCCTTTCCCATTTTAGCCACAGTGTGTGTATTAGTTCATGGTGAGGTCACGAGGGAGTGTTTCTGCTCAAATTATAATTATTATTTGTGTTTAATCAGACTTTTTGTCTGGGGAGCTTTGCCTCTATAATCTGCATGTAGCATGTGAAAGAGCTTAATTAAGCTTTTACTGGATGCATACATCTGTACTTAATAGTTTAGACTATCTCTCAGGCAGTTTTGTATTTCTTATGGTATTTGCAAGATTTATGTAATCTTAAATACCTTATTCTTTCTAAAGCATACTGTTCAATTTACTAACTCCCTCTTTGTCCAGCACATTTACAAAGTCTTCTAGACATTTGTTAGACTTTCCCCTATTTCAATTAATAGACTAATTATTGATAAAAACTCAAACCCCTCCACCCTAACCAGCTTGCAAAGGGCTAAAAGACATGACTTGAGATCTTCCTTCTTCACTCCAGCAGGTTTATGTGAGGATAATTGAATTTAGTAGAAAGAGAGAATGGGGACTATCTGTGAGCCGACATTGCCAAAAAGCCCACCTCCAGACTTGAGGTCTAATTTCTGCAGAGCCTACTGTGTAGAGATTCTGTGGCACAATATCAAGGCCACAGGTAATTCATCTTCTGGCTCCAGCTCTGCTTTGCAACCTAATTAAATGAATAAAGATGTGAAGAAATCTTCATTTCCGTTGGGATAAACACATTGCTGCATGGGAAAGGTAAGAGGAAAGGTTGGTTTTGTAAAGGTAGAATAGAGGCAGACTTGAAACCACTGGCTGGAAGATAGTGAATGGCTGAAGACTCTTGAATAGTGAGGGGGGGAAAACTGTGTTCTGATTTATATGCAGTTGCAGATGCTGGCTCATTTGTTTTGATAATATCTCATCCTGTGCACACTTTATGCAAAGCTGATTCCACCATATACTGTATATCTGAGTTAACAAACATATCCCTTCTTGTGTTAACGCTCCACATCGGAAGCTATGGGCGTTATACGAGACAAAGAAGCAGATCATTTCATAGACACAAGACACACTTGATTGCACTGCCTGACAGTTTAAATACCGCCTGCTTCATCACTGAAACATCTGGCTTGTATTTGGTGTCGGCTGAAAAAAAGAAGAAGCACTCTCTCTTACAGCTTAGTTTGCTGACTTTCATCAATTTTAAGGAGTATGCAAATGGCCAATTCCTCCAGCATCCCTAAGAGTCCACACGGTTACAACAACAGGGCAATAAATTCTCATTAAGGCTTTCCTTCCTCGAAAGGCAGAAATTGAAGTTGGGATATTCGTGTTTATACTACCCAGGCAATTGGAACAAATGAGGAGATCTTGTGGAGGGAAGATAGGCTTCCAGCCTTAATCGGGTCCCTGCAAAAGCCCCGCACCCACCCACCCACTCCTCCACTGGCTCCATGGGGAGTGTCAGTGATGAAGTCAGTCACAGGGAGCGACGGCCCTGCACCACTGTGCTCAGGCCCCTCTGACAGGCCCATTTTTCTCCAAACTCATTCTCCAACCTCCACTGTCACCATTTCCTGTGTTGTCAGGAGGACGACTCCCATCATCAGATCTGTGATTTCACAGGCTGGTGGCAGCGGCACTCCCTCGCTGTTGCTGACTAACATGGCCCTGCTCCAGACAGCTGGGTGACCCCTCCTTAGTAGCTGGCTGGATGCTCTGATTCCTCTCATCATGCACATGTAAAGATGAATTAGGATGGGATTCTTTTTGTTTATTTTTTGCTGCTTGATGCCAATAGCTTTTGGGAGCTGCTGATTTGTGTGTTTCTTTGTGTCAACACAAATATCAGAGTCAGCTGGGACTGCGCCCTTGTTGTATTTCCAAAGCTGGAAAATGTCAGAAGCCACTGTCAAAAGACTATTTTGATATTTTGGGAAACACACTTCTTGCAGGAGTTAGGATCGATACTGATTGATTCTCAGAGAGTGACATCAATCTTCTCATCTACTGTGTCTCTCGTTCTTCCCAAAATGTGAAACTGTTCCTTTAAGGGGAACGTAAACACCTATCCATTTTCAGTGTTGCAGAGTAATCATGCATTTTACTATAGCTAGCCAAAATCAGTACTATCTGGGACTGGACTTTAACTAACATGTGTTATGTATATGTTGTGATAAAATAAAACATAGTTAAAAGTCGAATTATATGTAAGGATTATAAAGCTACACAATCCTAAATGACACTGTTATATCACTTGCCATCTTCTATTAGCACATTTAAACTTTCCAACAGTATGACATACAGTATGTTACTATTTCAGGTCACAGCTAACTTTTGATGATCTTAGTAAAATTATTTGATTTGAGTTGTTATTATATTACTAATGACATCTTTCAGTGAGACTGAACAAAGACAGAGAGTTTTTTCGGGGGTCACCAGCTTTAAGGGCTATAATTAACAGAAACCACTTTACAGAGATGCAAATGGACGATTTTGCAAACAATTATGAACATAATAATTGTGTTGCTCCCCTTTAGTTGTTATTCTATTTCCAGCCATCTTGATCATTAACTGCTCGATTTGAAAAACCTCAGGCTGTGGATGTACATTCACAGAGGCAGAGGTAAATGACTCACTCCCAGACATTGATTCCATTCGGTTTCTTTCGATCAATTGGTAAACTCAATCCAAACATTTGTTTACGATTATTGTCATGTGCTCATCATTAGTCTTAGTCAACTTTGCCTCCCTTAGACCATAAAAGGAAAGTCTTAACAGGTAGCTGATAGTGAATGGCAAAATGGCCAATGAGTTATATTTCTCACACTGTTTGAATTACCATGTTGAGCAGAGAACACTTCCTACCCCTCTGTTACATTTCATCCACAGGAAGTCTGAGAGGGTCCAGGACCTCAAAAAACTGTTTTATAGGACATGTGTTGGGTGGCGGGACCCCAGCTCCATGTGCAGATGTGTATCTGTGTGTGATACACAAGCATAAATGCATGCCTGTGTGAGTGCATGACTTTACATCTGTGTAGCTTTGTCCAGATGGTAAGGTGTGTGTGTGTGTTTAACAGCCTGAAAGGGCACTCTATCGCCATCTCTCCTGAGAAATTAAACAAAGGCTCTCTGTGCTCCACCAACTTGAGGTCATACTGTGGCCTTTATGTGGACCTCACCGCCTCCTTCCTTTCTCCAACCCCTCTGTTCTCTTCTGTTGACTGATAATGAGGAGGCGTTGTGTATCAGATCATTCTTATTGATGTAAATGTTGCATTAAAACTAGGACAGGCAATTTTATTTTTAAAGCATTTCGTCTTATATTTGCTGAAAATCTCTTTACATCGTGATAGCAATGACATCTCTGCTCCCCAACACCCTCTCATGGACTCTGCCTCATGTGTTTTGTTGGAGTAAAGGAAGGTCTAAAGGGAGGGGCGGGGATTTTTTCAGTTGGATGCTTTCAAAATCGAGCTTACTCTTGCTGGTTTCTCCAAAGTCATCTACCCCAACTTTAAAGGCGCTAAATTCAAAATTCAGAGCATACTGTGTACCTAGTGCCTCCACAGGGCTCTCAACATGGCGACAACTGAACATTGCTAACAGCAACAGGTGACAATCTTTACCTGATGGGTAACCAGAGGTTAAAGCCTAGGCGGTTATCACTCGTAATTAGAGTGATAACCGCCCAGTGCAGAGCGGGGGGCTCATACAGTGGGGCATGCTCACATGCGCTAACATGCTCATTGTTTTGTTTTTTAGGCCCCCACCGTTGCTGCTTTGGTTCACTCCAGACACAGCAGCATATAGTATGGATATGCAAAGGACTCAAAACAGCTGTCTGATGGAAACAAGATAAACGTTTCTACTATTGTTTAAAATAAGTGTGTTTAGAAACACAAAAACCCTCACTACATACATGTTGTGAAACACAAGTGGAACACCTGACAGAGTGTGTTGAGACTTTTGCTTTCTTCACCCCCAAATGCGTCACAAACAAGCCAGTGCAGCACCCCCAACACAGGTCGGTGCTATACAAGATCAGAAAGGATGCTCAAGAGTATCTTGGCTTGTATTTTGGCCTGTGTGGGAATCATAAACCAACTGGTTGTGACATTAGACAATCAGCAAGACCAACCAGGTTTTACAAGTGGACATAATAGAATTTAAAAAATGAAAAGTATCTGTACAGTCTTGATTTGTTACAAATCAATAATTGTATTCTGTTGCTGACAAACAGTCCTGTATACCTGAAGGCACAAGTCCTTGCTGTCACCACTTGTCACAAGAGATTTCCATGTGTATAGCAATTACAGTGTCTGTTGGTGGCTGCTGGTTGGTCCTCTGGGTATATACTGTATATTGCAGTATAATTTCATTCCCCTTTCTACAAAGTAATTATATCACTCTCACAGCACAGGGACAAGCAGACTGTGGGGAAGAAGACATCCACAGCTAAATCCATTTAAAGTGTATTTTGAATCGGATCTATGATGGTCACCTGCTCACAGGATGTCATGGGAGAAATTGTGTTGGCCCTTGTGTATGTTTTAAAAAACTAAATTTGAATTAGGCATGCAGTATCAATTACCCTTATTACTCTTATGCACTTGTACAGATTATATAAATAGATCACTAGTAGGAGAAAAAACGGCCATATAGTGCCACTAGTGGACAATCAGTGTGACCATGAGAGAGAGAGAGAGAGAGAGAGAGAGAGAGAGAGAGAGAAAGAGAACACTACCACCTGAAGGGAAATAATGTGGCTCCTACTTTTATTTAAATATGGTTGCAGTATCATTTGCTGTGTGTAATGTGTTGGAAACTATTAAAAATCACATTTTAATGATTGAGTACAATGTCTTGATTAAATGGGGCAAGTATAACAAAATACTCAAACAGGGAAGAAAAAAACAACCTCCTTGAACAACTGCAAAATAATATCACAGGGAACTGTTTGCAGTCTTAAACTTAGCAGCTCGTCTCGAGATTAAATGTAAACAATAAGGGTTTTCAATAAGATCTCTGATCTCAGCCTGGTATGAAGGTATGTGCGTTACAATGGCGGTTACCAGAGGTCAGAGATAAACTATATATATATATATGTACTGATATACTGTCCTTGAGGTGCTTCGAGCAAGGTTTTTTTATCAGCCACCTGCTCTATAGCTGCTTAGCACCCAACAGGTCCCCAGTAACTTCAAATGACCGTATGTGTAACTGTGTCAATGTGATACAGAATTCGACAAAAAAAAATAGCGGAAATTAACACAATACTTGACGTTACAATGATATAATACCTTGATTTCCATATAGTAATCATTCATTGTGATGGGGAGGGAGAGTGAGAATGCAGATTTGAGGGACAGACACAAAGAAAGAGAGAATCAGGAAATAGAAGGGTTTATCATAAATACAGAATATGATCTGTGAAGGATAAATGAAGGTAATCTGTAAATGTTGGAGCTTTTTATTTCATACTAAAAACCATCAGCGCCTCTCTGTGGTCAAATAACCACACTGCAGGAGAACATTGTTATTATATTGACATGAGCATAATCGGTCCGATATTTCACTTGTTTTCAGCTTAATTTAAATACAGCCATTAACACTGAGGTAATTATTATGTGAAGAGCAGATATAAATGCCAACAGGAAGTTCCAAGTACATCAAGGAGTCAGCATCAAGTAAGTATGCATTTTTTTGTTGTTTTGTTCCAGCTGAAGTCTTGCAAAAATAGTATTTCTTATGGTGACACAGACAGACTTCTATTCAACGTTACAGTGCAACCATTGATACACTGTATAGAAATATGGTGAAACACTGCTGAGGTCACAAAGTAGCATGATTTAAACTAGAGGTACTGCAATACATCTTTGGTTTACCTTTGTCTTCAAAATACAATACAAACTAAAGTAACTTTACACACTCAACAATGTATCATTATACTTGTGCATTGGTAAATACATAAGATAATACTAAATAATTGAATCTTCATCACAACAAAATGTACATCAAAAATAATCTTTTTGCTTACTTTTTAAAAAATTGCTAAAAATTGCACAAAGAGTGCATCAACACAACACTCTCTCATAGACACTAAAGTAATACACATTCAAAACTAGTTTCATTCCAAACAGAAAAAAACATATGAACTGATATAAAACACTACAAATAATCAGCATGCCCTTTAATACAGGAAGACGAAAACCAGCAACCCACAGATGTTCATAGCTATTTGTTTACAAAATGATGAAATTGCTTGAAATTTCAATGATTTGTCCTAAATGTAAAACCTGGAAATGTTAAAATATGCAAGTGTTTTTAACCTAATAATCAACACTATTGTTGGAAATTGTAATATTGTCCTAATCCTGTTGATCACACTTTGGCATAACTGTCACATAATTTCTTTGACAGCTCTGACTCGAAGAAGCTACATCTGGTTGTCGTTATATTGTGGGCTGGTGTACTGATCCTGCATGGCTCCAGCAGCTGCCCCCATGGCCGCCTGCTGGGCCGCTGCCTGGACTTGAGGGTTTTTCCAGGCTCCTGTGGTCCATTCCTCCTGAGCTTTAGACATGCTGGCCCCACTGCCACGGTAGTAATTATGGATCTGTAGGCAAGGCGGTTTCACAAGGTATCATCAACAACCTTCACGTGAGGAAGGTAAGTGGTTTTCATTACATTTTTCGAGTTATGCAACCATATCCCCGCAATCTGTTGTTTTTTCAGGGACAGCAAAGGATTTAATGTAATTCTGGGCTTTACTATTATCAACCTAACAACGCTACTTCATTGATATCTCAAATCCTGGACTGAAAAAGACCTGTAACATTATTGTCTACCACAATAAAATACATAATATGTTACTTCTGGCAAAAGACAACATGGAAGTTAGAACAACAGACAATGAATTCTAAGAAATTGCCTGTCTACGTTTCCTTTTGTATAAATTATAAAATATTAAATTCTTACCCTGGTGAGGGCAATGAAGGACAGCGAGGCCACTGCAGTGAACATGATAGTAGGGACCAACATGATGAGCGCAATCAAAATATTATAGCTAAAGAAGGACAAGGTAGCCAACCAACCGCTGAAAAAGAAACAGACGGCCGTTAACACAATTGAATTTAATTCATTTTAGATTATAAACACAACATGAACCATAATTATCTGTTATTGGATTGTCTGGTGTTCCTCATCATGATACCACCACTGAACATCTGGATGTTAAATGCCAGTATTTTTTGTGGACTTTAAGTACTGCAATATAAAGTTTAAAGGTGTTATAGCTCATACATGAGAATATCCAGTTGCACATGGTGACATTTATAAACTTTATGGAGGCTGTCATAATATTCATTTTTGGTCATCAGCCTGAGTAAGGTGACATTTTAAGGATCTCTTTAACAGCCTCTCAAAATCTAATGACAGGACAATCATAAAAGTTATATGAGGGCAATTTCTGATGTTCCATCACTCTCGTGTTAATGAAAGCAGCGCACAAGGTCTTTAAAAAAAAATATATATATATATATAGTCCATATTGCTTGACCTCAAAATGTTTTATTCAAAGTAGATTTTGTAGTTTGATTAAAACAACTTCTGATACATAATGTTAATGAATGCTTAACAATGAATTAATCAAATAAACACTTGTGAAAAAATCTATACTTCAACAATGGCTCTGGTATTTGAGTTGCATTATACTCGTTGGCTCCAAGTATTAGTTTCTGTTCCTTATTGTAAAGGCACTCACTTTATAATGTGTTGTCTCATTTCACTCAACATACAAATTAAGATAAACATTTGCAATGGCTTTTAAATCTTGGACTCTTACCATACTCCCCATCCAGGGATGCCGATACTTTGGATGATGCTGATGGCAACTTGGGCCATGAACACAAAAAAAAACTGCATAAAGTTGAAGGAGCTGTCGCTCCTAAATCAAAAAAAAGAAAAAGATGATCAAGAAATATACATTTGCATACAAAATGTTTCATTACTATATATCTAATCTATGTTGTTTCCTTTGTGATGTTATTCATGTTATCTATACATTTGGTTTGAAGGCATTTAAGCCCACATGATGATACAGGTCATTCCCACTCTGCACCATGAGGAGTAATATAGACAGGCCTCATTCTCCATTGTGGCTCTAACATCGCTTATGTTTAGGAATACACAAGCTGATAATTTACAGGTTTATTCTAAATCAGTCATGATGAAACTATTCAATCACATGCCTCTAAAACCACGGTGTCACTTCTCCCACATCTGCCTTTCTGTAGTGATCACCAGACATGGACGACCTTGTTGGAGGACTGTGCTGGACTGTGGGCTTCTTGCCCTGGCTCGGTACTTTGGTCGGTCTGGTTTGATCTTCACCAGAGAGGCGGGTAAGACCCAAATTTGGCATCAGGGCATCAGCTACTGTACTAGACAAAACAGTGGCTGTCCATGACTCAGAAAACTGGTCAAGAAGGAGATAGCATAAACCCAGAAGACAAAGAAGATATTTTATGCTGCCCTTCAGTGAAGGGATAGTGCATGTTCCTTGTTAGGAAATATTCTGTGAACTGTAGTCGTCCTCTGATCTCCCAGATTTGCACATATTTTTAGCACATGGATATGAGAAGAAGGGAGGAAACCCAAGAAGCCCTATCAAAAGCCTACAGCACTTATCACAGAGTATACTCGCAGCCATAATGACAGTCAAGCAGGAATAATCTTGTTTTCACTCAGAGTTACTTGATAACATATATGACACATTAGTCCATTATTAGTACAAGGTGTGTGCTATTTATAAGGTTATTATTGTGTTGCTTTCTACTTTAAACAACAACAATAGCTTTATCAGAAAAATGCAGCTACAAAACAACTTTATAATGAGTTACCGCTGGAATACTGACTAAACAATATTGATATAATGTTACTACTTCATACTTCACTTACTTGAAGGCCTTGTACAAGGGCCTGAACCAGCAGACATAGGAGCAGGGAGTGAACATGATTAGCCAGATGATAGCCAGTCCAAAGTTGGTCACGCCACCTCCCCCAAACATCCAAGCAAAGCAGCCAAGGAGATTCACAGCAAGAGTAGCACTATTCACTGTAGGAACAAAACAGACTGTTACACACCGTTACATTTGGTACGCAGACATGAACATGCAGAAAAGCGTTTGCAAAAGGTGGATATGTGGATATGAAAGCATAGAAAATGGCTTCTGTTCCCTGAATAATCTTTTTTCGGGCATCCTCTATTAATTCTCAGTAATTAAGGCTACAGTACGCTCCGCTTAAGTTGCACTTGGTTCTAATTGTAGCTTTGTGCTTTGGACCCATCGTGCTTCTCTAAACTAGAAAAGAAGGCCAATCAGATTTACATTTTTGTTTACAACAGAATTATGAGGCCAAACACAGCTGTAACATGACAGTGATGAAGGAACACTGTGAATACTTGTAATTATTTTCACACAGGAAACGAGAAAGAAAGAATGACATGCTGACGAACATACAAATAAGCAATTAATGCGCATGCCATGCATACAGAAAATTGGTACAGGAAGAGAGATTAATAGCACATCCTGAAGCAGATTGGGAGTTTGAATACCTGCTTTTGTTTATCGTTTACTAAATAAGACGACACCTGTAGAGAGAAAAGAGTTTAGTCGCTAGTTTAGAATAACTGATATATATTTCTTGTTGTGGAAAAACATATTTTTGTTTTGTTGACTGAGCATTGTAAACACAATCATAATCAGCTGTGGTTTACAGCAGGGATATTGGAGTGGAGAAGCACCTCTGCACTGCTATATTTGGCCAAAACCTTGTATGCTCACCTTTGTTTCCATTATCTATGTATTGGCTCATTGCCCTACTCCTAACTGCACCTATACATAAATGTTGCAGCAGCTTTGAGTTACTCCCTGCACTCTACCTTACATGCTTTCATGGACGGGCAGGGAGCTTCCAGACCAGAGCAATATCACAAACATCATTGTCCCGCTTGTTTATTGTGTAATAAACTTTGATGAAAGTGCCTCTGGCTGAAATTGTTTAACACAATCTCAATGTTAACTGCTCTGCTCAAACCAAGGCCATCTGGTCAGTGCTACGACTCATTAGCAAATAAACCAGTCAGAATAACACAGTCACAGCCAATAAAAATAATATATTTTTGGACCAAAGGGAGTCTTGTAAACCATTGCCCTTCTGTAACATAGTTCTTATTATCCACAGAGGTGAAGACAGTTTATGGAAACTCTTGGAAGATCCCAGCTTCTGTTGTTATATTGGAGAGTCAGGCATAAAAAGTCAGTTTAAAGTATCATAGTTGAAATTTAAGCTCCAACGTGTATATGGTATAGCCTGATGCAGGGATAGTGCAACATAAATTCCCATAAGTATTATAACAATACAACATAGTTTTAAGCCACTTACATATCCACAGGTAGTACATTTTCTTGCACATGCTGCGGTGGTGTTCAGGGATCTCCTCAAAGTCCTGGTAGAAGCATGGCTTGAGTGGAATGAATCCCGGCAGTGGAGGGAAGTTGGGCTCTGAGACAAATAATTCCAGTTAGACATAGCAGCTTGGGGATGGTGATTATTTATCAGTATATTCCTTTATAATCTCTGACCTGCCATGTGGATAAAGTGTGGAGTTTGCTGTTTAGATTTACTCCTTTGTCAGTCTCTTGAGCCTGTCAAATGAGAAGAAACTGGAGGTTAGGATTTAGTTGTTGGTATTGCCTTTTTCTGTAGCCTTTGTTTTACCCCACCCAGCAAACAGTTAACCTTCACGGAACGTGTCCTGTATGTTACTTTTTCAAAACCTGTAGATAATCTTCAAATATTTTTGCTTTTTTTTATGCCCACAAACAAATATGAAATTCCCTGTTTTTCTTATTCAGATTGAATTTAAATACTTGTGTGAATGGAATTGCCTCCTGTCAATTGTACAATCTATATTCTACACATGCAACAATGTGTTCATCTTCCTCAAGTCAATAAAGTTGATTTGGCGAGTTTCACATTAAAACAGCTTAACTCTGAAGGAAACGGATGACTTTTAGGTTATATTACTTACAAAAAATGTATGTTTTAGTATTCAGACAGCTGACATGGATACTGCATTTTGAGGGTTGGTGAATAATTAAAATGTTTGATACTTGTGTTCTATTAATAGTAGAAGTTCTTGAAATTGTTGTAGATATTGTTTTAGTTGTTGTTGTGACAGATTGAGGGCTGACAGGTGGAATGGCACCTTGACTGTCTTGGATAGAGTGGATGATAAATATGTAATATTGTTCCCCATAATTTACAGGTGTTATGCCAACTTTTGTCAGTAGAGCTCCATCTCTGTAATACATAATAACAATCATAACCATAATCATCATAATCTATTTAATTAATAGTATTACCTAATTCTATTCTGTATAGGTCTACCTATTCTTAGACTGACACATAGAGAAAACAGTTTTAAAGAAGGGAGGATTATATTGGGAGCACTGGGTATCAGGTGTGGGTCAGATGGTGAGCGTCCGTTGCTTCGGGCCCCTGGAGGTCAGGGCTAGCTCTGGGGTTTTCTGATCACTCACAAGAAGGTGGACGTTTTGGAGAAAGGGACACTGCTGCCACCACAAGATGGACAAACTAGACTGAGTATGTGCGCTGATTTGGAGCTGATCTCAGATTTACACCGCGAAAGCACTGGCCGCATAGTCAGTCATTTCGGCTGCCTTTTGTGGAAGCCAGGTAAAGAACAAAGAATAAAGAAATATTAACTCTTCGGAAACAATAGTGTAACGTTAGAAAACAACGTCCCCGGAACATAACGCGATGTGGAGTCATAGGTGTGGTTGCATTAAACTATTAGCAGAAACACAGCCTACTTTATGGCGAGAAGGCGTTTAACAGAGGGTGCTGTAACTAAGCGCCGCCGTCCTGCCGGGGGATTTAATATGTGAGCCCTCCGGGTAGTAAGAGTTTAACGACTGAATCCTTCCGGTTTCAGGGGGGGGGGTGAACAAAACGCCAACAAAAACCTCGCACGGTTGTTGCAATCACTCGCGAACTCCACTCCACTAGATGAAGTGAGCAGCAACATTCGCTATATGTGCGAACACGGGTGGGTACTTTGACATAGAGCTGGTCATCTCAGTCAGGAATTACAGACTCCAACGGGGAAACGTAATCTGCTTACCTCCTCCAGAGAGCAGAGCTTCTCGGTTTGAAATGCACCCTCTCCAATGGAAGCTTCCGCTGCGTGTCGAATAGAGTGGGACTGCCGATCGGACGATACCTGCATGCAAACTAATATACTATTATAATACTTTCTTCTTTATGACCAGAGCTATAAATCCCAACTATCCCGACACTCCACCAATCACTGTGCGCGAGTCTGCTGTCACTTTGATTCAGACCAATAGGCAGATTACCCTAATCCTGACGTTGTTATTTTTTTAGCCAATCAGGGTTTAGCTCTCTGTCCATGGTGCTGAATTTGGCCCACCAGTGGAGGTAAACAGTGTGGCGTTTAACTGCATACTACCAGCCTCACTGCTGCCCAGTTCCCCAACAGTATCATGTAAAATACCCACCTTGCCTTTACAGTTAATCTGAAGGGATGTTGTCCACACTTCTATTCGCATAGGTGTGTTGTTTTGTAGTTTCTATTTTCCTTTAAGGTGACCAGGGAGCGAGCAACGTAGTCTACGTACTTGGCAATAGCAAAAGAAAAGTATGCATTATACACTCACCTAAAGGATTATTAGGAACATCATACTAATACTGTGTTTGACCCCCTTTCGCCTTCAGAACTGCCTTAATTCTACGTGGCATTGATTCAACAAGGTGCTGAAAGCATTCTTTAGAAATGTTGGCCCATATTGATAGGATAGCATCTTGCAGTTGATGGAGATTTGTGGGATGCACATCCAGGGCACGAAGCTCCCGTTCCACCACATCCCAAAGATGCTCTATTGGGTTGAGATCTGGTGACTGTGGGTGCCATTTTAGTACAGTGAACTCATTGTCATGTTCAAGAAACCAATTTGAAATGATTCGAGCTTTGTGACGTGGTGCATTATCCTGCTGGAAGTAGCCATCAGAGGATGGGTACATGGTGGCCATAAAGGGATGGACATGGTCAGAAACAATGCTCAGGTAGGCCGTGGCATTTAAACGATGCCCAATTGGCACTAAGGGGCCTAAAGTGTGCCAAGAAAACATCCCCCACACCATTACACCACCACCACCAGCCTGCACAGTGGTAACAAGGCATGATGGATCCATGTTCTCATTCTGTTTACGCCAAATTCTGACTCTACCATCTGAATGTCTCAACAGAAATCGAGACTCATCAGACCAGGCAACATTTTGCCAGTCTTCAACTGTCCAATTTTGGTGAGCTCTTGCAAATTGTAGCCTCTTTTTCCTATTTGTAGTGGAGATGAGTGGTACCCGGTGGGGTCTTCTGCTGTTGTAGCCCATCCGCCTCAAGGTTGTGCGTGTTGTGGCTTCACAAATGCTTTGCTGCATACCTCGGTTGTAACGAGTGGTTATTTCAGTCAAAGTTGCTCTTCTATCAGCTTGAATCAGTCGGCCCATTCTCCTCTGACCTCTAGCATCAACAAGGCATTTTCGCCCACAGGACTGCCGCATACTGGATGTTTTTCCCTTTTCACACCATTCTTTGTAAACCCTAGAAATGGTTGTGCGTGAAAATCCCAGTAACTGAGCAGATTGTGAAATACTCAGACCGGCCCGTCTGGCACCAACAATCATGCCACGCTCAAAATTGCTTAAATCACCTTTCTTTCCCATTCTGACATTCAGTTTGGAGTTCAGGAGATTGTCTTGACCAGGACCACACCCCTAAATGCATTGAAGCAACTGCCATGTGATTGGTTGATTAGATAATTGCATTAATGAGAAATTGAACAGGTGTTCCTAATAATCCTTTAGGTGAGTGTATATGTCACTTGTGAAGAAATACAAAAGTATTGACATCAAAACATACTTTAGTACTGTGTAGCTTAATCTGTGATAATATATCACGGTTTTTTTTATATTATGTTTATGTTATTTAGTATTGACAATCTGAATCGTTAAAGTAATTAGTGAATAAAGATATCAAATAAATATAGTGTGGTAAAAAGTACAATATTTGCCTCTGAAATGTAGTGGAGTGGGAGTAATACAAAATAGAAATGTTCAACATAAGTACTCAAAATTGTACTAAAGTACAGTACTGGAGTACATACGTTCTACCACTGCATACAACTAAACCAAAACCCAAATATAATTGGTAAATAAATTCCCAGTGCCTGTACGTTATGACAATAATACCCAATGTATCAATCACCAATTGCAATTTAGCCAGTTACTTATTCTTCATAGATCCGCTGTAAGTGATATGGGGGTTAAAGGATTTCTGCTGGGTAATTTATTTTTTTGCATTTTATATCAATTAAGACACTCAACTCATGATTAGACCTTGGATGTTTGATCCTTAATGTAGATGATAAAAAGACAAGAACAGCACTCCAATTGCCAGAATATGTGCTGAAGAAGGGTGTGTTGCTCGAAATGCATGTTATTAAAAAGTAAAATGCGTGTGCTATCCTATAGTCTTTTTTTTATTAACTTTTATACTGCCGCAATAACAAATATATATATATATATATTAGTGCTGTCAAGCGATTAAAATATTTAATCGCGATTAATTGCATTTATGTCATAGTTAACTCGCGATTAATCGCAATTTTTTTTTTTTTTCATTTTAATGCTCTTATCAACATGAAAAAGTGAATTGGCTTGCTTTATGCACATTTTTTATTTTATTGAAAAACAACTGCCAAACAGGGCGGTACAAAATACAATTATAAAGTGCACATTTCAGGTAAACAAGGGTTTACAAAATAAAATTAGCCTTCTCAGTTTCGTGCAACTTCTGAACGTGGCTTGTAATGGTGGCTCTCGAAGGCAATTCGTAGGTCCTGTCGTTGGATGCGATGCGTATGATATCAGCTAGACCAGGGGTCAGCAACCTTTCCTATCCAAAGAGCCATTTTGCCATTTTTTCCACACAAAAAATATGTCTGGAGCCGCAAAATTGATTTGATATCACAGCTTACATATATACAAAAAACTATAGTTTGTTGTATTTATGAAATTATAGAACAAGAATAAAGACACTTTTTGACATTGTGTTGCTATTTTACCTGTTTATAACTATCAAACTCTTATTAAGAGGAGACAAAACATAGTCATTTGTCAACTACATTGAGGTCAATTAAAAGCACAGCTATCCGGACCTTTAGTTCTGTCTATATATGTGGCTCGTGTGGTAGAGTGTTCGCCCTGTAATCGCAAGGTAGCAAGCAGGTTCGATATCTGTCCTCTTCACAGGAGTTTCACATTTTAAAAGGCATATCTTTTGTTACGTATCAAGCATACAGGTCAGCAGCATCGTTGGCAGTGAAAGCAAATGAATACGTCCACGCAGAATGAAACGCTCTACTTTCCTCCGTGACTTATCTTTTTTATTTATTTATCCGTTGATAAGCGAGGGCGGAGCTGTGAATCACGAGTAGCCACCTGCAGGGGAAGAGGCTTGACAGCTACGTGACAGGATGTGACGCACATTTTAGTTAAAGAAATATTTAAACATTTAGTTTTATTTTCAGTGACCCAATATCACCTCAAACTCCAAGATAAGAGGAATTCCTTTTGAAAGTTTTTCCACTGGGCAAAAAAAAAAAGAATAAAATAAAAACGTCTTTTTTTTTGGTGTCAAAGCCTCAGGGAGCCACAACAGACGGGCTAAAGAGCCGCATGCGGCTCCGGAGCCGTGGGTTGCCGACCCCTGAGCTAGACCCTCGTCCTCCACAACGTTAACAGGCCTACACGCAGTAGCCACCCATTTAGCTATGGCTGCAATAAGTTTGCTCTTCGTTGTGGTGTCCATGCGTTTCTGTCATCCATTCTTGTCTGATATGACGAGGGGGCGCAGAGTTAGCATCAGCTGTGTGCTTGGCCATCAAGTGGTATTTCAGACTGGATAGGCTACAATGATAGCTCAGTTCACAATGACTAATGGCACATACCACTCTGGTCTTGTCAAGGGAACCATCTGACAACTATTTGAAAGTAAACTTTCCATTCATTAGCGTCTTATCATTCATTTTGCCGTATTGCGCTCACCATTCATTCATTTCAAACCGTAACGTTAGCCTAGCTTCCAAGCCCAAGCGGCGTGCCTATTGTTTTGCTTCCGGTTGACCTACATCCGGCGTGGCGCTCGCGAGAAAAAAATTGAAAACTTAAAATGCGTTATAACGCCGTTAATAAAATTGACGCCGTTAAAATTGGTTTGCGTTAACGCCGTTAATAATGCGCTAATATGACAGCACTAATATATATATATATATATATATATATATATATATATATATATATATATATATATATATATATATATACATCTTTGTTTTCAACCAATGCTTTGCGCTCGTTAGGTGGTACTTGGCTGTACCAAGTACACGGGGTACAACACTGAAAAAAGGTTGAGAACCACTGATGTAGATCATAATATATCATTATACTGTTCTGGCTCTACCTCCACCTGACCATGCTAATATATATCTGATGCTTTGAGTTGTTTTCCTTAAAACTTTGTATAGACTTGAAATAGATTAATTTCACGCAAAGGAAGATCATAGTACTTTTGTGATTTATGAAGTCTTTGCTCCACTAAAAAGTAAGAATGTTATTTAAATATTTTTTACAAGTGTGTGTTTATATTTTAAGATTGCATTGTGAAAGAAGTAGTAAGATGATAAGACATTGATATTTAATCAACACAGTAATTTACACAAAAATAAGCAGGAGATGCATTTATTTGTTCTACGTGTTTTCAAATAAGAACCAAGATTACAGATTACTCTATCCAGGGTGGAATCATATACACTCTACTATATTTGTTGCAGACTTGCAAAGCAATATTTCCATCCATCCATCCATTATCAGCCGCTTATCCGGGGTCGGGTCGCGGTAGCAGCAGGTTCAGCAGGCCGACCCAGGCTTCCCTCTCACCCGCAACACTTTCCAGCTCATCCTGGGGGATGCCGAGGCGTTCCAAGGCCAGCCGGGAGATATAATCCCTCCAGCGTGTCCTCGGTCTTCCCCGGGGTCTCCTACCAGTTGGACATGCCTGGAAAACCTCTAATGGGAGGCGTCCAGGAGGCATCCTGATTAGATGCCCGAACCACCTCAGCTGACTCCTTTCGACACGAAGGAGCAGCGACTCGACTCCAAGCTCCCTCCTGATGTCCGAGCTCCTTACCCTATCTCTAAGGATGAGCCCGGCTACCCTACGGAGGAAGCTCATTTCTGCCGCTTGTATGCGAGACCTCGTTTTTTTCGGTCACGACCCAGAGTTCGTGACCATAGGTGAGGGTTGGAACGTAGACCGACCAGTAAATGGAGAGCTTTGCCTTGCAGCTCAGCTCCCTCTTCACCAAGACGGACCGGTACAGCGCCTGTTTTACTGCTGCAGCCGCACCGATCCGCCTGTCGATCTCCCGCTCCACCTTACCCTCACTCGTGAACAAGACCCCGAGATACTTGAACTCCTTCGCTTGGGATAGGCAGTTTGTCCCCACCTGGAGGGAGCAATCCACCGGTTTCCGGCAGAGCACCATGGCCTCAGATTTGGAGGTGCTAACTCTCATCCCTGCCGCTTCACACTCGGCTGCAAAACGCCCCAGTGAATGCTGGAGGTCACGGTCCGAGGAGGCAAACAGGACCACATCATCCGCGAACAGCAGAGAGGCGATCCCGAGACTCCCGAACCGGATCCTCTCCGCCCCCTGGCTGCGCCTCGATATCCTGTCCGTGAAAGTCACGAACAGGACTGGTGATAAAGGGCAGCCCTGGCGGAGTCTGACTTACTACCAAGGATACGAACACAGCTCCTACTGCAGGCGTACAGAGACCGGATGGCCCGTGCCAACGGGTCCGGCACCCCATACTCCCGCAGCACCCCCCACAAAAACCCCAGAGGGACCCAGTCGAAAGCCTTCTCCAAGTCCACAAAGCAATATTTCATTTTAGATATTGACTAACCCATTTAAAGAGTCTTATAATGAGTGAAACATGTTTATTTATAAGATATACAGCAGTATATTCAATGTTTCTTATGCTGATCATCTAATCCAGGGGGTCCAGCTCGGCCCACCGGATAACTGTTAAAAGTACAGAAAAAAAAAAAAAGTGACAAGCTTTTGCCAACATTAGCCTAACGAGGAATACTGTGACGGCTAGGATTTCCAATCTTTCAGCCGATTTGGATAGCCGAAAGAAGCATAAAGTCAAGTCATTTGTAGCATTTTCAGTTGCAATCGATGGGAGCACTGACATACCAAAGATGTTGCTCAACTGGCCGTATTCATTTGTGGTGTTGCTGAGATGTTGGCGGTCACGGAGTAGTTCCTTGAGTTGGTACCTATGACAGACACTACTACAGCTAATTACATTTTTAGCGCTCTCGTTGAAGCGCTGGACCGGGTCGGAGTGGACTGGAACCGTGCTGTCAGTGGGGCTACAGACGGCGCACTATCAATGATCGGGAGAAAAACAGGCGTTGTGACGAAATTCAGGGAGAAAGTACAAGCTGCAAATGGAGGATAACGTAAATAGGGCTTATCATCAAAAAACCTTCACCAATGATTTAAACATAGAGAAATATTGTCGTTATGTATGCGTTATTATGCTATGATTTTACTGGTCTGGCCCACTTGAGATAAAAATGGGCAGTATGTGGCCCCTTAACTAAAATGAGTTTGACACCCCTGATCTAATCAATGACGTGACCTCAATTCATATATATTAATACATTTAGCAGTGCGTTGTAGGTGAGTCTAATACTTGTCATTTTAACAATACATTCAAACTCTGATGAAAGTCTGCAGGTACTGAAGTTTCATGTGATTCTCTTTATTTTAACATCCATCAAATCAAGGCTTCTGGGTTTGTAAAGCTAGTAAAATGATCCGTACCTTACATTGTCACTCTCAGCTAGTCTCTCTCCTCTCTCCAGTGATATTTACATTACATTTGACAGCTTGTTCTTAGGCCAGTCAGATTTCCCCATGATCTTTCCAAACACACCATTGATGCAACACAATGAGTCTTTTCTGGGTCCTCTTTGCTGGGTACATCTTCTTGGATGGCATGTAGACAGAAGGCAGGATATTAAGTATTGCGTAAGACAGTGAGAGAATGAGAGGGGTAGGAGGGGGGAAAAGACGACAAAGAGAAGAAAAAAGGAAATGAAGGATGAGAGATGGGCCTGACATATTAGCATCAACATGTATATAGCATCAGAGGCAGAGAGATAGTGTTTTTTTTTGGAGCACCATGTTTACTTTGGATCAGTGAAAATTCTTACTGTGCTTCCTCTCTTGTTCGTTAATCCATATATGATGGAAAATGAGTACAATGTGTATTATTTGTTAATGATCTATGTCCATCATCCAGTTAGATAATTCCCTTTAAAGTGTTTTATAATTATGTTTGTGCTCAGAAAACTTTGTCACATTTTGTCAGTTAAATATAACACCACACACACACACACACACACACACACACACACACACACACACACACACACACACACACACGTTAGTCCACTTGTTTTGCATTTGAAACATGAATACATGTATTTATCTTCATCATTGGTTGTGTAAATGCACTTTAAATGAGATAAAAATAAGTGTCTGTTGTTCAACGCTCAATATCCCTGCTTGATGCTCTCAATTGTGGCCCAGCACCAGTGCACCCTGGTGTCATTGTCCCCCCAAAAGAAAACCACATTTGCCAACTTGTTCTCTAAGCCCATGTGCCACCGTTGTCTTGGTTTCTATGGAGACGCTTTCCTCCAGACCAAGCATGTGGAGGGCGCCCCTCCAGTGGAAGGAGGTAGAATAACATTGTGGCAAGGCAATCATACACCAACCTCATTTACATATCCAAACATGAACCATGGACCGTAGCATATAGTGTTTGTTCACTAAACATTTCACATAAGTGACCAAACCCAGCTGGAAATGGAGCCCAGTTATATGATTACTATACTATTTTTGATCATTCTCAAATTATTTAAGTAAAGACCAGCTGAAGAAAACAAATGAAAGAAGGTTACAGTAATATATATATATATATATATATATATATATATATATATATATATATATATATATATATATATATATATATATATATTTTTTTTTTAAATTTTCCTCTCAGAAAACATCTTCCATTGTGCACTGGGATAGCTCAGCATTCAGGTCATCGTTGCTCCCTTTGTACCGTTGGCATGAATGATGCATGCGTGTATCTGGACCTTCTGTGGTCAGTCCTCAGCGCCTCCAGACGGAGGCACTGTTTCATCTGTCTGTCATTAAGTCTGTGGTAATTCTTTACCTATTCAGGAGACGCTCTGCTGTCAGATGGAGCTCTGTCTCTGACCTTGGGGAAGATGAAAGACAGGCACCACGGAGGCAACTGTACCCAGCATTCAAATTGGCAAACCTCACATCAACACTGTTGCGCTGGTGGCCGAGGGACAAGGACACAAACAAAGAGTTGGACAGGCAACTTCTTCTGGCTTTGTTTCAAATTACATGCAATTAAAAACTTGTTTCAAATGACGTGAACAAATATAGCTTCATAAAAAGAAGATTACCGAAAACAGGAACGTGTTCTTACTCCTTGTATTACTTATGAAATGGAAAGGTTCACTGATTGAAAGCCCATAATGGAACCAAAGAAACAGAACTGCAGCTAATCAGCATTTACATATTTCACTGTGGCCATAATTAGAGCGGTGAATGACTGCCACACAGCCACAATGATTTCTATATAATCCAGCACTGAGTGGGACCCCATGCTGTAAGAATGAAAATAATGAAAGTAAGTGTTTTAACCAGTGAAATGCTCATTTCCAACTCTTTAATGTGGCAAAAAACCCCACATAATCATAAATACATTTCAAATAAAAGCAAAATACTGAAATACTCTTTCTAAACCACTTATTTAACACATAAATGGTATATGTATCGTTTTGGCATATGACCGCTTAAAATCCACTAGTGGCTAATGAACCTCATAATGACATTATCCATATACATTTCTCTACACTATTCCTTACCATAAAATACACTCATCTAGTGCTTACATTTATGACGCCTCATGTCTTACGGCAATGGTTAAAATGTATCACTAAGCATATGTGTTCTTTTAGAATGGCGGTAATGACCAGTAATTATGCTATCATCATTAGATAGCCCACTTAATGTGCTATTAGCTTGAAAGATACAGAATAGATTTGCACTATTAATTGTATTATGGTATCTGCGTTTGGTTTTGCTTGCGCTCTACTACGATTAAATGCAAATCAAAACAAAATGATTCTGTGTCTCTTAAAAGTGAGTTTTTGCAGCCAGTACTTATTTGTAATGTTAAAATGTGGGGCTCAAGCTCAAGTGGGTACAGATAACACTGGCTAAATGTACCCACCAGAAATGTCATCACTATAACTATTACGGCAACTTGAGGGCGAAAGTCTCTTCTGGATCAGCAACATCATGCAGGCTTGCAAAGGATCAAAGTATGGATAATTACAGGGTGCACTATATCACAGTCCCCACAGAGTCGGACCCAGGTACTGCTGGGGGTGGCTGTGGATCATGAGTAGAGTGGCCATCCTGCGACCGCAAGGTTCACGGTTCGATCCCTGCATGGTCTCCCCATAGTTTGCATGTCAAAGTGTCCTTAAGCAAGACACTGAAGCCCCACTTGCTCCCTGGGCACCTCACAGGGCAGCACACTGCTCCTTAATCACTAGGATGGGTTAAATGCAGAGAATAATTTCCCCAAGGGGATTAATAAAGGATTCTTTCTAAACTGATAGAGTGGGACCAGATGAGTTTGAAACCAGCCAAGTCTAGATCACTGATGCTGAAGAAAGGAAAGGTGGACACAACCTTCCGTTTCAACATTGGAGCATTACCACCCACACCATCACAGAAAGGCTGTTAAAGAGCTGTGGTGAGGTGTGTAACAGCACCCTGAGGGACGCATCATTCATTCTATCCACCTGTATTGATTTGGAGCATTGGATGAGATCAATGGACCAGAATACCATTCTGCCCAGAATCTTGTGGCCACTCATGGTGTGCCAGTCTCGTCAGTTGAGGCCCTAAAGAGGGAAATGTGTTCTCAAATCAGAAGCAAGCTGGTGGGAGTTGTGGGTCGAGGCAGATCGGGGCCAGAAACTTTTCAACCTTTCCAAAGAAGGAGAAGCACTTCCTGGTTCAGAGGGAGGTGAGAGCAGCAATTGAGGGGGCGAGGTCATGCAGGATGGTAATAATAGGGCACCAGGGTGCCTGTTGGGACCACGCGTTGGACAGGGAGGCTGATCTGTGCAAAGTTGAATCCCACCACATCAAGTTCTTTAGAGCTCGAATTAAGTTGCTGCCGCAAGGGCAGGAGGGGGCCTGTACTGTTGGTGCCATGATCAAGTCCTGAAGGAAACAGGCAGTCCCGCCTCTCAAAACAGGCTTTCTCCAGGACTGGGGAGAAGCCACAGGCCCCTCAGTTTGGACATTTGCAGGAATCTTGCCCTCTGCTGCTGGTGGATTTGGAGAAACAAGTCAAGTTCACTCAGCACATCACAGTCACCACCTTGAGACCGGATAGCATTCTCATGTCCGAATCCTCCAGGCAAGTTATCATGTTGGAGACAACAGTCCCCTGGAAAGATTGCAAGGATGGGCCTTTGAGATCAAGCTTACCAAATATGAGGGGCTGGTTGGTGAATGCAAGCAAGGTGGCTGGAGGACAAGGTGCTTCCAGGTTGAAGATGAATGCAACGCAATCCTTGGCCAGAACCTACAGCACAGAAGCGCCATGTCATGTCAATTCTGAGAGCACATTGTTTTTTTTATCTTGAACAAAACTGCTTTAAATATAGTAATGAGAGACCGATGTTGAATCACAGAGTGATAGAAAAATGTACTCGACACCTGGTGGTAAAATCATTGATCAGGACATTTAATCTTTGCAAAGAGGAGCAGGGACAGAATTACACAACATTATTTATCAATTGCGCATCCTGGACTGCTCAATGAATGAGCAGAGAGTTACCTCTTAAATACATTAATGACACAATCACAGAAGCTCTCATGACGTCTTTAGATTACCTTGCATCGGCATGGTCACATGATAACAAGGAACACCACGTTCTTCAAACAGAGACATGTAGGCATCCCCAGTCTCATGACTCTATCAGAAGGTCACTTGAAAAGCATATGTTTTAACAGGAAAGTAGATCAAATGAGAAGCCACAAGCCTTTACACAGTATATGATTAATAAACAGAACATATGATTATTAATATAACCGTGAAACAGTAATTGATTAAGAGTAAATATGTTTTTTCTTCCAACACAGAGCCACCAATCTTATAATACATTAACACAGAGTGCATGGCCAGTAATGTCTGTCAGGGGTAACACATTACAGATGGGGGTTTAACTGTTGCTGCAGCACGTTCAGTGGGATTGTGCTTTAAGGGAATCAGGTTACTCATAATTAAGAACATAACTCGGAGCAGGTCTGACCCTCAACCAGATCAGCTTTTGTGGTTCTGACGTGATAAAAGCCATTTCATTTCTGTTTGTCTGGACTGTTAGCGCTGCAACATAAACTTAGTTTCACATTGTATTATCACGTCCTGCAGCCAAAACTCCAGTCAATAGTGACAACATTCTATAACAAAACAGAAATAAACCTATTCATTATAGATGCCTTTTGCATCATAGCACTTTTGTACAGTGATTTGCGAGCTGGTAGTTTGTGTTCATTATTTTACGGGAGCTGGGGAGGAAAAAAAGGATCAGCAGGGAAATTACAACTTGACCACAATCACAGAGGACACAGCAATGCTATTAGTTTTCCAATGCAATCACATAATCCGATGGCCTAGAAATTTGCTTTAATCAGACACCTGGGAAATGCATCCATCCCATTTCATTTCATCAGCTCGAATCAATCTCATATCAGCATTAAATGAAAACGCTGAGACGGGAAATCTGGGCGGACAAGATATTATTACAAAAGGGAACTCCTTCATTACTGCCTTTTATGATCGGCTGTCTTTCTTCTTCATGGTAGGCAATATATAGAGCATTTACTCCTAAAAAAAAAAAAAAGAGGAGGCTGAATTTAAAAGCACATATCATTTTACTAAAATTGGAATGTGCATGATGACTCTGGCTTTTATTTCATCCCAAAAAGTAATTAACATCAAAAGCTGTATATAAAACTTTGAAACTTGAGAGAACAATGCTGTGTTCATTACAGTGTTACAAGCAGCACCTTTGCTGTACTTGTAAACTACATATATTGTATAGCCACTGTATAGCCATATGTGACTAAAGCTCGTGGTTTTCTCTCCTGCTCTATTTTTCTATGTTGGTGAATGTGGGGATGCTGCTGGTATCACTGATGCTGAGAGCGCTGCACGAGGCGAGTCTTTGTCTGCTCTGGGAAGGCAGGGCTCCAGCTGGCTCCCGCTATGTGCAAAAGTCAGTGAGTCCCTCAGCACTCAGTGCAGGAGGCGAGCTAGTTGATTGATTGGGATGAACCCCCCCCCCCCCCCCCCCCCCCCTTTCTTTCCCACCTCCTCCTCCTTTTGCCTGCTCAGGGAGCACATGTGCCTCTCCTACTCTCCTTTTTTTTTTCCAGACCTGCTTTATTACACACACACGCATGCATGCAGTCAAGCATCCACGTGCATGTGTATCAGAATCAGAATCAGAATCAGAATCAGCTTTAATGGCCATGTAAATTTTCACATACATGGAATTTGACTCCGGTTTCACTGGCTCTCGTACTTTTTTCCACACACAATATACAAGATAATATAAAAATATAAAAAGGACATTAAAGACAGTAGTATAAACAAAGGTGCATGGTCTCACACACACACACACACACACACACACACACACACACACACACACACACACACACACACACACACACACACACACACGTTTGAGAGAACTAAAAACACACGAGGATATGTGCACCACATCATATGAAAGACTGAGTGTAAATGTTGCATGATGAGAAGGTTTTCACTGAAACATGTGTATCTGGATGCGGCGCGTGCTCATTAAAACGACCAGTGTCTGCAACATTGGGTTCATGCAGGGCAACACATTTGCAGTCATTACAGATAACTGATTATAGCCAGAAATGATCCACACTTGGTGTTGCTCTCTCGGATCCATAACGAATTGATCATTCCAGAGAGAGAGAGAGAGAGAGAGAGAGAGAGAGAGAGAGAGAGAGAGAGGGTGCCTGGGGTAACATGTGTTTTTTTTGACATATTTGGTATTGCATGTGTTTCTACAGACGCATTCGCCTCGTATGGATTTTCCCCAAGTCTTCGCGGAAAGCATGGAGTTGAACAAAAAGAAGGCAGAAGGGGTGTGTTAGAAATCACCGACAGCTTTTCAGGACTCCGGCGACGACCAGCCAGCCAGTGTCTGGTGAACGTGCGCGCGCCCGTGTGCGTGCGTGTGTCTGTGTGTGTGTGTGTGTGTGTGTGTGTGTGTGTGTGTGTGTGTGTGTGTGTGTGTGTGTGTGTGTGTGTGTGTGTGTGGACCAACAGCTACACACACTTAACATTCGTTCGCAACATGGCGTTGAAGCGCCGAGAGACACGACGGCTCTCCCCCGACTAATGCGAGTTTATTAGGGAAGCCAGGGGCCGGTTCGCCAAAGGGACCGAAACATTCACAGAGTCCTTTACGCACCGGCGGAGACAATAGCGGATTCCAACATATGTCGTTATAACGGGATCGCTGCTTGGAGCCTATAGACGGACGCTGCTACCCTCACTGGTGGAAATCAAAGGCTGTACATGGCGGTGGAGAGTACAATTGGTTGTTCTGTCTTCTTTCGCTGTTTTGTGGTCCATCCAAGCAAGGTAAAGCGCTCACTTTAATTATATGCATGTTTTTTTGGTTTCCAGTGGAGTGCATGTGCGATGCAGCGGGCCACTCATATTACACTGAAGTTGCAGTTGTACTCAGAACACAAGTGGGGCTGTGATAAAAGATAGGAGAGTGCAGTATCCCCTCCGTGTTGTGTGTTTCACCTCATGTGGCCTCTCGGTTCGTGTGAGGTAGGGTCCTATGTGCCTTCTACTTCCCGGGCGTCCCTGTCACTAGACGCGCTGTGTGGCTTTCGAACTGCCCGATGAGCAGCCCCACAGGGCGGCCACAGGGCTTTGAACCGGACGGGGGGAAGTTTCCCGATTTAACATGGGATGGGGCTCATTATAAAGACATGTGGGCTCGGCCTTGGTGTTTAAATAACAGTGGAAGTAGCCCATTCTTAAAATGTGTCTTTTGCGTTGCCAATATTTAAAACAAATCGGAAGTTGTTTTTCTTCTTCTTTTTCTCTCACGACTGTGTGCTTGGGACGTCTGGTGTTATACCGGGAAGTTGAGCGAGAGGATTTTGTGGAAAGAGTAATTATGTCATCAAAAGGACCCTGAAGCACACACGTGTCTGGAGCTGGTGGTGAAAGATGCACAGCGGCACTTTTATTTCCCAGACATTGCGGTGGATCCTGCGAGTGGAAGCGTGCTGGTTAGAGGGGAAAGTCTGCCTACACAGGCGACGACTAGTGGTGGAAAAAGCCTACCACAGGATTTACATGACAAAGACCTGGGTAGAATATCAGTAGCGGCCGCTTTATACAGTTGACTTGCTGTCCAGGAATAAGATCAAACATAAAAGTGGTGAATCTGCCATGCATTTATTTTTTCCCAACTTTTTGGTCATTGAGGACCCCCATAGAGCATCAACATACACATGTTTTTGCCCCATGTTATGACGAGTCTAACGAAACAAAGAATTAACTTAAGCAAAACAAATCACCCTCATTGTCTTTGCAGATCTGTCGGGAGTGAATTAGGGCAACAAATACACCAGTTGTCATCAGACTGTGAATGAAAAAAAAACTGTAGAAAACTTAGAGTATTCTGCTTTCATTTAGGTAAAAGCATTAACAGGTTGATATGTATCTGTTAAGAAGCCTACCCTGAGGACCAGGCAATTGGTGCTGTGTGTGTGTGTGTGTGTGTGTGTGTGTGTGTGTGTGTGTGTGTGTGTGTGTGTGTGTGTGTGTGTGTGTGGTGTGTGTGTTTTGAGAAAGAGATGGCACAATACAGAACTCTGAGGTTTATCTTCTTTGGACTAAGATCTCCAAGAGGTGGCATTCATGTTCAGGCTGGCAAATTGGGTTGACTTAAATAACTCCTGGGAAACATACACAACTTACTTAACGTCCATGCTGCCCCACAGTTTGAATTACACCTACAACAGAAAATCAATCAACAACTATTTTGATAATGTATTATTTGCTTCAGTCTTTTTTCAAGCAAAAATGACAAACGTTCTGTGGCTTCAACTTCTCACATGTGAGAAAAGTGCTTATTTACCACAAGTCACCACATTGGTTTCTGACATATAATATATATATATTAATCAAGAAAATAATTGGCGGATTAATCAATTAGAATAATGATTGTTAGTTGCATCCCCACTTTGAATTGCCACCCAATTGTTGTGGAGCATATAGGCCCCAAATGAAGTGAACTGGAATCAATTTATCTTTGACTTAAAATCGTAACGTTTCCTGATCTGAGACCAGATGAAATCGGGCTACCTTTGAGTATACCTGTGCCCATTACCTGTTTTGTCTACAATTACTCATGGAATATTGTATAGCTCATGCAAATAAGACAGAATGCTTTGTCCAGTTTTAAAGTGCATGGTTTTGGCTGCTGTATTCGTTGTCATGTTTTTTGTTGTGTAGCAAATGGACTACAACTGCATTTCGTTGAGCAACCCTGCATGCGATGCATAATGATGATGAATTTCCCTTGATTCCTTAAAGATGTACACTGTACTGTAATGTTGTGAGGGGGTGTTGCCTCTCTTCCTGTAATACATAAACACACACATAAAAGAGGAAACTTTGCTTACCACAGCACTTTGTCTCACTCATCAGCCAGCAGGGTTGTGTTTAGTGCAACCCATTCTGTGTCGGTTTAGTGTGTTACTGCATTATTTAAGTTGTTTCACTGAGAACTTTATCCTTCTCTTGTGTCTGGAGATTTCCTGCATGTAGTTTTGCTTGCTGCTGCAACTCTATTATGACATACTCTGCAGTAATTTCACTACCAACACCATGATGAGAAATAAAGGAATATCGTGCACAAGAATTGATATGGCGGTGAAAAGTCAAACGTGGCAGAATTAATATATCAGAAACCCGAAAGTACTTTTGCACATCCATGGAGACACCACTTCCCTCTGATATATACTGTAATTGTATCAGGAGTCCCATTATTCATTGTTCAATTATGCATATAAAGGACTTAAAAGGGAGGCAGCTAGAGGTATGCCTCCTTGACTTCCATCTGATATAATGGTAGAAGGTCAGAGGATACAATTTATATAGAGTTAGATTACCATGCCCCGCAGACTCCAGCAGAGACTATAAGGAATTACTCCCCTTGAGATCCTCCTGACAGGAGAGTGAGTGCCACACTGGGGGCGATCACATCCAGATAATGAAATCTCATGCAGGTAAATGGCGGTTGTGATGGAGGTTGTCTGTGATAAGGGTGAAGAGGAAATTGATTTATTTGCCCTGTGAGATTCATCATTGAAAGTTGGTTTCAAACTATTTTGACGTTTTGTCGCCATCTAAAAAGCCTCTGAATTTATGGAACATGTCAATTAGAAAAATGACTAAAATAGCATTAAACAAATCATAGACCGTTTAGACCTTCAAGAATTGTCATCTAAACGTGCCTCGCTTCAGAGAGGCCACATCTCTGCAAACACTGACTGCAGCGTCAGGCATCTAGAATCACTAACGCATTACTGTGCATTGTTATCAGTCATCAGGACCAGTAAACAACAGTCATTAAGGGTGAATCGGTGTGTGCATGTTTCTCTGTGTTGGCGTTTTGTTGGGTTTAGAAAGTGGAGCATGAATGTTGTGGTTGTTGGTAGTTGTGGGAACTGAGGCTGGCGGGTGGGGGTGATTCTGGGACATGGATGAATTAGCGGGTGCTGGTGGGGCAAATTTGAGGGCAAGGGCCATTGCTACATCCACAAACAAAGAGCTTGTTTTGTCCATTCTGAAGATCAAATGAAAGTATGTCAACTTCACTTAACGTATCACAAGCAAATGCATGAAACAAAAGGGCCTGAGTGTCTGTGTTCACAGCAGTGGCGCTCCCAGTAATGTTCCACAGGGGTGACAGATGGGGCCACTGAACATCTTAGGGCAGCACACCAAAATCAGTAGAGAGAAGTATTGTTATGTTGTTGTAACAATGTCAACATGAGGGTTAAGGAATTGCATACTGGATACTTATTTTACAGTTAATGTTACTAACAATTTGAGTTCCACTACAATCCTGTATTAATCTGTTCTGCATCTGTTCTGCATATATGTGTTTGACGATTCATTGTTCTTCAAATAGGCTAGTTGTCCTGAAGAATACAAAAATACAGCTTTAATTCAAGGAGTACATTGATTCTGGGGACAAAACAATTACTGGGAACGAGCCTACTGCATGTTTAGAAACACCACACATAATCCTCCCATATTATGATGATGTGACGTGTGAGAGGGCCGTCCCCTCCTTTGCGCCGCCACTGGTTTACACTCCATAGTTATTAATGGACCTGATAAAAGAAAACATCTGCAACACTCCAAGACTTTATGATCAAATTAATCTGATTATTGCAACGCTTTTGGCCTTTTTATATGCACATGAAAATTGTCAACACGGCAACAGTTGCGTGATGAAGTATTAGTTCTACACTGACTGACAATGTCACAAGATCATTTTCAATTGATGCACCCAATTACTGTTTACTGTTTGCATTAACATTCTAACAGTCTCATGAACTCTTTGTACCAGCAAGTGTTGATTGAGCTCACATGATGCTCTTCTGCACTGTCCATCTTATGCAGTTACACAGTTGGGATGCAGTGCAACAGCCTCCAGTTTCCTGTAATTCCACTGGAGCAGCATAGTGTGATATGCATTGATTTAAAGGAAAAGTACTTCCCATTCATTTCTTTCCCTGTACCAAGTACCATCCACACTTTTAACTGCTTATTCTGCATTTCGATGGGATGATGAAACCACTGTGCCTGCAGGAAAGCAGTCAGCAGATAAAGAGAGAACATACAAAAGCCACATGGAAAGGCACTTAGCTGCCCATATGCACGTTGAAGCTCACACATCCCAGGTGGTATCATAGATTAAACAACCAGGAAGAAGAAACTAAACTGAAGCATTTGTTTAAGAGCAGTTTGACTAAAACAATGTAAATGCATGAGCCAAGGTGGAAATTCATTCAAATGAACAAAAATAGAGTGAGTGGATCAGGAAAAACTCCCCCCCCCCAACAAAAAAAAAAGAAAAAACCCTTTCACGGGGAAAAAAGGAAGAAACCTTCAGGAGAGCAACAGAGGAGGATCCCTCTCCCCGGATGGACAGAAGCAATAGATGTCATGTGTACAGAATCATCTTTAAATTTGATTTGTCTGCAATTAGCAAATGGCTGCTTATTGAAGCAACATAATCATTCAGTCGTGATTCTGTCCAGCCAATGAATGTATGTTCAATATTCACTCTGTTGTTGCTCTGTTTTTGGTCTCTACCAACTCCTGACGGAAATATCTGCCTTTGGAGGCTAAATGCTTCAGTATGTTTACCAACGAGTCGCTAACTGTGTTTTTCTCCCATCTAATATTGAGCATGTATAACTTGTAATGTTATGTCTACACAGACAAACACAGTTATAATCTAGACTTTAGTGAAAAGATCATGTGTACTTTGTATAAATCTATAGATAATTGTAAGGGGACAAATGGCCAACCACAAGTTTTAAATATTTGAACACAGCGTCAGTGTCAATACTATGATGACCTTCATTCAAAATAAAAGTATCCAAATCACGCTCTTATTATCACCACACTGTTGATGTCTTATTTTTTAGCTTGCTTTGAAATCCCCTTAGACTACTATTTAGTGTGATCTAGGAGGAATTCATTTATGTTATTGTATTGTGAAATTGATGTATAACTCTACAACTAACATATAACAGGCAAAACACACAGTTATTCCTTCAATATTCTCAGGTCATCTCTGCAGCTTGTTTCATACGCAGTTAATATTTCGACTGAACACTCGAGAAACACAGCTGTAGGAAACTTACTGCTGACTGACCCTGTGCAATGTTAGGCACGGTGGTGGGAGGGAAATGTTTTTTGAGTCAAACATTTATTCTACACCAGGGCCCTGTGGGGCAAAGTCTGCTCGCTAGCTTAAATATGGTGGAGATGTAAAGTTACACAATGGGTTACATTTTCGGCTTGACACAGTGTCAGATGATGATATTTTGGATCTAGTGAGGTTGGTGTGTTACAAACAGTCTCACTAAAAAGAAAGCCTGAACAAGGTAATTTGTCATGGAGATTAAAGTTTTTCCACAAAATGCACAAAGTTTGCAGCACAACCAGGCATTTTTTAAATTTTTTTATTCACTTTGCTTCTGTTTACTTCCATTATGTTGCCTTCGAGTTGGAGAAGTCCAAACACTGTAGAGATGTGTGTGTGTGGATAAATAATTGATTGTTGGACAGTTCAGAGAAGATACTAACACAAACCTGTGGGATAACAACTGCTTACATTTGTCTCATCATAGAACCAGAACATTTCAATAGAAAGTGGAGCAAGAGCTGTGTTCTTTTCCTTAAGACACATTATTATGACGAGCACTGTGTAACTACAGCAGAAACAAAGCAACATGGACATCCCACGTTTTAGTCCAACACCACATGTTTTATGTCAGTCCATTGGCCTCCATCGGTCATCCAAATATGGAGCAGAAATTCTGGCTCAGAATTTAAAATGCCCTTTCCAGCTTGTGTTTTTTGTTTGGTTTCTGGCACTAGTTGTCTCCCTGCTGACTGCTTTTGTTTAATAATCTGATAGAGTCCACAAGGCATCAGTACGCGAGTGGCATTTTTTGGAGGTTATCCTTCATTCTACAGCTTCACATAATTGGTATCAAAGTGGTCTCAGGACTAGAAGGTCATGGGGTCCACTTTTCAGTCAAATATGCATGCATTTAGAAGCAGATGTCACTGTAACTCACAAATAAACATAGAGCTGAACAAATAGATGTAAAAATAACCACAGAAAAATGTCATAAAGAACTGGGCGGCTGTAGCTCAGGGGGATGAGTGGTCATCCCGCAACCACAAGGTAGCCGGCTCAATCCCCAGTCCCCCCATAGCCCACATGTCGAAGTGTCCCTGAGCAAGACACTGAACCCTAAATTGCTCCCCGGGCGCCGCTCAGGGCAGCCCACTGCTCCCTAGGATGGGCTAAATGCAGAGAACACATTTCATGTATGTATGTACTATGACAAATAAAAAGGGTTTCTATTTCTGAATAAACAGCCCCTCTGGTAAGCTGAACTTCCTTATCCACTTTCGGAAGGTGGAGTCAATGTTGGTCTCCCTCTTTCGGTCCCCTAAGAGTCGACCTCCATGTCTCCTCCTGAACTCTGTTGTTATCTGTAGGCTAAGGTCGAGAGTGTGTTCAGGTCCAGTTTGTTGTGTCTACACCAGAGGGCCAGCTGTTCAACCTCCCGTATAGTGGCAGCTACAGAATATTAAACATTGCATTTGTGGAGGGATGAATGCGGTCTGTTGAACCACTTGCATTAGCCTTTGTTACTGCTTCATGCGTCTTATATCAGTGCGTAACAGCTCTGAGGGTCTAATGTGGACAAGTGCAGTGGGTAAAGTGTGGAGGAAAATACATTATACTCATTCTCATCGTCTGCTCTTTCACGTTCTGTAGGAGATTAAGAGATCCCCTTAATGACTTCATGTAATTGCGTTTTTACTTTAATTGATGTATAAGTGGTACACTTCTGTGAATTGTACTCTTAACGACTATGTTTTGTTAGCCTTGTTTGAACACAAAATTATTGCAGTGTTTCTGTGAGCATACAAATATCTCTTGAGACTTAAAACCAGAGTTTGTTGGACAGCAGCGCCTGTGTGGAATAGCTCATTACGCATTAGCGGTAAATTAAGTGTGTGCTTGTTGAGGTACATTCACCCCGTGTGCTTGCCTGCTTGCCTGTGTGTATGCGTGGGTGTGTCAGCTGCGATTTGTGAGTGCATCTTGATCCCCTCCCCAGAGACTCCATGCTAAATTAGGATGCATATTATTTAAAGATGCCCTGGGCTGAGTTTCAGCTGGGTATATTTGTGCAGGGAATATGTTGATTTTTATGGTGCCCTGTGTGGGCACCTATTCATGCTGCCAGGGAGGGAATCTTAAGCACAGAAGTGTTTGTATGAAAGGAGAGGAACTCTTGAGCTCGATTTTGTCTGCAATGAATTCAAATGATTTGCTCTCTTGGGATTTTCAAAGCGCTGTGCTGAATTTATTTTGTTATTTTTTTTTCAAGGGTGAATACAACCACTTACAAAATATCTGAAAATAAAACCTTGTGAGCTACATTTTGCATAAGTATTGGCATACTGTACATGTATGTATAACTAGCCTGTGTTGGATCTTTCGTAAAAATACAAATATTTAGTTTCCCCAACCAAAACTTTTGACAGGTTATGATACTATAATAAACCAAAATAATATATTTAAAGACCATAGACCACATTTCCTGATTTTTTTTAAATTTTCTGGTTTTTATTGTATTGATGATGTATTTTTTTAAATAAATTATTTTTAGTTTCACAGGTTGTCTTTCTGCTTCACTAATGTCGTTTGGCATTCACACGTGGGTCTCAGTGATGGGAAAAGATTTGACAGGAGGGTTACAGAGCTGCTTCAATGGTATTTGGAATTCAGCCCTCAAGACAAGCTAGGTAGCAAGTTGAGATATTCTGGATTGCAATGTGCTGCTAAGCTATTTTGCCATCTGAAGCAGAGGTGCGCTTTAACTTGGCCAGATCACCAATTTCCAACTATTGTTACAAAAAAGTGTAGCTTGCATTGCTCGCAAACGTCACATTACAGAGAAACAGCTTCACCTCAGCAGTTTGCGCACTATGCTCAAACATGTGATGTAGGAGCACTGTAATGTTGAGTGGGCCTTTACCAGCAATGTTACTGCATTTGCTCACACTTGAGCCATAACAGAGAATTCCTTACGGGACCTAAAGTAATGTTCTCCCATTGCAGATTTTGTTGCACCTCTATTGCGTACAGAGATCAAATGTTTCCAAGTCTTTGGTCATTTGGCTGGCTGTTAAGTCTTTGATCCCAGGAGCACAAATAGATATTACTGCTGCAATGACGCAACTCAGATGAATTTAGCTATTTCCTCCTGTTGGCTCACTAGGTCATTGAGGTTTGCCACATAGTGTAATTGATAACATTACATGATAGGATTTGAGCGGGTGCTCAGAGTAGGGTCGCTGCTATACAGAAGGTGGTATTCAGTATTTTATACAGTATTTTATCCAAGCAAGCTAGTACTAAATGCAATCGACGGCCTAATAATAACCTTGTATGAATCCCAGCACTTGTTCTATCCGTATACTCCCCTGACAGCGGTGGTAGTGTTGAACGTGATATTCATGTTGAAGCTGCAGAAATAATTTTGTGGAATTAGGTTACCGAACATCAAAGGGCGGCAGACAACCAGCTCCTTATGGTAGTGGTTATGCTGTCATTACACAAATTTACTCAGGGATTTTTGAAGTAGCATTCAATCACTAATAAGTCAACTTATCACACTGGTAAGCTCTGTGTACCTGGTTCAACTTGATGTCTCACTTGCTTGGGCTTTTATTCAGTGTAGGTTTATCTTTGTGTGTGTGTGTGTGTGTGTGTGTGTGTGTGTGTGTGTGTGTGTGTGTGTGTGTGTGTGTGTGTGTGTGCACACGAAGATAAAGCAGCAATCTGCTCACTTGGTCAACTAACCTGCATTCACATTCCTTCCATTCCTCTGCTTGGTCACATGACTGCAGAGGAGTTACACTAAAGCTGACCATGCAGGTGGGAAGACATGGGCTATGCATCTACCGATTTGTAGTTTAACTTTAGAGTTATGGTGTATTGATGAGTATGTACTGCAGAGGTAAAAGGCAGTGGAGGAAATTGCAATGCATAGAAGTCAAAAGAGGATTGCCTAATTTAGTGCAGCAGTAGATTGTACATTAGTCCCTGGATTACTCATATTTCATTTAACCATCATACGATACACACATTTAGGAATCCCTGGAATAATGTGTGCTTTCATACTGAGTACGCTCGCCCTTTTAATTCTCATGCAGATGCAGTATATTCCGGAAAGATCACAGCACAGCACTCTCACGTCAGTGATGGAAAATGCAATTATTCTGATCCCCGTTGTGAGCATAATAATACTCCCTCATTGGAGTATGCCTTTCTTGAGTGCATGTACCAGGTAGTGTCACATAGCAGTCTCATTCATCATTCTGACCTTGTGGGAGATGCTCAACCCTGACCCTTGTGCATAATAAAGTATATGTGCCTCACTTCAAAGAGCAGAGTTGAGAAAGAGGAGAGTGTTTTCCATATGACACCTTCCAGTGTGTCCTATTGTCCTGCATTTCTCTCCACATACTGGGAACCTTTACATAACCAGTGTACCGTCACATGTACCAATATCACCAGCAGCAATGCCTGTAAATTCCTTGTGCTGCTGCATGAACAAATAGATTCTGATTTTGATCTCCAGTGTTACTCCCATGTTAGTTTTATTGTCTGCTTTGTTGACTCGTGCAAGTGGGCCTGGCTCTTGACATGGCCATGTGGAGGCCCCATGCTGCTGGGAGGCCCTGCATGGAGGAACGCCACTCTGTGATTGGAGGAAGCCAGACTGGGATGAATGAGCATAGAGCAGGAGGCACGAGGGACTGCACTGGTACGCCCCCCCTCTCTCTCATTCCCTATCCCTCACTCTCCCTTTCTCCCCTCTTGTTGTGCACACACATTCAGTGGGACACAAGAGCCATGCTTGTCTCACGATAACCCAACTTTTTTTTCATTCCACACTTTCATGCCATTTGTTTTTTGCTGGCTTTGAGAAGAACATCACTGTATGATTGTGGTGATCGTAAATGTCAACTCAATGATTCTTTAATCAATGCAAAACATGGAAACCTTTCATATTAGATTTTGGAAAGTAGAGTTATTGTAGAGTAAGCTAAAAGGCCCAACATCCACTGGTTTCAACTTCTCAAATGTGATTTTTTTTTGCTGGATATTTTTGTCTTCTATGATAGTAAATTAAAGATCTTTGGAAATGTTCACTGTTTGGACAATGCAAGCAATTTTAATATGTCAACTTGGGCTTAAGGAAATGGTGATGGGCTTTTTTCACTTTTAGTTACTTTATAGACCTATTGAATTAAAAACTCAGAGCATACCTGATGCATACACACAGACTTCCATGTGACAAAGGCCGGGCCGGCGGCTCGCAGATAACGATGCTAACAGTGCTAGTGCTAACCCGGGGGGATGGCTGCCATAGGTTGGGTGTTATGTTTCCACGGCAATGTCCTGGGTCGAGACGGCTTTATCAGCGTTTGAGGGATGTGCAGATCGGCGGCCGCGAGTTAGCCAGGGACGCACATTGACATGCACATAGGCCTGGAAAATAATGCACAGACAGGCTTTGATTACGACACACACAAAAGGGAGAGTGACTTAATTCTCTGCTTAGGTCAACATTATTGCACTATTTTCTATAGTAAATAGTACATATGTTTGATGCTGTAGTTATGCTCTGACTATCGTATAGAAGACCTTTATAAAATATCAATAATGTGCTTTTGGGAGGTAATTAGATGCTAATAATTTAGATTGGTTTGTTTTTATTAAGTAAAGATTTCCAATATGCCACTTCATCTGGAGGCCAGTGACAGAATATCTAACTCAGGAAGATGCTCCAAACTGTTTTCCGTTAGAGAAAAATGCACATTAATAAAGCAAGTTATATTAATATTGCAGCCCTCTCAATACGTGTAAACTCACTCAACTCGCCAATGCTCTCCAAGTCTGAATAAAACCTTTGATTCATTGTATTAGCTTTGTGACAGTGAGAGTGAGTGTGTGTGTGTGTGTGTGTGTGTGTGTGTGTGTGTGTGTGTGTGTGTGTGTGTGTGTGTGTTTGTGGTTAAGATGACAGGGTGTGAGAAGAACCCTGCAGTATCGTCATGGGAGGAAACACAGCTTGAACAGTTAACACCTGACACGGCAGCTGTTCAGATTGTGGAGTGACTCACAGCCTCACTGTGGATTCAGTGAAATGTTAAGCCCTGTGTAAAAAGCTTTGCTTAACGAGTAAACAGAGAGTTTTATTTGCCATCAGAGCAATTTCAGACTCATTAAGAGGATTGATTGTGTAGCACGCTTCAAACTCCTGATGGCGCGTTCATTACTTTTCTTTTTAACATGGAAAGATATGAAGCCTACTTGATAAAATCCCAAACATTTAGTTAGTCGTAAGGCGCGTCCATCAGTGAAACCGTTTCTTGTTATCACACAGGCAACCTGAGAGCCCCCTTCTCCCTGCAGGGTTTATCGCTAGCTGCTTCTCTGCACAGATCAACCCAACTGTGGCTTCAAAATATCGATTCATTCACACACCGGAAAGTTTTTGGCCACAAGCATGTGTAAGTGCCTGGGGTATTTTTTCTTCACGTTGTTGTTATCGATGTAAGGTGATTGAATTAGCAAACAAAGGCTGCGGTGAGACAACAGATGAGCACTAGGTGAGCTTGATTTAAGGTGTGGATTGTGGCATCCACACACACACACACACACACACACACACACACACACACACACACACACACACACACACACACACACACACACACACACACACACACACACACACACACACACACAAAGGAGTTATCCTGTAGTAAACGGCAGAGTGCTGTCATTTAGACCATCTGCCCTTGTCCACTCAGCCTGTACTTAGGTTTCAGTGCATTGTGATGTCCTACAACGCTGTTTTACATGAGACAAGTACTACCTACTACATTGCGACATCATTCAGGAACAACTCGTAGCAATTATCTACTGCTGCTGTGTAAATTTAGCAGGAGGTACAAGGCAATCTGGTTATCACTGCTTTTAAGTGCTTCAGCGGCCCCTCTTCGCAAAAGCGTCTGTAATCACATTTCGCTGCTCTCTTGTCAATTGAGTCTCGAGGCTGCCCCAATCTTATCTGCACTGTTCAGTCCTGTATTTCATTCTTTAATGCTCTGGATTCTTCTCTTTCTTTAGTATCCTTTCTTTTCATCTCTTGTTTGTGACCTCTTTCAGCCTACTTGGCAATTGGTAATGCTACACTGTCGTAGGCCTACTTGTACCTGTTTTAGCCGTGCTTGCCGTGTAGTTCTGTGGTTGCCAATGTCTGTCTGTTGATCGTTCCACCAATTTGGTTCAGACTTGGACGGAATCCAGGATGGATTGTAATATCTTTGGTGAGCCCTTAAAGGTGCTCAATACTAAATTTGGTGCATTTCCATTTCTAGGATCTAACAGTGCAAACACAGCAACAGTGATGACAGAGTGTTTACCCGAGGGGGAACCGGAGTGTGGGTGCTAAGATGCCGGTGTTATCAGCTGTAAACGCCTTATGAGTGCATAGCGGAGGCTGACCACTAGGGCACCCTCACATGCACTAACATGCACTAAAACCATGTGTTACTGGCCTGACTATTTAAACAAAGCACAGACATGGATATTATATTCCATTGCTACCAATTAATCCCCCTAAATTGTACACACTGTTCCTTTAATGCTCTGACTATCGTATAGTAATTTTACATTTTTCACATATAGTGCAACCATTTACTATACATTTGTCCAATACTTTGATATACTGTATGAATGGTTACATACAAAATTATTCTCATAAATCTCAGCTTTACTTTGTGTAGGGCTGGACAATAATTGTATATGATAATTTATCATCTTTCAATTAAATCATATTGTGATTAAATCATATATCGAGATATTGTGACACACAATAGTAATAATAATAATAATAATAATGATAATGACAAGCACTTAACTAAAATCTCTCTGAAAATTAAGTAAATAAATGTATGTAGCAGTAGTTTGGACTCTTTAAACCGAACCTCTTTGTTTGTGTATGTAGTTCCAGAAAGGCCTGAGGTATAGTTTACTGTAGAAACCTGAGCTGTCTTTTTTGTGTATTTCATTGTGAATAAGGCTACAAATCAGTCTTTACTAAATCCATTTATCCACCTGATTTATAGCGGTAGGTACGCTAAACATGATTTAATCTCACAAAATATCACCACTGTATTCTTAATCCACATTACTGTTATTGGCCCAATTATTTTTTTTATATTACAAATGCAGATATGTTGTCAAAATTGTCACTGATTGGCAACCGGCACACTGTAACATTTATTTGGGGTGTGTTTGCTCCTTAACCATCCGTGACAACAATGCTGGTATTGTTTTCACCCTCTGAGTCTGTGAGATTCATCGTTACAAAATGTGTTCTTGGAGACACCTTCTGTAGCAGGAATACCACAGGAGCAGTTTTCTAGGTGTGTGTGCATATATATATATATATATATATATATATATATATATATATATATATATATACACATATATGTCTGTCTGTGGACAGATTTTGTCACTGCAATAGTGTCCCAACTGTGCAAGATGTAGTCACAGAACTTTACAGGTTGGAGGCCGAGTCAAGCTCAAAATGAATTGCCCCCCCCATCTTAAGCCTTTGGCTTGATTTGGTGTCGTAGGTGCGGTGATCCCACGGCAAGACGGTCCCTAGTTGTTTCCCTGCTGTCCGTCGTACTTTAATTCATCCTCTCTGTTTTGTAAACCACTGTCCTCTGTCTACTTAGAATAAGCTATGAACCTCTTGGCGCAGTGCCACCACAATCCATTCAGCTCAGTGAAACCGCACAGCTGCTATGAAAACCCAGAGTCCACCAGTGTTGTATAAAGTACCCAAAAGCCGTACTTGAGTAAAAGTAAAGATACCTTACTGGAAAATTACTCCAGTAAAAGTAAAAGTCACCTATTAAAATACTACTTGAGTAAAAGTCTTAAAGTATCTGATATTTTCTGTACTTAAGTATCAAAAGTATTTTTCTGATATAAAATGTACTGAGAATTATGAAGTTTATTCTTTTAAGTGCTGTGGCCACCGTGACCAAGGACAAGGAGTTGTGTTGATAAAATAACTGGGTTGGCTGTGATCCATCCATATATATTATGTTCAACATAATATATTGTACCTAAGTATACTTTTGCATCTACTATGAATTTATCATAATTCTCCAAAAAGCAATATGACACTATGAAGGAGTTGTAACAGTGTGGTTATAAGTATGCTCATTCCGCCCGGAACAGAAAGAATGAATGAAAAATTTAAGTTAAATTAAAAAAATCAAGTCCGGAAAAATGTTTTATTGTGAAAAATGACCAGATACATCCGTCTGTGGTAACCTCAGACGGAACCTCTTGACACATGTCAATATGTTACGTTACTCTAAAAATGAAACTTAAAAGTCTGTTTCAACTCTGCCGGTGTTCTGGATTAAAACCAAGGCAAAGTATCCTGAGATCGCCAAAAAAGCATGAAAACCTGCTTCCATTTCAACATCCTTTCTTTGTGCAGCGGGTTATAAGTTAAGCAGTAGACTGGACTAAAGGTTTAGTTAGCAGTAGAGTCAGTAGACTGGACATAACGAACACACGTCAGGTGTCGCACATAAAGGTTTGGGAGCGCTGGACTAGAGGATGTAGAGGGAAAATGCAGAATATTGTGATTCGCAAAATCTGCTTCGTGGAGTCTGTGTTCCACCACAGTCCCGGATGTGTTTTTTTTTCTTTCTAGAGATAGATTTGATTTTGTAGCGAGTAACGAAGGTTTCAGGGGAAATGTATCGGAGTAAAAGTATCAGTTTTCTTTGCAAAATGTAGTGAAGTAAAAGTAAAAGTAAACCGAAATATAAATAGTAAAGTAGAGTACATATATCCCAAAAAACTAAAGTACAGTAACGAAGTATTTCTACTTCGTTACTGACATGTGGGTACATATCAGGGTGTGAATATGTGTGTATGTGTGTGTTGGCTGCACATGACCACAAATCTAGGGCATGTCAAGCTTTCTGGTGCGAATGTGCGTCTCAGTATCAAGTGTTTTTATTCCTAGATATAATAGCCACTTCTTGAAATATGATGTGCTTACCATGCCAAGTCTTTTTTAAGGATAGCAGGTCATGCTTGTCCTGTAACAGGACTTTACTGTTACGGTAACTTTCTTAACTGATTAATTATTTAATCTTATTATATCATACCCTTAAAGAAAATTTGAGTTTTCCTGTTTTTTTTTCTTCCGATTTGCATTTCCCTCATCACACATCTAAAGCAGTTTGGTGAGACGTGATGACTTCCATATCCAATGCTGAATGATCCCCAGCTCTCACAAACTGAAACCATTGGCAGTGAGCTGGGAAATGGCTGCTAACGCTTTAATGACTTAGTGAGACCTAATTAGTTGAAATGAGAGTGAGGATGAGAGGAGCTCGGGACGTAATCTGTGTCAGTGTTTGTTGGCGCGCTTGCACAGTAGTCTTTTCAGTCCTACAAGATTGTGTGTGATCTAGTCCTTCACCTGTGTGTCTCTATGTGTCTCTGTTTGTATGGGTTTTGGGTGCATGTGTGTATAAAGCATGTTTATGTTGTCTTGTCTCGTGTGTGTGTGTGTGTGTGTGTGTGTGTGTGTGTGTGTGTGCGAGCGTGCGCGTGTGCGTGTGCGTGTGTGTGGGTGTGTGTGCACCAGAGCGTTGTGCAGTCTTTCTCAGCATCACCCAGGCTCTTCATCAGGAAGTGAACCCTCGGTCAAGCCTCATTTAATCAAGGAAAAAAATTCCATCTCCCATTAACTTAATTAATCCAACACTGGAGAAAGAGCTGAAATAGTGTGTGTGTGTGTGTGTGTGTGTGTGTGTGTGTGTGTGTGTGTGTGTGTGTGTGTGTGTGTGTGTGTGTGTGTGTGTGTGTGCGCTAATGTATGTGTAAGTGAGAAAATTGTGCTTCTAAGCTGTATTCATGAAGAGGTTTGTCAAATGGACAGAAGAGGAGAAATTTATATTACATTTATATTACTTTCATGTACAAATTACTTCATGGAAAATACATTTTAAGTGACTTAATATTCATTCATATTATTTGACAGCTATATGGACCCGGGCTGTAGACGGAAGGGAGAGGTGACGCCTTCCCGGCTGCACAGGGTGCCGCCTCCCTACGGTGTGCCCGGTGTTTCGGTTTATCAAGCGCCCCTGATAACTGCAGACTTACAGCCAAATGTCTCTGTGGTTGTTGTAGTTGCGACAGCTGTTGAAAATAGAAAGAGAACACGTCACTGTCCTCGTGAATGCCGCATTGTTTAGTTTTTCATTACAGTGTCAAAACCTCATATATGATCTATGGTCAACACAAATAGGCGGCTTTTTGAAATCTGTGAATTCAAAACGTCATTGTAGCGCTGCTAATCCATGAGAAAGATGTTTGTGATTTTGTAATAAGGTGACAACATGAATGGATAATTTTGTAACTTATCCATGTTAAACTTTTCTAAACGCTTTGTGTCAATTATTTGTTAATTTTACTCCTTGAGTGTGCCCTCTATGTCATACATATTGTATTACATTCTAATTAACTCAATTATTTCACCTCTCTGTGTTCTTGGTTGGTTTCAGCGTCTCAAACATTGAATCCGTTGTATCCGGTATTTTGACGGTAGACGGTATATGAGGAGGTTTTTACACTATAATGCAAAACTAAACAATGTGGCATTCACAAGGACAGCTACGTGTTCTTTTTCTATTTTCAACAGCTGTCATAACTACGACAACCACAGACACATTTGGCTGAAAGTCGCCAGTTATCAGGGTCGCTTCATAAACCAAAAGCACCGACACAGCGACCACGGCGGCCCGTCTCATTTTCCATAATCAGTGTAGAATTACAATCACATCACAGCACAAGCCTTTCCTCTCTTTTCTGTGGACATCCGAACCTTACAAAATCTGGTTAATCACTTTTAAACACTGATTGTCTCGCGATAGCAATGTGCTTTCCAACGCTGAGACAAGAGTGTATGGATGAATTGAATAATATAATGATGTCTAACTAAATATGTAGAATTTAAATACTTTGAATTAAAAATGTCAAGTTAAGGACCTGAATCCATCAACAACAGTTATAAATATCCATATACATTTGGTTTTCAGTTGAAAAAAAAGTGGTTTGGGGGTTCAGTAACTCTTATTTGTTGTCTTTTCTCAAAGACATAAACCTCCACTTTCACACAGACTAATTTCATCTGACAAAGGGTGACTGTTGACCAAAACATCTCTGCTTTCACTGTCATTGTAAATGTGTTCAGTTGAATTCTGACTCACCATGTTTGTTTGTAGAGGTGGCCAGACAATAAGAATACGCATGTGATGTTTTATCACAATTTGTTCTTACTGTACTGATAATGAATACTATGTGGAGTCTACTGGAAGTATAGTGCATCCTAGAGCTACTATTGACCCTTACATTTCATGGTTTTACCTTATCCGTCTAATGCCATCCAGCCTGCCATCTATAATTAACTACCGACGTCTTAGTAATGTTTTGAAGTTTTCAGTTATTTTTTATCTCCTATCGCCAATTCCCTCTCGATCTTTCCTTTTTTTCATTAATTCTATTTTCTCTTAAGATCTTTCACTATTTCCTTCTACCCATATCGTTCTTCAAAGAACTGAATGTAAAAAATGTGGGTGAAAAAACACAGAAACAATATCAAGTGTTTACGTTAGAAACAGAAATATAAAGAAAAGAGAAACTGCAGGTAGTGTTTTAAAACATACTCAGCTAGACCATAAATGCATGCATTCATTTACAAATCATTTGCAACTTCCTTTTCAAACTTGTGTTTTGTAAGATTTAGCATGGTGAAATGACTGTGGTTAAACAACAACAACATCTTCTTTCAGTGCAGTTTATATAGCACTCTGCTCATCTCACACCAGCTCATCAACCTCTCACTCCAGGACTTCCCCTCTCTCTCACAGACTTTAATGTCCTGCTGCTGACATACAAATCCCGTCAATACCGGGCAGCTGCTCGACTGGTCTTCAACCTCCCGAAATTCACCCACACTACCCCGCTCCTCCGCACACTCCACTGGCTACCGGTGGTCGCCCGCATCCGCTTCAAAACATTGGTACTTACGTATCGTGCCACGAACAGATCGGGTCCTATCTATATACAGGACATGGTAACACCGTACACCCCAGCTCGGGCACTCCGCTCGGCTTCTGCTAAACGACTTGTAGCTCCGTCACTACGAGCTAAACACTCAACAAAGTCACGACTGTTTGCTGTCCTGGCTCCTCATTGGTGGAATGAGCTCCCCATTGACATCAGGACAGCAGAAAGTCTCTACATCTTCCGCCGAAAACTAAAAACGCATCTCTTTCGACTACACCTTGAATAAGGAAGGTAGCACTGTACTAGCACTCTAGTAGCACTTGATGTCTCTTATTTATAGCACTTTGTAATTTTCGAAATTTAACTCTAGCGAAGAAACTGCACTTTATTGATTATTGATTGTTGTTTTTCTGAGTTTGTACTCATGATTGAATGCACTATTGTAAGTCGCTTTGGATAAAAGCGTCAGCTAAATGACATGTAATGTAATGTACCGCTGCACCCAATTCATTTTCAGAGCTCCTCCTCCTCCTCTTCTGAGTCTGGCCTCTTCTCTTTCCCTAAAACACCCTGCCTCCGTAAGGCACTACCTCTATCCATCTGTGCGAGCAACACTATTGATTCTATTGAAGTTATGCTATAAAATAACAAATTGCCAAACGCTGAAATTGAAAAAGTATACAAAAATAGTCAAACATGACAAATGACGACAGATGTGTGAATAGTTGGATTGACAAAGAAGAATAGGGCAATATCTAATTCATAGTGTAGCTGTCATTGTGTTTACAAGGCAATCAAATGGCTCGAGAGGTTTGCAGAGAGGCTCTGTATATGTTTCCACTTTAATCGACAACAATCAGTCCAGGGCTAGAATGTTGTTGATCATTCATGACCATGCCATTAATCCTCTTCAGCCCAGGTATTAGATGCCCCAGAGCAATGTGAATATTTTCTTTAATTTTTTACCCAGCAGACCTTAAACATAAGAAGTCTCACTTCACCCCCAGATTCAATTACCACTGAAATGCCCAGTGTATCATTTATACCAATTTCTACACTTATAGCTAGTTCTGAGCTCCCATTTATAGCTAAGGTTTTCAAAAGATGTTCGAGCAGATCACATGCAAACAATATCTCTAAGAAATTCCAATGTACTTAAGGTCTTAAATGACTTATTGGTGTCAGCTAATGTTGGCCATGAATCCATTCTCCTCCTGGATCTGAGCGCACTGCTCTGCAGTGGTGTAGGTCCTACCTAAAAAGACATGCGTTTGTTTGGTATTGCTGATTCCAGACAGGCTGCAAAAGGTGTTCACTGTGAGTTGCCTCAAGTTACAGTGCTGGGTCCAGTACTCTTTTCCACATACATGGCCAATTTATACCTAGATATACTATCAGTTTCCATTGTTATGCTGATGACACTCAGATCGACAGCTGTGACCCTGTCTGCTAAACTACCTTCATGACAACCTCAAGTGGATGTCACACAATGTCCTGCTGGTAAATGCTTAAACGAGAGAACATATTGGTCAATATGGTGCAAACACCCAAACATCTGGTTCACTGTTCTATTCTATAACTCAGCATTGCCAAAATATTGGTGTGATTTTTTTCTTATCCAAATCTCAGTTAATCCAAACATGTAAAATCAATAGTTAAATCCTGCTTTCATCATCAGAAACATTTCAAGGATTAGACCATTTGTAAAACATTCCTCTCCTGAAACATGATCTTATTTCACCGATCCTGGCTACCCATGCTTTTAGAATTGATTTCAAGATGTTTTTGATAACTTGCAAATCCTTGAGAGTTATTTATCAGATCTCGTATTGCCCTGTATCCCTTCCCGCACCCTGATATCCTCTGTTGCGTCGTTTCTTTCTCAATGTCAAAATTCATAAAGGCAATATAGCCTTTGCAGTCAGTGCATTTAAACCAAGTAATCAAATGCCTGAGGAGATCAGGGCTGCGAACTGTCTTGTCTTTTAAAAAGCTTATTTTTTAATAATTGCATTCCTTTTTTGTCTTCTGACGTTTTAATTAGTTTTACTCAATATGCAGTAAAACTAATTTTTGTTTTTTTGTTTGTTCCATTCACTTTGTGTTTTAAAGCACTTTGTTTTATTGTAACAGTGCTATGTAAATGTTTTTTTGTATGCCCAAAAAAATGTTTGAACAAAATACTTTGTTAAACTTAACTTAACCTACATGACTGCAGGTGCTGAGCATGGTTAACAAACTTTTCTTTCTTTGTCCCTCACAGCAAAGCCTGTTTCGGTGGAGCTGAGCTGCGGGGCTGGGCCCAGCCATGTAGTGTTGGAGTCAGGTTTGCCCCTGCTGCTGGACTGCAACCTTGGGGCCAGCGAGGCACCTTTCAATATCACCTGGCTTCAGGATGGCCAGCCTCTGCCTTTGGAGGGGGGTGAATTCCTGCAGTATTTGGCCAACGGATCCCTCCTCCTGCTGCCGACCTCGAGGGATGGCCAGCCTCCCCGTGGCGTGGATGGGGGCTACCGCTGTGTGAGTGCTGGTGCCCTTGGAGCCCTGACCAGCCGGACTGTAAATGTTCTCCTAGCAAGTAGGTATCCAGCAGATACATTTGCAAGTCCTGCATTTTATATTGATTGGCGAGAATGAATGAAAACCAAACCGTGCATGCTCCAAGTGTAAGGCCCTGATTTAGTGCAAAATTATGTAGTATACGTTTTTTTTTCTTCTGTCGCATTGATAAATTGGGGATTTGTCCAGCGTGTGTCCAGCCTTTCACCCAAAGCATGCAGTGATAGGTTCCAATCCCCAAGTGTAGAAAGTTCATGGATAAATAGATGAATAGTTTAACGATCTCTCATTGGCATTGGATCAGAACTGAAACTATTAGTAAATTAATCAATTAGTTGACCAAAATAAATCTTATTCACAACACTTCTGATAGTATATCTATATAATTAAAGCTATTTTTATAAAGTGAAAATGTCCCAAATCTCCTGGTTCCAACTTTTAACCATTTGATATGATGCTTTTTTCTTTCTTTTATGATTGTAAATTGCATATCTTTATTTTTTTATTTTTTTACTCTTGGTTGGGCAAAAGAAGACATTTTGAGATGTCTTTTTATTTTATTGAAAGTAATCCCAAAATGGGAGTTTTGCTCATGAGTTTAGATTACAGCATGAAACAAAGACGAGGGATAAGAGAGAAAGTAGCTAATATTATGAAGGTACTCCTTCCTAAAACATTTGATCATATCGTATGAAAATGCTGTATACTACGGCAACATTATTGCCATGTATTATTTTGTCGGTACGTGTCGAGGCAGTCAAAATGCTTGAAATTGCTAGAAGAGGTAGGTTGCAGTGTCACTGATGTTATGAAAAAAACATTTGTTTGATTCATTCATCCATTTAATGCATTCCGTTGGGTACACACACACACACACACACACACACACACACACACACACACACACACACACACACACACACACACACACACACACAGAAATGTGATTGGAATTTCCTTGCATGGGTGGAGATGAACTTGGTTCTCCTTCGCCTCAGATGGGAGACTTATCCTCCAGCGCTAACAAGTGTCCTGGGTACAGGTATACTTTTAATCAACATTCACAGAGCAAAGGAGGAAATGTGGGTGGAAATGAACAAGAAGATACGGGTGTGAGGGGCGAGAGCACAGGCTGTATGGCCCCTCCAAAGAGGCCTCTTTTTCGCTCCCTCTTAAGTGGCAGTCTTTATTTAGTCATTAGCTTTGTGTAAAATGAGACAGTATCCTTTGTGGATGCCCCTGCTTTTGTTAGCTGTCACATGCCTATTTATGAGGATCTCTTGTTTGAGGGACAATAAGGATAAGGAGGGAGAAGGGGGGTGTGGGATGAATGGGGAAAAGGCGGAAAAGGCTGAAGAGAGTTTGCGGTGATGGTGAAAGGAAAGGCTGAAGAGACCATTAAGAATGACCTTCAGTTTGCATGTGTGTATACGCGCATAGACGTGTGCATGGCTTTTGAATTAGATCAGTGATGAGAGCCTATGAGATAGATGTGACCCGTGTGCAAGGGGTCGAGGCCGAACCGCCTCAACATTGACATTGAACGGACGTTCTCATTTCCTACTGCCCCTCCGCCTGCAAAACGTAGCAGAGATCACATCTATGAAAACACATTACGAAACCCACCTAGTCCTCGCCGCAGTATATGAAGCATGTGGCCTTGCCAGAAACATGTGAATGTGTGGCAAAGGGAGAGACGCAGTGAAAGAGACCGGCTCAGTCTCTAGATGGGGATGAACAGTATTTCATTCTCTTAACTCAGTCTTCTCTCTACAATATGCCAGAGGCGGCATACAGTTTGCACATTACATTTTCCAAACGCATCCGTTGATAAATGATGATGCAGGGGAAAGAAAAGCCGCTTTTAATGTTAATTAGACCATTTCTCATTATGAGACTGCTGAGGTGAATGTCAATATTCCCTAATTCATACCAGCTTTTGCAACTCATTACAGTCAAATAGATGATGTCATAATCATAAAAAGTGTGTTCTCTCCTCCATACAAAGAAGCTATGTGTACTTAACGCATTTAGGTTTTTTGCTCTTTCTTTACAAAGGGCATTGTAGAACATTTTATTTTTTATTTCAAGCGGCAGAGAGTAATTATTTGCGCACGGTTTTTGTGCACGCATCTTTGGGTTTTCATTCTTTTCCCATCTCACATGATTTTATTAAATTTTGAGGCAGCCTTATATTAATGCATACAATCTTCATTGGACTCAAAATGTCCAACTCTATTCAGCCATGCCGACATGAATGCCAAAACTGTTAGAATTGAGCACCTTTATAAATAAAAAAAGGGCAGTGTACTGTAAATGGGAAATAAATATTTCATAGCGCAATTTCCTATTTCCTATTTGCTATTATGAATATCTGTTGAGGCTAGGGGTATGCTCACTGGGTTCTCACACTGTTAGTCAGCCTGAAAGTTGGGTAGCAAAGAGGTTACGCTGAAATTATCTGCTTGCACAAGGGGAGGGTAAAAACGCTGCAATCTGATAGCTGTGGGGCCAAAGAGTGAGGCATAGATAGAGGAAGGGTAGAAGAGGGAGAAGCAATGAAAACAGACAAATGAGAGGGAGCAAAGAAAGGAAAGATGGGGAGATGTTTATGTCGTGCATTGATGGGTTACACACTTTTCATAGAGCAGTGCCTATAAGGAGCTGCCTGCAAATATATATATTTTTTAGAAATACCTTGTTGCTAGGAAACAATTGGACATATTGGCCCTGTGGCTTGATATGTCACCTTTTGTTGAGAATGTTACCCTGAAAAACGACAAGGTGCCGGGCTGCACTGTCATGCAATGTCATAGAGGCCTAGAAGACTAATATGATTATGCTTGACAGAGTGGAGTTGGAAGAAGTCAGTTGCCATTGTTCCATCACAGCATGAGCAAAGCGTCTTTTTCCAACACCGTCCGCCTCCTTTGCTTTAAAGTGTGATCATGGGCACTCTCACTTATCAGCTGTCGTTCACCGCTCACATATAGACCCCACCCCCCAACAATTGTGCACATCACTAGTAGTCGATGTACAAGCATCAAGGCCCACACTAGAGTAAATACTGAGGTCAAGTAGCTCGGCACACATGAACCAAAGTTTAGACACACACACACACACACACACACACACACACACACACACACACACACACACACACACACACACACACACACACACACACACAACCTGGCACCCTGTTTAAGAACTCTCTGGCAGTGTTACAGGCGGTGTGATAACATGAGGCCATCGTTCTGTGTAACGGTAAGAGGTGGCAGGGGTTAATCATCAACTCTTGCAAAGCTTACTATGCAAAATCATTGCAAGTTTTTCTGAAAGGAATCACATGCTTCCTGCTACTATGGCCAGCCTCAGTGTACTCATTGGAAAACGTTGTTCCCTCCGTGCGGTAGGAAAACACAGATGGTCAGTTTGTTGCCATGACTAACAGTTGGTGTGACCGGGGTTACGGTAATCACGTATATAGTGCACCCTTTGTCTCCACGAGCTTGCAGTGGTTTGGAGGAAATCGTGTACGAAAAATTAGGGTTGCTTGAAATCTTGATGAATCCATGTGATTGACTGCAAGTTTGAAAACACCCATAAACCAAAACAAGTTTGTCAGCTCGTGTCAGGCTCTGCGTGCAGTCCTTTAAAGGAACAGTGTGTAATATTTAGTGGTATCCAGTGGTGTGTTGCAGATTGCAACCAACTAAATACTCATCTGCTCACCCCTCCCTTTTCAAGCGTATTGGGGAACTACGGTGGCAACCAGGAGCTACTCCTATCAATACTCTGTTATTCTACATGGCTGCAACAGTTATGTTCACAACAGCAAAGTCACTATGTAATGTATTGCTAGATACAGTGAATACAGCTCGATGAAATTCACTGAGTGCCCTCGGATGATGTTCCTGATATGACGGAGTTTGGTTTTCTGACGTATCTGGGGTTTCCACAACATGTACAAAGCAGCAATAGTTACAATTTGCGCACGTATGGTGGTCCCTTTAGTGGCTGACTGCAAAGAGATGCGTTGCTACAGGCACGTTTCTAGCCCAAATCAGCCCATTATGATCTTAACTTTTAGTGTATAAATGAAGAGCATTCTGTTGCCAAAAGAAACACTTTCAGAATCAGTTGGATTCAGTGCAGCACAGTCTGTACCTAACAATAATAATAATTGATATTGGGAATGACATGTTACCCTTCAGTAAGATCTAATCTGTTGTGGAAAGATATTGTAAAGAAGCTGTGAAATTTGTTCACACTTAATCCATTGGGTAATGCAACAGGGACATGATTGAATCAGCTTTGTCCTTCCTGCAAGGTATATCTCTAACTGTAACACTGCTGGGTAATCTAATATGTTTTCAGGCTCGGGTCGGAATCATTTCTGTGAATAGCTTCACATGGAGAACATGTGTTTCAGAACTTGATAAAGAAACCAGAAAGAATTACAGTTTTTTTCTTAAGATGTAGTTTTTTTTACTAAACACAAAATGTATGTGACATGGTGATTTCTTATCTTTTACAGTATGTTGCTAATTTTCTCATTACTACATATATACTGTACTTCTACTAACCTACTTAGTTTCTCCCTCTGCTACCTTCCTGCTTTTTTCTTGCTTTCGGTTCTCTGTGTTCTTTCTCTGCGCTCTTTCTCTTGGCTCTCCTTTGATCCACCCCCCACTCTCTACTCATCAGTCAGAGCTACAGGCAAAGTAGCTGGGACATGAAACCAGTTTTGTTCTTTTCTCCAACAGTCTGTTGGGGTCAGAGGTTAGAGGCCCTCAGACAGTGCTCTTTGCTGCCCCCTGGTGCTTGCTATAATCTATAGGAGGAAGCTTTCCCCATGTGTGTATGTGTTGAGGCTGTGGAAATTGGAGCCCTGCCAAGACTCCACCTGGAGAGAGAAATAATCTAGCCAAGCTTGATTAAACCTACATTTTTTTTCTCCTAATCGGGACATTCAGGTGTATAAGAACAAGTATTTAATTAAATTACACAATTTAATACAGTGCTTTTTAAAATCCATAAAATGGCCTGAAAACAATATTCACTATGGACAGATGCTGAACTTCATTCAGCTGTTTTTGAATGAGTAAACTATTTGAAATAACTGGTTGGATAATTGGATAATTGTCATTTATTGTGTTTTTTAAGGCTTGAACCTATAACAAGTGTATCAAATCCCTTTCCTCCGTGACCAGCTATATTTGTTATGCTATTTTGTTATTTGTAATGTGTACACATTTGACTGTGTATGTGTGTGTGTGTGTGTGTGTGTGTGTGTGTGTGTGTGTGTGTGTGTGTGTGTGTGTGTGTGTGTGTGTTTAAGATAATAGCAGTCAGTCACATTATGTGTGACCTAGTACATCAAACAAACTGTGTCCTAGAGACACACACATTATAGATCATAAAAAAGAGCATTTGCACAAACAGCAATTTATATATGGGCCACTGTTTGTGTCTGTTCTCTGGGAAATCACCAAGTCTGCTTTGATAGATACCCCACTGACTTGTATCATCTCTACACCTCCAGGTCTGTCTAAGTTCCATCAGGAGCCATCACCTCAGACAGTGCCTGCTGGGGGAGTGGCTCGCTTCGAGTGCCAGATTGAGGGAGTACCCACCCCTGTTATTACCTGGGAAAGGGACACGGTGGCTGTCCCTGAGGAGACAAGGTAAACCGTTGATGTGTTGTTGTTGATCTTAATGTTCTTATGATTCTATTTGCTCTTCTGTCTATTCTTTTTTTACATTTACAATGAATAAACGATGTGGTTACGTTGATCAGCTTGCGATTTCAACCCAGTTATTTGGAGTGCATATTGTTATTTATTCTTTCTGATACTTTTTTCTTTTTCATTTCCTCATTAATATCCTTGTATTGTCCATTACATAATAACATAACATAATTGAAATGATTGACATGATAAGTCATATGGGAAATTACCTTCTAGTTTAATTACTTTTTTTTTTTAAACACACAGTTTTTGTGAAATACACAATATGTGGGAAACACACACAGGCTAAGTGAATTCACATGCTACGTTCCACAAATTATCATAAAATGGAAGCAAATGCCATACTGAAACAACCTTGTTTATCAGGCTTAGTTAGCTCTGTGGTATTATATTTGTTCCATGCAAACATTCTGATCCATACAAATATGTTTTTTCACCACAATACTTGGCCTAGGATTTCCTACTGTAGGTACAAAAGTGTAGTCTTCATATATAATTTCCTTTTATCCTTCAACGCTACACAGGGATTAGTGGAAGGAGGAACTTGTCACTAACTCATAATGTTCCATGATATAGATTATTTTAGATTTACCTGTTGAGGTACAGCAAGGGTTGCATTGAGGAGTTACTTGTTGATTACATTTATTTTTTTCAGTTTCCTTATACATCCCCCTCATGCGGTTTGTACCCAGCTGTGAATTGAGTGTGAGTAGACTGAGGGTTGGTTGTTGATTATCAATTATGCAACGCCTGTTATGCTTTTTTTCTTTTTTCCTTCTCTTGCTTGGTCTATGCTTCAACGCCTTTTTGCGGAGTATCAAAATAAGTTAACAACATGCTAACAGACGTCTGATTGTGGTTATATAAATGTGATTAATGGTGCTGTTTAGGGATGCAACGATTCATTGGTGTTTTGTTGACTTCCATCAGCCTTTCAGCAAATAGGATGACATTCTCCATCCACACCCTACTAGTCCACCAGTGAAGTGATAGCAGATGGCCTCGTTCTCTTGGTCAGATAATACAAATTGCTAAAGGGTTGTGAAATATACTTTGGGTGATGGTTAATATACGGTTATATATTATGTATGGGCAACCCAATAAAGTCTATGTCAGTCGCTTTTGCATTTGTATAACTTATGTTTCACAAAACAAATATTTCTGTTGGTCTTTGTTAGGTGTTAGATTTGGAAATTGTTGGCTTTCATTTAAGCTCAGTGTAAGTAAAATTTCAATGAACTTGAATATTAGCTATCGAGACTAAAAACGGTTTTGTACAATGCTGGGAACATGTTTATTTCTTCTGTAAAGTTGAGGATTTTAACATCTCTCGTCTGTGGGGTTAATGGGGATTGACTCACTTTTGCCAGCCTCTAGTGGCCAGTCGAGGAACTCTAGTTTTTGGTACTTTGGCTTCATTTCTCAGCCTCCTATCGACGGCTGAGCCGGTGGCTTGCAGCTAACACTGCAAACAACGTCAACAGTGCTCACCAGTGGGGTCGCTCACATGCACTAACATGCACACACGACCGACACCTGCTTTGAAAACAAAGCACAGAGAACCTGGGATTACAACACACTCGGAGAGAGATTGACTTCATTCTCTGACATAGAAAACCTTTGAATGCTTGAAAAAAAGGCTACTGCTGGCACAATTACATCATCCAGACGATTTAAAAGTAAATAATCAGGAATTAGGCAACTATCAGAACAAATATTGTAGAATCACCTTGAGGTTATAACAAACTGTTCAACATGATCCTGCTGTGCTCTTACAGATGGAAAATACGTGTTACATATATCTGCTCCGACATCCTTGACAGATCCCTCTCTGTCAGCTCGCTTTCACAAATAGTCTCATTTACGGGGCCACTTAACGATATTGACATTTCAGTGTGACTCTACTGGCTCCGGCGCCTTGAAATTTGTTTCCAGCTTTATTGCACAGGACTATGTGCTAATGGCTGCTGAAGCCCTGCATGACCCGCAAACAGCTCGACGCTTATGAGGTCTTATTGGTGGGATGTGGTTCTCTGACCTCCGGCGCTGTTAATAGCCTCTCACAAAGATGAGCCAAGGGATGGCTGCTACACCACCGTCTTTTTCTCTCTCTTGCTCTAATGTGCCTTTTTCTCTCTCTTGGGCTCACTGCCATCTTTTGCTCTTTTTCTTCACTATCATCCCCTTTACATCCATTTCTATCCCCATTTTTGTCTTCGTCCATGGCTCCCTATCTTTCTCTCATTATCTCGTTTTTTCTTATTGCAGATTTTACCCATCCACTGCCACTTTATTCTCCCTTGGCCTTTTTATCACCCCCGCTCCACTCCCTTCCCCTTCCTCTTTTCTAAACAGCTACCACTGGTCACATTTTGGTGGGATTAATAGGCTGTGATAAAGACGATAAGAGGTTGCACGATGGCCCTGAGGGCCTTAAGTATTGTGTCCAGAACATGACCTCCATAAGAGAGAGAGGGAAACGTAGACATGTAGGATTGAGTTGAGTTAGTGAATATCAACAGCACAATTTTAGTTTGTACCCAAAAAGATAATATGCACAGTATTCTGTGCTATTATAAATCTTGAGTGGTTGTCTTTGTATAAAACACTACTTTCATCTTTCTAGTCCTGGAATTAAATCACGTTTTGAGTTGCCTGACTTGTAATTGCAACCTTTCATTAGAGTGGTTGCACACAATAGTCTCTCTCCTAAATAAAGATGGATGGAGTCCTGTGAGGACTCGTTGGGATGCCTGCAGAGTAGATTAGCTGTATTTTTCATGCCAGGTCACTGAGCCGTTTATTCAGTTTTTTTTCTCTCTCCGTCATTTGCCTCCTGACTCTTTCTCCCTCTGCCTCCTCTCCTCTGTCTCTGTGTAAAACAGGTTCATTTCCCTTCTCAACGGGGTGCTCCAGATTCTGGAGGTGACCAAGGAGGATGAGGGTGCTTACCGCTGTGTCGCGTCCAACTCTGCCAGGAGAGACATCTCTCATGAAGCCAGGCTCACTGTCAACACAGGTAAGGGCCGTTGCTTTGCTTTAGAGTGTTTGAAAAGGCAGCTAGGCCCCATGGGTGCTGCCAGCCGTCCTCACAAATCCAATGTGAGTTTGAGGACTAGATGCTCACAAAATGGCACTCTCTCCCCATGTATTGTGGGTAAATCAGTGTTTGTATATTGTGTTTTGTGTTTTAAACTATAATGCATAATCTCTATTTATATCTTAATTTTTTTCCGGATTGAATGAGCAAAACTGTTTTGCATAACATGTAACTAAAGGCAGGAAAAAAAGGGCAGCCATGTGAAGAAGAAACCATTTCAACTTCCACCACTTGAGTTACAGTGCAGAACATACTTGTTCACATACTTGTGATAATAACAGGTTGCTATAATACTTAAAGATCCCCTCCAGACATGTTTTTAAGATAACTTACATACTCTTACATATTGTTTTTAAGCAACTTACATTTTGAAGCATTGTTGTCTTCCAAACTTGTTGTGTTGTCACAAAATCATTATTGCACACATTTAAGGTGAGCGTGGAGAAACTTTCCCTCCTCAGCCGATAAATGTGATTACAGCATTATATTGTCAAACTCGGTTCATACATCATTCTGCAGAGTTAAGGTCAAACATTCAAGTGAAGCAAAACACACCGTTTGAGTGGATGATGCTCTATCATGGATTGCATTACAATAGGAAAAAATGGCTCTGAATACATTTGTGGGTGTCTTGTTTCCTCTGAGTATTCTAGAATTGTAACTAGGAATAGGTGATGCTGCTCGAAGAGATGCTTTCATTGAATGGGGAATTATGTTACTTGCTCTATCTATTCCCTTCAAAAATAACAAGAAAGAGGGGGATATAATGGGTGTAATGTGATGAAAATATTGCATACATAGACCACATAGAGTTACTTGATCTATACTATGCACAATAATTCCTATGTGTCTGGACTGTTGGTATATGCACAAATGGCAATAAAAACCTTGAACCTTGAACCTATGATGTGGCTGACGGACCTGGGAAAGTGTGAATAATATAGTTGAATATTTAATTGTTTCCATTAGAAAACCCACCCTGGCAACAGTTTTCCTGAAGCTGGACAGCAGATAAAAATATTTTTTGACAGAAGGTGAACTACAGCTCAGAGTTATACAGTACATTGTTCAACTCAATTCATTGAATACAATTAGGAAAAGGACAGAGCCAAATTGTTTGTCTGTAGAGATGAGACTCAGTTCATCCGGAGGCCACTCTCCTAATTGTTCCCATTAGAACAAAACAAAGTGAAGCAGTTCAGTTACGTAACTACACTTCTTAACTTTACTATTTGTGGTTGAACAAAAATGCCTTTCTAATGCAACTCACACTTCAGCAACCTTTGCCATTGTCCTTTATGCAATGTTATTGCGGTACATTTCCCTCTCATTTCCTATTAAAAGCATTTCTATTATGCAAAGCACTTTGAGCTGTTGATGTTTTGTATTAAATGCAAGTGCTGTGCATTTACCGCTCATGTCCTTCAGACTTCAATACATACAAATTCAAGAAAATAGTGTTGACAGACAGTAGGCTTACACTTTCAAATGAGCCTGTTGATACTGTTTGTTCGTCTCTTCATCCACAGGCCTCATTCTCCCTGTTTGGCAGAAGAATGAAAAAAGCTTCAATGTTTCAGTTCAGTAAATAAATATGATCATGACACATATCAAGTTATGCAATTCTGAACAAAAATTATTTCAATTGTGAGTAAGTGCCGTCGGGAAACCATTTAAGTATTTATGTAGGATTCACTTAATTGTCTGACTACATAGCCTCAAATGATTACACATTTTGATACCACAGAGAAAAATTAATAAAATCCTCAAAATGTCATGTAGGTCAATTCACAATAATACGGCAGCAACCAAATGTGTAACAATGCCCCAATCAATTTAATTTAAGGATGTCAATTCAGTTAAATGAGTTATGCTATTTACAAAAAAAAGACAGATCTTTCAGTCTAGAAGCATTTGACACATTTGATATAAACACCCTTCTCTCTTTAATCATAATCCCTAAGGAGTTGCATCAGTGGATTACGTGCTTTGAATAGGATTGTGAGGTGTGATTTCACCATTAGTCAGCCCACATTAAAGCCATGTTTTATTATCTGCCTCTGTAGCGAGAGATCAGTCAACTGTAATTGGCTGCTATGTGGGAACCATTGTGTCTATTTGAGTCACAGCCTTTGTGTCCTTTAAAAGAAAGAAGAAAAAAAGAAAGAAAGCGGGAGGGAGACAGACGAGGCCAAAGGAAGTGAGTCAGAAATGGGTTTTGGACCTGAAAGGTTGTTTACACCATATTTACAGCCACCTACCAGTCACTTAGTTTTGTCATGATTCTATTGTTGTTTGAGTCCCAATATTATAAACGAGGGAAAGTATCCTTTTTTTATTTCATTTTTGGTCCTCTGCTCTTCGGGTAGTCAAGGAGCATTTTGGAAATGGGTTTGCCGGATGTTATGTTCCCCGATTAGTGCAGGGGATGAGTTGTTAGCCAATCAGCAGAACTAACGCCGTTGGCTGGCTTGCGTAGGAACCGAGGAGTAATAATAACAACAATAGAGAGAGACTGTTTACAGACGACTGACACTGCTATTGAGGCTGCGCTAAAACGATTAAAAGTACCGAACAGTACTCTGCTTTGATGAACATAAAAAAGCATTGAACTAAAATACTCAAGTAAAGTACAAGTACATACTTAGGTACAGCTCATCTGCTTACTTCCACCACTGTGTGAATGTAAAACCTTCAGACCACCTGTTACTGACATAATAAAACTTACATATCTGGAGTGGAACATTTTGCTTAAATCCACCGTTGTGTTCAGGGTCTTCAAGTCCTCCAGGTCTATGGTGACCAGATCGATGTATTTCTCTCTGCAGTGACGCTGTGCTTCAGTCATGTTCTTCAGGTCATAAACAACATGGTAGCGACGTTCAGCAGCTGATGAGATGGCACACAGCCCTGGATTGACAAACAGCATATTTTCTTGCAATTTTTATTGATTGTCTAGATATGCATAAAAAAAAATAATCACCAAGTGACAGTGAAGACCAGGTCAAAAAATGTATATGCAGTGTGTATACACACACACATATATATATATATACTTAAATAAAATATAAAACAAGATAAATAAACTACGACCCTGCTCACCACTGGCAGTGGTGAGCAGGGTCGTCCTCCAATCAGAGTATCAGAGGATCGCCGGTTCGATCCCCGGCTCCGCTAGCCCGTGTTGATGTGTCCTTGAGCAAGACACTTAACCCTAAATTGCTCCCGTAGCTGCGCCTACAGTGTATGAATGTTAGATAGTCCTGATGTGGCACCTTGCATGGTAGCTCCTCTCATCAGTGGGTGAATGATTCCTATGTAAAGCGTCTTTGAGTATTCAGAAAAACACTATATAAAATCAAAGTAAAATTATTTATTTTTTAAATAAAATAAAAACAAGTAAATAAATATATACATACGCACACATACATACATATACATATAGTGTTAATTACCCCCCTCCTACTATTGACAATAACCACCCCCCTCATACATCTCCAAATATTATACAAGGGAATGTATTATATTATGATACAATTTCATAAATTGTTGGATTTTGCTTAAAACCGTAGACAAACAGCATATTGAATTGAGTAAGAGGAATGTCACATGGACAAATTATTAAACAATATTAATATAATGTTGAAGATGGTAAAAGAATAGATATTAAAGTCTTGCCTGACACAACGACGATGCTCATAATAAGTTTGTCCATCCTCGTCTCTTCTCTGGTCCTCTCTGTCAGGCGACTGTTGATGTGCAGCTCATGCAAAGTTCTGCAACAATCATTTGCTTATCAAACTTAAATATCATACATATCTAATAATACCTGACCTGACCTTTCATATTTGGTTTGATGATTCAAACACAATGACGTTTATTCACTGACCAGAGCCAAGAAACAAACATTGATGAATGATTATTACTCAGCTCCACAGTCTTTTAAGACACTCACGGTCACATTTGTAGCTGAGTCTTTCCTCTCTGTTGATTGTAATATTGTGGTGATTTTACCATGTTTTTGCCTTGGAAGCCAGGGTTTAACAGATGGTTGTGTAGAAAATCCACCCCCAGTCTTAAGATCACACCGAATAAGCCCGCAGGAGTACAGTCAGTGTGCTTGCTGCACAAGACTCTCTAGAGCCTTGCTGCGCATCGCCACACCGAATTACCACGACATCTCTGAATCGGTCACTCAATGGCCGCTCTTTTGTGCTTGGGCTGCTGAACAATAGTTTTTCAATTTGATATGACTCCCTTGATTAACAAATACATTTTACATATGCAACATGTCTTGCTCCGCTCCACTCTGAAGACACTGGCACAAAGTATGTTGTCATGGCAACACGTCACCTGTCGACTTAAAATTACATGCAATTTGGACATGCGACATGTTGAATGTTGATACACTTTGACTAAATTAGCAAAAGTGCGCTCTGTGTAGCAGCGGGGGTGAAGCTTCATGGCTCTGCTGACTTGAGTATTTCGTCAGCAGCGGGCCTTTACAAGCAGCCGCTCGTTGCCTGGAGTTCGCGTTTGCTGCTGGATAGACTAAACTCTTCTTCACCTCCCTGCAGCACGTCTGGGCCCAAGAGCCAAGCAATCAGGAGGCAACGAATGGCCACGAGTTAACGAATGGCCACACCCTGTAACGGTACATTTTACCCTACCCGCTGTTGAGTCTTTTTAAGATGAAATGATGAACATTGTAATACTAGAACTTGTCTATGAAATCATTTTATCCCTGCGCAGAGAAGAGGCACCGTTACACAGAGTCACTACGAGTCTGGTCAAGGATGCACTCAAGTAACATCTCACATAGGCATTGATACACAGAGATCAAAGGTAGGGGTTAACAAAGGAGCATGTTGTTTCAGGTGGATGCTAGAACAAAGGACTAGACCACCTGTGGTTTAAAGGGTCTTCGTCCTATCCTTAGTTTATGACCTGTCCACAGAAGTGATTGATTACTTGATAACAGTTACGGGAATGGTATACCATTTGCATTTGAGAGAAGATGATTTGCATCAAAGGTTTGTAAGCCACCTTACAAGATACATAGACAAAATACAACTAAGGATAGAAACGTCCCATTACAGCCCCCAGAAAGCAATACTAGGAACCGAGAAATAGGGCTGTTCCGAAGGGTAACGTGGATATACTTACGTTACAACCAAAGTTCTCTTCACTTCCCTGCAGCACGATGCACGATGCACTGAAGGGGCCCAACGCACAAGGCACAAACGGGCGCAGCAGTAGTAAACTTAAAATGCTAAGTCAAATACTAAACTCACAGACACCCTTCCTCCAAGAGGGAGTATGTTTGCCTACCCTGGCACACATGCAGAACATGCAGGCCGTACTGGCATCTCTCCAGCTCCTACGTTTCATTCATAGCTTGGCACCGTAGCGTGAGCCACTGTAGACGGCACGTGAGTTCCGAGTATGTACGGAGGCGTTTATACTAGTCACTGTGCACTGCATTCATCTCCGAAACGTCACAAGGTGTGCAACAAAATGTACTGTGAAGAATCAAAAAGACAACGAGTGAAGCCCATAGACTGTCTATGTAACTGGCGAAAGCCATAAACTAACCTCCACAATGCCGGGGAGGGATTGTAGTAAACTCCTATCTCATATTTATGGACTACTTTATTGCCTTTGTATAAGCCCTGTATAAAAAGAAGTCAAGGATTACATGCATTATAAGGAAACAAAGGTTGAATACCCGGTAAACTATTTGATTTGGCTGGCAAAATATTTATTTAATACTTAAATTAAGATTTTTAAGACAACCTGTTTCTATAGCATCCCTAGAAATGTACATAGTGTTTTTATCAGTGAACTACTTGTCACGTCAAGTTACAACAATTGAGGTGCACGACCTCATGCCGTGATCACATCACGCCTAGCGCCGGCTTCCCTACGGCGAGAATAAACTAAGCTCAAAGCAGGGGATGGTGCCACCTGGAGAGAGAGCAGGTAGAAAACACAACACACGACAGCACGGCAATCTGAACTGTTTATCTTACTGTTTTTTTCACACCTCTGATGACAAGGAGGCTGCTGTTTCAAGGCTTTTTTCCCTTGGTGCTTTTCTTGCTCTTGTGGAACCCAAGAAATAAACTACTTCAGGCTCTATTGCAAGCCATTACAAGTGACATATGTCAGATCTAATGCCATCTCTTCACTCGCTTGCACTTCACAATCCTATGAATAAAATACCTCAAGACCCATTGCCAAGCCTTGATGGCTTGATGTTGAGGTACTCAAGTCCATGTACTTAACAAGGATTTCTGTATGTAATCTTAAGGTTTCATTTATAATGTGTCTACAAAATGCCAAACCTTTCTCTGGAGGTCAATAGCATGGTGTGCTGCTAAGACTGTCTGGTCTAAGGAGAATGAATGGAAGTGAGGCTCTCTAACGCCAGCTGTACGTTGGGGACTAATACAAAACAAATTGTTTGTGGTGCCTTCAACCCATAAACAATATGTCTTGAATAACATCTTTAGTTGCTAAAGAGCAGAGATGTGCCTCAATTCCATCATTGAGGCCATTCTATCAACTGACTAAGAAAGAGTATTTCTTTTGCGTTCCATTTTTCTCCTCCCCTCTCGTTCTCGCATCACAAACACCTCTGTGCGTTATCATGTGTCTCTTGCCACTTCGAACCATCACCTACCTCCTTTCTCTATCACACCATGTCCTCTCAGTCAGCCATTTGGTGCATTTATTCATGGTAATGTGCAGTAAGTCTACAGCCTGCTGTGTCAGATATGCACAGCTACCTGTAAATGAAATGTGTTATAAGGGCTTCAGGCCCTTTCTCCAGCAAATTATCTCACATCAAAACCTCTCGGATCAAGATTTCCTATTCAGGTCATATTCACCATCCACTAAGAATTGGTTGCAATCAGATACAAATTAGCCAGCGATAGACTGTTTTAATGATGAAGTGACTTGCTGTGGTAGTTGTAGTAGAAACTATTATTACCTGCAATTCTCTTTGTAGGTCAGAAAGTCACTTGTTGTTTTTTTGTCTTTTTAGCAGCTAAGATTAAGGCGCAAATATTTCTGCGTTTCATCTTGTTTTTTTTAAATATAAAGATGGAAACTATTTCTTGGAGTATTTCATATTGGCAATTTACAGCAAACACGTGTCACGGTAATTGGTCAAAGATGGGATATTACCAAAGCCATATAATCAGACTGAATTGCCATTTTGTTTCACATCATTGGTGAGGAATGAAGTATTTGAATTGCTGAGAAAAAAAAGAGGATGTAGGCCGCCGTTCAGAAGTCGGGACCAGGCTGATACCATCTCTCATACAGCCGATTCAAACGGGCAACTTTCCAGCCTCTATCCCAAAATCAATAAAATATTTCACTGTCCACAATACCAAAGTATACACTTGTTTTTTTCCTTATAGGCTCTACCGAAGCCCTGAATGGAGTTGCCATTGTTTCACCCCCTCAGAATGCAACAGTCGTGCTCGGCCGTCCCGCTGTGATGGAGTGTATGGCACAAGGCCAGCCGAAGCCACTGGTGTCCTGGAGCAGACAAGGTAACGCTCGCAAATGCTCTTTTCTTCTGTTTTTGTGTGTGTGTGTGTGTGTGTGTTTTATTTGTTTTACTGCGTCTGTGCACTTATATTCATTATCCGTGTCACACTATCTATCTGTCTCTCACACACAAAGAGCAAATATAAGTCAGGATCAGCTTTGCTAGCCTCTGGCTGTAAAGTTGTTGTTTTACTGATGAGACCTGTCTCCTCACAACTCGTCCTCTGTTGTTCTATTGTGCATTGAGTCATGCTTTACATAAGATGATTTGTCACGTTAATTAATTCACTCTGCAGCTTTCTCTCACACACACACACACACACACACACACACACACACACACACACACACACACACACACACACACACACACAGTCTTAGTGGTAATAAAGTAATATGGAACTATTGGAATTCCTTTGGGCTGTAATTTATCAACATCTAGTGCTGCATCTAAAATTCTTCCCACATTAGCATTTAACATTTCACTCTTCAAGGAATTATACATTGTATCAAAAACTGTAGTACAATATGCAGGTGGTCATGTGCAATGAAAAGGTATAGCTTGTGCTCACTGTTTTTTGTATGTGTCATAGTACGATAATTCACCTTGTAGGGGATCATTCTATGTAAAGCATCCAACAACTGCACAAAATGGTGGACAAACTAAATAGTGATCTATATGGTGAATAGTGATGGACCAACACAGACACCTCAGTCAACCCAGACTAAAAAGTCACAGAGCCATCTGTTGGCCAACCTGTGGGATTACCTCTGCTGCCTCTCTCTTTTGTGCTGTTTCTCAGGCAACTGAAAGCCTGAGAAATTATCTTCACTTTTCTCAGGACCGATTCCTTTCTTCTGTTTAATTTGACTCTCTCCTGTTGTTCTTTGTTGCTTTCTTCTTTGATCAGATGGAAAGCCCATTTCTACGGATGTGGTCGTCCTCGCAACAAACCTGGTGATTAGGGACACAAGGCGTCACCATGCCGGCGTCTATGTCTGCAGGGCCAACAAGCCCAACACCAGAGAATTTATCAATGCTGCTGCTGAGTTACATGTGCCTGGTACGAGATATGTTTTGTTCTGTACATATTTTTGACAAATTAGACATTTCTGAGTGCTGCTTCATTGAGACTAGTCTCTGTCACCAGCTTACGCTTAAACAGAAAATGTGTAGCCAAATTTCTACTTTGGCTAAATAAATCAAATAAACTCACAAATATTCTTACTTCTAAGTAGTAAAATACAACCCTCGGAATACAAGTTTATCTCCTAAAAAGATTAAGCTTAATTGAAATGTTAAGTCATTATGAAACACACTTTTTTCAAACTTGACAGAATAAAAAAAAAGTTAAACTAAACATGTCTTGTTAATCTTACCACTGTTCCAACAATCAGCAGCTCTGGTTGGTCAAAATAAATCCCCAATTCTGAGAGTAAGAGGTGAAAATATGCCGCCACTACACGCCATTTTCCTTGCTGTAGCTCTCTCTGCCCTGCTGGTCCTGGTTGTCTTTTCCAGTTTGTCTTTGATCCTGAAGAAGGTCTCCAGCACACTTATTTCCCAGTTATGAGGAAAAATGTATTGCATGGTCACACACATTTCTCAGTCTCAGGGTTGTCATCGACAATAGTATGTATGCAACAAAAACTCTCCCCGCTGACATTCTTGATAGCAGGTCTGAAGGATCCCCACCATCCATATCCTCTCTGCTGCAGCTGCAGCCTTGAGTGGCCTCCCGCTAAAAATCTGTCACTCAAAACACTGTAAACTGCACACTGTAATTATCCTTATCTGTAACATCCTCTGCACACACATATTTAGGGATGCCATTTTCGTCAGTGGAAACACAACACAAGCCTAGAGAAGCAAGTTTTTGAATAGCATTGTTCCCGACACAATATCTGTGGGGTGTCCCTTTCATCTTATAGTGCACATAATCAGTGTCCCCTGTAAATCCCCCTTGATTTGTTTCCTGCTTCCAACAGCCCCTCCAGTGATCCTCCAGCCCCCGGAGACAGTGTCCCTCTCCAGGGGAAACACAGCCAGGTTTGTATGCAACAGCTCTGGAGAGCCTCCTCCCGTCTTGCATTGGCTGAAGGATGGTCAGCCCATCAAGTCATTTAGACGAGTGAAGTATCAAAGCCCCGGAGTCCTGCTCATCAACCAGCTGGCACTGGAGGATGAGGGCTACTACCAGTGCATAGCCGACAACAGGCTGGGCACGGCCTGTGCCACTGCCAAGCTGACGGTCATTGTGAGGGAAGGTCTGCCGAGCCCTCCTCGCTACCTGTCTGCCACGCCCTCCAGCACAACTGCCCTGCTCATCTGGGAGAAACCTGAGTACAACTCGAACCAAATCATCGGCTACTCTGTGCACTGCCAACGCGCCGCAGGTGTGTCTCTATTTGTGTATGTGTGTATGTGTGTGTGTGTGTGTGTGTGTGTGTGTGTGTGTGGCAGTACAGTAAGCTTGTCCACATTTACTGAATTTTTTTATTTGAATGTTTTCATCCATTTCAGGCTCGGATAACGAGGAGTACCAGTTTGCGATGAACAACGACACCACAGAATATCATGTCAAAGAGCTTCTCCCCCATACTGCATACACATTCTTTGTGGTGGCTTACTCTCCCATGGGTGCCAGTCGCCCATCCCTGCCTGTTACTGTAGAGATGCTGGAGGATGGTGCGTAATCAAACTCATAAACTCACACTGGTAGAATCAGGACAGCCCTGGATGCTTCACAGTCTCACAGAGCAAAAATCATATCATGCCAACATTGTAACTCCTCCGGATCATTACGAGTTTATGAATCATCGGTATCAGCCGTTCATTACGTGTCCTAGTTGTTATTTGAAGAGTAGTAGTAGCAGCTCACAGGAGAGCATTTTCTTTGCTTTTCAAGAAGTGTCACGAGACTAAACCAGAAGTGTCACAAGAGGGTGGAGCTCAGTTTAACCAAACGCTGAATAAGACATTTGTAGATGAGGAAAAAGGTAATTTTCATTGTTGTAAGACAATTACAACACAAGTTGTAAGACTGGTCTAACACTACACACCTAAAATGTCTTTGTGAAATCAGCAGTCTTCCAGGCATCCAGTAACTGTGCAGTTCTATAGGATATGCCTTGAATGTGAGTTATCCAACAGTTCAGTATGTCCTTCTATTCCCTCCTTCAGTACCAAGTGCACCTCCTCAGCTGTCTATAGTCAGCACCTCCTCCACAGACATCAGGCTGATGTGGCATCCATTGTCCTCGCAGCACAGTCGAGGGGCTGTTACCCGCTACCGCATTGAGTATAGCACTCTGGATCAGGGTGAGTAACCCCTGCAGGACATCAAGTTGACCTGCCAGTGAAAGCACAATTTAGTGACTCACAGAGTATAATTCAGGAGATTTACCCAGTTATTCATAGAAAAGGAAACATATTGGCAGCCTACATTACTAATGTTGTATGGTTCTGTTCTGTTTCTGATAATAGTTCAGATTGGATTAAGATGCAGATGCTCAGAAACCACGGAACCGTTTTCAAAACAGATTGTCCTTTCGAGACAACATATTTGAAGTGTGTTATGTGTTCCCACAGTGGACACTGTGTTCTCTGTGGAAGTAAGGGGTAATGAGACTCAGTTCACACTAAGAGAGCTGCAGCCCAACCAGGAGTACCGACTGAGGATAGCAGCTGGGACAGGCATTGGCTTTGGGGTTCCCTCTGAGTGGGCCCAGCACCAAACATTAGCCAACCACAGCATGGGTAAGGAAGACACCAGAACACCTACAATTCCTGTTTTGTTTTATGCAGAGTTCCCACTGGTTTTGTAGTATACTTTTCGGAATGACATATCCTTTTGAGAGTTTTAATCTAAACAGGCAACATCATTCTCACTGTGAAACCCTTTATTAAAATTATAATTTTCTGCTTGTAAGTGACCATTTACAACAGTCATATAATGAAAGGTGAAGTCACATTATGAAGAGACAAAGTCTACATTTGCTTGATAAGCATCAGTAGATTTTCTCAACCTAGAGTTATTGTCAATTGCTTACCATACATGTGAAATGTGACATATCGGCTATTAGCAATGCTATGTGGATTTTCCACAAGCAACAGGTCAAAATATAGCGTGAAAGTCTTGTGGATATTGATATTGTTATTAGTAGTTTTTTTCAAACTATTTCAGTGATCTTCGCTCCCACTGATCTGAAAGTCAGAGCCAGAGTGGACATACTCAATGTGACATGGCATCCCTCGCCAAATCACACACTGGTTTCTGGTTACAAGCTATCCTGTCGAGAGGTGGAGGCTGATGAATCAGACAATGGAGAAAAGACAACGCAGACGCACACCATCAGGCTCCGTAAGAAGGCCAGGTACCATCTCCTCACCGGGCTGGGTAAGTTCCTCTCCAAGTGTATTCTGCATTCATATTTTCATGGTCATTTTGCTAACTTTGCATTCAACTACTTTCGACTAAATAAAAAATCAAATGATGGCTACTTTGCTGTAGAAAAAATAGTTTGATAAAAACTAGTCAGCTATTTTTGCACACTTTTGGAGAGCCTTGTTCAACTCTGAGCGAGGTAAATGCTTTTTTACCGTTGACCTTTCCCTTTAAGTTGCTTTCACGTCTCTCATGAAAAGTATTTATTAATGCAACATTTAATTCAAAAGCATTTAGTAGCTTCGTTGCCATTAGTGTTACATTATAAGTACAGCATATTATACCAAAAACGGATTGACTGCATTTAGATTACATATAGAGCTTAATTTCAATATTGAAATGGCTTGTCTTTGTAACATCTAAAATCTATAAATAAATGTTTTCACTCTCTTTTGCTGTGTTTGCATGTGTCTGCGTGTGTCTGTGTCAGTCCCTGATCAGCAGTACGAGGTGAGAGTTTGGGCCCTCAACAAGCAGATAGATGGAGCAGCTGCTGTGTGGAAGGGAAGGACAGACAAGACCCATGACAGAAGTAAGATTTATTTGACTGCATGTGTGTACTGTTGAGCGTCTTGTAAAAAAAAAAAGGTATTCCCTCCCTCCATCACTTTTATGGGATAATAAAAAAGACAAATTGTATCAAGGCAAATAATGTGTATGTGTGTGTTAAAGCATCGCCGTTGTTGCCGCCCATGCGCCCCCCTCCATTGCCCCCAAGCAGCATCCAAGCCATGGCCAACAGCTCCACCTCCATCTTGCTGCGCTGGGAGAAACCGCGGTTCAGCAACGTACGCATCATCAACTACACAGTGCGCTGCAGCCCAGCGGGAACCACCAACGCCTCCCTGGTCTCCTATTACATCTGGTCAGAAACCACTTTGAACAACAGAAACTGAATTATTGCCTGTGATTTTAAAGAGGGAATGGCCCTCTATGTCTCCATAGTTTATGTTCAACATTTGAGCAATGCTACTTCCTGTATAACTTCCTATTTATTCATTTCTTCTATTGCAAATCTGATTTTAACAATATTTCTGTGTGAACCCATCTTCAGTAATAATACAAACCTGAACTGTGATGAAAGAAACACCTTTAGAAGTAGCGTGATATTTCTACAAACTGGTCACTAAAAAGAAGCATGCCTCAGGAACTGCCCTTAATTAGTTGGACATTCCTTTTTTTGTCAGGTCAAAATCAGCTTGCATTTGAAGCCAATACATTGCTTGACTAAATAAAGGCTTTTAGTTTACCTTTCCTGGTGAAAGAGCCAGAAGTGAGTTTCTTTTGGGAGACATTTGTCCATCTTTAAGAGCACCATAGCCTCTGCATTTCTTTGCATCATTTCTTTATTTACAACACCAAACAAACCAACACATTTTTCTTGGTAGAGTTCTGTTATCTTTCAGGTAGCTTTGAGTAACTCCTCATTCATACAGTAATCAAAATGAAGCACATAATTTTGCCCTTGGATTTATTTAATCCCCTATCCCTAAATTGGTACTATTACTCTATGTTAAGAAATATCCCTGTATTCCTCCTGTCTTCACCATCTTTTGTTATGTCATATTTATTCAATAAGTATCTTAAGTAAGGATATGGAGTTCTTGGGTTAAAGAGGTGCACCAATGATTGCAAATATAATACAGTAAATGATTGTTTAAATGATAAATGAAGTAGAATGCATGTAATAAAAGTAAATATTAAGGTTATGTATATTGAAGCCTAGCGTGGTCCAACAGGCTGTACAAACTAACCAGACTAAATTGAACAAAGTAAATTATTGTTTTCTGTCAGACCAGAATACCGACCATACACCACATACTCAGGACTCTCCCGTGCTGTTGTGTGTTGCAGCTCTGCTCAGGAGATACTACTTGGGGCATTGAGGCCCTTCACCCGCTATAAGCTGGCGGTGCAGTCAAATGGAGTGGACGTGGTGGGACCCTTCAGCGGCACAGTGGAGGAGTCTACCTTGTCTGACCGTGAGTCTCTGCTGTGCTCCTATCAGTCAGTCATTTCAGTTTTTCTTCCGTTTTAGTTCATGAAGCCCCAACAATCAACCAACAGGTCTTCCTGTGGTATTTCATTTAAAACAAGCTTGATATAGTTATATACTAGATTTCGTATTTATTGTGTTTACCTTTTGTTGGTTTTTAGAAGGGTTCTGTATAAATAATTATTAGTTATTAGTTATTTTTGAATAGGTGCAGGGATTTTCTTTGCCATTTACTTGGTTTGGAAATTAGTAAGTGTGGACTTCAAGTCTTTTCTTCACTCACTTGACATGTAAAACATTCTCACAATTCTGCAGTGCCCTTCTAAGCAATTTAAGGGGAACTACACCATGCCAATGAAACAGAAGTTCTACTAGACAGCAACAGTACTACGTGTGTCGACGTGTAAATGTGTGGGACACACATTCTGTTTGAATATAAAAGTAAGGGGTTAAAGTTCAGTGGCTTAATCCTTTTAAATTAACTTAACATCAACTTATATTACAGTTATTCGAGACCTGTTTATACTTAGATTGACAGTTGGTCTTTTTTTTATTGTGTCTACTAAAAATATATGACCTCATGTTCCCTATACATAATTGATTACATATTGTTCTTTAAGTGCACATTCGTGCTTTTTGTCCGATTAGCTGCACTTGAGTTTGATTTCATAATTTCAACCATTGTTTCCAGCTAGCTAGCAAGGTAAAGGTGTTGCATTTTTGCTTTCTGAAGCCTCATTTGCTGCCAAGTGAGTGTGCACTCACTCATGTGTGGATTAGTGTGCTGGCTGGCCTGCGGCCAGTGGACATGGGAATTTGTGGTTGGCATTGATGGCTGATAAGTGGCTGTAATGAAATACCCTGGTGTAGTAGATGCTCTCATATTGGCCAGCAGCTCTGCCTGTAAGCCAAAGAGTGGGCTGCTTTTAATGACATTATTACCACCAGTCACTCCGTTATGCTCTCCACTACCATGTATCATCACCTGAGCCCCAGCCCATTCCCCCACTGCCCTGCTCGTCCCCTCTCTCTTGTACCCAGGTGGCGCGGACACGAGGACCCAGATGGTTGTCACACAACATGTCAAATCCCCCACCAAGACAATATACATTCCACAGCTGTGAGGCCTCATTGCTGGGCTCTAATTACTGACCTAGTCCTCCTCTCTCCTTCAGGGCCCTCCACACCTCCTGAGGAGCTGCAGCTGAGCGCTGTGGACTCCTCATCTGTGGTGGCAAGCTGGCGCCCTCCGCTGGAGCCTAACGGTATCATCATGAGCTACCGGATCTTGTTCAGTGGCAACATCAGCCAGCCTGAGTACTTGTGGGAAAACCTCTCTCAGGATGGTAGGTGTTGGCTGGCATGATACAAATCCTGAGCCCTTTATTTTCATAATCATGTTTAATACTTAATAACATTGTGTGAAACTGTGTGATTTACGATGGGCCTTGACAATGTGTTCCTATCTGTCTCTCTCAGGGAGCATTACCAGTGTGGAGGTCCAAGGTTTGTCCAGTGACACCCGTTACTTTTTTAAGCTGGGAGCGTCAACTGAGGTGGGGCCAGGGCCTTTTTCACCTGTAAAGGATGTTCACACACCCCTTCAGAAATATGGTATGTGCCAAAAAGTACATGTAACGTATAGGTGACCATAATAATAAGAAAAAAAGTGATGGTAATTTTAAGAGCAATGGTAGCCATAGTTAAGGTTGTTGTAATAGGAGTAGTAGCAGTAGTTCAGTAAAGAGAGGTTACATTTGTAAATGGAAAGAAAGAAGCAGTCTCAGCATCTAGTGGGTTTAGGGATGCAAAATGCTTTGTTAGAAAGGGACTTGTCGCTTTCTGAGAGGGAGAGGCATATCTGTATCCCTCTTAAATAATATCTTTAAATGTATTAAATTGATGCCACACAATTGATTGATGACAACATAATTGCTAATTGTTATTTTAGATTTTTAGTCTATAGATATTTATTTTTATTTTTTATGATCTTCACGCGTGGCGTCGGCCTGTATTTTCCATGACCCATCTTTGTGTTTGTGCAACTAACCTGAGGGCTGGTCAATATGTGTACGTTTTGATTGTTGGATTCAATCCAAAGTGGCAGAATCAAGAAAACAACCTGCCCCTTCGTTTTGTCCTCCCCACGGCCAGGAGACCACCCAGACAGGAAGAAAGTGTGCACTGGGAGACGGACCCCCAGTCTGCGGCCTGCTAACTAAGTGCTAATTTAAGGTCCGTCCATCTTCTGGAGCCGCGCCCGCTCTCCTTCGGTTAAGGAGCCTCGCGGTGGCTGCTTAGACACAAGTCACCATCTCTTGTCTGCCACTTTGAATTCAATCCAATAAACAAACTATCAACACACGCACAGACCCTGTACCTTCAATTGATGATCGGGATTGACAAGCCCGTATGGCAGCTTTACGTCTTTGTCCTCTTACAATGGACTTGGGGCAGACAGACACTACACTATTGTCTTTTAAGGTACAAGTGGTATTGCAACACAGGACGGGCCTTTTCACCTTCTGTTGATAATATTGGTACTTTCTGGTCTGGCCGTATGTTGCATGTTGCTTTAACTATTCTAAGATGCTTACCAGCATTTTTGCTTCATAAGCAGACACAAGCCTTACCATGCAGTCACACACACTTTCACTTCCATACCCATGCACAGGCATACACACTTTTCTATTACTGCAAAGTGGGTAATTTGTCCCTGCCAGCGGAGAAAGTGTAGCTCGGCAGGACACTGTTATTTTTTGCTTCTCCTATTCTGGTGCATTGTGAGAAGAAGTGTAGGGATCAAAGGGGCGACCTCATCAGCCACCCCCAGGGGAGATCTTTGAATTACTGCTCTTTGTGCCTCACAGAATTGCTGTGAAAAGCACTTTCTTTACTTTCATGTCACTGTGTTTAAGCATGCAATCTCATTATACACTTTTTAATTCCATCAGGCAGCATTTTAGCTTTACTTTTAATTATTAAAAGTCCTTTTGTCTTTAAACATACATACAGAACTATTCTGTGAACTATTATCCAACATGAGCCTGTCAAACTAATTTTATTTACAAACAGTTCATCATTAATACTAATCAGTATTCATTTTGGTCTGACCATTTAAGCTTTTTTTTCTTCTCTTATACGTAAATAAGAGAAATGTTGTTGTGAACAAGCTATCCACCAACCTGTGGGTCGTATTTCTGGAATATCTGAACGTTAAACATTCCTGATGCAATAAGCAGTGAAAATGTTTGTTGAACCCAAATCCTTAATAAGACAGGTTTATTGTGTTCGCATAGGCTGTAATAGTGTTGCCAGTGTGAAGGGGAGTAAAGTGGCTGGTGGGTGGTTGAGAGCTCCCACCATCTGTTTCCTCTCCTCTCTATGTCCAGACTGGCAAAGATACCTAGCATAAATGAATATCAATGAAGGTCTGCTGTCCCTCGTTGAATGTCGCCTCATATCTCTTCATTATTGTAACTTTGTCTTCTATGAAGGTCTCAATACGCGGTCTCATAACATCAGGCCTGAGCCAAATAGTATTTCAAACTAGAAATACATTGTATCTGAGTACCTTTTAAGATGGAGAGATATTAGCCAAATAATAGCTACAGATCACATATGAAACTCAAAATGGCATGTATTTTTTCCATGTGCGAACTCAGTTTTTTCTGGATTGTTTACATTCATTCTAACAGTGTTTTTCTCCTCTTCCATGGTGTGTGATGTTTGAACAGAGCTGGACATCCATGCAGTGACGGGCATCATAGTTGGTGTGTGCCTGGGACTGATATGCATCCTCCTCTGCATGTGTTTAAGCTTTCGTAATGGCAAATCAAGGTAAGGTAACTCTACAGTGTCAGCACTCGTACAGAACCTATGCACATTTTAATGTGTGTAATGTTTTACTTACTTCCAACAACTGTTGTGTTAGTAACTAAAAGCCAGCTAAAATAACCCAGGCAATTGTATTAACGTTCAGACCTTTATACTACCCAGCTCCTACTATCCCTCTCATCTCTCATCCAAATAGGGAGGTGTCGGGGGGCCTGGAGTCCACAGCTGTGACCCCTCAGTACAGACGAGGAGGCTGCCCTGTTTCCTCCAACGTGCCAGAGTGCAGCGATAGCCACGAGCTGGAGACACTGATGCCCTCAGGCATCCAGGGGTCTGGTCAGCTGCCAGAAGATGCCCCAGAGGAGCAGAGCCTGATGGCAAGTGCTAATTCGGGGAAAGGGGAAGATGCCCCTGCACCTGATCCCAAGGTCAAAACCTGCAAGGGGGAAGCTCTTCTCCAGATGGGCCTTGGATACTCTGTTATTTTTTTTCACGTGTTGATAGAGGGATAATAGTTGTAATTTGGTGCATCCACTGTTTTACAGGCTGCTTGGAATGGCTCTGTGAGTCATGACTGGGCCAACAAAATCACTAGATACAGAGACATCATAACAGAAGACTCTCCAACACTCATTAATGGAGCTCTCAACATACTAATTACTGATAATGGCACGGTAAATGAATTAACTAAATTCTATGAAAAATCTATTTTAGTTGTCAACCTGTCTCTGACAAGCAACTTTAGCTGTACCACAAATGTAATGACATTTTTAATTGACTGTTTGCTAAACCACCCGCCTAATTTACTATTGCTGTGGCTGTCAACATTCTGTACTTGCACAGCAGATATGCAGTATTCAATGAGGGTCATCGGGGCAGATTTACCGCTTGAAATATATGTCAATGTTTTTAAACAAGAGCTCCTTGATTTCAGTAGTAGGTTAACAAAAAACTATTTGGCTATTTTCCAGCTGACTGGTTTAAACAAAATGTCTATAAAGGGTTCCTAAATATGCACTTGATGTCTTCATATATTATGTTGTGCTGAAGATAGAGACGTAAGATGCAAAGGGTTAGCAAATATAATGCTCTCTCAGTTAGCAATGCTATGGTATCGTCCCCATAGAGCAGGATTGAACTGCTAACCTTACCCTGAACTCTGTTAACAGACTGTCTTCCACGTATTGAGAAACAACAACACATTGGATGTGCTAGTCCTGACTGGGGCTTTTTTCAACATAACCTCTATTGTGACCTCTAATGTGACCTTAATTTAGTGCTCCTTGGCCCTGGCAGTAATACGTACTACACGTACACTTTTGCTCTTTGTTTTTGAGAGGGGAAACATATACACCACTTACCTTTGATATGTGGAAAAATCCAAATCTTGACAGGCCAGTTACAGTTGGTAAACTATGATTGGTCCACCATTGTTCGGTAGAGGGGTTTAGCGAACAGTCCATTGTGATTGTTGCTGATATTTATGCAAAATGTCATCATACGCTGTAATCAAAAAACATTAAATGTATGAGTGACCTGATCAACTAATAGAACAACCTAAAGTAAAAGTGATATTATTGTGTTGCAGGACATAGAAGAGCATCTCTGTACATCCGTGTGCAGTAACCAGGTGGAGGCAGAAGTTATTGTTCACTCAGAGCTGTCAGACCCAGGAAGGGAGAAAGAAGAGGAGGGCAGCGGAAGGGAGAAGGATTCTAACACCACCAGGGGACCCTCATTATCAGAGGACAGATATACCCCTTTGAGTCTGCCAAGCCCACCAAGAGAAGAGAACATTTTCGAAAAACTATCACAGGCCCAAAGCCCCATGAGTCTTCCCTTGATAAAGTTGGTGGCTAATCACAACGGGGAGCTACAAGGCACGGGAGACCAGCTGAGCGCAGACATACAGCCACATAAGGACATGGGGCTAACCAATGGCTTCCACTCCCCCAAAAACGTGCGTTCTGTGCTGAAGTCAGAACATCTGGAGAACGGGGACTCCGGACACTGCCCTTTGGCACCAGGGAAGGCCATCTCTGGTAGGATGTCCTCCTCCCCGTTCGTGAGCTCCGGCCTTGTCCACTCTACCTCAGCGGCACACAGTTACCTGTGCCCGTAGCCCCTGCATGTAGGGCAGCAACCCTTAACACACACACAAACACAGACAGCAGACTGGTTTTCTTTCTTTTACGTACCCAGGTAGAATCCCTAGGGATTGGTTTTATGCACCTCATTATTGGATTCCTTTCTCTTCCGTGGAAAGTTTTTATACGGTCCTTGAATCCATTGTTTCATAGGTGGTTATGTACAGTATACATATTCACTATATTTTTTGTGGTAGAGTACTGTGTATGGTAATGCATTCTCTAGAAATGCAGCCATATTTTTCTCTGTTTTTTTCCCCTGTCTTTAGGAAAGAAAAGAAAGATTTAACTTAACCAAGCAGATGGAAGTGGATTGAAGGAGGCTATTCCCACTGTGTCCCACATGGCTATGTTCTATGAGAGAGCCTGGAATGTTCTGTGAGTGAGTGAGACAGTCCACCATCATGGATGGGAGGTTTGGAAACGCAGGTTCGATAGATTTCCCTTGGATTTACCGCGTGGATGCTACTTTCAACGTGGTACTGTGGAATAAGCCTTAAAGAAAATCTGCACACTCTGAGAGTGCAGAACACCTGTGTCTCTCTCCAACCTCCTGCTGTCTCAGGGTCCGTACACACACACACACACACACACACACACACACACACACACACACACACACACACACACACACACACACACACACACACACATTCCCTGACTGGAGTGTGGGGGTCTCAGGTGCCTAATTATTGTAGGTGTGTTTATAACCTCTGTATATTTCTATGGATGAGTCTATTCAGTACAAAACACTTGTCAAAACTGAAGGAAAAAACACTCAACATGTAAAAAGAAATGGAGTATACACATTAAGTATTATTTTCCAAAATGCCATATATCCACGTGGTGATATTGTTTTTCTTGACCAGGGACACTCAGTTGAAAAGTAAAAAAAATGTTTGGCTATATTTCAGATGGTGTATATCTAATTTTGGAATCAAAGTATTTACATGTTTATGTTGGTACTGGTTTAATTATGTTGGTGGGAGAACGAGAGAAGATGTTGTAACAATGCATCCGTAGACCACTCTTCTAAATTTGACTCCCAATTAAGGATGTACCAATGTGATAATGTACCATTAGTTGTCATTTAAAACTCTGTGTAATCATTTTCCTTTGTTAAAAGCGAGCCATGTTTTTAATTCGAGGGTAACTCAACTTGACTAATCAAGTGTATCTGATTCCAGTTGTATGAGAACATTTCCACATTGCTGTGCTCTTACCATAAATCAACATACACTGATACATTTCTGCATTTATCAGATAGGAAAGGGGTTTGATGAAAAAAATAAAAGAAATGTGGTCTAATTTTTTTTTTTTACATTGACCCCAAACCACTTAACCGTTTATTTAAGTATTCGATCAGATTGCTGACCATAATTGACGAATAAGTGAAGCTGAATGTTTCAGTATTGTTTTTTGCAGTGTAAACGGGGAACTGGTACATCCCTACTCCTTACCAACAACACTACCTCATTTCTTTTCAGGACGGTTTCCAGTGTGGTTTTATTAGTTTTATGTAACTAGCACCTTCTGAAATATTTTCTTAACTTTGATTTTACAGCCTTTGGTACTTTGGTTCCTTTGTGTTGTATCAAAGGAATTGCTGTTGCTTTAGTGCATTGCGGCTTCCTCTCAGATCTCTGAAATATTGTGTTGCAGTATTATGTTGCTGTTAAATCCCTACAGAAAACCTAAACACCCAATGTCTTTGATACGAAGCACCTGAAACTAAGTCCAGTAGATGTCACACAGTTCCAGATTTGGACCTAATGTTCCAGTACAACTAGTGCCTTCTTATGGGCAAGTAAAGTAAGCCACCTGCAAGCAATGAGTGTTGTTGCTACTTTTCTTTTTTTACAGGCTCTGTTGAAGTGTGTTTATGTTGGATGTTTTATGAAACATGAAAGAAAAAAAAAGTACACACAAAAAACAGCAAAAATCAAACTTGAAATGCCTGGTCACACCAGCATGTAGAGCAGTGATAATGTAGAATTCAACTTGGTACATGACAGTGCCAGTGGCAGGCCGTCAGGGCCTTCTAAGCCTTCTCTGCTAGCCTAAACAGAATCACAAAGTTTAAATTTGAATTTGAATTTTGTATTAATTTTATATATATTTTTTTTATAATTAAAAGTTATAGCTATTTTATAATAAGCAGACGTAGGTACACATACCACGGCCCGCCACTGGACAGTGCTGACCTTTGGAGGGATAGTTGTTTATTAGCTTTTTCCATGATTTACTTTTAAATTAAAACTCCCATAAATAAAAACTGTGGTTTGCAGTAGACACGATTTGATGGTCAAAATACATCATTTAAATAAACTGTGAACTTGTTTTCCTGTTAGCTTGGTAGCTTTGCTCAGTCGCTAACTGACTGTTAGCACACTTGTTAATTCAGAGAGCTTTAATTAAAAAATTAAAAGATTAAAATGTTAACAGTAGAGGTAAAATGTAGAGAAGTTCCATGAGATATTGAGACTGACCAGCGCACGCCTAGCCAGGCCAGCTACTGTTAATGTTAATGTTTAGCTCAAAGCTTCAACTACAACTATCCCTGCGAGTATTCACACAGTCACCAAGCTTCCCGCTTCAATTATTTTGTCTGTGTGACTGCCGCGTAATTCTCATTGCCTGTAGGTGGAAGAAGTGTTAAATTACAGCAGTTTTTCTTTGCCTGTAAGAGGTGATGATTGGCTTGTGTTTCCTCGTGAGAAAGAAGGAGTTTGTGAGTTAGTTACAAGCTGGTTCCACTTGGTGCTTCAAATCAAAATGTCTATTTTAAAAGATGCATTTCACTTTTGGCGTAACGAAAGGATGAGGGGTTACCATGAAAGAGTGTGATTAAAAAATGTAGATGAAATAATGTCGTACATTTGTATGACTTTGAGATAATGACAAATTTGCCATGGTTGGGATCAGTTAATAATAATAATATTCACTTCAAAGATTGACAGAATAAAGCAGAGCATTGAGTCCGGCCCTGTTGTACATGATGTTTCATCTTTTCTCAGGTGGCTTTCTTCTCATCCAGCAGTGAAAAGGGAATGAATAGACTCCTTCCATACTGCCCATGTTTCTACCCATGTGCGGTCAAGTGTCAAACTCTCACCAGCTCAACTCAATCACATCAGCAACAAAAATGTAAACGGTCCCTCGTGACATGCAAGAGACGAGCTGGACATGTTTCTCACCAACATAATTGTGTTTTTTGTAAAACTCGTATCGTTCTTGATTTTTTTAACAAAATGCATGGTTGGTACCTCAAAGAGAATTATTTTTTTATTCTTGCCATGTATATACTTACCTTCACAAGATGAACAGTTTTTTTTTTTTTTTTGCTGCAGTAGCGGTCATATAGGGACAGAAGTGAATGTGTTTTTAGCAAAACTGGGTCAAACATTAATTGCAAGATGTTTTGGAGATAAATGAGTGTGGTTTGGAGAATCCAAATTCAAGAGCATTCACACACAAAAAAAGTATGGAACTGACACTACTGTGCTATTTGGCAAACAAGCAATTCAACAGCAAGTTCAAATATGGCAGCAAATTGCTGCTGTACCACTCAACTCATCAATCAAAGTGACAACAACCACCAAAACTATGTTTGTATTTGTATATATTTGATCCAGGCTCTTTACTGACACTATTCTGTATTGAAGCTTTCTCATCATCCTTAAAAGCCAGAAATAAGAATACTATTCTCAAAAGCATTCCAGATTGATACCTTGAACATACCTCTCTCAGTCCAGGTCAGCCATAATGATGAACCTTAAGAAGAGAAGTGCTAAGATTCCAGACTCTGTTCCTGCTCTGCTCTGATCGGGTTCAGTTCTTCCATTCGCCATTTGCACATACCTGAGCTGCAGTGTTTGCAAAGCTCCTTGGGACTACAACCAAATGGATAGAGGTCACTGAATCAGAGCCTTTTAGATTGTGTTTTAAGTAAGTTGTCAGTCACTGTGACGAAAATTAAATTGACCTTCCAATTGTGATTGTTGAAATCGTTTGAGTACAAAGTTTGTGACGTCTCTCATCCAATGAAGCCATTTTCAAAAGACAAAAATCACCAGTTTTACTTTTGTATGTATATTTCTAAGTGGATACCAAGCAAACATTGCTTTGCATATAGCAACGGTTCATCCTTCCACAATTTGTCACTGAAGAAAGACCACAGCTATTTGGCAGTCAAGTAGACACAAACACAAATGTGATGCAGGAGTTGGATTTTGTGACAATGTAGCTATCACAATCTAACATGGAATGCTAGTTGGAAATTAAACAGTACAGTATAGAAGTATTCGGTATTAGAAATAAGGGGTTTCACAAAGCCGTTGTGCTTGTATTTCCAGTCTTGATGCAGTAGTGGATCATTATGGTACGGGGATCCGACTGGGTCTGAAATGGGGATGAGCATAAAACCTGCCTCCAGCATAAAGGATGTATGCTCTCCTTATTAACTTTACCCCCATCATTTGAATACATGTAAGTTACAGTATGTTGTTTTGTTTGTCTTTTTGTTGGCCAGAACAATCAGATTTTTGGGTGGAAAAATTACTCATGCTCTCATTTCATAGAGATGATAATTACTCCGATACATTTGTTCAAAAATCATATGGGGAAAAAAAAACAGGCAGAACCCAGACGACTGAAGTGCTAAGCAGGGAGAAGGGCTAAAGGGACATCCTCCCCAGGCAGATCATACCTCTCAGTGCAGTCCATTTTAATAATATTTGTCTCTTCTCTACTCAGGTGCCCCATCTTTGCATAAAATTGTAGAGGATCATGCCAGCATATTCAACTCCGATACATGTAATTTGTTGTCAAACAATGTCTCATTTTGTTCTTTTGGAAAGTAAATCAAGGAAACCCTTATGCATAAATGTTTGTTTTGTACAAAATTGCTCAGTGTATTTCTGTCTCTCTGGCTTTTCTCTGTACATTCTGGTGCTTCGGTGGTGAGCTGCTTTGTCCAGTGATGTCACATTGTCTTCTTCGCTAGTTTTGTGTGTGCCAACTCAGTCGTGCTTTTCAGAATATGTAAACTCAGACTATGACTATTTTTTTGCAGATACTCCGACACCTTTGTAATCATCAGAATCAACTTTATCTGATTAATCATTGTGTGCTGAACAAGAACTTATCCATGTCAAAATGTGCTACTGTAGGAGCAAATTGTAGGAGCACTTAATAGATTAGTACCTCTTCTTGGGCCAGGAGGAGCTTTGGATTGTCATCTTTACATTTCTAGAAGTGCAATTTTCTTAGTCTGTAAACAACAGATGGATTACTCAGTGTTAGTCATGACAGCCGTAGTAATGATTTGTGATAAAAACATTGCTTGTTCAGCGGTATCATCACAGGATAGGTAGTACTTGTGGTTTGTAGAAGATTCCACTGTGTTACCATATTTGAAAATGTCAAAACTCAAAACAACTCTCAAGTTGTCTGTTAAAACTATTCTTCTGTAAATAAACATCAAAAAAAGAACAAAGCAAGGCTGGGTGTGATTTTTTTTTTTTAAACTAAGCCAAACTCTGCTCTCTTCAGCCTAACTTGAATCTCACTTTTATTATATTTTCTATCAATTCCTGTCTGACAACTTGTCATTTTCTAATATATTTTTTTACCTCTATCTTATACCTCTGTGAATGATGTATTGTGTTGTGCAGATTTACGTTCATAGACTATGAATCTTTGTGTTTTTTGTTAGCTTAGAATGATCCCATCAACATAGGGGGCGGGTCCTCTTAACGGAATCTGCCATGTTGTTTGTGTCATGATGCTACAGTAGCCCAGAATGGACAAACCAAACAATGGCTCTACGCAGAGCCTTGTTTTTACATTACCTGAAGGCCACTGTAGTTATTTAGACATGTTTGTGAAACTACAGTAAAGTCATTAAGCGTAAAACCATGGTACCGCCAGCCTCTATCTCACTTCCTCTGCTCCAGTGTTATTGTGGTAAGGGTGGCCTCTGAGCGAGACAAATAACTTTACAATGGTTTTGCACTCGGCCGCTCACGTTACTGCTGTCTATGAAAGGGTGGGGTGAGCAGAAGGGTAAGCTGTTTCGTTAAAGAAATAGTCTGATCCGTAAAACCACATTTTGTTGTTTTTACAGAGAAACTGAATTAAGTTTAATTTAATAAATAATAAAACTTTAATAACTTTAATTAATAAAGTTACTACCCTACACAAAGTATAATGTCTTGAGAGTCGAGGCTACAGCTAAATAAATCCTGCATAGTAATAGCTGGTTCAGCTTCCCTTTGGGTACACTCGTCAGCCGGTTTACATGCCCTCAGTTGTTTTGTCCCCCACTCTTTTCACTCCAATGAGCTGGGTAATAATCAGTCATGCTTAAATATGTTGTTCTTTTATTTACCACCGGAGGGCAGTGTGCTCCTTCCCATTGACTCTTGAGAAGAGGCATTGTAACCTGGTACCACTCCCATTTAGAGACATTGCTGCCCGAGTTTTGAACCTCATCTGCTGCACTGACTTCACACCTGCATTGGTTGCAGGATTGTGTAAATATATCGGATATAGTATATTACTTCCCTCCTCATCACTATTCATCATCTCAAGCAACAATGATAAAATAATATTGTGATCATACCAATTTCCCCTTCAAAAGGATGTGAGAAATATGTCTGCATGTTTATATTGTGTGTCTTTTTGTTTGTCTGTCTATGCTTCTTCTGTCTGGCGGTGCATGTGTGTGTGTGCATATGCAAGATGGGGTGGGTGGGTCTGAGTATGTTTGCATGTGCACAAAAGAGGCAGACAGACTGACAAGGGAGAGGCAGGTGATGGAGATAGGAGGGTGAAATGAGGGCACAGAACTAAGACAGGAGCAGTGAGGTGACATCACGTGGCAGAATCCTCACAGGAGTTAGATAAAAGCTCTCGCTGAGTGACAGAGGGGTCGTGCTCACTATCTTCAGCCACTCATCACCGTTAATCAGAGGGCCAGGCTCCTCTGCAGAGCTCTGAGACAGGACATATATGCACACACCTACACATACACACACAATGTCACCTACAAGCATATAGACTAATACAAGCATGCATGCATGCATTATCATGCTTTACTGCACTCGGCAATGCACCTGTCTGAATGTTTAATGTCTATTGTTAAAGTGTGTATTGTGTTTCCGTCGTCCAGCAGCAGAGTGGTCTCTGGGCTAGTTCAGCATGCCTCATATTTCATCTGAGAGGCAGGCAAGAGGAGCGCAGTGAGTCAGGTGAGGCCTGGACTCATGAGGTACAGTACAACTCACTTGTGGGGAAATGCCCAAAGCTCTTGAGTCGGTCCAGTCATTATGCCTCTTTCTGCTGCTTTGATAGTAGTGTACACATTCAGCCTCAGTTCTGCATGTTTACTGAACTCTGTGTGCTCTCTGACAGTTCAAAGCGTACAGTAAGACCCCTTGGGTATGTGCCTGTGGAAACTGGTGGTTGTACTAGTGCAGTGAGCCACAGTACATAAAAGAAGGTTCAGGTTAAAAATTCCACGAGCAGAAATGCCACCACAAAAGTACCTGTAAGTTATAAATAAAATCACTCAACATGATTTTTCAACCATTTTTCAATATTGGCTTGTTCAATTTTAGCCTCTTATACTGAAAGTATTTAATTGACCGCATTCATTTTTCTTTGACTATTCCCTATTTAAAAGCTGCTGGTGTCAGCCACTGCCAGTGTGTGTGTAGGTGTACGACATGTGGCGATGGCATCATGGTAACAGGTCTGGCGCATGACCTTAGCTGAATATCATTCCATCTCCGCTGTCTTTATACTGTTTGCCTTTAAATTAAATCGAAGAGAAACCAGAAAGAATTAGAATAAATACCGAAGAGATATTCAATAATAATAATAATAATAATAATAATAATAATAATGCATTTAATTTATATAGCACTTTTCATAATACTCAAAGTCACTTTACACAACATTTAAAATATCCTAAAAGCTATGCAATACCACAAATAGAATAATAAAACAAATAAAAACAATAAGAACATGGAACACACAGTTATACATTAAAAGCAGTTCTGAAGAAGTGGGTTTTGATTTGTGATTTGAATGTAGTGAGGACAGTGCAGTCTCGGATGAGTTTGGGGAGAGAGTTCCAGAGGGAGGGGGCAGCTATGGAGAAGGCTCTGTCACCCCATGTCCGTTGCTTAGTCCTATGGGGGATGGAGAGGAGGTTGGCATCAGAGGAGCGGAACTGACAGGATGGAGTGTGGTGGTGGTGGAGCAGGTTGGTGAGGTAGGAGGGGGCCTGATTATGGAGGGCTTTATGAGTGAAGAGAAGGATTTGATATTGGATCCGTTGTGGGACGGGAAGCCAGTGGAGGTTCTGGAGAACAGGGGTGATGTGATCACGGGAGCGGGAGTGGGTGAGCAGACGAGCAGCAGAGTTCTGGATGTACTGGAGTTTATTTAGGATTTTGGATGATGTGCCATAAAGAATGCTATTGTAGTAATCAATTCTGGAGGTGATGAAGGCGTGGTTCAGAGTTTCGGCAGCAGATGAAGAGAGTGATGGGCGGAGACTGGCTATGTTTTTTTTCAAGCCATTTTCTTCTTTTCAACTTTCATAACATTCTAGAATAACAGCACTCATGTCCCTGTTTCTGTCAGTACCAACATATGTGTCCACTCTCTTTCCCTGCATTCATTTGGCTATTCTCTGAAATAACTAGAAGTAATGCCACTTCCAGATAAGACATATTCTCAATGTCAGCCGTACTGTGGTTTATAGTCTGCCAATCAAATATTCCCCAAACTAAGAAGCGACAGCCTGAGGAGAACGAGAATGAAGGAGAATGAAGCAGAGGATGAATGAATGAAGTCAAGCGAGCGGGGGAATTGAGAGGAGGATGAATGAGGGGAAAGTCATCTGCTTTATTTGGACCACATATCTCTGGAATCATATTACATCCAGTGTGGTTTACCATACCGGATGTAATATGATGTAATACCATACTTTTACCTTATAAAGCTGTAAAAGGTGAGCTCACAGGGCCATGGCCGGCACAGAATCCAGGGAGCTGTCAGTGATGGCTGTGGCCTGTTTGCTCCAGCTTCTTCTCTCCCCTGGGTTCTGTGAGCCGCTCTCCATTCACTGTTGGCTGGACACAATAGGACCCCAGAGGGGGAGCAGCTTTAAAACTCTCTGTATACCAATGTTATATACTAGAACCTTGGGCAAAGTGTGACACTGTTTATTTGAAGTGAATAAATGGTGCACCCTTGTTCCCTTGTCAAGACAAGTGAAACGATTGAATGAAGGAGTTATATGATGTACAAAGATACAAGGGCCAATGTAGGATTTTTAAAATGGTGTTATTTTACCAGTCTTATCCTTCATTTTCTCTCTCCTACTTCAATCTAAACCACACAGGTCAATGGCTGATAAGGGAATGTCTTGCATCTGACTGAAAGCATGCCTGTCTCCCTGGCTTTACAGAGGGCCAATAGTGAGTTGATCCAACTATAGCTGTGAGCCAACCATGGCAATGAAAACCGTCAGCTTTGGGCGATGCATGTGGATTAAAGCCTGCGTGGTGCCTGCCAGTTAGGGCTTGCTCAGAGTAAAGTGCTGGCTCCTGGCCATCAGTCATCCGACAAGGCTTTTATTTGCCCTTACATTATATTCAACTCTGGCCTGATGTTAAATCTGCAAGAGCTCAAATCTCTGCATACGTAAAACCAGGCCTGTCAAAGTCATATAAACACAGATTCTCTAAACACCAGGGATATAATTCTACCAGTAAATGCTTGTTAGCAACACAACCATATGTATTTCTGCTGTTTTGTATTCAGCTACAGCAGTGACAGCCAACTTTATGTGACTAACTCTTTCTGAAATATGGGACTTGCATGAGAGTTTAAGAGGTTGATGCAATGCATCCTCTTTGCATTTCCCCCTTGCTTTTGTTGTTGGCTTTGCTGCATAAAGGAAGAGGAAATACGACAGAATGCTACAGAAATAACTTGGGTTGTTGCATTGCCAATGACAAATGGCAATGACAAAAAGTCATAAAGCAATTCCTTGGAGAAAGTAAAGCATTCATGGGCATGTGTTGCATCCAGTGATAATAACCTCAATGCTAAATACTCACATAAAAAAAAAATGATTAAATTGCGTCCACAAGCTGAGCCTGCCATCCATTATCAGTGAATGGTTTCCAGAGTATGTCCACTAAATCTCATTATAGTAGAAATAAAATGTTGCTAAATTGTCATAATAACGTGCAGATTTAATATTTCTTTAGGTTGGATTTTCTTTCTGGATGAGAATCCATTTTAGACACATGCATGTACACAATTTAGAGCACCATGCACACAAAACAACACCTTATCCCCTGAGCATGTGTTGAATATTACAAAACAATGACTGTAGTGCTGCATTCTAAACAGAGATGTGGTGAGAATGAGTCATTCTTTGGAGAGGGTTGTGTAGTACAAAGCTGGCTTCTGACTGTGGCAGTAGTTAGTTAGGTAGTGCAATCTTCTGCTAGCTGGGCCTGATGCACGAGACCGATTTCCACATCAGTGAATGATACAGACTAAATCTCAGTGGGCTGGGTGACCCACTTTTCAGCTCTCCAAGTGTATGTAAGCATTGTGCACTGCACACCACACAGCACTCGGCCATTATCTAAATTCCCTCACATTATATACATACACTCACACAAAAGGGACAACAGCAAGGAATGCCAGCCATTAGCATTGTATCCTAAAGAGCACCAAGAATTTCAATGAAAAATAATTTGTTGTTTATCTTACATAGGCTTTTGTGTTACCATCACAGCCCTGATTATGAAGCTTTGTCAGTATTGTAGACTGAATTTGATATTAAAGAACATCATGAGTCATTGGTCAAGTCAAGTAATTATGCAATAGTTGGGTCACCAATGTTATCCACTGTAGCTCCAGTTGCTAATACGTATTCCAGATTATGCTAACTGCATCAACTATAAACAAATTATAAAATACAATTTTAAATTCACATTCTATACATACTGTACATTTAAAAATGTTTTGATCAAATAAGTAATCCACAAATACAAAATTAAATAACTTGTTTACAATTTAAAAATAAGATATGTATAAAAAAAAATATTAAATTAAACAATTACACATTTTTTATTTAAATATTTGGAGAAATTCAAAATGATTCTATATTCAAGCATATCGAAAAAGCCTCTTTTGCTTTGTACACTACTTTAATGCAACCAAAGCCAGTTGAAACTTGATCGGTCACTATTACTTTGACTACAATCTTGTCAATAACAAAATATTGTCCCGTTGAATGAATGAATATATACTTTATTAATCCCCAAGGGGAAATTTTGTGTCAAGTAGCAGCAATTTACAGACAGAAAATAAGATAGCAAAACAGCAGGGATGAAAGATATATCCAATAATAATACTAATAAAAATAAAAATAAAAATAAAATAAAAAATAGCTGGGATGAAAGAAAAGAAAAAAGAACAGAGTATTAATTTAGGAATTAAATTAAATTCAACTTAAACAGTAGAAGTGCAAATTGCCAAGTATGTATGTGTATATTAAGTGTGTGAGGTGTAAATAAACAAACAATAACAAACAATAGGTGAGTGCAAAAATGCAAGTTATGTAATATGTGAAGTGTAGATAAACAACATGTACATGTACAGTGATTAATCAGTCAGAGGATCTGGCAAGCGGTGACTTATTATAAAGCCGTAATGCCGTAGGCAGGAATGTTTTCCTGTAGCGGTCCTTGTGACAGCGGAGCGTGAGAAAGCTCCTCACTGGTATGCCAGTGAGGAGCTTTAAGGGCCATGTGCCTGTAAAATGTGTTATTGAATTGCAGTGTTATCTGCCACATTATTATTATTATTATTATTGCCACATCATTCACACTTGGGGCTAAAGTGTGGGGATAGTGATAGGAATAATGGAGAAGGCAAGTCTTATTACTTGCAACCTGTGTCATTAGGGGTGATGGCAGACGACTGGTATAAAAAGAAAAATCATGCCTTGCCTGATTTGATATATGAGACGCAAAGCACTGCTGTAAAAAAAAAAAGCTCCTTAGTGTGATCTGTAATGCACATTTCTAATCTGGTTAACACCGCTAATGCAAAAAGACAGGGTGAAGGATGATATATCTTCGCTTACTAAGGGCTCATCGACAGGGTCCATGTGTTTACACCAGAGGCTCTCAATCATGAGATGATTTTCATCACCTTGTCTTTTAACCATTTGCTTCTAACCATTTGTCCTATCAACAGTAGACCTTTCCATTTTGGTTGAGAGACAGACAGAACGATTTAATTTGGTTCTGGCAAAAACTTATAATTAAATAAAATAAATGAATGAAAAATACTTCTAAATATCAAAATTTATAATACCCTTTCAAGTGGAAGCATGTGGAATTCAGAGCACTGAGAATAATAAGATGCTTTGCACCTTCCCTTTTCCACTTGCCCGACAAGAACAGCTGGTGCATTGTGTTGAAAGATACAGAAACTGAGGCAGAGGTTAATTACGTTATGTGAGATGCTTGTACCGCATCATTCTGAATCTCTACGATGTATTTGAGATTCAAGAGGACTTAGAAAACCTTCAGGAGACAGTTCAATTTAATTGTTTCGCTTCTAATTCAGAAGGAGTTAAAAGGCTGTTTGCTATTGGGTCGAATCTGGGAGCATCTGCAAAGCAAAACAATTAAAACAAAAGATGGAAGACAGATGCTGGGTGATTTGAATCATGGTCCTAGGCAGTGGCATTCTATTCATCAGCATTCATCTGCTGGCAATCTCATTGAAGCTTGGTGGAGGAATGGGCTTGACCCTCAATTTATTTTGTTATTGTCAAGGGTTGGCTCTCGCCCAACACCCTGGAGAAATATCACGCAATGTCTCAACTAATCTTTCAGAGAGGCCTCTTCATACATCCTCTAGATTTCCAGGTTTCTCTGGCAAAAACAACAAATATGTGGCACTGTTTTTTAAATATTCAGATCATAGGTATTTCTAGTGCAATATTTGTGTAAGGGTTTGGTTTTGGCTGGACCCAAGCGCAGACACGGGGACAGCAAGGTAGGGTGAAGGTAATGGGTTTATTGAATAGAACACTGATGACTTGGATATGGCAGGAGGTGAAATGCAGGTTGAGCAGAGGAGTGGCGTGAGTGGCGGCAGCTGGACAGGAATCCTGGGCACGGAGGTTAGTTGCAGTCAAACAATACAGTAAAGCACAAGCGTAGTCTCAGTCCTAGAAAGGATTACGCGAGGCCGAGAGTCTAAGTACCACTTGAGATGGTGAAAAACTCTGGCAACTGGAGAGAGGGAAGCCAGGGTGTTTTAACAGGGAGGATTTGATGAGATGATTGAAGCCAGGTGTGGAGATGAGGCCTGTTGCCCGGAAGCCACGCGCACACACACACACACACACACACACACACACACACTGAGCCGTGACAATTTGAGCATAAATGGAGGTGCACATACTGTGTGAAAGCATTAATACTTTGCTACTTTAGATTTAGAAGATTTAAAGTGTACGGTTTAGTTGAGGGTTCAAATAGACAGGCTACTACGTAAAATGTGCGTCATGGTGTGTTGATGTTTTGTTGTAAACCTGTTATATCTGTATATAAATCACTGCCACTGCTAGTTCTTTTATTTTTTTTTATTGGTTTCAAACCTGACATTCACACCAAACAAACAGAAGCATAGCTCAAAAGGCTGCTGCAAAACATTGCACACCATTGAGTGGAAACATCATTCAACCACTGCTGCAAACCGCTGAAAGCACCATGAGTAATGTGTCAGCAGTAGTTAGGTACTGCAAGCTGTCAATCATATAATCTTTTATTAAATTGACTTTCATATAATATAATGGTTTAACCTTTTCACTGTACTAACAAAGTCATATACAGGATGTGCAAACACTATCTGACTTGGGCCAGCACAGCAGGGACACAATGACATATTGAAAGGCTCTGATCATTTTACAAGTGTCTCATGACAGACTGATTTTTTTAGGCGGGGGCATTAACAGAGTATCATTGTCCAAGAGAAAAGGCTCTGAGACACTCACAGCCAAACAGATGACGTGAGGCCATCAGGACACTAGCTCAGCCTGAGCGTGCTCAGCTGATTTATGATTGCAACGCTCTGCCTGAGCTGAGATGATTATGCAGGCAGCTCCCTGGGCTCCAAGCAACCATAAAGGTTAAAGGTTCTCCACCACTCCACCATATGGAGAGACCGTGGACAGATGAGCTTAGAACTGCCGCTCGTGGATCCAAGCCCTCAAAGGGGTTTGGGATCACTTCTATGGAGACGGTCAGCGTTTATCTTAAACACATTTATATTATCAGGTTGAGTTTAGGCTTTTCAAAGTTTCACTTGTCATGTGATCTGATAGCGACTGAGCCACACAAATAACCTGACTAGCTTTTGCAAAGGGATATAATCCAATAATAAATGTTATTCTCTCATTTCAAGAAAAATAAGGGATGCATTTAAGAATAAATGACATAACAGACCTTTTGAACAATGTGCATCTTAAAATGCAGTACATCATTTTAGAAAAATTAATTGCCCTAGCCCTGCAGTTTTAAATTCAGTTTAAAGTTATGCCACCCAAAAAAGACCCAATCTTATATTATTCTCATCTTCTAATAAGAGAAATGTGTGCGCAGGGACTATATCTGTGGTTATTGAAATCACTTGTTTCAACCTCATTCCCTTCTCCATTAATATCATTGTTGGGCAGTGAATTAATGTGTTAGGTTATCGGATTCATAATCAATCATATTGGGCTCTTAGAATGTTTATTTTCTGTGCATTCATTTCGGATGTGAGTGGGTATGTTTGCTCAAAAGATGAGTGCTTTGTCTTGCAGTGGCGCTTAATGTTGGCGCTTTGAATAATCGCCACGACCTCTTAACATGTGACGCAACCTGCTTTTGAATTGCCCGTGGGAAGAACTAACATTTAAAAGTCTGCTCATTCTTGGTGAAAGGCTCTGGTCTCGCTGACCACATTTCTCTTTTTGAAAAAGTGAAATGAATTCTCTGACTCACGACTACCCTGTCTCTCTCCTCACTTGAATGGCGAAGTTTATCGGAATATACATATTTGATTGGCTGAGTAGCATCACGTGATTTGATTCACAACGCATGTAATTGGTCGGTGTGTTTCCTGGACCACTGAACGAGCCATAAAGGCTAGACAATAACATTTTGCTTATAAGTCCAGGTCCTGGTACAAAGGCCTCCGCAGTCCAGCTATTAGTGACCCCTGTGCTAAACTTATTTTATTTTTTGACTTTTTTTTGACAGTGCTAGGCACTATACTACCATGCAGCCCCTGATTTAATAATTCTCACTTGAATAACTCCTTGCGAACATAAGTTTAACATCTCTATCACTACTAAAAGCCTTCTTCAATTCAGCATGATTTTTTCATCATCATTTTGTAAATGATGGTCCCATTTATCATAAAATAGAAAAGCAGAGTATGATTTAGGACATGGCAACCTTGTGATTGAGATGTTGCTCCACAGCTTAGTCCGGTTTGGGAGTTGTCCGTGTATTTGTACTTAAATCCTTTCACAGGTTTTTAGGTTCATGGACGTTAATTGGTACAATTTGGTCCCCAAAAAAAAATCTTTTTAAACTTTTGATTGTACTAAGCTCCATTCTCACTTAGCAAGAAACCCAATATGGCGTCTGTGAAAAAACCCACGGTAACAATAGCAAAAATGGTGAACTCAAGGCTTCAAAACTGTAGTCCACGGACCAATGAGTTACGTCACAGCAACTCTATTCACTTCTTATATACAGACTATGATAATTATAGTTGCATAATTGTATCTGCTCTTAGTTAAATGCTCTTAGTGATCCAGTTTTCTCCCCGAACCCAAAGACATGAGTATTTAAAGTAGCTTTGATGCAGTTGCCTACATTCCTCCCATCCAGTGTTTCAAATATGCCAATGTCCTTGTGACCCTGAATAGAAATATTTGAAATGTGGAGAATAAAATAATACATTTCTACGGTCATGTTTTTTTTGTCTTATTATATTTTGAATAATCCAATACATGTATTACGAATACATATATGGTGGATAATAAATAGCTAGATAGTCATCAGTGAGATTTATTTTGAAAGCAGCTCTTCTGAAAGCACAACAATAGAAGTGTGATATATTACAGCTTTCCTCTCTTGGGCTCACCTTTTTCAACTCATTGTGGCCTCATTCCAAAACATTTCATCATTGCACAGCAGTAGCAGCCCCGGCCTAATACAACCAATATCTCTAAGGACATTCTGATGGGCCATCACCTCCCCAGTTGAAACAAACAAACCATCAGCCATATTGTCAAAAAATACCACCACAATATGACATTAAGGTAATGTCACATTATGGTTTTATTTTCACAGCGAAAGAGAGAAATATTTCTTTCCATAAGTTCCTGAAGGACCCTAAGAGCAGAATACTTGATTTGTATTTTTGGTAGATTCTGATGGTTAGGTTGGAGTACTCCCTTTTTGGCTTCAGCTGGGTAACACTTTACAATACGGTACATGAAACTGTGAGGGGTTACTACGGAATAAGGAATGTTCTGATGATTGATGAATCATGACTAATAATTATGGGGGTGGCTTTGGCCCAGTGGACAGAGTGGGTTGTCCTTTAACCACAAGGTTTGATCCCGGGCTCCTACTGTCTACATGATGAAGTGTCCTCGAGCGAGACACTGAACCAAGTTGCTCCCGGAGCACTTCAAAGAAACTCACTGCTCCTGAAAAGCCTTGGATGAGTTAAATGCAGAGATCGAATTCCATGTATTTGAGGATTTTAATATAGTCTAAATTCTTAAATAACTCAGATTGCAGGACTCTATAATAGATAATAATGAGTTCATAGAACAGACTGGGAGATATATGAATCATTAGGTACTGAGCGGTATCTGTGAACCGACACTTTTTTCATGAGCAGTTCCAGATTAACAATGAATCGCCTACTGAGTGGTGAAAAAAAAACATATTAATTAATCATTAGGCAATCATTAGTTACTTATTGTTGTGCTCCCTCAAGTACATGAGTGCAAGTGGTACATTACACTGAGTTGTTATTAAGTAGTAGTGCTTTCTGATAATGACAAGAACTAGTAAGTTTTTACTGGGGAATTCATAAATAGTTCCTTCATAACCAGAAATAGCAGGATCCACAAAAAAAGTTGAATTCCTAATACCGTAAAAGTCGGGTTACAAGCCGCTTCTACCTCCGGTGGGTGTCCCCGCTGTAGCAAGCTAGCGCTGCTGCTAGCTCCCCGCTGCTGCTGCTACTGGCCGCTGCTGCTGCTGCTACTGCCCACGTCCTCTCTGCCCGAGTCTTGGTTGTCGGGAAGCTAGCAGAGAGCTAGCGGAGAGCTAGCAGGAGCGCTAGCTGGCTACAGCGGGGAGCTAACGGGGACACTGACCAAAGGTAGTAGCAGCTTGTAACCTGACTTTTATGGTACCGCTTATATATTAATATTTACATGGAAGTCATTGCTGTAGCATTAGGGATTCATAGACCTTAACTAGGGTGACCAGACGTCCTCTTTTTCCCGGACATGTCCTCTTTTCGAGACCTAAAAAAAGCGTCCGGCAGGGATTCCAAAAACGTCCGGGATTTTGCTACGTTCGGGAAAATAGTTATTACCCCCTTACAAGTTTTGGAAATGGTATCTCCCTCACGTTCCACCTTCTTGCGCAAGCTCTGACTGTAGAGAACTGTCATTGGTCGACGTAAATGTAAGTTCATGGCATGCTACACGCTACTGCTACCCCCCCCCCCCCCCCCCCCCCGCGACGAAGTGTCCAAACTACATTTACGTTGAGATCGGTCGACCAATGACAGTTCTCTCTACAGTCAGAGCTTGCGCAAGAAGGTGGTCTCGAAAAGAGGACATGTCCGGGAAAAAGAGGATGTCTGGTCACCCTAGTTTAGTTCCAGGACTGTTTCAGAAAATATAATGATAGTAAACGTTATGCTACATTATAATATACAGGATACGCTATTCAGGAACTACTTTTTAACGGTTGTTCCTGATTTGTTCCACAACAGCTCTTGAGCAGCTACACACAACCATATTGTAAGGTTTTACTTTTCACAGTTATCGCCACTGGCCTGTAACGGCCGGATATTGGTAAGACTTTCTGGTTATCTTTTAATTAAGCTCCAAGATAGTTCAGGTCATATGAGCAACAAGGGTCCTACTTTCTGTTATGAGCAACACTGGAGACTCCTCAACAAGCAGTCCATTTTATTACCAGAACTTGCTACATTGGCAAACAATTTTGATAGATTCTCAATCATTGGTTAGGGGCTTTGCAGCACTGAAAAAACATTTAAATGATTGAATGAAGGTATAGAAATTTTACCTAAGTACTTAGCTGAGGGGTTAACAACCAACTATTTGCCTGATATTACAGCTCACATCGTTCTTAATTGGCTCGCTCCAGTAGACTGCTGCAGACATTTAATGCAAATGTGCTTTGTTCAGTAAGTTACGATCATACAGACGGAAATGTGGACTTGTGTTTTGAAAGGCCAAACAGCGAGGTTACTCCTGTTTTCCATTTATCTTCCATCATTGTAAAATCCGAACCTGGATATGTTTCCGTCTCCCCATTCAATTCCATCACATCAGTCTTGCCGCTATTTTCTAAAAACAATAAATTGGTCCCAATTCTACTCAACTATTCCATTTATTTCCTTGCACTTTTAACCCAGGAATAATCATTAAACATGACCGAGAACCACACCTATAAACGCCTCCTTTTTCACTGCCTGTGATTTTGATGATTTAGAAATTGAAGGTTATTCTCATGTGAAGTCAATAGGTACATCACCAAGTCTCTTAATTGCACCCACGTTTTCCTCACTTTTCCTTGCGTCTCAGTCCCTTTCCTTGCGTCTTAGCATGGAAACCATGCGAGGGGAAAGAAAATGAGTAAGTACCAAGCATGTGTGCAGACACAAACTCCGTCAAACGTCTCTCCAGCTGTTAAAGCCGACTCGCTGTGATCAGCGGCCGCCATCATTACAAACAGACGTTGCTTCATAAGTCTCCATGGTGGCATATACTACCTGGGGCTATCAGAGTTCCTTCAGATCTTAGTAATCTCTATAATGATCTAATGTATTTAAAGGTGTCAGATGTGTTAGATAAAATGTAATATGATACAATAAAACCTGGTGTTTTATGGTCACAAATGGTAATATACAGACAATATGTGACCATAAAACAACAAGAATACAGAGATTACAGTCATGCTTACAGTTGTGTGAGGCTGTATTCAGGCACAGTGGTGCTTTGAGTAAAATATGTAGTCAGTTGGCTAAATTTGCGAGCATTTTCAAATCATAAGGTCGTTATAATTAATCCTGAGAAGGCCATGAATGTCTGCAATCCATTAAATAGTTGCAAACAGCAGAACCAATTTTTTTTTTTCAATTCAATCTTTATTACATATTTTACTGGGGACGCTGTTGTGCCACATGTCCATATCGAGAACCACAGACACATACGCTGTTTGGTGGAAAGTGATGAAACCCCTCTCTCTGACCATCTGCCATGGGGCTTTCCTCTGTACTCTGCAGTCTGGACAGAAACAGGGGCAGACTGTGGTGACCTAATGTTGAAACTGAGACACAGCCGCCTTCCAACTGGGCAGTACATCGCCGCCTAGTTATTGATGGTCAGAGTGGGAGATGTCGCTACTAGGAAGTTGTACATTTTAAACTTTATACAGCTGATATTTGCAGTCTGACAACCTGCCTGAATCCAAAATGTCATGTCGCACAAACACAGACCCTCAAACACACATGTACAAATGTACACATAACCCTGTACACAAATATGCACATATGCACACACATAATAAATAAAAGTCATCACACCCTGTGTTATTGGGCAAATGGGCAACTTGCATACAGTGTAAGAATGAAGTGTGAAAGGTTGTAATATTCCAGTGATTGGGATTGATAGCAAAACTGTCATGTGCAACAGCTATGGCTGAGTCCTGGCATATGAGATTATGTTCCACTAGGCTTCATAAGCTTTGTCACACTGGTGGTGGATTTGTGAGGTAGCACCGGCATACAATCATTTCCACGCATATTTTACATTAAACATGTTGGACAGCCCTCGTGCAACACATACTTGTATGTGACATTAAAAACATTACAGGCAGGTAGTCCATGACGCTTCCTCAACCTTGACAGAAATTACCAGAGGGGATCTTAATGGCTGCTGGGCATACAACTGTAAATAAGCTATTTGTAATATATTGTCAGGAAAAATAGCCAATAAACCCACTTGCAGACATTGTCTTAAATAATGAACAACGCTCTGATTTTATTTTTCCTTTTCAGATTTCCTTCATACATAAATCCAGTAAGCTAAAGAGGTATTTAACAGCTCATTCCTGACTTAAAACCATGTAAGCTTCAGTGCAAGAGACAAAGCCAGCATTTACCTCTCAGCCAGGCTACAGGTCGGTGAAGGGGGCGCTGGATTCAGACTGAGCAGAGGACAATCTAACTGAGGCCCAAAGCTGTAATCACATATGAACAGATGGCCTTGCTGGAGGACTCTCCTCCTTCAATCCCTCCTTCGCTCAGACCTGCAACCTGCAGCGCACCGAGCTCTCGCTGCCCTCAAAGCGTTGTTACACATCGATAATAGTCCACAGTAAAAAGGAGGCTGGCAGGTTGATTTTACAGTTAAGGAGATGGCTGTGTTACCACGAGCGATGAGCTCCATCACTGAAACAGCCAAACCATCATGCTCTGTGATGGTGTGTTATTGCCCCTGCACACATTACAAAGAGGTTTTAAATTCCTTTACATTCCTGCACCTGTCAATGTCTCGTTTCATGGGATGCCTATTGGACATTACAAGGCATTTACTCTCTCTTAGATTTTAATGAAAACTACATTCACTAAAAAAAAGAAGGACATATTGTACAGTGTACTTGCCATTTATCAAGAGTCTTTATGTGGACTCTCATGAGATAAAGAAATATGGAAAATGATAATAAAAAAAAAGAAGTCCTATGTTCTCTCGTTGAAATCATGGCGGTGATTTACGACTGAGGAACAAATAATGCCTCTGTTGTGTTGGTGTGCATCAGTGGCCCATCAGTGCCAGTGCAGACAGAAACAGAAACATATTCCAGTCAAATTTGAGCTATTTCCCAGGCAAGGACAATAAAAGGGACACAACTATTTATTTACTTGTTAACTAAAGTTTCATGCAAAGTACCGAGGGGCATCTCACCAATGATTCAGGTGCCCCGGAGCTTCAGAGCAAACAAGAGCTATTTACTGTTGCAGGAGCCCAACAGAGCAATTTCCAAGGACCCTGGAATAAGACAGCTACAGGCTTTAAAATGTAATGATTTGTCAAACCAAAGTGATATACTTGCCATTGAGCGATTTAATGACCGGATTCTATTTGCAGGCACTTCCTTTTAATCAAAAGCTGCAAAATGAAACTGTGCGCAGTCAACTGAAAACTACACCCAGATGACCGTATCAGAGACAGAAATAAATCATGTCTCCCCCTCCCTTGTTGTCATGTGTGTATGCTATAAAACTGTCAACCAGCAAAACTAATAGAGCATTGTTTTGCGCAAACTACACGCTAACGGTTGACTGCTCCGTGTCATGGTTCAGTTCAACATCTCATCAGGGTCAAAAACGGCAGCTCTGTTTTCCCTCGCCATGTTTAATCACTCTAAGATCCCACCTTGTGCTTCTCGGCTGGTGTGTCACTTAGTGCTCAACAATTAAAGTGTCCACCTCTGTGCTTTAATGGTTTACTCTTACTTCCCCATTGTGGCTGCAGACCTGATTTTTCCTGTGTTTAATGGCAGGAGGAGGAGCAGGCTCTCTCTGCCCACTGAGACACATAGAGCTGTAATTACCCTCAGCCAGATTGGTTAAGGAGAGAGGGCAGGCCATAGGACACTCTCAAAACACAGTCAAGCAGATACTATATATATAGTTAATGGGGACACAACACATGCTCAGTACATCCACATGCAGGTCACACAATGTTCTTACAATACATACTGTGTATGTGGTACACATAAACGTACACACCGCTAGACACACAGGATGAGTTTTTAAAGCAGTGAGAGGAGAAAAGGAACAGCACTATAGTCCAGTGATGGGGAGGAATGAAACGCCACGGGGAGATGAAGTGTGGGCAGAAACTTGGACAACTTGTCACAGTGATACTGGACAGTGTGTAAGTGGATCCAGCTGGGAAACTCGGCTTTCAAGAAAGAAAAGTAAGACCGAAGTAAAAGCGAGTCACCTAGTTTTCAAGGTAGTTGCTGTAATTACAATCCGTGGCAATCTCAGTTTTCTCCATGAAAATACATCTGAAGAATACCAAAGTATGATACCGTTTTAAATGATAGCATTTGTAGGGGAATGAATCCCAGGAAATGAAACACAAACTTTTCTCACTAGTTGTTTTCACTTGTCAAACACAGGCGTGACAAATAACATCAATGACTTGTATTCTCTAGCACAGTGGTTCTCAAATGGGGGTACTAGGACCCCCGGGGGTACTTGAGATTTAAAAAAAAAATTTTTAAAATAAAACAATCCTTTAAAAATAGTTATTTAATAAATGTTCAATAATATAAGTGTAAATTGTATGTATATTAAATCAGACACTGATGGCACAGCGCTGTGTATTACATTGTTTTTTCAACCCAAAATGCTTTGCGCTGGTTCTGGGGTTCTTCCACTGCTCTAGCATGTCTTGCATTCAATGGCACTATAGGTCTGCTAGTGTTATTACCCTGGAATAGTCAACGCTGGTTCACCTGGCTTAATAGCACACTTGAACTAAAATGTTATGTGAAACAGATCATATGAGGCCTTTGTCACACTAGTAAAAGCTCAGGCGTAAACATGTAAATGAATGATGCCTTAAATGCAGGGTCTTGGTATAGTACATGCTCGCTCTCTGTAACTCATTGGAACACATGATGAGAACCGAGCCATCGTTAGTGTTATTGGTAACACCTGTGCTTTACCTACTAGGCAGAGGTACATCAATTGTCTCTTAAATTGCATCCTTTTTCCGTGACTTACGTCTGTTCCTTGCACACTTCCCATCAAGGTTATGCATGACAAGATGCTAGGAGAAGAAGACATAAGTGAGGGAAAAGTGGATGCAATTTAAGAGACTTGGGATGCATTCCTATTGTGGGATGGTTTTGAGTGCACAATGTAGTGACCCTCAAACCCAACGGCAGATGGTAAATGTAGTGCACAATATAAGCTGGAGGACCTTTTTTACAGCATAAATTTGGACTCATCAAGGTAAAAACACAGATGTAACTAAGACTTTATGGCTCCAGCTGATTTAAGTGTGTCAGTGAGACAGTATGCAAAGCATATGATAATTTAAATGTTATTGACAACATCTGTGTTTGACGAGTCAATACCCCTCCTTTGAAAAAGGTCTATTAGTCTATTGATAATAATTAATAATTAGTTGTCCAGAGCCTCTAAATGTGTGCTTTAAATGCCATGACAAATACAAATGGTCCGTGGTGTACTTTGATGACATTTTGGCAATTTTAGTGTAGGAACTAATTCTTCATTCAATTGAATTAATCTATCCCAAAGGTCACACCATATGTTTGAACATTTAAATCCACAGGATCAAAATAACATTCATATGCATGCCATCAGTAACAACTTGTTAAATGTAGTTTGCAATTGAACTACCGATCCTCTGATTGAAGGATGACCCGCTCTCCCATTTAGCCACAGTCGCCCCCAAATTACTTATCCCTCCCTTGAGGTGAGCTCCATCAATCTTGCCCTGAAGAATAAACAGCCTTCTGGTTTGAAGGACACAGAAAAGTCCAGGTTGGATGCTACATGTCTGTCGGTCTGTAAATCATAACAGCTGGCTGCATCACATTATTACGCAGTTGGATATGTTCCTTTGGCCCATAACTTATGGATAATGTGTCCTCCTCTTGTTGAGCTTCATCCTCCTGTCATGTGCTCAATTAGTCACCCCCGAAAATACTCTATTAATCTAATCCAAAGTATTGTCAGTAAGAGAAATCCGCTGCTAGGTCGACACAACATGGATGTCATCTTTCCATAAATTATATCAACCAGCTCTTTCTCAGAGTCCTTTGAAATGTGCTGCAGATGACTACAAATTCCTGGAGGAGTTGACAACATGCAAATGAGGGGTCAAGGTCGTGGAAGTTGATGGAATTTTGCATCTTGGCAGCTCTACGGTTCGGATGAGTCAGGTTAGTGTTTTGCTCAGTCTTCCCTTCCTTCTGAGGGTACGTGAGTGACAGCGTTTCCATTTCTCCTGCTCCTGTTTTCTCTTTGCTGGTGTGACTGGCATATACTTGCCTAATGAAAAGAAAAGAATGGAAAATTGATATTGCACACATATTTCCAAGTGTGGTGGGGGCTTGTAGCTTTTGGGGATTTTTTTAAACAATGATGCAATTTGCTGTAATGTTTTTTTTTTCTCCTTTTTTTTTGCATTTTCAACACAACAGAACAATCCCTGATATTTAAATAAACATAATAAAATAAAATAAATAGTAAATAATCCAAACAGCAATATTAGTATCGATAGTTTAGCTTATAGCGAGTATTAATGCTAACCTTTAGCAATACATGCAGTATTGTAATAATTAAATCGGCTTCCACCGTTTTATGCAGACATGTTTAGTTGTCATAGCAGGAATAATGAAGGTGAAACAGATTTCAATAACGATGGCTCAGGTATCTATAGTAAGCCAGCCCGTTAATGTCATCAATTACACTTTCCTGCTTTGACATGTCAACATGTCTGCTGTGAAAAAAAACTGACTTCTCTTCACACACATTAAAGAATGTTAGAAATATAATTTACAGTGCAGAAAAACTTGGTTCAAAGATTCTGTGTAGATGTGCATACATCAAATGATACAGTACACTAAACACATACTCACCCCACACATGTCTTTAGTAATCTTTGAGGAAATCCCATCATGTCTGTGTGATGTCTTCTTGTGCATTATAACTCAAGACTAAAAATACCCCCACATATCCCATAATTTTCTCTGAAGTTCTTTCCCCCATGTTTGAAGCTCTTCTCTTTAGTTTCCCCAGATTTCATTGCGCTCTCACACCGCCGTGTTTTCTGTCGATCTCTTGAAATTTCCTTTCTTTCCCTATCTCCTTCAGTATTGGAAAGCAGCTGTAAAGAACAGACAAAAGGATGACACTGACAAATGGACTTACTTTGTTTGGCTCTCTTATGTGCTGGTTCCAGGTGATTAGATTCCCTATGTGGGCTTTTGATCAAGAGACCAGCTGTGCCCATTATTGGTTTCAATGAACGGCAGTTTTTCTCGGAAAAACAAGTTATTTCTAATGTAATTTTTGTAGTGGTTCTTTAAAATAATATTTGTGTATCATTTTGTATTGCAAAATGTACCTACATTTATACAGTTAGATTTTCCCCATGCCAGGTACAATTATACTGTCTTGCCTGCGACTCATTACATTGGGCTTACAGTGTTTGGATTCAGGCTAAATTCTCACATTTACCCAGAAATGAACTGCTTTCGTGACGTGAACACAGATGGCCCAAAGAAAAACATGTAAAACGTGGCATTAAAGCTTTGGCAAGTGACATGTTTTTTAAGGATTATTTCCTGCCACAGACCTGCATTTTTCTTTCTGTGGGTGTTGAATGATTGACAGTAGATGGAGCATAACTGATCTCAAAGCAAATGTTTCATCCACAGACACTCAAACACACAAGGCCTGTGAAGAAGGCCCACCAGGCCGCGTGGTGGAGAGATCAAGAGAGACAAATGTTCACTGTGACGGAGGCCCACTCAAGAGTAACTTTGACAAAGCAGGCCTTGAGAAGACACAACTAGGACGATGTTATGCAGTAGGTGGGTAGGAAACATATTCTACCAGGCAGCCCATGTGTGTCTCACCCTGGAACTCAAAAACATTAAGAAAATATTTACCTTTTTTTAAGCTATATATTTGTTTGCATGTTCCTAAATGCAATGCTCTTCAGTGGGAGTTTGGAATAGTTATTTCTGGTGTTAATGTTGACAAATGTGCTTCACGGTGTATTGAGGGATGTTTGTAACACTTAAAGGGGAACTCACATCAAAGTCTGTCAGGCCTTGGGGAGTACGACCAAACTATTAAAAAAAAATGTAATAACAATTTTGTGGCTCCAGTGGGAGCTGTGCAAGAGTGACGTATTGCCTCAAGTGGCGTCTTATGAGGCAGTGTTGGCCGGGGCTGATGACTCCAAGATTGAAAAGAAAAATCTGGGTTGCATAGTTAGAACGAAGTGAGTTTATCAAACCATTGCAGCCTGCTCCTTATCTGTCTGAGGCTAAGTTAGCCGCTACTAGCAGAACACACCCAAATCTCTGACTGAACTATTGGTGGTAAAGTTGCATTGTAAGTTTATGCAGGTTTTTGAAAAGGAAGAAAAATGTATGGAATAAAAAGATATTTTTTTACCCAAACGCCTCTGCAAACCAGTGAAAATCATTTTCACAGCCTTTTTTTTCTGTCTTAAATATGAACATCGATTGGTTTCTGATTTGCTATGAGCCAGCCAATATGGACGCAACTGACCACATTTTTCATTATGTCTACTGTAAGCTATGTGGTAAAGGCCTGCTTACTGCACCATTTTCCCCAAATGACCAAGATGGTTTAACGTATTTGCACATACTTTATGCACATTGAAGAAAAGTAGACTTTTGTACAATATCTCACTAAATATATTTACATGACATACAATTCGCCATCAGTGCAATACATAGGAATGTTGCATATTTACCAAATGTTAGACTCTTTCCTTTATGAAGAAAAATTATTTCGATGACAGAAGCTGATATAACTAATGTGTAAAGTAACATGTGCAACTTTCATATTAGTTAACAGCTTCACAGGAAATAAAAAAAAATTTTTTTTAATACCACCCTATCAATAATCAAATATTAAGCATTGAAAAAGTAATAGATCACATGTACATATTTATCTTCATACATGTAATGGATTGCTTTTGTACAAATATTTTATATAACTTTGGCAGCTTATCAAGAACAAAGTTATCGGAAAAATATTAAACAATAATATCAAACTGTCAGCAATGTCATGTAAGCTTGCCTTCCAAAGCTCATGTTCACAGTGGTCATTCAGAAAGGCTGGAAGCTGATGGCCAAAAACAAAGAACAAAAAGCCAAAGAAAAGGAAAACATTTCCATCCTGTCTGCTAAGACTGTTAGCACTGGAGGCTGTCGTCATTGTTGTCATGTTATAAAATTACAAACACCTATGAAGGTTTACATAGCAGTCATCGCCATTTAAAAAAACATGGTCTATTTTCAGGTTGACTTAAAATACAAACAGTTTGAAGGCAAGGGGACAGGACCCAGCTCGGTGGCCACTGTAGAATCACGGGAGAGACATGACCGAGAAGAGGACATGCACAACAGTGCTTTGTGGAAGAACGTGAAGCCAAAAAACGAGGATGCAAAATGAAAGACTTTGCAACAATCAAAACGCCACACTGTCAGAAAATGACTTACACCGGACAAAATAATCGAGCAAATTTCAAACATACAAAGTTCACCATAATTCATATACGTTAGTTTTGTTCTTTTTTTCACTGGTTTGGCACTTTATTGGAACAAATCTCTGTTCAAAAAGACTAAATGTTGTACAAAAGGTATTTCATGTCTCGTTAACATAACTCGTAGAATATAGTACTTAATAGTAAGCATACGGTAAGTAAACACTTGTACATACTGTAGTTTTAAAATGAACATTCCAACAGATGTTTTACGCACATGCACAAAAACAAACAAACAAACACAACTCTTTCTCTCTCACTGTCTTGCTGCCTCACCACATTTGGGCCTCCTGCGCTTCTCTTTGGACAATCTCATTCTCCAGCTTCTATCCAGAAAGAGCAGCTGTTGCTACTGCTCCCTCTCCCTCTCCCTGTTCTTTATATCTCCCGCTTAAGACAACACAACTTTTTTAATACTGCATTTTTTTTGCACACTATGATACTTCCTCCGCCGAGCGTGTGTCTGTCTTGAGACGCACAAACTCTTTGGCCACCTCGTCATTGGTCCTTTGAGAGAGTATCCTCATGATGGTCAGGCCAGTTTCGTCCATGGAGATGCTTTTCATCAGGGGATAGCAGGCGGAGCAGCTGCCCTTGTCTGCTAGCTCTCTTAGCTGGATGACCGTCATGCCGATGATGCGGTCCTCACGGGCAAAGCAGTAGTCCTTTACTGAGACGTGCAGCTCGTAGGCCTCCGGACCATGTTCATTACTTAGAACACTGGGAGAAATGACACGCAGAGATCAGAAAGGTCATTCTCAAGAGTTTAAATAAGTTTACAGGAAGCAACATCAGCAGTGTTTAACTATACTATGTACATATAATAATAATAATACTACATCTTATTTGTATAGCGCTTTAAAAAGGTACTCAAGGCACTTCACATGGTAATGACAAACAATAGAGGCAGCAATAAAACAAGAAAGATGACAATAGTGGAAACAAATGAATAAAATAGTACCACAGGTTAAAAGCAGATTTAAATAAATGGGTTTTAAGTGCTGTTTTGAAAGTGGCGAGTGATGGAGAATGTCCGAAGTGCTGGGGGAGAGAGTTCCAGAGGGAGGGGGCAGCAATGGAGAAGGCACTGCCCCCCCAGGTCCGATATAGTTCTATAGTTCTTCAGTATTAAAAAGGAAACTATTAAACTGTGGATAATATAAATGTAGGGTTTACCTCATTGTGACAGGTTAAACACTGTCAAGTTAGCTGTAAGTCTATTAAAAGTATACTAACTTGACTTTGATGTAATAAAAAAATAACATATTGTTCTAACATAATTAAAAGCCCAAAGTGGCATTATGAAGAATATTACACAAATTGTGCACACAAATTAGTTTTTGGCCTGTGACATTCGGCTTTGTTCCCAATGAATATAGTGTCAGGAAGAGACTGTGGCAGGGTGATATTTCCACAGCTTATTAAATGTGTGTCTGTGATGAGACAATTCATTTGTGTTTTGCAAGTGAAATGAATGTCTCTAGTCAAAGGAGCAATTATTCTGAGGCAGCTTTTTGGTTGCCAGCCAGAACAGCAGCGCTGGTATTGTTTTCACCTTTCACCAGTCAGTCTGTGTGTGAGTATCTGTGGGTTAGGGTTGTGTGGTCCTGAATACACCTACTGTACAGCCACTGTACTGCCACAGAAGCGGTTTTAAGTACTTTGACACATTTTGTCACAGAGATTGCGTCACAACTGTGCGAGATACAGTCATGGAACTATGGGTGAGTAGTTTAGATCAAAATGAAGGCTTAGTTCTAAGACAGGTGTGGTCAGAGCAAGGCTGCCAGAAGTAGGGGTGTAGGAAGTGGCGAAGAGGCCATTGATACTGGTGGCCTTGTATATATATGCAGACAGTACTGAGTCTGCACTGATATTACACTCTGGTATTGATGGTCACTGGTATTGATGGTCACTCTGGTGTTGATGGTCACTCTGGTGTTGATGGTCACTTGACTTGTCAGTGACTCAGACCTTCAACAGTTTCATGCAATGATCAGAAGTGCTGGTAAGGCAATTGCATTGCATTCCCAGGATCGACAACCTTTGGGCCCTCAGGTATTATGTGGTAATACAGTATGTTGCTAGAGGATCTTTTTTAGTATGCAGATAGCATACTGAATACAAGTTTGAAGATGCTGTAGTATATAGTACAGATACATAATGTTGACTATGTTTAGGTTGTACGTAGGCAGCAAAATGCTGGATAATATACTTCATATTATTAATAATAATAACGTAGGTTTTTGAAAACACCCTGAGCTTTGCTCCCTCTTCACCTCTGTAACTACCATGCAGGATGCAGGAGTCATGATTACTCACTATTGGAATGTTTCATTGTACTTTGGTGACCAATTGTTATTCTTGGTCTTGGTGCTGAATTTGCGCTTCTTGTCAGCCAGGTGTGGTCCGACGGCGTTGACCTCCACAAACGGCCGGAACATGGCGTTGGTTTGCCAGATGAGGTTGTTCACTGCGAACACTGAGAAATACAGAGGAAACAATAATTGGCAACATAGATATAGATACAGATTAGGATAAAGTCAGACGCTAATGATGGTTGAATATATTCCTGGCCTTATTCTCTATTTGTCAATGTGTATTAATCCTTTTTCCCCACAGAGAACTGGTTAAATATAGAAAATGTAATATTATATATAGATACCGTCAGAGCTACAATTGATAGCAGAACTTATCTGGAACATTAATCATAAACATATTTAGATATCTTATATGAGTCAAACTGCAAGAGTTTATTTGTAGACCAACAATGTGCAGGGATCAATCCATCATAAAGAATAGGGAAATCTCACCCTTAACGCTGACTTTGTGCTCTCCAGTGCCAGGGTGAGAGATAAGATTCACTTGCATTGACACCTCCCCCACGGATCCGTTGGATGACTGACCTGGACACACACCAAAACAACAAGAGGAGAATTAAAAAAGAGCCCAATGAAAATTATTGAGAATGGAGGAGTGGCTGAGAGGAAGCCAGGGAGAGAAATAGAGAGATAAGGAAGTATAAATAATAGAGAACATTAAGAGTAAGAGAGAGGAAATTAGATCCCAAACTGTGGGTGCAGCATTGTGCAAAAACACCTCTCTCTGTGTCGATAAATGAATAAATAAAATACTAAACCCAAGAAAAACAGTAGGGGAGTAAACTTGAATTCACCATATGGCAGCCAAGTAGCAAGCAACACCAGGGTTTCCTTTAGGTTGAGGCTGAACAAGCCACAATAAGAATACAAAAAAATAAAAAATAAAATCTGCCTGGTTTGAAGGCAGATGGTGTGGAGGGAAGCACTGACAAAATAATGTTCCGCACAATGAAATCCTGTTCAACTCAACAGGAATACAAACAAAACATTGCATTTGACTGTACGCAGTAAACTCAAGTGAAATGAAAGCAAAACAACTTATCAGAAAGGAGGTCGAGAGGAGACAAGAGTGAAGGCAAAGCTATACTTCTGGGCACCACACCCTGCACAGGGTTTCAAACACATGGGGACATACTGCTGCCAGTAAACAATTAGGACTCATTGCTGACCATGTGTCTCACTTTCCCTGATGCAGGAGTTGTGTTTCATCCAGCACGGGACAAACAGATGCCTAACACTGGAAGGCAAGTGCCTGTCTGGTTGATGAAGGGACATGTTGATCCAATAGCTAATCAATATGTACCAAACATGCAGTGCCCATTATAACTGGTAATGAAAAATAAGCCTTTTGATTTATTGGAATTGGAATTAAGCCTAGGACATATTACCTGGGCAAAGCACAGCACATTTACATCAGCTAAGGGCTGAAATAATGTAGTTAATAAATAGATGCTGCATGTTTTCTGACTGGGATTAGAGGTACGAGGGACATGGGAGAGCAGTGTGTGAACAAGATGAATGGCGCATAAGGGAGATAAGAGAAAGCAAACACAGATAAAACAAAAGGTGGCAGTGAAGAGGGTCAGAAGATCAAGTGAGGGAAATGCTAACAAAAAGAGGTGACAGATAAGAGGGGTCAGTTGTAGGCATTAATTATTGCAGAGCTGTGATTTAATTCATTTAAATGTGCCCATTTGCTGTTTTGAACAACCAAGATGATATTCTAAACAAAACAAAGTGACAAATCAACAGACGGTTCCTATACAAGCAAAAAGCTGGGAAATGTTCACAGGAAATTACTTGATGAAAAAAGACGTGTTTATCTTTGCTAGTACTATTCTGTATTGTAGATATATAATTAACATAAATACACTTGTATGCGTCTAAACACACACTTTACAGGAATAGACTAACACAAGCCATGGTTTAAACGTGTCAGAGCACCGGGGTCGGTGATTAATGAAACAGTGTCCACTGTGCTTCATCAAGCATCAGCACATCGCCACACGGTGTAATGACCTAATGCACTTCATCCACCACTTCACTAACTCCACTTACAGGCATCGCGTTAGAGCACCTCAGATAAAAGAGCGACAACATGGCGTCAATTCGGAGAGAGGAAGCACAGAACCACATCAAGCGATCTCATAACAGCACTGAAACACTGTGCGCTTATGCCCATCTGCCAGTCAGCGAGAAGGAGACCGCTGGTTGGGCCTGCTGGCTGCCTGGCTGGCTGACTAGCTTTCTCTCGTTGCCACTCTGTTCCCTGCTGCCTGCCGATGCAGCGTTCTGCAAGGCTGAACACACTGAGGCGGCCAGGAGCTTAAAGCTTCAACGCCCCACTGGGCTGAATTCGTACACCTGAAGGTATTTCCGTCTTGTTGGAGAGAGCGATGGGAAAAAAACGTCCACATGAAGACAGATGAATGAGACAACGACACATAAAAGTGGGTCGGTGATGACGGAGGGAAAGAGAACAAGAGGGAATTTATACATTTACACTGTATCTTATAAATGTGTCATGGCAGTGTTGTACGTTTCTCTAAGAGAGGGAGAAATAGAGCATGGGAGCATTCAAGCCCCTCAGGGTACGGGGTGGCCACTGAACACTTTTTATTTATATATTAACAGTGAAAGAGATAAAGGACTTAAACAGTGAGGGGGTAAATGCAATCACTGCAATGTCCACTGCACACATAAGCCTAAAAAAATAAATTATACAGAGAGATCCTTAGAACACATTAACTGCTTTGAAGAGGAAGTGAAGATATGTGGAGGATAAAATGATCCAGGAACTGGAGTCAGATTATTTTCAATCAATTCTAAATACCAAAAGAAGGAGCTCTTGATTTGGTGATAACAAGGCTTTCCTTCTCATTTATGCATTTAAATGTGTTCTGTTATTGAAGTAAAAAGGCAACAGCAACAAAATGTCTTTTGAATTTAACTACCAGTGTATCAAGTTTAATTATGTTTACGAACTAGTATCTGAAGAAAAGCTTAAGTGCTGTGACGTGAGAGTATTCACAATGTGTCCTTTTATCCGCACCTTTTCAGCCACTTTCATGATCTAAGCATCTTCTAGCATCACTTGGTCTTGCTTCCATTTCTTACCTGAAGCTACCCCATGCGACACTCTCTACAGAACACAGCTCTTAACCTAAAGTTGTTCATTACTCGACTACTGAGGTAATTCCACTCCCTGAACTGAAACCTAATTGACCCCGACCTTGGCTAGCTCATTACCTTGGGAGGTTTGGGTGCATATATATTTCTTGATCAAGGCATCTGTAGGTTGAGTGTAAAGGCTGAGAGCATATTTGAGGGACTTCATATCGGCGCTTTTTTCAAGGAAGGTTTTCTTCAGCCCATTTCCCCCAGCATGGAAGTATTGCTGAAAAACAAACAAACAGAAAAAAGCAGCTCGGATTTAGAATTTCCCACAGTGAACAGAAACTTTGCAATAACTGAACATGATAGCAACCTCTTTTGAGTTCATATACGGCAGCGGGTTGCAGTTTATGGAGGACTGAAAATGACTTAACTATAAATAAATAAATAAATAAATGCAGGAATAAATACAGGAATAAATAAATAAATGCTTAAATAAATGTAGAAATAAATAAATAAATGCAGTAATAAATAAATAAATGCTTAAATAAATGTAGAAATAAATAAATAAATACAGGAATAAATAAATAAATGCTTAAATAAATGTAGAAATAAATAAATAAATACAGGAATATATAAATATAGGTTATACCTAAACAGGACATCATTAAATAAATCTATTTCTACATTTCTGTATTTATTCATTTATTTATGCCTGTATTTATGTGTCCACACGTATTTATACATTTATTTATTTCTGTATTTCTGTGTCCTTGTATGCAAATGAGCTGGGGCGGTCCGAACCTCTGTCTAAAGCGTGATTGGTCACAGGAGTGTGATGCTCCTGCTATGTTGTGCTCTACTACTTCTGCCTTCACATGTTGTTGAAGTTGGCAAGCTCAGCTAACCGTTAGCAGAAGTCCGGATTTTCCATGCCCTGTCCGGCGTCCGGCGCAGCATCAAGCCGGACGCGTATTTGTCCTCCTTTTTGCAGACCTGCAAGCTTGTCACCTTACGGCGAAATTCGCCGTTTTGAAATCAAAATATATGAACTGGCCGGCCAGCGTTTCTGAGATTGGAGTGGTCGTGATCTTCATAATAGAAGATCTTTGATGAGTCTTGGCCAATCAGCGTTAAGATGTCTCCAGCAGCCGTTTCTCAATACGCGTTCTTCTCTGTACTTGATGAGGAAACTCACAACTGAAAGTTGACGTTCTCTGAATACTACTGTTGTTGAGTCACAACATGTACTTTTAGGATGTTTTCAGGCGAGAAGTTAGTTGTTTAAGCATCAAATCTGTGATCGGTTATTCAAGAATTAGCCGACTTAAAAAGATACGGCGACCAGTTGAGTTCCTGCTGAGGGACCGTGAGTCCCGCAGCACCGGGCCGTCAGCGCTGTGCTGCCCGGCGAGAGCAGCTTGATCCCGGCAGGACTTTTAGAAATGATCCGCTGATCCCTAGTGGTGCTCAACCTGCCCTTTTGCCCTGGATGAGAAAAGTGCCCCTTCTGCTGGAGCCCAATGTTTTTCTTCATTCATCAGTATTTAAGAATAAAAATTACTCTCTGTCATCAATTCCCCCCAAATGTGTTTGATATCTGACGGGGCATTTACTTGAGTTATTGTGAGAATTTCGCCACTGTATAAAATAATACGGTAGATGTAGGGTGCACAAATTGTTCGGCTGACATTTGAGCCACACCATCTCATCACACATAGAATGATGCCCAGAATTGTTGGTATTTTTTATTTTTACTTAATCAGCATCGAGGGAGGCACTGTTTTCATTGCCTCATTATTGACATTTGACGGATGTGATGCATAATCTGGCATGCAGGTGGTTAGTCATGAGTGGAGTTCATCCAGAGAAAGGAAACAAAATCACACAGTAAATGGGAAGATGATGTACTTAATCTACATACAACGTAGTCTACAGTGAACAATACATATAGTTTATGCTGAATTGCATCCTATAGCCTACCCCATATGTCTATCAAATTAAATCAACATGCATTTGCAATATTTATTAACTTATTGCCTACATTTATAATGAAAGAAAACAAGAATCTTCAGAAACCCTAACCCTTTGTGACTGTAAATCATTAGGGGCGGGAATCACCAGAGGTCCCACGATTCGATTTTATCACGATACTCGGGTCCCGATTCGATACCATCACGATACTGCGATATATTGAGTATTGCGATTTATTCCCTTTTTTCCACTGCAAATTGTCCCCAAAGGAAAACTGTGTCAACATATTGTATCTAAGAAGATAAAGTTTTCACTCTGTTCATCTCACTTCAATCATTTTTATTGCAGCAAAATGTGATTGTCAAGCAGACAAACTGACCAACATGTCATAAATGTTGCACCTGACCAACTGAACTGTATTACAGTCTACGTAGTCGTGTCATCCGAGCTGGACAAGCCGGAGAGGGGGCGGGGCTTAACTCTGTGCAAACAGTTTTAATTTCCACCATTCACCATGGCCCCCGTGTCTGGGTTTATAATATTATCCGTAGCCGCACACAGCTCGGTGGATTTCCCGCGAGGAAGTGCGTCTGAATGACGGCCGCTTCCAGCGCTAGAGTACCAGTAGCCAGTTTGATTTATGCTTTTTTTAACGTCTTTGACCAGCGCTGTGTCGCGCATGTTATCCTGTGTTTCGTGTAACAGCTGTGCGAGCAGCGGCGCTACGAGTGACAGGAAGTCAAGACGTCTGATTTAAACGCAGACGGCACATTTCTAATTTCTTTCTCGGATGTCTCCATGTTTTGTTTTTACCAACTTTCTACCATCACGCTGATCCAGGACCTCTACTGACCTCACCAGACAACACAGCACCATCAACTAAACTTCGAAACACAGATTAAAAAAAATGTCCAATCCTGCTTTTTCAATTACGAACCATCTCCAGAATCAAACCCATACTGTCACACTCTGATCTGGAAAAAGTCGTCCATGCACTCATCTTCTCAAGACTAGATTACTGCAACTCACTCCTCTCCGGCATTACCCAAAAACCTATCTCCCGCCTCCAACTAGTCCAGAATGCAGCAGCTAGGCTTCTTACTGGTTTTAAAAGACAACATCACATTACTCCAATTCTGGCTTCTCCCCACTGGCTCCCAGTTGGTTTTAGAATTGATTTTATGATTTTATAGTTCACTTTTAAGGCCCGCCTAGGGCTGGCCCAGAGTTACATCATCGACATGCTAACTCCATACGAGCCAACCCGCAGCCTTAGATCCTCCGGTGGGGCCCTCCTAGCCGTTCCGAAGTCGAGGCTTAAATCAAAGGGTGACTGTGCTTTTGCCATCAGGGCCCCTCGACTTTGGAACAACCTACCGGAGGAGATAAGGCTGGCAAAATCAGTAACTTCTTTTAAATCACTTCTTAAAACCCATTTTTATAGAATTGCTTTTAAGTGATGTTGTCCTTTTATGATCTATTATGCAGTTCTTTTGTTCCCCTGGTTTTGTTTCTATATTTTATTTATTTGTCTGTGTTGATTATTGTAGTATTCATTGCCTATGGTCCTTTGTGTTTACCGATATTTAAGTTATGTCTTCTTTGCTTCTATGTAGAGCACTTTGTGAACTTTGTTTTTAAAGGTGCTATATAAATAAAGTTATTATTAATATTATTATTATTATTATTATTATTGTTGTTGTTATTATTATTATCATCATCTAGTGGGCTGAAAAAGCAATTGATTTTATTTTTCGAGGATCAAAAAGTTTATAATTGATTAAATAAAAGATCGATACTTGGCTTCCGTGTATCGATACAATATCGGCACGCAAAATATCGCGATACTATGCTGTATCGATTTTTTCTCCCAACCCTATAAATCATTATTCCTGATAATATTTACTGCCATTTCCGCATCACCTTATATTAACTTGAATAGGTAAACCAGCCATTTCAAAGAGATTTTCAAAGAGACGTTTTATATATCACAACTTCATTTTATGAATGTGTTATTGAAAACATACACATTTTTTATACTTTATGAATGAGTTCAATCAGTGCAACAAACTGAATGTATGCTAGCCTTTCATGTGTTATCAGGCTACAATTATCAGAACAATTGTGCAAATGAATTTGGCGACACTAGTAAAATCTCCTGCAACCCATCTGTGGATCCTGACCCTGTCTTTGGGATGACTGCTCAATAGCAAACTGCTATTTCCATTAATTTATAAAAAAATGGTCACATAGGGTCAAATAGAATTTGGGCACACATAGGGCCGCAATTTGGCGATGCCCGAAAGCTACACTCTGAGAGGGGAATTCAATAGTTTTGTCTAATTTTGTTGTTGGGAAATCTTAAGGTAATGTTAAACATTCATGTTGTGGTTATGCTTATATTGTTTATTATTATATTTGTTGAATTGAGAAAAGCCATTCTAATCACCTCGTCATTGCATTACTGTTTATTGGTCATGGCGTGTGTTTCTATGTGTTGGAAGATGCCCATAGTGCTTCTGCTCGGCTGCAATGCTGCATCCCTCTGACAGGCGACTCGGCAGCATCGCCCCACATGCTCAAAAACACCTCCCTGCCTCTGGCATAATTACCTGCCAGACTGCCATCCTTCCTGCAGAAGACTATATTTCTTCAGTCTCGTATCTTTAGCCTTTGCTTCTGTTCTTCCTTTTATCTTTCCCTAATTGCGAAATCTCTTTTTTCCTAAATGTAATTTTTTATATTTTGTTCATCTCTATCCTTGAGGGCTTATCAGCGGTAGGCATCTTGTGGGTGAACCAGGTGAGGTTACACTCCACAACAGGAAAAACAGGGTTTATTCTTAAAGAAAAAGAAAAATGCCATATTATGATGTGTAGACCATCCACATAAAAATGTATCTAGAAAAACAAAACTGGATTTGGAGAGAAAGAAACAGCTGTCTTTCTTTGACAATCCCTCACAAGCCAGAGTTTAAAAAAAGGAACTAAGAGTCCATTATTGGGAAACAGTTGAATAGACTGCATGCCATCTGCCATCACATATGAACTCCTCGATGGACCAGTGCATTTACCCATTATCCTACCCATTAGCTTTCGCAGGATCAAAGTTTAGTCTGGATAAAATATTTTCAGTGGGATAATCACTAAATGCACTCAAAGCAAAATGTTCAAGTAGATATCTTTAGCCACTCTGCTGTATATGTGTATTAATACAATATGTGCCTTTGTAACATTTGGGTTCACTAGTGAAATACTGTAGTAGAAGCCAATATTACATATATGTAGCAGTCAATATGTACAGTATAGTTTGCCTCTTTTATGCATCACTCGCATTTTTTGTCTTTTGTAGATAACAGGTTTAACGCTGTTGTGAACTCAATGAGAAAAAAAATATGATGCAAATAACCCTCTGAACAGCATTTCTTGGTCTGATCTTCTAACTCTCCCAAGGCATTACTGATCTGTGCTAATTCACTGTTCTCATTGGAATACTGATGAACAGAATTCCAGCAACATGATTGATCTAAACCTGCAGGTAGTTTCCTTGGAGACAGCAGAATCAATTAGTTTTGTCTGCAGTTTATGATGCAGAGTTCCCCTAGTGGCACCTCACCATAACTCTCTTCTTGTCCCTGGATAACTGTGGCTTGGTCTTGAAATTGTCTCAAATCCCCTTACAACAAAAACGAGTATATGGCAGTAAATTAGCAACGCTGCATTTTACACTTTCTTTTGATGAGAAGCTTTGGCAAGTTCCCATATTCCTGGATATGAATTCATTACGTATCCTCTCGTCTCCTTGCAGCTATTTTGTGTCTCAAAAAGAAACAGCAGGGAGATAGAAATACTATCAACAAGATGAGACTTCAAATCATTAATGCCAGCTCATTTGCAAATTGTGAGGTGACAGTGAAGGATAACTCTTCACTCTATTTTAATCGGTTGACATTCAAATAAAATAAAAAAATACACACACACACACACACACACACACACACACACACACACACACACACACACACACACACACACACACACACACACACACACACACACTGTCAGTGACTTTGATTTGATTTACAAAATTCTCATTGAAGCACATTAGCATATCTCTGCTGCTCTGCTCTGCCTTATGGCTCTCCTGTCTTTTCTTAAGGTCAAGTTTAGCCCACCCGGTGTCTCTCGCTGTACAGCCAACACTGCAATCTACATAAAACTCACCTTGATGGTGGGAAGCACGAGGTCCATGGCTGCACACTGCCGTGGAGTCAGACTTCTGGCTTCCTCTCGTGTTACATGCTCCTGGAGGGAGAAAGTTCAAGTCAAACACTCAGTTTAATGGTAATGACCTTAGATGTGCCACGGTACTCAAGGTTGAGTATTTACTGTTTACAAAACAGCACCAATTGCAATCATTTTCAAACTGCGAGTGTCTCATAAATTTGAGCCTTGCGTCTCACACTTGTTTTAATAATATATTTTAATCATGAAAAATGCTTGTTTTTGTCAATTATAATTGAAGTTTTCCTAATTTGTGAATAGATTACAGTAAAATATCTTCTGGCAGTCCCTTATTTCCCAGGTGTTTGCCCTAAAAATGGCATTAATGTTTCATGAAAATGGTCTTCAAATCACCGATGCAAACACTACTACAAATGTGGTCCTAATCTGCACAGTTTCATCCGTCTGGCTATTCGTGTGTACAAAAAACATTTAATCAACATATTTAAAAGAGGGATGCATAATATGATACAATGTGAAAACTCACATACCATCCCTCAAATGTTAAGCTGCATATGCTTATATTCAGAATATTATATAGATGTATCTCCCAGCAATCTTTTTTAAGCAGATTTTAAAGAGCTGGTGTGAGACAAAAAATGCTTTAATCAACATATGCGCTTAGGCAAGCTCCAAAATAATGAAAGGCTGCAAGGAGGAAAACTTATTTTGAATAAAAACCCCATGATGCTTTTTATTCGATAAAACAAAAAACAAAAAGGGGGTAGGTAGAATTGTGTGTTCAAATATAATTGATTGTGTGTTTTATGATATATTTACTCATAGATCTATAATTGAATGAAAATAAATGGTTCACTTAAAAATAATAAAATATTTAACTTAAAATAAACTGAATTGAACTTACTACCAAATTTAAGAGGGGGAGCAAATAAAACACAACAAATCCTCCCTTGTGACATATGCTTTGGAAGATAAGTGCAGCACAAAAGATGATGAAGAAACTATTTTTGAATGTTTGAGTGAAAAACACCCATCTGTGTACTAACGTACTGTACCCAGAAGTCCCCATATCTGACAGACTCCCACAAACAACACAAACATTAGTGCAAACACACACACACACACACACACACACACACACACACACACACACACACACACACACAAGTACACATACTCATATATAAATGGACAAAAACGCACATTGCGTTTGCATCTTGTGTATTACTCAGAGCTAACATACCTCTCTGTGGAACTGTCATACCGCTGTTGTTAGTAAAACCACAGTGTAATGCCGTGTTCACACCGGACGCGGCGCGAATTTGCGGTGCGACCAGATTACATGCAAAGTCAATCCACAGACGCGCCGCCCCGCGAATCGGCGATTTTTCCGCGGGGCGGCGCGATAGACGCGTTTGAGGCGGCGCGAACAGAGCGTTTGACGAGGGGCGAACAGAGCGAAGGACGCGGCGCGAATTCGCGTGAGTTCAATTCTCCCAACTCCAGCGGAGAATTCGCGTGACGCAAAGTTGCGGCAGCCAATCAGCGTTGAGAATCAGCGTTGAGAAGCTCCGCCCGTCATCACCGCCGTCTTGCCGGTCCCGAATGAAACTGCTGCTGCTTCGCCTGAACCAGCGCTGGCAGCGGCCGTCATTCAGACACTGTTGTGGGACTACGGATAATATTATGAACCCAGACACCATGGAGTTTGATGTTCCGACACATGTGGAGTTTACACAACAAGTATAAAGCAGAACTAGTGGTTAATTCCATGGTGGGTGGCAGAATCGGTATCCGTTTTACGGAGAAGCCAAACGCAGTTCCTGGAGGAGTCGGAGAAATTCACCGAGCTGTGTGCGGCTACGGATGGTGTTATGAACCCAAACACGAGGGCGTTTCATGTTCCGACATGTTTGGGACTTCCACAACAAGTATAAAGCAAAACTAGTGGTTATTTATTCCATGGTCGATAGCGGAAATGAAAGCTCCTTTCACAGAGACAAGTGACTGAGATAAGCCACGCCCCTTTCGCGGCGCGATGTTTCGAGTTTGGTGTGAACACCCTCGTTTCACTCGCGCGAGTAAACTTCCGCGGTGAACACGGCATAACCACTGATCCGTTCCAATGACTCACTACACAGAGCCGTGTTCACAGTCACACTGTTACAACTCCTTCATAGTGTCATATTGCTTTTTGGAGAATTATGATGATAAATTCATAGTAGATGCAAAAGTATACTTAGGTACAATATATTATGTTGAACATAATATATATGGATGGATCACAGCCAACCCAGTTATTTTATCAACACAACTCCTGGTCCTTGGTCATGGTGGCCACAGCACTTCTCAAAATTCGGACCCATTGCTTTTTTATTAAAAGCATGTACTTGTACTTTTACTTTCAATACTAAGTACATTTTATATCAGAAAAATACTTTTGATACTTAAGTACAGAAAATATCAGATACTTTAAGACTTTTACTCAAGTAGTATTTTATTAGGTGACTTTTACTTTTACGTGACTTTTACACTCGGCTGCGTTTTGCAGCCGAGTGTGAAGCGGCAGGGATGAGCGTTAGCACCTCCAAATCTGAGGCCATGGTGCTCTGCCGGAAACCGGTGGACTGCTCCCTCCAGGTGGGGACAAACTGCCTACCCCAAGCGAAGGAGTTCAAGTATCTCGGGGTCTTGTTCACGAGTGAGGGTAAGGTGGAGCGTGAGATCGATAGGCGGATCGGTGCGGCTGCAGCAGTAAAACAGGCGCTGTACCGGTCCGTCTTGGTGAAGAGGGAGCTGAGCCGGAAGGCGAAGCTCTCCATTTACTGGTCGGTCTACGTTCCAACCCTCACCTATGGTCACGAACTCTGGGTCGTGACCGAAAGAACGAGGTCTCGGATACAAGCGGCCGAAATGAGCTTCCTCCGTAGAGTGGCCGGGCTCAGCCTTAGAGATAGGGTAAGGAGCTCGGACATCAGGAGGGAGCTTGGAGTCGAGTCGCTGCTCCTTCGTGTCGAAAGGAGTCAGCTGAGGTGGTTCGGGCATCTAGTCAGGATGCCTCCTGGACGCCTCCCATTAGAGGTTTTCCAGGCACGTCCAACTGGTAGGAGGCCCCGGGGAAGACCGAGGACACGCTGGAGGGATTATATCTCCCGGCTGGCCTTGGAACGCCTCGGGGTCCCCCAGGATGAGCTGGAAAGTGTTGCGGGTGAGAGGGAAGCCTGGGTCGGCCTGCTGAACCTGCTGCCACCGCGACCCGACCCCGGATAAGCGGTCGAAAATGGATGGGACTTTTACTTTTACTGGAGTAATTTTCCAGTAAGGTATCTTTACTTTTACTCAAGTACGGCTTTTGGGTACTTTATACAACACTGCTCCGGTCACATCAGCTATTAGATATCAGCCCGGTTAGTGTTGCACTGAGTTACACTGTACAATGTAAAAGCCTACAGTAGCGTACATAACAATGCTTCCAAATTACATAATCCATCCGTCCAAATTTGCAGATAAAGGGAATATAAGTACACAATAAGTGGCAGGTGCTAACTGATCCTTTTATTTCCATCCAAACAATTTTAGACCGTGGATGAGTGAAACATCTATTTTACATTCTCGGTAGCTTGCCATGATGTTATTCACTCCGACATGTAGTTACATATCTGGAAAGCTAAAGAAAAGAGCCTGGGTATATCTGTAGTATCTGCCTCTGATATACTTTTTACAATATAATACGTAATCTTCAGCGTAATTAGAGATGTCATGTTTCCTGAGATGACAACGAGTGGGCAAAGTTTAGCTAAAATTAGCTAAGATTAGCGTTTGGTTCATCCAAAAATTACCTTCAGTTTGGACAGCTGTCCCAAGTCCTTGGCAGCATTGAAGATCATCTGAGCTCCTTGCTGTTGGACAGACAGAGATGTTGCCATTAATGCAAGGAAAATAAACACTCAATAGATGAATATGACAAAAATATGTTATAAAAACAAACAGAAGAGCAACAGAAGACAAAGGGGGGAAATAAGTGTGTAAAAGGTGGAATGTGTGAGATATAACATAAAGAATGAGTTAATGTTATCAGCTGAATGTGAAGCGGTGACAGTGATGATGCTACGTCTATGTATTGGTTTCCAAGATATCTACTGGAATTGGGACGCTAAACAGCTGGACCCGACCTGTTCTGTCTAATACCACTCGATACTCGAGAGGCGATAGTGAGTCATTGTAGCGGTCAGCCTGCCCTCATTCTAGAGAACGAAGAAGTTTGGCTGCGCCGAGGGCTTGTCAGTAGGCTCGTTCGTTAGAGCTGCGCCTCGCCTGGAATCCAGACGAGAGCAGGCGGCCGCATCAGGAGGGGTTGACAAGAAACTGCGATCAAGTCGGACAGTTTTCAGCTGCCTTTAAAGTATACACAGGAAGTCACAGAAAAAATGACTTCCTGTTAGTTCCGAACTTTTGTCTACTTGTAGTTGACAGATAGGGTGACCATATCCATAACACCAAAAAGGAGGACACTATTCGGTATTTTGCTGCGCGTCGGGCCTAACAACACCCTTGAACAGTACATTATTGTAGACACAGTACTGCCTCGAGTACCTTATTGCTTTTATGATACGGTTACCTGCGACTTTATGAATAGTAATAGTAAGCTCCCTTTCAGCACAAAATAGTTATAGCCACCAAACGTTGTGTATCGCATTTCAGCGACAGAGAAAATAGTCCCGGGACGCACATACGGGACTATAAAACGGACGGCCTGGTCAGTAAATCGCAGATCCTCCACCCTGTTGAAAGCAGGGTGGAGGATGACACTCAGCCACCGATGTAAAGAAGTGCTCTCGCTGCTTCTGTCCGTCTTCTCTCCGTCATTTTTCTCCTCCATGATGTTTAGAGAACTTGCCTCGCGTCGGGAAATTACCGACGTAATTATCTCTCACTGGAAATTATCACGATTTTGTGATCAAAACCTTTTCATTCCTCGAGGAATGAAAAGGGTTTGATCACAAAATCGTGATAGGAAGTGATAGGAAGTGATGTGTGTGTTGTCGTTCGTTATGCTAGTGTGGGGGATGCTAAGTGAGCTTGTTAGCTGTTCCGTTTGAGCTACTGTTAGCGAAGAGCCCCGTTGCAATACTGTGAACACTCAAGCAAAAAACCTGCAAGTTAAGGAAACCAACGTCTGCGAGTCGTTACTGCGGACGTGACAATATCAAAGTTTACACCAAACATGTTTGGTAACTGTCAAGCTTGAAATGACAACTAACGGTCGCGCAATTTAAATCTACCTGTTATTTTAAGTGCGCACTGATATGGAACGCTCTAAATGTAAACAGGCTGTACAGTACTTTATGGCTGAATAAAATACACCCTGTGACTCACTCTCAACCAATCAGAATGCTTGATTTGATCTACCCGTATTATAATTAAGCAATAAGGTACGAGAGGCAGTACTGTGTCGTGCAATAATGTACTGTTCAAGGGAGTTGTTAGGCCCGACGCGCAGCGGAGGGCCGGCAAACCCTTGACGTAATTATCTCACACTGGAAATTATCACGATTTTGTGATCAAACCCTTTTCATTCCTCATCTTTAGGTTAGGGAGGAAGTGACGTGTGTGTGTGTTGTCGTTCGTTATGCTAGTGTGGGGGACGCTACGTGAGCTTGTTAGCTGTTCTGTTTGAGCTAACTTACTGTCAGCGAAGAGCCCCGTTGCAATACTGTGAACACTCAAGCAATAAACCTGCAAGTTAAGGAAACCAACGTCTGCGAGTCGTTACCTCGGACGTGACAATATCAAAGTTTACACGAAACATGTTCAAAGTAAAAGTTAAATTAAAACATTAAGTTATGAATCTTAACCTTTCCCTCCGTTAAACTGATGTAACGTTACTGTGAATAACTAATAAACTAATAAAGATTGCTCGTTAGATCCTCAAAACTGAATTATATCTCATGTTTAACCGCTATGAAGAAATCGGAGCCAGCGGATCATTTAAAAAAATCCTGCCGGGATCAGGCTGCTCTCGGCGGGCAGCAGAGCGCTGACGGCCCGGTACTGCGGAGCTCACGGTCCCTCAGCAGGAACTCAACTGGTCGCCGTATCTTTTTAAGTCGGCTGATTCTTGAATAACCGATCACAGATTTGATGCTTAAACAACTAACTTCTCGCCTGAAAACATCCTAAAAGTACATGTTGTGACTCAACAACAGTAGTATTCAGAGAACGTCAACTTTCAGTTGTGAGTTTTCTCATCAACTACAGAGAAGAAGCGTATTGAGAAACGGCCGCTGGAGACATCTTAACGCTGATTGGCCGAGACTCATCAAAGATCTTCTATTATGAAGATCACGACCACTCCAATCTCAGAAACGCTGGCCGGCCAGTTCACATATTTAGATTTCAAAACAGTGAATTTCACCGAAAGGTGACAAGTTTGCAGGTATGCAAAAAGGAGGACAAATACGCGTCCGGCTTGATGCTGCGCCGGCCGGACAGGGCATTGAAAATCCGGACTGTCCGGCCTAAATCCGGACGTCTGGTCACCCTATTGACAGATCACGTTTGAATTTAATCATATGTGTTTGTAAATATATATTTATGTATAAATGTGTGTGTAGCTGCATCCTTTGTTCTTTTTATGTCTGCCTGTGAAATACATTACTCCTGGTTTAGATATGTGTTGTATAAATACGATTTTGTATTATCAACCACACAAGATTTAGTTTTTCAACAATCGAGCGTTAAGTAGTACAACTACACATAAAATAAGGATTTTCTACAACACGTGGTGTTTGCTGTCAGATCTAAGAGCCAATCAGCTCTCTGATGTGGCGACAGCCAGGCATTTCCCATCATGCAGTGGGCCACGCAGTCGTTTGAGAGCTACTGCGGCAGCTGACTCTGAAATCGACGGCCGCCTTGATCTCGACAGAGTATCGTTGACCACGTGTGCATGACGTCAGAACAAGTCGGGAGCAAGTCGGACACAAATCTAACTGGCATGCATTGCGTGCTGATCGCCGCCGATCGATTCTGCACAGAACTGGCTCATCTCGAACGAGCCTATTAATACACACCCATGGTCCGTGTGTGTTTTAGTACTTTTTTTGGGAATGAATAAAAAGTAGGCAGAAACGAGAAAACGTCTCACACCATCGCCTTGTCATTCCCGTCGCAGGGAGGCTGCATGATAGGGAGAAGAGCTTACCAGAGTTACCAGTTAGCTCAAAGCCAGTGCCAACCCCAGCACTGGGATTCTGATCCAGGAGGAGCGCCCAGACTCCCTGCCAGGTCAACACAATTGATGTTGCTGCTTTTACACAGGTTAGACCGAGCAAACCACCGGCCAGCTGTGACTCCTGGAGCTGGGGTTTGAGCTGGCTGAATCTGAGTTGCTCTGGGCGCTGGGGTCAGCGTACTGAACTGTACAGAACAGCCCCCGGTTAGTGGAACAATAAACACACAGATGGCTGATGTAAAATATAGGCCGTCATCTCACGTGGAGATTATAACATTTTGTCCAGCTCTCAGAGTTTTAGCAATTATGTCAAATGCAATGTATTCCTGTCTTCCTGTTAGTAAGTAAGTAAGTAAGTAGTCTTTTTTTAAATATATTTTTTAGATTGTTTAGACCAGGTAGAAATTGTCTACCTGGTCCAAGCTGAAATGCTGCCCCCATTTCTTTGGAGCAAGTGGCTTTGCATCACTTCACATTACACATTGCATCTTTAAAGCTAGTTATTTTGGAAACTCAAAGTGCCAAAGAGATGAACATGTTTGAAAACTGCTTGACATGATGGCATTAAAGTGCACTTTAATGTTTCCATAGACAACAAACCAAAAACTACAAAACAGTGAATAAGATATTCCTGAGATAAAAAAATGTCAACCCAGCTCTAATAGAAGGATTAACAATTCACTTCACGTGTGTGAAGATTTAAAGATGCCATGTTTCATTTCCTGTACAGTAATTTGAATGTTATTCAGGAGCATGAGAGAGCTGAACAGATGGAGGATGTGAGAGAGAGAGAGAGCGAGAGAGCGAGAGAGAGACAGGTGGAGAAGAGGAGGGAGGTGGAGGGCAGGCCAAGAGATAGAAGAGTAACAGAATGAGGAAAAAACAGATGATTGATCAAACTCACACTCTGGTCACTCAGTGGAGGCAGAACAATTGTTCTCTCGATGGTGTTCAGCACGATTTTCCAAAGCTCTTTGAGGACCCGTTTCAGCACAGTCTTCTCACATATCTTGGCAAATAACATCAAACTGCAAAGCGGCAAAATAATGGCATGTGTCAGGTCAACACTCGAAGCACGTGTCTCAAACCGAGCCAACGCGGCTACAGACAACAATAAGTGATGACGTTTTCATAAATAATATGATTAAAGAAAAGAAGAAAAAAAACACCTGTGATTCATAGACTAAACGCAGCAGCTGTATGCTTTAATCTCACCCTATTGTGCAAGCAGGGTTTCAGAGACAAGAGGAAGGATTTGGTATTTCCATATCATTAAGAGGATTCCCTGTAATACCCTATTGGCCTCAATGTTGCTTTGACAAATGGTTGAGAGTGATTCCCAGAGTTCAGCTGAAGCATATCAGGATGATGGTTCTTTTGAAGAATGGAAATAAATACATTCCTTGAAGGTTGAAGACCAGATAAAGCTGGCCCTAAAAATAAATGTAAAATGGTAGTAATCATTATACTGCTGTATTCATTTTTATTCTGTATTATATTTATTTTGTATCTATCAAACAGAATAGATAGAAATAGAAACAAATACAACTTGACAAAGAACAAACTCTTCATATGGTGAAATCTGTTGGTTATTGTTGGGCCCCTTCTGACTACCTCACCTACCATCTCAGTGCCATTTCTAAGTACCTGTTGCTTAAACTTTTTTAACATTACAGCAACATGTTCAAATAGAAACCAAAATACAGGTTTGTACAACCAGCCTTGGTTGGCCAAGAACATTTTCCTTATTTTTGAGAAGAGAGGTCACACACATTCGTGGGTAGAGGTAGCTGAAATATGTGTATCTAATAATCAACTTGACCTTATAGATTCTGATACAACCACATCACACAAATTAACCGGGACTAGTTGAACAATTCAGAAACGCCGTAGGTACTATTGCACCAAGTTCAATCTGACTGAATTTTGATAGCAGTCAGTTTGAATGATGTGGTGTGATTGGCTAACCTGACCCACCAGATTGATTGTTCCACAAAACCATCTGAGAAGCTGTCATTGGAAACTGTTTGGAAAGGGCAGGCACTTTCAGAAAATACTTGGCAGGTGATTGGTTGAACCATCAGTTAATCAAAGTCTGACCAAAGCCAGTCGGGAGAAAAGGAAATAACTTTTCGCTTCAAGAAATGCCTCCAGTGCTGTTCATTGCTGTTCTCTCAGTGAATAAATACTCTGATATACCTGATACTTGTATCTATGCTCTACTTCTATAGACGTCCCTGTTGTATTTAGAACAACAGCCGGTGTCACATCACACACACCTAAGCAGCGCCAGTAGCTGCCAGTAACTCCTCTCAGCTCGCAGATTGTTCTGTGCAGACTTGCTGAACACAGACGCATTACTTGATGTCTGACAAGATAGATTTTCTTATGATAAGTGATTCTCGCGTCATCTCATAACATCACGAGAATCCAGCTTCTGTGCAAGATAAGGATTTGGCCTGTCATTTAGGAAATTGTTTTATCATTTGTGATGAATACTAGCAACAACAAAAAAGGACACGTACAAGTGACAGAAGTTAATAACTGTAAATACAATTATTATTATTATTATAATCATGTTAGGCCACTAGCCACGCTGCTTACGAGAGTACATTTTACCGGGTGAAATCCTATTCTGAAATCACCTTAAGGTCAACCTTTAAACTTGATGGCAGAGCCTATTGATGCCTGAATTAATTACTTTCAATTGGTTTGCTAAAGAGGTTGGCATTGATGAAGACCAAAGTACAACACTGCCTCACATGCTAAAGGTTAAACTCTCGCATCCAGTAAATACTAACTTTTTATCCAGGAGGTCCATAAGAGGCCGGAGGACAGTCTCTGCATCCATGGCAGCGTTGCTCCCTTTGGCCGTGCCTTTCATCTGAACCAGCTCCTGGTTCATCTGCTTCACACAATCCTCGATCACACCTTTGAAACTGTGTGACAGAAAAAAAACAATCCCGTAAATCCTTCGCTCCTGGGTTCATATTTTCTGCTGCAGCAGTAGAGTAACATTGAGGCTCACTAATGCCTTGTTCATATTACATGACTTTAGCCCTTATTTTCCGCTCTCCAACAGTTTTTGGAGCTCCTGGACAAAAGCCCCAGATCAGAGGCAAATCTGCGTTCAAAGACGCAAGCCGAGATGCTCCCTGGTGCATCGTAAACACATTCCAGATATCTAGTATGCTAAATATCTAAATCTGTTGGGGAGCTACAGCCAATGAGAGTGCAAGGCACGGGGTGAGCGCAAACCTGGCAAGGGGAGGGGGGGTTGCCTCGCCTATTGCCTACCTGTGTGTGCTATGTGTAGCATTTGCAACATGGACCAAAGTCGTTGTTGTTGTTGCACCCTTTGGGAGACATTTTGATCCCTTTAAGCACACTTTCTTTAAGTCTGCATTTCTGCTTGAGGGAATTACCCACGACTCATAGCATTTTGAGGCTAAACATGCAGTTACCGGGGGAAGCTTGGAGGCGTAAAAAACATGAAAGCAGAGGAATGCAAGCATAGGCTATATTACACATATGGTGCATTCACCAACCATTTCTTTGAATTTTGCTTATTGAAGGTGTTTTGACAAAAACAAGTTAATAGATTCGACGTTAACCTCTCAAGTCGTAAGGCAAGAGCCAGGGAATAAAAATGTGAAATAAAAAAACATTTCAAGGCCTTGCAGCCTCTCACACTCACCAATTACCAGGCAAAACATTCTTTGGAAGAACAAGAAATGAATAGATACGTTAACCTTAATGAAAATGATCCCGAACACACACTTTGAGTCACACTAATGCTCACCTGGAGCCAAACACTCCGCTGAGCTCATCCAGCACTGTGTTGAGTTTATTCTGCAGCTCCTTAAGTAGATCACTGGCCTCTGCATCCAGCTGTCAGAGGAAAAAAGACAGTTACTACATCATTACACTCCATACATTAGCCCACACTGACGAGAGCTCTGAATCTCTGCCTCAACTGGACTGGGGGTGTTAGATGGCAAGACAACAGGAACAGAGAAGTAACCTGCCTCGCTGGTGGCCTCCCACTCATTTTGCCTGCCATCTGTGCCGAGCAACATTCTGAATACAAATGGACGGCTCACCCCCGAGCGCTGCAATGATGATTGCTTGCCGAGTCACGAGACACGGCAAAAAGCAGCCAGCTAGTGGTCTCTCAAAAGGAAATATTTGTGTGCACTACTACACAAGTTACAGTATAGAGAGTTTGCTGTCAGGCAGCCTTGACATTGTAACATCCAAGGGAAAAAAACGTACTGTCATATATACATACATCTTACAGATGTTCTGAAACTGAGATCCTCTTCCTGACTTTTCATGTTCAGGAAGGACATTGTTGCTACATGTGTTTCTTTGACTTAATTCATTTGAGTGTGCAACTTTCCAATATTTTGTTCATTATTTAGGAGATGTTGATGTAACTCGATTCATATCTGGAGCTATAGTTTGCTACACGCCTTTCTAAATACATGTATTATGTGCATACATATCTGGTATGATATTCTGCAAAATCCGACATGACCTTGCAATGAAATATTTTCCATATACCAGCTCACACAAACACATTTGCAAAATTGATTTACAAGTATGTATATGCCCATGCATGGCATGTGTTGGGTTTCTGCAGCACCATTTTTATTTTTATGCATGTGCATGTGATGGATGTGCAGATGTTTGTTTTTGGCCCTATTATAAGCAAACGCATGGGTGGATATCACAAGTTTGTGCTGTGCTTTGTGCGAGTGTATTTGTGTCATTAACCAACCGCATGTATGAGTGCATCTGCATCACGGTTTGTCTCTGTGTTTATGAATTACGGTCGCCATGTACAAATGTCCAAACATTGATGTTTTGGATGGGGGTGGAGAACACACATCGCAGAGGCTCAGTGCCTGAGATGGATGTGTGAGGCCAGGCACCGCACCACATGCATGACACATCGTCATATTAGAATTGGTAAGCTTAGCTATGGAGCCGCTCATCTCACACACTATTGTGGCGGATGGCTCAGCTGGGAAGCAGAAGTGTAAACTAAACCTTTATAGACATTGTTGTTCGGCAGACATGCTTCTAGCTTCAGCACAAACGGGATAGATGTATATGCGTATGTGTGTTTGTGTTCACGTGTGTTCACATTCGTACTGCTGTCACCTCAATGGAAACGATCGCGGCATTCAAGATTTTCCTGTCACAGAGGAAATTGACCATAGAGGTTTGAGTTATTTTAGTCTTTGAGTAACGGATAACATCTTTTCCAGTGATAGCAGGAAAATACTGTAGGCCACGGTCTTTTATCAGTTCCTCTTGGCCTGGGGAAAGTTTGTGACTGGGCTCTAATCTGCAGCTTGGCAGTCTCTGAAATTGAGATTCTCCATTTCATTTCCAGAACACTGTGTCTTAATGTGAATCCTGGTAAAGGATATTCACCCCGCTGTTATATAAACCAAGGCACCTGTCACCTCCTGAGAGGAGAAAATTCCATTCTGACTGTGTGTGGTTCTTGTTGCTCAAGTCATATGTCTCCCAGGATGAAAGGCCGCTTCCATTCAAAGCTACTTTGACTTGCCAAGTGAGGCAGTTTTATAGATGCAAAATATCAAAGCTTCATCCTCTAAAATGTCAGGTTTATGAAGGTCTTGGATTATCTTAAAATGGTATATAATGTCAAGAATAAATTGATGAATGCTAGTTCATATTAATGTATATTGGGTATACCAGAATATATCCGATGTCTAATGTCTAATGTCTAATGTCGCCATGTGCACTCTCAGAAAGTGGTTTAAGTAGTCAATATGTGTGCCAATAACAACACAAGACATTCAAATACTTGTTTTGCAATTAAGGATGACCTACATTTGTATTAAGGTAATTTAACGTTAAGCAAAGGAAACATCCATTTTAGAATGTATAGAGCACCTGGCTCCTCCACGGTAGTGAGTTTCACTGGACGCTGACTGATATCCAGAGTCCCCCTGAGAGCACAAACTCTATCCTGGCTGACAGCCTATCAACAGCAGCCCAGCTTTGCTTCCCTTTGCCTGTTTCAACAATACAATATCTGCTCTCTGGCAGGGTTGCTATAACGAAATATAGTTTGATCTGAACAGTGCCAAGTAAATAAAGGTTTAATAACCACCATCTCTAATGTGAGAAGAGAAAAGTATATCAGCAAACAGGCCAACATCCAAAATAAAGCCTGATATCAATCTAGGGAGATCAGTCCATGATGATTCTTTGAATGTGGGTACTGAAAGAGATTATTGCTAATCTCTGTTATTGGTAATACTATGATAACAGCTCTTGGTAATTGCATTTGCTCTCTGGGAGTTAATTGCGGATAGGAAAGTATTCTATAATGAATAGGCTACTCAGCAGAGAGGGACCTAATGGCAAACCTTTAACTGAAATACACCTGAGCTGCAAAAAAAAAATATTCAAGAGAAATTCCTTGAGATGTTCTTATCTACAATTTACATAGATTTTCGAAGGGAGTTCAAGACTTCTGGTGTCATTATTCTTCAGACAATAATGGTCGGGGAGGGATCCAAGACAGGTCTAGAGCTGCTAACTGTGGGGAGGTAGCAGCACATCAACCGAGGACACAGCTGGAGAGATTTGTAAGTGTTTGAGAAGCTCATTAAACACGGTCTGAAAAATCCTGTCAGAAGCATTTTGTGGCTGCAGCCTGGGGAATGGATAGAGCTGATCAAAACCTCAGCCAGCAACTGGGCAAACCTCTGATTCCACTTTTTGCGCCAAGAACAAAATACGAGGAAGAACAGACTAAAATAAATATCGCAATTCTAAATTAGCCATGGATAAAGAAGTGGCAGACGGGGGGGGGGGGGGGGAAGCGAGCTAAAAATAAAGATGGGATCGGGAAGGTTGAGCCACTATCCCCAGAGTGCTGGGGATGGTGAGCTTGACCTGCCCGTCCAGAGGGGTGATGGGTAATTCAGATTCCATATGCTCTGTGGCACATGCTGCTGGAGGGGTTTGGGGAGTGGGGTGAGAAGCGTGTGAGGGGTGGCGGGGAGGAACAGGGGGGAGGGGGCGTGCTTTTTGGTATCATTTGGTAAATGGTGGGAAGGGGTGTTGACGGGTCCTATTGCACACACCTTACAGAAGGACACAGCCCCCTCCTCCTGGAGACAGAGAGAGAGAGCACAGAAAGGAAATGGTGGGGAAACAGAAGACACAACGACGGGAGACAAAACGCAAGGCAAGACAGGCGTTAGATACAGGAGAAGAGAAACATGCGTGTAAGTAATAAGAAGCCGATGCGGCTGCTTCTCAGGTTAGACTGACAGGGAAAATACTCAACGGGGTTCCAAACCCAACACACAGATTTATAGGGTTTTAACACAATGTTTACAAAAAGGCAACACATTATACACAAGGGGGGTTAGTGTAAGGGAAATAGTGATTGGGTACAAAAGACGTTATTGAGGTAGTTGAGGTCAAAAAGGTGATTTTAGCAAACATGTCGGATTAGTCTATTACATTGATAAGTGCAGAACTGATGGAAGGATTACAGCACATCACTGTTGGGGCCAATTCACTTTCACATTTTATAAATGTCATCTGGAATCATCATTTACATGGTCATAACACAGCATGTATTGAACAGCACAGAGCTGATCTGAGGCTGGAGTGTCCATTTGAAAGACACTGAATCCGTTGAAGCCCTGGGGACACTGTTCTTTAGCTAACTTTGTGGAAGAACGCAGATCTTTGCAAAACTACATTGTAATAATTTGTACATTTAAAAACAAACAAAAAACAGTCTGGATGAAAACTCTTAATTTAATTGAAAGTGAATTGCCTCAAAACGTGACACAGACACAGCGGACGGATACACTGAAGTAGGCACAGACCTGTTTGCCACCCATGGACTCAAACATCTTCTCCAGTTGCACACGGAGCTGCTGAATGTTGTTCAGGATGATGCAGGGCTGTAAAAGTACAAGTATTATAATAATAAAACTAAAGTGTATTGTATCGTACAACTAACTATATTTATACTATTTAACAGTGTTGACATCCTGCAAAAACAAAGAACATGAATTTCCTTCTTTTTTTTTTACAGCTATTGACATCATACACTTGAGACTAGTCCATATAATTGCAACACATTTTCACTAGTAAAATGATTTTGATTTTCTGACACTTCATCTATACAAAGATGGTAGGTTTCAGCATGACATCGACAGTCATCAGGGAAATGCAATACATAATAAAACAGCGAGAGGAATGTCTGCAGTGAGTATGTCAAGCGTTATTGATTCTCAGCTGCACAACAAGTTTAACAGATGACAGACATTAATCACATTGGTTTTTATGGAGACTGTGAGTAATTATTTTCCGTCAGTACATTATCTGCCCCAAAAAATCACTTACAACACCCCAAAATTATGATAGCGGTAATGGATGGTAGTAAAATGATTAGTCTGAGCCCCACAGTACAAGATTGGTGTCTTTCAATCCACAAAGCAGCCAATAGTGTCTCTGCGGCAGCACATAATGGCTTGTTCTCCAATAGATTTATGAACATATTTGTAAGGGAGTGATACGATATTCTCAATCTAAATATAGGGTTTTCCTCTCAGTTACTTGTTTGTAGCTTGGGAAAGAGTGAAAATTGTAGATTCAAGCCAGCCGGCCCCCTTGTGGAGATCTTATGTTGTACAAAATGTCTGGTTTGTGTGAATTTGAGTACAAAACTTTATTTGGCTCTGTGTCAGTCTTGTGATTCACTGCCGAACTCGTGTATCCCGCCTCTCCCCCAATGTCTAATTTGTGCTTTTGTATGTAAGATATATGTATACTTAATATGTATACTTGAGGTTTTTGATTATACTTAAGGCAAACTGAAGCAAGAGCAAACCTTTGAAAAACTGATGTCCACAATATGGCCTTTGTTGCGGCGGTCGCAATAATTAAGGCTATACAAGCCACAAAAGTTAGAAAGCACTGCACTAGATCCTCATCTTAATTAATACAATAACTCCACTCCTTTAATGTATGTGTGTTTGTTGACGGGAAAGACAGACACACAGTACGTTCTTGGTAAAAATGGGTAAGATGTGAGTGATGTACGTGATTTAATTTGATGTAATCCTGCCACTGTACAACTCCATCTGCCTCTTATTTCCTTCTTTCCATCATCTGTCTGTTCAGCCCCGTCTCGGGGAGGGAGATTTTACAGCTTTCTCTGGAACAATTGTAATGAGCCTGTCAACGCTGGAAAGAAGCATCTGCCTCCTCCGCTAGTATCCTGTGTGGTATCGCTCACTTCAACCTCAAAGGCCAGCGAGGATAATTAGGTCACTCAGAAGGCCCTGCATTCAGTCATCCATCACATTAAACAATTGACAAAGAGTCCAGAAAATACAAATGACTTTCGCCCATCAGCTATGGACTGTGTGATTAATAACTGCATCTCGGTTAATAAAGATGCTTTTTTGTTTTTGTCTTTTTGTTTACATTATTTGCAGATCTTTCCATTTATTGGACAGGGCAGATTGGGAGTTAAAACAGGGAGAGACAGGGGACCTAGAGACAATCCATGAAGTCCATTACAAAAGGCAGGGCCGGGTTCAGTGTAAACCGACTGGGCTGCAAACTGAAATTCTCCACATACCGCTGTTAGATACCGGCGTGCAAACACCGTCATCTGACTAACCATATTTGCATTTCTTCCCAAAACAATCAAAGTAACTTTTGCTATTAACACTGGCAGACTTTGACTGGGTACTCACCACGTTCTCCTTACTCAAATACAAAGGAAAGTCCTTGGATATGATGACAGCATACTGCAGAAGAACTTTATTGATAGTCTGTAGGGAGGGAAAGAGACAATTTTATAATTACATATTGTTTGCTGTTCTATTATTTAATTTCCGATTCTCATTGACAAAACGTAAGCAGTCACAACCTAATGACAAGATACTATAAAACTGAATAAATATACCGCAGTCTCTCCTCAGCTAAATGGCAAACTAACTAAGAGTTATCACTCTACACAGGAGGGGCTGACCTTCGCAAATCGGCACATGAAGTGAGCCAGAGCCTGTGGGTTTGGACACTCCAGTTTCTTGATAATCTCAAAACTCTGGTTTAGTTGAGTGAACACATCCACCACCGAACATGAAAAGAGGGCATGCTCTGAGGTTTGCTGGAACTGTTGCAGGATAGAGAGGGGGAGAGCAGCATCAGGGTAGAGAGAGAGAGATGGGGGGGGGGGGGGGAGGAAAACAGAGAAAGAGACAGATGTATGATCTCAGATCTTAAAATGTTTAAGCACCTCAGAATTGTGAGACATTATTAAGGCACAGTAAAGAGAACATAGACTAACGTACCAATTACTTAATAATTACATTACTCGCAGAGCAATCTATACCACTTACTGCCAACGTACTAACTAGAAGGTGTACTGTTAACCCTTTCTACAATATTAACAACTGAGCTGCACTATAAATATTTAACACTTAAACTCTCTGAAACTCTACAGAGCTTTATCTTTGACATGTATGGATTGATGCATTAATCATGGTTGAGATAAAAGTCATGTTTCATTTGTTCAAGTAAAGATGAATCATAGTTTTAACAACTAACTTTGTTTAGTGGACATTCAGGGCCACACAAATCAAATGCATAAATATATAGTGCTGTGCAATGCTTTTACGTGTTTAGCTAGAAGATACATCAATATGTGTCAATACTTTCTGTGCCAAACTTGCTTGGGCACATTTTTTCTCTCATCATATGCCTTTTACTCCCCTGAAAATCATGTTTTGCTTCCTGTTTTTAACACTCTTAAGAGGTTTGGTTGGTTAAAGATAAAGTCATATATTGAGAAATAATTCAATGCTATACTCACTCCATCTTTCTTGTCCCTTTCCAGTGCTCCATTGAGGAAATCCATGGCAACGTCCTCGTTCTCATCAAGCCACTGAATTACAAACGGCTCGAACCACCTAAAAAAAAAACATTTTCCTAAATTGAAGGGTCAAGTCATAATGGGAATCCTTTTTTATCTCTTCTTTCAGAAGCACCAGAAGAGTCAGGGTTTAGTACATGAGAACATTTCAAAGGCTCCTGAGTTATTTAAAACCACTGTATTGAAGAGAGATTTTTGTGTTACACACAAAAAGGTACAATGAAAAGACCTAGTAGATTTCAGTGTGGTTTTGGCCATGGGTGAAATCCATGCAGGCATCGATATCAGGTTTCAGTGTGTGGACAGATTAGAGTGCGAGGCTCAGACAGAGGACGGCAGAGGACAGGCCGGGGTGGATGAGGACATACATCTGTAAGTGGAATAATAATGCTGTTCTGTCTGTTTCACTTGGCCATTTCCTTGTATAATATGGTGCCTGAGCTTGTCCTCAGAGCAACGGATCTCCCCCCAAAACCGCTTTGAACTCTAAGGGCATCTGCTCCAGGAGGGACAGCCAATAAACAAAGTGGGTGTGGTGACAGAGAAAGAAAAGAGAGACAGACATAAAGATAATGTGTACGTGTGTGTGTGTGTGTGTGTGTGTGTGTGTGTGTGTGTGTGTGTGTGTGTGTGTGTGTGTGTGTGTGTGTGTGTGTGTGTGTATGATGCATATAACTCTGGAAGAATCAATCCTGCTAGAGATGGTGTGAGTGACTCGAGCGGGGGAGGGGTTGTCATTAGTCTGACAAACTGGCAGGATGGGAGAGGGCATTGCGTTCCCTGCTTGCACTACACATGTTTACATTGCAGCTATCCCTACTTTGTTGCACACAATTATGCACAATGGAAAACAGAGTTATGGGTCAAGAAGAACATGTTTTTAGGTTATACATTTTTTTTCTCCTCATCCAAAATAGTTGATCAGCTTGTTTAACGTCTTGCTGGGGGAAAAACTGCCAGCACAGATGACAAGAACATTTTACCGATTCAGTCTTGATCTGAACTATTATGATTGATAGTCTTATTTGTATTTCACTGACATTGCTGACTGTTAAATAATAGTTATCCTTGTGGTTTCTGTGGTACTGGAATACAATTAAATTATATTTCATAAGTATTTGAAATTAAATTATTGCGTACTTAAAAAACAGTTTTGGTCAAGATAAATGTTTTTTCAGGCTGCAAAACAGATCAATCTTGGGACCCGCCTTTTTGTCTCAATTATATATATATATACAATATGAATAACACAGTTGTCACTCATCTGAGGATAGCAATGTGCTTTTCTTCTCTGTGACAAGAGTGTGGATGTAGCTTCACGTTGTTATTTCTCTGCTTTGTAACGTTACTACTCTACTGCATCTTTCAGTCATTACTGCAAAACCTCACCTCACTAAGTCTGTGACTTGGCCTGCCGTAAGTCGGTTCAATTTATCGGCAAATTACCGCACTATATGTAAGTGAAAAAAAGAGGATACTTACAGGGAATACTCAGGTGGAACATTCTTGAAGGCCGGCAGGTCACGGACATACTCATTATGGAACCATTTGACTTTGAAGTGAAGATTCATGTATTCAGTACTTTTGCATAGGCGGTGCTTGTCATGCTCTGTAAGGTTGATTAAAACACAAGAAGCATACGTTAGCATATAGAGTACATCCACTGAAGTCTTGATTCTTAAACAGAGTCTCACGCTCTGGATTGACCATAAAGCATGTTACATTGTCAGTGTATAATATAGTAAACAGGTTTCATGTGATCAGGACAGAAAACAGCACCTCAGTTACTGCTTCCTTCTTCAAAAAGATCTCTCTCACACACACACACACACACACACACACACACACACACACACACGAATAGAGGTGTGCAAATATTTTAATAAGCCTAAACAGGTCTGATCAGCAGCGTTTGATTTACATCTGACACCTTGACCTTAATTATGTACAGTCCTGAGCTATCAAAGAATAAACAATCTAAACATTTTCTCCTTGCAGGATAAATAAAGTATCTATCTATCTATCTATCTATCTATCTATCTATCTATCTATCTATCTATCTATCTATCTATCTATCTATCTATCTATCTATCTATCTATCTATCTATCTATCTATCTATCTATCTGAAAATAAAACCAAGCTTGCGAATGTATCCAGCTCCTTTCAAAGGAAAGAAAGTCCCTGAATGACTGCAAACAAACTGAATCGAAAAAGGTTTGGACTTCCGTGTCAGCAGACAACGAGTAATTTAGTTCCGCTCAATGTAGACATTTCAGAATAATTAAACATCTCATGGGATCCCCTGGACAAGAGATGGATGGAGATGGCCCAGGAAACGTTGGATGGGACAACAACAAAACAAAACATGGGAGAAAAACCAATAAGAAGAAAACTATTCTTTGTTACACATTGCTGCAGCTGAGAGAACGGCATTAAGAAGGCGGATAATAAAGAAACTGAAGAAACTTTAGTCCATATTGGACAACCCGGACCATCCTCTCCTCCACCTACTGCAGGGACAGCGGAGCACTTTCTCCAATAGATTCATCACGCTCCGCTGCAACAAGGACCGCTACAGGAGAACATTCCTGCCCACGGCATTAAGACTTTACAATAAGTCACCGCTTGCCAGATCCTCTGACTGATTAATCACTGTACATGTTGATGTTTATCTACACTTCACATATTACATACATAATTTGCATTTTTGCACTCTCCTATTGTTTGTTATTGTTTGTTTATTTACACCTCACACACTTAATAAGCACATACATACTTGCACTTTTGCACTTCTACTGTTTAAGTTTAATTTAATTCCTAATTTAATACTCTGTTCTTTTTTCTTTCATCCCAGCTATTTTTATTTTTATTAGTATTATTATTGTATATATCTTTCATCCCTGCTGTTTTTATATCTTATTTTTTTGTCTGTAAATTGCTGCTACTCGACACCAAATTTCCTCTTGGGGATTAATAAAGTATATATTCATTCATTCATTCATTCATTCAATACACAGAGGAGAGAGGAAGCTTTGTGTAAGTATGCTAACATTTGCTAATTAGCACTCAACACAGTACAACTGAGGAAAAACATGTTTTCACAGTAAAACATTTCCTGGCAATACACCCAATAATTGTTGGGATATTTTATTTCTAATCAAATGTGGGTTTGAGATTCAAATTTGAGACCCATTTGAGACATATTGGATTTGCCAGGTGTGAACTCTAATCCATCTCAGCTGTACTGTGACACAATCTGGCTATACCTGTACAAGTCAAGAGAAGCTGGTTTGTGGATTTTGATAGATTTCTTCTTCATTTTATGGCAGGCTCTTCTACATGGTAAGGCAGAAATAAAGACACACATAGTCACACACCGTTTTGCATAATACAAGATTCATACATTCACACAACATCAAAGACATGTTTAAATCCACGCATTGCACCACGGCTGTTGCGTCTTAAGCCTGATAAGAACCTTTGTGATTACTATTGATGAATAGTGCATAGCTTACCAGCCTACACTCCTCTCTAAGCTTGGAGAAAATTAACATATCTACCTGTGGATAATGTGTAAAAATGCACAATGCAATATTTACTCCTTTGAATGGATACAATTCTGAATGCTCCACTCAAGTCAGTCTCATATCAGTGTGTGATATACAGTATGTGTATGTTTTGGTGTAACTTTAGAGTAAGGATCATCTTAAAATTCATAGGAGACAATTTGTTGTAGAGACTGTGCAAGAGAGATGGATAGTTACCATGGCCACCATGTCCGAGCAGAGTGTCATAAATAGAGCCTTGATTAACTGAACATCACAGTATGGGTAAGTGGCCTTAGCTAAATGCCTCAATAAAACAGCACACAGTAACATCTTGAAATATCCCCATGTTATGAGGAATTATTATTTTTTGAGCAGCAAGCCTATTCAAGTAATTTGATCTACTTACACTTTACATGTTTGAGGTGGAATTTGTTCAACTTGCACACAGAGATTTTAAATTATAATTATATTCTAACAAATCCCAGGAGTCACACAAGGGGACTGTTTAAAATGTTGCAATGGCTTGCCGATGGCTGATATGAAAAGCCATAATGATACCGGCACCTCAGGGTTATTTCCTTTTTGGAACCAAACACTGGGAAATGGTGAGGATCACTTCTTTCATCAACGCCTAACCTTCAAGGTTGAAGTGGTTTTGATGGCTGAAATTGCCATGGGATTTAAGGTTTCACGTGGATTCACCGAGTCGGTCTTTGTCACTGAAGGAGCAGGTGGCTTAAACATTGTGAATATTGAGTCGAGATAGTTTTACTAGACACGGCCTGCAGTTATTCTGCTGCAGAGGCCATGTAATATCTGAGCCGAGGTATCCACTCTGGCTGTGCCACTTTAATAACTGAGCTGGCACTGCAAGGCAGTTTATACACAAACAGGATGGACACACATGCACACACAGTCACAGTTTGTCAACCTTTCTTTCCAAGCAGATAGAGGTCAGTCGGGAGACAGTACAGTGAAGGTCAGCAAGTGTTTTGTTTGGTGCTGCCGGACCGGTTGTGCTAGCTTGGTACAGGATATGTGAGCGTTTGCAGAATGTGTGTGTGTCTACAATACATCCTCTCAAACAGCCATAGTATATACCTGTACATAATCAATGCAGTATGTTTCTACTGCCCCACATGAGAATTTGTTTTCTGTTTCCAAAACAAAACTGTACTGCTTGACGAGAAGTTTTCAATGCATCAGAGTTAAAACAAGAGTTAACCACAGAACTAGACATAAAGTCTATGAAGGGAGATTCATTTACTGGAACTGGAAAAGTACAAACAGCAAGGAATGAGTTGGAGCAGTCTCAAGTCTTGTCTTTCTGCTTGTGTATGTTCCAGTAACAACTACCTATTGTTGTGACAGTGGCTTCAGAATAAGCTCAGACTCATCCTTGGGTGATCATGAATGTTCCATAAGTAAAACGCTGCCTATGTTTCATGTCTACAAGTGGGAATGTTACCCAGGATCACAAAAGATAATAGGCTACATCCTCTGAGAAACTTCAATACTGCCAAAACAATTTTATTTCAAGCTTCAAAATGTGTGGTATGAAGACAGAAATGTATTGCAGAGGTTAAACAAGTGCCATGTTCTTGAAAAGCTTCTGTCTTTCCAACCTCTTACTTTAGGAGTCATAAAGCTCATATCCTCCCTCTAGAAAATGGAGGCAGAAAGGGACAGAATGTGCACAATCTGAATAAAAAGCAAAAGGATGTAATTTTCTATTCAATGGGCCCAATGTGATTGTTTGAATAGTGGAGAGAATCTGAGGAAAATGAGGCTGCAGGGGGCAGTTTTAAAAATACTGCAATAAAACATACAGAAGATACTTCATCTGCTTTTTTATTGAAAATGGTTTTGGTATGGGTTTTTTTTATAGGTAAGATTCCACCTAAAAATGTCAGAGGCAAGAGTCATTGCTTGTGTTTTCAAACAAAGTAAAGCTTCCTCAAAAGGTTTATTACAGGCCATGGAATGTGATTAATTTATTATTCCTTTGAATTTCACTTCCATGATAGGAATTATATTGAAAAGCGTAGGTGTCCGTTTTTTTCAAATACGCAAATCTTCATTGTTGAAGGTAAGTGCTTTAATATTAAAAATTGTAAAAAAAAAAAAGCATTTCACATACTGTTTAAGTGCACGCATGTTTGGTTGTGAGCTTTACTTGTAGCATCACAAAGACGAGAGCAAGCGTGTTATTTTATTGACCTTGAAAAGATGTTTTATCGACACACTGTGAATGATGCAAAGGTTTAGAATAAACAGCCGAGTACCAGGTCTATATTTACTGCAATATGGAATATGTTTTATTTTACATTCCTAGTCTATAGTTGACATATTTTGAAAAACAAAAAGTGTAATGTAACTATAGCAGGCATGCTTGTTAGTCTGTAATGAGCTAAATATTTCCATTAAAAATCACTCTTCTCTCCACAACACTTAACCCCTCACCACCATTATCCTCTCACTACATTTTAAGCCAAACATATTATCTTACCGGCTGCAACAGCTGCGTGCCTCATCGCCATCTTTACAACAGGTTGGATTGTTGGATTGTCAACAGCTTTATGATGTGATACAGCAGAATTATGACTGTAATTGCAAAAACGCAATCTGCATTATAATGGTTGATTTTCTGTTTATGTAATCATGCAAATGGCTTGTGGAGACATACATACGCACCTTACCACTCTCCACTTCAAGTGTATGCATCTTTTTCATTTAGTTAGACATTTTTATTATGGGCCATTATGATCAGTACAGCTATTTAATAGATAATGTGACTGGCTGAGAAGATAATGATTTATCTCCATACCCATCCTATTTATTTTATATTTCAGCTGCACTTTTGCTGATATATATATATACAGTAAACATAGATAAACAGAAGTGCCAAGTGTGCTTGAATGTGCTCCCATTGGCTTTATGCATATATCATATAGCATTGCAAACAGGCAGTTAAAATAGAATCCTCATATCTGTGTGTGTTACAATATGCATGTTGCACATCTGTGCATGCATAGTAGTATGTGTGAATGTGCCTTTGTGCCCTGCTGGTGATAAACAGTGTGGGCGGTCCTGAGGGAGGAGTAGGCTCAAGGTCCCTGGTGAGGATGTCATCTTGTCTGACTGAGCCCACAGGGACAGACAAACTCACAGGAGACTCACCCACTCTCCGCCTCATTGATTAAAAGCCGTGGATATTATGATGAACTGCAGCTGGTCTCCACAGCATTTTTCTAGTCTAATTGCTATTCAGTGAATATATCTATAGGAATGTGTGGTTGGACAGGATCATTCAAGACAAACGGCTGGGGACCAGAGTGGCAGCTGAGGCCAGTATGGTTCTCCCTGTGACATAATTCCTTCATCTTAGCTTCTGACCCAGTTTTGTCAAAGTACCCTTTAAGATGTATCACCAGAGCCCACAGAGACACTAACTCCTGTTGACGAGACTCAATCATGTAATGCATTAGGACACAGGTAAACCTATGACTTAATAATGTAAGAGTCCACTTTACTTTACTCTGAGGAATCACCACCGCTGTGTAATGTTTTAATATGAAAGTCCACAGCAAAATGTATCATTTGGGAAATCACTAAACATGTCAAAATGAAGCCATTTGCTGTGAGATGAGGCACATAACTCTCATAATATCATGTGAAACTGTTGGAGAACACAATAACTCCATAAACAACGTCTTTCTGTAGGAACAAAACTCCCCTTGGAGAGGTAATCCAATTAAAATATTCTATTGAGTAAAGCTGTTCCAACAGGCTGAAGATGAGTACATGGGCTGCTGGAGCATTGGATCTTTAATGACTTGCTCCAGGGAACACGGCCATTAAACAACTATACAGTGGATGTACAGCATGTACTGTAGAACTTCATCACAGAGGTCTAGAGCGAGCACTACTTGTTCTACATTATACTAAGTACAACTGTGATCTCCCCCCGTCCCTGTAACTCTTGTATCTCCAATGCATTTTAGCCAACATTTTTTAGCAAAAAGTAAATAATCACCTTGCCTCCGTAAAGTACCCTTTTAAATGTGTCTCATGGAGGTAGTAAAGAATAGACAGAATGATTGATTTTGGCTATAGCCCTATTCATTCACTCTCTCGTATCCTCCTCCTTTACTTGGTTTCTTATTTTTTCCACTCTCTTATTCTCTCCCCTCCTACCTCTCGCGGTTGCTCTCCTTCTCTCTCCCGCTCACACATTCAGAGATTCACACAGAGAAGCTAAAATTAGCAGTATCCACTTCTGCACCAGCTCTGGCACCAAAGGCCTCCGAGCAGGAAGCAGAGGATGCATCAGAGACTTCATTAAGTAATGCACATGCACGTGTGTGCGCGACACACACACACACACACACACACACACACACACACACACACACACACACACACACACACACACACACACACACACACACACACACACACACACACACAGACTCCTCTTTTGTTCTCGTTCATTCATTCTTACTTGCGTGCCACACTGTGGAGAGAAACACAAACCAACAAAGCAGGACATTTTGGCCTGCATCCTTTAGGATGTCTCTGTCAGCCGCCTTACCAGTTACTTATATGTGCCTTTTTATGTAAGCAGATCATTCTCAGTTACTTCTATTTGTCTGAATGAGAAAGGCTCGGTATAGCTACTCTTACACTTCATTATTGTCATTCATTGCATAAAAAGCACAAACAGTACATACAGGAATATAGGAGTACATGCAATGCATTTGCGTATATGCATATGTGAGCTTGCATACATGTGCAGTATGCAATTTAAAAACGAAGCCACAAAGTGATTGAGGAAATGGCAAACCAGGAAATAAAAAAATTAAAAAAAACTTCCTCTGCACTTTTCTTTTACACAACAGGTACCGGTACAAAACATTGAATCTCAGATGACCTAATCAATCAACCGCTACTGTTCGACTAACAATTTATAGCCGTGAATGTGGAACCGAATGATTGTTTAATGACTGATCCTTGTTGAAAGCAGTGAGCCGTTGTGACAGTAATTACATTCTGTGTGGTTTCCCTGATTTCTTACAGTATAACCGCACATGTTCTTTTCTGTAGCCACATATTTTGTGTGGAGAACTTTTACGCAGACTCACATGCATGCATCCCTGATCCGGCCAATATAAAGAACAATTTACTTTTCCTTTAAAATTCCCAGAGACTTCATGTGCGTAACATTTGCATACGCTGCTTGTATTACTCTGCATGTCAATGTTATCAATTCCTGATACAGAATTAATTAACTGCACTTTGTTGCCGTCCAGTGCAGCAGTCAATTTGAAAGTTGTTGAGGCCTAATGTGTTACTGATTTACAGTAAAAACACAATGACAAAAAAGGTCTGTACTACGTTTCTTTATCTACTTTAATAAATTACCACAATCAGATTGTTTCTGATCATCTAATGATGAGGCACATTTTCAACAGTAAAATATTTCTGATAATACTGCAACACATGGACACCACTCATGCACCAACTGATATGTAGCCACACTCGTTACACAGCAGCAATGTTTTATGAGGCACTCTATAATGGTTAGTGGACAGGATAGTCAGATATTGATGTAAATGTATCATATATCTATATCATCATATTCTGCAACAAAAACTATACTCACATACCTATGGTATTAGGTACACAGAATCAGCAATTAAAAGTGTTCTCTGTTTTTAACATCAGCTGGCAACATCTGTTTTTTGCGTGGTTTTACAATCTATACAGTAAAACACATTATACATCGTTATGTGGTTTATGAGCTGTCAAACTCTCCATTTAACTATCAACCTGTCTCCACAAAACCAAACCTAGAAATCCGCCAGCCAGTGGACAACAAGAAATGAGCAATAATTCATACAAAGTGCTCCTTTGAGGAACATGACAGTCATGTCCTCCTCCTGGCACGTGTCGCTGTGGGCAGGCAGTGATGAACCGACAAGATGATGCAAGAGGAGGCACAGCAAGGGAAGAGGGTTCAGGCTCAAGGAGCAAGAAAGAGGGTATATGTGACTGAGTGCATCCATGATTCTTGTCTCCTTTTGTAACACGGACACCCTCCGGAAAATCAGGCGCACACACACACACACAAACACATACCATACGCAAACCTGCTGTGACAGCACTCAGTAACACCTTAGGTAGTCACATGTCCAGCTGCCCTGACTCAGATATGCACACGTACACACCGTCAGTAACAGTTGCTCTGGGTGTCTCTCTCTATCTCTTTATTGTTCTATTTAAATGTGTATATTATCCTTCATAAAAGGGAACAGACTAGTGATCTAAATAGTTATTGCAAATCATGAAAATGGGCTGTTTAGCAGAAGCCTTGTATTTGAAAATAATAAACGTATAGTTCTGCTTTTGTTCAGGTTTAGTAACTCCTATTATAAACATGGGCATAATTACATTCATCCTTTTCTCCTGAAACTAATAAAAAGTGACCTCAGAGGTTGTTATGGCAATTTTTTTTGATTATCTCAAGAAATACATTTTACATTGACATTTTACGTGAGCACAGTGTATCTTTATGTTGCTGACAAAGTTTTCTGTATTTATTTACTGAATACAATGTTGCAAATGCTGAATGCTTCATGCTCTTCTGTACACCTCAAAAAGCATTTCATTTCCTTTAACATTAAAATAGACTCAATACAAGCTAATCTCCTGAATGTAATATGGAATTCAGAACACATCTATTGCCTCCAAACAGCTCTCAACATGGAGACAGCTGAACCGCAAACAGTGCAAACAATGGCAACAGTGCTGACAGAGTGTTCGGTGTTTACCTAACACGCTGATCCGGACATTATTATAAGAGCTAACCACTGTATGACTGCAGTGCAGAGCGGTGGCCATTAGCTAGCCAGCTAGCCAGTGGGGCCAGTGGCACTATTGTGCATGCGTTGCTATGGCTATGTAAACAACGCTGATGCAGGACTAACACATGTCCAAACTCTGGCTTTGTTTGTCACAACAACAGGATTAGATTTTGAGCAAAATTGGCCAGTTTGTGTTACAGCATAAAACATACAGAGATCCTTCCAGTACAGAGACACAGTTTCAAAGCATTGCATTGCCAGATGATGAAACATGGTTGATGGATAATTCATATTCAAAATGCTCTTCTTTCTATTTAGGCAAAGGGAAGAAATGAGGTAACAAGTAACACCATTTCTGACAAGTGGCAACAGAAGTCTGAGTAACTATAACATTACCACTAATATAAGATAGGTAGTCTTGACTGCTGACTCCTTTGTTTTGAGTAAATAATACACCAAGGTATCAAAGTACACTTCACAAGGATATGGTGAATGTTAAAATGATACATGTGGAGGATTAGTGATTTTATGTAAATCTCAGTTGGTTCCCATAATCCAAACCTCACCACAGAAATACATATCCATATGTGCCACACACCAATGACGCTGTGTCTCTTTAAAATAAAATCTGACGCACAGGCATCTTTATATGCATATCTCCAATCCACATTCTGGATCCAAAAACAGGTCATATTTACAACCACCTCATATTTAAAATCCTATTGCAATCGCATAATCTATATGTGTTCTTTGTGTGGGTATATCAACGCACTGCAGATTGCAGCAGCACCTGGTTACCATAACAACCCAAGATGGCTTAGCATGGAGAAAGCGGCAGGTACTGTACATGCTGTGTAGATGAGGATAAATCACCAATACGCTCTTCTAGTGCATCTCTGCATTTCTCTTACACACAATTTTAAGAGCATTTTCTATCCTTGACCCCCTTTCAGATCCAATGCTTCTCTTAAAGCTTCTTGTCATCATTAAAGTTGCAAACACCATGGCCTCTGCGACTTTCTAGTTCAACGTCGAGGTGGTTTTCAGGTTCAACTTGGATTCAAGCAAGATATGTGTGAAAAAAAAACTGCATCAACATAAATTATATAGTGGGGTCGAAGCTGATAAGAGCACCAAGTATCTCTAATATGAGGTGCAACACCTGTACTAATGTCCAAAATGTTGCTGGGAATGGTAATGCCCGCCCCCCTTGACATTGGTTTGAATTGATCACAAAAGTGAGAGGACTTTGGAAAATATGAGCATGGTGTGTGCTGCATACTAATGTCATATTGCATGATTTCTGGGTAATAAAGCTCAAGCTGAATTTGAGAAATAGAGCAGGTGGGGCTTGAAGTAAAAACCCACGTTAAAATCGTGCACATCCATCTTCTTGCCAGAAGAGGAGATCTGAGATGTATAGCTTGATCACTGTGAGTCTCTGCTGTCTTTGGAAAGATGACAAGAATCCTAAATGTGATATACATTTTGCAGCACATTTACTGTTTTAATTAGGAACTGTATGACTGCTGTGGAATGATGGATTTACACTCCTGTGTAATTAGCGATAGTGGAAGAAATTGATTTATTATTTTGGCTCATGCTAGATTACAGATTGTAAATCTACTAGCATTTGTAAAACATAAAAAAAGCAACCATTTGTATACCTTTATCCTGAACACTAGACAATTATTCCTAAATACTAGTTGTCCAGTTACAATGTAATATAATAAGTTCAATACACATGTTTGTAACTGCTGCTGTGTTCCCATAAACATGGTTAATATTGTTGATACGATTTCAAACTGTTTTGAAATCTACCTGCTACCTGCCACTGAAGAGATATACAAACACAATATCAAAATGCAAATCTGCATAACCCTAAAATGTTCCTTACATAATTAAAAAGAAAACTATACTTTTGACCTGTTCCTCGTATATTGCTTGTGATGACAATTGGACCACATAGTTACCAAAGTGCAGGAACACACACACACACACACACACACACACACACACACACACACACACTAACCTGAGCATCTCTTCTGATTTCGATTATACCATTAATCAATTGTTTATCTGGATTAAAAGAAGTTCCAGTTCCTCTTTAATAATCAATAGAGTGAAATCAGCAGAGTGTAATCTAGATAGGCAGTCGAGCTGACCACAGCCAGACACAGCCGATAAACAACACTGTCACACCAGCCAATAAACAGCACTCAGATTCAAAGAGGTACAGCACAGTAACACTTAAAACGTATTCCTGAGTAGTTACACAGGAAGGAGAAGGGCCAAATTATAATTAACAGCTAATTAGTAAATAGCTAACGAGTAGCTACTCATTCAGTAGTGACTACTCTGGATGTTGTGCACATTGTTACACAATCAAGTGTAACCTGTTATTCTTAACCAACTCTCAATCTATTTATACCATTTATGCTTAGAACTCATTCACCCCCTTACACATACAAGCAGGCCCTCAAGCAAGAGATCATCGTCTGATCAGCAGCATTACTCACCTTCCATTGCATACTTCATATCTAGGGCAAAGAGGCTCCACATGATCTCAGCGCTGATCTTGCCCGCATTCAGCTCCTGTGGAAACCTGATGGAATTGAAACGGATTCCAATCAAACTCATTTCCGTACAATGACACGCTCGACTGGATGGCCTGATGGCTCGGCCCAGCCGGAATCTCTAACAAAAGACTTAACAGATGTGCAAGGAGACATGGTTGGTGAATCTCGTAATCTAATAATCCCGGGTCATTTCCAAACCTGGTTGAATTGGGGAGGAATGGAGATGCATGCACATGGCATACAGATTAGAAAAAGTGCAATAGGAAATGACAACAGCAAATGAAAGGGAGAGAGAGAGAGAGATAGAGAGAGAGAGAGAGAGAGAGAGAGAGAGAGAGAGAGAGAGAGAGAGAGAGAGATGCAAGCAACCTATTTGGAGAGTAATCTGCTATTTTGAATGTCTATAGATTTTCAGTCAAAATTTTAATGCGAGGTGTCAATGGTTTAATCACCCACATGTTCAGACAGTGATAGGAGGACATGTATAGATGACAGGGCCTTGGCCTGAGAAAGGTCGATTTATTTGTAAATGTTTTACTTTTGCTGGAGACTGCGCTGTTTCCGACAACAAAACACATTTGTCTGACGGTTTCCATTTCCAACAGTAATCATCTGCTCAGGCAGGACATTGGCTACAAACCACCACTGCCCCCCAACACACACACACACACACACACACACACACACTTTCCTCTTCCCTTCAAAACCCAAACTACAGCACATCCTTTGGGGCAAAGGAACAAACACTCAGATTAGAAGGAGGCGAATTTGAGAAACAAAAAAACAACAACAGAGAAACAATTGTTCCCTCTTTCATCTCTATCACTCTCAGATTCTGTCTCTCAACCTCGGTTATTCTTTGGTTTCATCATGCAAGTGCACTACTGTGCATGCTTGTAGATGGTTTACGATCCATGTCGATGTGAAATAAATTATGTTATGTGGTTTACAAACCGAATGATGAGTGTTCATGGAAATAATCTCAAAAGCTTCTTATCTTCCACAGTATTATAAACACCTGCAGGATCCAATTTTATGTTTCCAATCATAAAATACATTCTATAGATCAGTCTATTGGCTAAAAAAAGACATGCACGATTCCCAATAAATGTTCTCAGCACAGAACAACAGCGTAACATTTCATCAGTTTTCCCTCTGGCAACAGCTCCCATTATTTAAAGGCAACAAGTCCACTCCTGGGTTTATAGTGAAAAAGCATCAGCGTTGCTGTCACTCTGGAATTTGACCAGGGGAATGTGGAGGAAATGGGCATGAATATTACAAATCTATCATTAGACAGTGTAGGAGCGAAAGCTTAGGGCATAAACAGAGTCTTAATAAGCATCGTAAATCAGCAGGACGAAGGAGAAAGGAAAACGGGGGAGGCGACGCGTGAGAGGATATGTATGAGCGAGACAGAAAGAGAAAAATATGCTTCATCTTATTTCTTATAAGGTGAGCTCCACAGTAATTTGTTTGATTTTATGAACCAAATCATCAAAAGGACGCAAACACAAACGTCCCCTCAACACCATCACCACAACCAGCCTTTATAACCTTTTCCTACAAACAAATCTCTCATCGGTTATATAATTTAGCAACACTGCATTCCTCTTTTTATTCATCCATCCTATGGTGAGCCATAAAAACAAAGCATGTTTTACTGCTGACTTCTCTGGCTGCCTCCCAGCCTTCGTACACAACACTGTGCTCATTCATGTCTCGACTATCAGTAAATACATTTTTCAAATTTACAGGAGCAAGAAGGTTTTTTATTTCCCCTCACATTCTCTAAACAATATTGAAGCATATACTTGCCTTAATTAAGCCAAATAAATAAAAGCAATTAAGTAAATATTTAATTAACATGAGTCTTATTAAAGACCCAAACATCACTATTTTATTCATTTTTTTACTATATTTCCAAATCAAACAAACAATCACTTTCTTAAATCCTTACCAGTCAACCACATCTATGTTCTTTTATCACGAATGGTTGTCATAAACCCAACAACATGACGCTTTATAGCAAGCACTGACAACTCTGTCTCTCTGCCTGTTAAGTGTTTTTAGTGTGGTCATATATACCTTTGAAATTGTATGGAAGATATATGGTGACATGCAAAAGGTGTAATGTCCAACAATGCAAGTGTCATGAAAATGCTTAACTGCTTCCCAGGAAAGCAACTAATTCAGTATAGGTTGAACATGTATTTAATCAGATTGCATGGTAAAATAAAGAAGTACCTACTGGTTAATGACGGGGGTGTAAGCTGTCCGGTCCTCATCGATTACTGACACCATGAGAGTGATGAGTTTTGGCCAGAAGTCCAGGTTCTTTATAGACGGACCCTGCTCCTCTCGGGGAATGTCCTGCTTCCGGCTCTACAGAGAATAACATAAGGATGATGAGAATCCAAAGACAGTTTGAATGTGTTGAAGGTGAAGCAGAACAATTCTAATTTAGGGATATCGCAAAAATTGCCTGGGATCACAAAGAAAAAGCCCCAAAAAGATGGTTGATGTACCGACAAAAACAGACTTTAACACATTTATTCTGTATTTCATGTCATAATATTATCTCGCCAAGACTTTTTTTGACTATACAATTGATAATATAGTTGCAATTTATTAAAAAATGAACTTAATAAGAACTAAGGAACAGAATGTTAGTTTGGTAGATCTTCACAGTGTAAGGACACTACTGAACAAACTTATGATGAGCCATGGTTACCAGACTTCAAATGAGCCTAAATCATCTGAAACCATATTATCCATCTGACAATCGGGAGTTTAATGAAATCAAAGCCAATATTGTATTTTATTCACGGTCAACATTGTTATATTTACATTATGTGATTACAGACTAAAGTATGCATTCTATTAATTACATTCCAGTCCATTCACTATCAGTGTTAGGTGCTGGAGTCTGACATCCCCATGTTGGATTCAAATTCCTGGCACAAGAAATAAACAGGAAATAAGTGACTGTATATAATTTGCATTACTGTTTGAAATTGTATTTTATTGACGTCAGCCTCGCTGTTAATATGTTCTGCTGTTTGCTATTGATAATGCAAACTGAAAATTCCCTACTGCAACAAGTTACCAATAATAGGTGTTTGTTTACTGGGAGGCAGTCACAGACAAAAACAGCGTATTCATCTTGTCCACAAAACAATGGACAATTTTCTGCATTTTCTATATATATATATATATATATATATATATATATATATATATAGTTTTAAATATTGCAGGGAGAACAGAACAATAAGGCACAGCGAGCTGCTATGAAAAGCTGCAGGCTGTAAACCTCCAACTCCTCATCATGGCAACCAACTCCGGTCACCGTGCCCTGTTGTTGTGTGGAGCACTACTCCCACAATGTGCAGCGAAAAATCAGATAGTGATTGAAGCTATGATGGAAAAGGCAGATTATCAACTAAGCTCTTTATTACAACAGTGCGAGTTTGTTTGGCTGCATTGGAAACAGATACGCTGAACATAAAACCTTAAGGATTACAACTTTAACATTTTAAAAGCGTAATTACCCTCCGTTATGTGCTTATGTATGTGAGTGTGTGTCAAACTGTGTTGCTGACATCTCTGTGGCTGTACCTCGGTGAAAGGTGTTACATATGAAACCTCTCCCTGACTCTACCATCTGCTCACCCCACACTGAGTGTAACCACACTGATCTCCGGTCAGCACCTAACTGTCACAGTCAGTCACTCTGCCATGAACAGGTTCCACCGAAAACAAGCAAGGCCACGCACACAAACAACCCAAAGCTGAGTGCACATACTGGAACACACTCAGCCATACTGACACTATGTATCTGTATCATACACAGGCATGATAATATGCAAACACACCCACGCTGATGCTCACCGACAATGAAAAATATAATCTACTGTATGACTGTGTACTATGGAAATTTACCCTCCCAAGAGGATGCAATGCACATTCTCTCATTTGTGTGTGTAACTCCAGACTAAAGCAACATCTAAGCTTGATGTATGTTGGTGAAAATGAAATTGTGTTAAAAATGAAATATGTTCCAATCGGTTATTGAATAATTTGGGTTGAATTATTTAACAGCCTATAGACTTCTGTGCAGCACGGAGAGGAGAAGATTTAGTGAGAGCTTGGGAAATGGAAAAGCAACACGAGTCAATTCATCATTGATCCGATCCTTACAATCGAATCAATTCCTACAATAATCAAATTATGTCCATGACGTTGATTCTTGTTTTGAATGTCTGGTGATGCAAGGCGAACGTTTAAACTGGAGGAGCTACATCATTTAATCTCACAGGAACAAGAAACGCAGACACGGCTTACAGCTGATTCTGTGACAGTCAGTCGTGTCAACCGAGGGTTCACTACTTTAATCATTTGGGTTTGAGACTGCAAAAGTTAAGTCACTGAGTGTGCCATGGTCATGAAAAACAGATTACTCCTCGTTCCATGGGAGGTTCCATCCCAGGCATCATATTGATCAAAGGCTCATTTAACTTCTAATTTGCATATTCACTAGAGTTTGCTACATAGCAAGACATGAGGAATGCACTGTTTTTTTAATGTGGAGGCAACAGGGAGCTTTACATGTAGCAGAATCAAAGACTGTGTTGGGACTTGCGTTTGAAGCTGGATGCATGATGACCTTCTAGTTCATAAACTCAGGAGAGTAAACCTCTTCAGTATGCACTACTAGAACTGGTAAAGAGTGGTCGAGATGCTAAACCACATTGCTTAGTGTCATCATAAATAGAGGCAAGCAGCACCTGAAACAGATTTGTTTGATCCATCAATTATGAAATTAAAAACATGTAAAGGTTAGCAAGAGATTACTAAATAAATAATATGAGCAATGTATGAGTTTAGATCAAAGCTATAGGAAACAGGCCTGCAACCCACTTAGGCCCCTAACCCATAGCTAATGAGTTCAAAGAGGAAGGCCTGGCCTGGTATGAGAGACCTGGGCCATCGGGGGGAGATATGCTACTACAAGATGAATATCTGTTAAATTGGAAGTATGATATAATTAAACAAATATCTCTGCAGGAGGTGACTCAGCTATGCAAAACCTGTCAGTGGGTGTATAGCTGTATGCATGTATGAAGGACACTGAAGGTTGTGTCATCCCTATTAAATTGGATGCAGTATGCATCCTGCTAAAGCATAGCATTGTTTCCCTTTGCTCATCTGTATTCACCTCAAGTAGGTACAAACTCATTGTTAAAGGTGATTAAGTAGCTTGCTGTCTTTTTACAGTCGGCAACACACCCATGGGCTTTACTCCCAGTTGTACTAGGAGATGAATACTGCACTGAACTCAAAGCGCATGGTAGTTTCACTACTTCCATTGCACAATGGTGGTGGGGGCACCTGCAGAAATATTCATAGCTGTGTATCACTCCTCCAGAGGGTAGCTTGTGTTTTATGTTTATTGTTTAGCACTTTCAGCCCCTGTGCGGGAGGAATCAGCATTAGCATATCACTGGCTCCTCATCAATTCTCACAATGTGACACAAATTACAGAGCCTCTGATTGAAAGATGTTCGTGGAGAATGTGATCAAATCCCCAAGCTGTGAGTAGAACCAAAAGCTGTTGCAATGTATTTTAACACCCATAGGAAATAGGTGGTATGTGCAAATATTTGAAAAAATAAAAAAACTCAAAGGCACACATTCTGAAAACAAACTAAGTCTTCATCAAACACAGTCAAATCAACCATTTGGGTATTGTTGGCAAATATGTGATAATCCGTTAGAGAGATAACTATCAAATCAATTTGAATTGCCTGCTCAGTAACAAGTCGAGTAGTCTTCCAGCTCCTCTGTGGCTCGTCTCACAAACAAGGCTGTGGGTCCCTACTTTTGCACACCTGTCAACAATCACCAACCTCCCTCTTCCAAAGCAGAACACTTTTATTCATATGTCTACTTTTGCATTCGTATTTGCATAATACATAAGAATGTGTGCATAAACGTGGACATTTATCAGAGATGCATGTGCATGCTACAAGGCATTTCTGGCATTTCTGGCATTTCTGTGGATTTCTGGCATTTCTGGCATTTCTGTGCACCATTATTTGCCGATCCACATTCATTCACAGAAAGAAAATATGGTCCTTTTTCCGTTTGCCCTTTTCCACGATTCCTTTGCCCTCCTTCCATTTACCCTTCGTCTTGCTTTTCCAAATCATACTTTTCCAGCCAGGATTAAAGAAACGGTTAAGCCAGATTCTCCCTGTCCTTCCTCCTCCCAGCCATTTTACGCCTAGGCAGAGGCGGAACGCTTTGTTGTTTGTTATGCAAGATGCCTCGTTGGAGCTTGGATATTTCACTGCCTGCTTGGCCACCGTGACAGCTCTTGTGTCGCAGCACTCAGTCACCGTTAGCAACTGGAGAATCAGGGTCTGGAATGTGTTCTGAAATGAGTCAAAGGCTACCTAGTGTATGTGGACATAATAGTTTAGACTCAAAGTGAGATTTGCTCTGGAATGTAGTTGATGTCTTTTTCTTTCTGCTGTGGAGGAAACAATGATGGAGAGGCTGTCAATTGTGAAACTGTGGTGGACGAAGATGTAATTAGGGAAAGCGTCTATCTCTCCGGTTTGGTAATTGCTTACAACCCCTCAGGCTGTTTAAACAAAGAAAGCTTATTATTCAACTTTTGAGCGGATTGCACCCATTATCTTAAAGGACATTATCTTCTGAGGTGGGGAGGCCATTCTCCTTGGGAAGTAAACTGGAAAAATTATTCGCCGGAGCTGCCTGTTGCCTGATTATTTACTCAGGCGAAGCCAAAGCAAGTAAACTAGCTCATGGAAATCTTCATGTGTTTGGAGAAGGAAACTATAACTGAGAACTGGATGATGCTGTGTTTCCTGAAAATAGAAATAAGCGAGTCTATGAGTGCTTAATATGAAAACATGCCTTTAGCTGCTCGTAGCATGCTAGTTCCTACACGAGGAGGCAGTATGGCAGCATACTTTCATTCCAGTTTATATATATTGTTCACATTGAGACTTATTTTTTGTGCTCATACAATACACCATTATCCACCGTGACTCTTGAGAGCCAAAAAAGCCTTTAAAAGATGAAATAGGGATTTGAATCAAGGAAGTGCTGCCTGGTGCTTGGCTGCTTTTATATACAGTAACTCTTCACTCTCTCTTTCTTAGAAGGTTGAACTCCTTAATGCAAAGTTTGCAATAGACACGGTGAACATGAAATATAGCCTAATATAGCCTCCGATTCCTAGCCACCACGTTGAATTTAATTCATATATTACCGGCATTGTCACACATCAACACAGGACAGTAAAGCTGAAAAGGGATGTCATTTTCTTGACAGGATGAAGGCGATACGGGATGAAAGCACGGCATGCGTGCCAAAACCTGGCAGTAGATTTAGGAAATTTGTGTTTTTACCTGGAGTTACTGACAATGAATTGGAGTGGTCCCAAAGTAGTAACTCTATTCAATAATATTGTAATGACTTTTAAAGGACAACTAGTAATTACATTCAAATTAATTTTCAGGCATTCTACATGAATTTAAGTAAGCTTGCAATGATGCATGTACGTTCATAAAGACTCCATTAGGTGAGTTATCTGGTTAGTGTTGCCTATCTGCCTGGCTAATTACCAGATGTTGAGTTGCTAGTTGGTAGATTTGTAGATGATATAATTACTAGTGCTGTCAAACGATTAAAATATTTAATCGCGATTAATCGCATTTTTTTTTGTTGCATTTTAATGCTCTTATCAACATGAAAAAGTGGATTGGCTTGCTTTATTTTATTGAAAAACAACTGCCAAACAGGGCAAAATTACTGTACATTTCAGGTAAACAAGGGTTTACAAAATAAAATTATAGAGTGCACCAGGCATGAAAACGGGTCAGGGGTGAAAAAGGTGAGAAGGATATTACCCCTCTAGGAGGGTCCGGGGGCTCCCCCGTAAGAAAAATTTAAATATTCCATATTTTAAAGCATCAATCTGATGCATTTTGAGATGCTTTTTTTGCCACCCTGGGGAGAGCTGGAGAAACTTAACTTCAGCCATGAGTCAAAAATTATTATGGCCTCCTTACTAAGTATTATGCAAGCCATTTCATGCCAGCCTGTCACTGGGTCTAACATTTACAGTATATGAGGCACAATGTGGTAAGGGAGAGCATGGCTGCCTTTGTTAGCATCATTTATATCTTTGATGCAGAGAATGCATCTGGCGAATCCCTGCCTGTTGATTTTGGAGAATACATCTCCTAGATGAAAGGACACCTCTTGCCCTTTTATTGAGACCTTGCCTTCCAGTTTTAGCCACGACCAGTTCCAGCTGCATTTCAATCCAGCATCCAGCTGTTTAACAATGGCTGCATCCTTCTCCCCTAACACACTCATTCTGGAAAAATAATGTTTGTATTAGTGTTAACTTCTAGTTTAGCCTTATTCAGACCTGCCAACCTTGATATGTAACTTATATATTGATAAGTCATTAAATACTCATCATGCATTATATATAATGTGTGCTGGTCAATTAGTCTAAAATTAATTTTAGACTAATTTTTACTAGCGTACTTTGACGTCAAAATGCGTATCCGCTACGCAAATTGCGTACAGGTTGGCAGGTCTGCTTATTGATAGAACGGTGGACCACTTTACCTTCTGCCTTGTCAGTCCCCTCACTTCAAAATCTACCTCCTCAAAAACGGTAGCGTTATGCCGTGTTCACACCGGACGCGCCGCGTCCGGTGTGAACACGGCATAAGCTAATAATTTTCCACCGGAGCTTTAGCTAGCTGGCTAACGTTGCGTTCTCTCCTGCTGTGTTCAATGGGTTCACTCGCGCTCCCTTCTGGCACGCGCACCTGTTCGCAGTTCACTGAATATCATTCATTTTGCCGTATCGCGCTCACCATTCATTCATTTCAAACCGTAACGTTAAAATTGGTTTGCGTTAACGCCGTTAATAACGCGCTAATATGACAGCACTAATAATTACATAAACCAGCAGAGCAGGTATATTGTCAGCTGCTTTCATTTATTTGCTTTCATTTACTTATGTTTACTCATAAAATCAATTTTCAGAAAGGCAGAGAACATTACCAAACACTTTGACAATAAAACTAAACAAATATGCTACATTTTGATAGTCTGCTTGCCAGTATCCTGTGTGTACTATCCATAAAAAAAAATGAATCCTCTTGTTAGAAATACAATTGTTATATTGTCTTGCAGAGTCCTGGCGTATGGCTTTCAACCCAATGGGGTTGTAACAACAACAACAAGCATAATGAAAGAAACAAAAGAACACTAAAGCTGAACAGATGGTAGACATATACTAAAACAGGGGTGAAATAAATGCAACATTTATACAATCACAATCTGAATTTATATTCAGATTTTCAACTTTTGTTTTGCAGCAAGATGCACAAAGGTTGCTTCAGCCAAAGACAAGGCAATGTTTGTTTAAATGAGGGATGAGGGAGTTTACCTCCCTGTTCTTCTCTAAGAAAATACAATTACTATCTGATTACTGGTGTGTTTAGAAAGGAGGCGGAGGATAAGAAAGTATTTGCGTCAAGGGTTAGCTGTCCAACGAGCCAATTATCAACAAGCAGCTAAAGCTGAGAGCTGGTCCGGCCGAGAACCATGCAGCAGGCCTGATTTTGGTTAGACTCTAACACTATCCACACCTCATAACTGACAGCTTATGCTGTTCTTCATCTTTTTGGCACACATGTCTTTGTTGTTGATTTCACTAGACTTGAGGGTTTCAAGATACATGCTCACTGAATCCAAGTGAGAACTCGACAAGTGTTGAAATGACACATTGTTTAGTGTGTGCGTGACTACATCTGCTAGATGCTAATGTGAGGAATAAAGAGATCTCAAAATGTGCCACTTATTCACTTTTTGGACTGTCTGTGAATTTGCTGAGCAGTTATTGGTAGGCTACTTGTGCAACAGTAAAGATCTGCATTCATTAAGCTATTAAAGGTTGATTAGTAGTGATAGTCCAAAAAGGTCTGGAAGCAGTTTACCTGGTCAAGGAGCTGGTTGTACAATTCATGACAGTTATCAAAAATGTATTTGTATGTCGAGTCCAGACACGCCTTCACGCAGTCCTTCACCACCATACTGGCTCTTGGTGGACTCTGGAGCTCTTGTACCTGCACACACACACACACACACACACACACACACACACACACACACACACACACACACACACACACACACACACACACACACACACACACACACACACACACAAACACATGCACATGATTACAATGTGTGTTGTCCTAAGTCTCGTAACAATGTATACAACATTACATCATCCATTAACTATATACAATGTTAGCAACCCAAATCAATGACAGATACTGTGTCTTAAATGGATTTTTTATGTAGAGGACCATACATCAGTGAAGTGATAACGTAATGGTATCATGTACAAGAAGTATTACTCCCAAGATATCACTTCCTTGTGCAAAAACGGCAGCCTTCTACCATCCATTATGTAGCATAAATTGACATGCGGCCAGACTGTAAATGTGCAGTAAATCGTAGCGTAAAACTGTAGCTCCTGTGAGTGAGCAGCTGTACGTATACACAGTGCAGTGCAGCATGGGCATGGCACAGAGTGAAAGCCTTGGTAACCTAAAGTGACAGATTTCATTCCTTTGCTCATAGCTGCCATCTTAGCTTTGCTTCAGTGCACCAGCGCTACTCCCCCACTCACGCGAAAAGAGAGCTGAGCGGAGCCGAGCTCTTCATATAGCGCAGCGCGTCAAGACGTACTGTTGGGGGACAGGGAGGGAGAGGAAAGAAGACAGAGCTGGACGCATTTTCATACAGGCTAGCTGTAGTATGCAGGTCAACACACGCTACACACACATCGGCCTGCAGTCAAGAAAATGGTTAAGCCATAAGCAATTTGGATTTGAATGGCCAGTGGTGTTGAGAGGGACAGGTTTTTGGGAATTATGAGCGTGACTCGATTATGCCTAAACAAAACGTGCCTGAAATCAATGTGGGTTTATGTATTTAATTGGATGTTGTTGTGAGATTTCACAGGCATGGCCAGTATTGAAGGTGTCTCAGTCACTGCACTGATGTGGTGAAAGGTTATAGATGATATATTTAAAGGATAGTGCTGTGCTCCATCATCATTTATTACAATGCTTGTGCTTCTTTCAATTTCGCTTAAATCGAGTGCCAAACTCCCCCATTGCCTATCAAATTGTACTCTATAAAACCTACACATTCTCTCACACACGCATACACACACGCTACCTTCATCCTGAAGAAGGTGATGCTGGTCAGCAGATCAACAGTGGACTTGAGATCTTGCAGACGTTCTGGGTTTCCTGCAGGGAAATTATCCTGGAGTAAGAAAGAGAGGGGAAAATAACATGAGGAGACATCTGGTTGAAAGCAGCCTTTTAACGTCACACACCCACACCCACCACATCACATCGCGTAGCCTGAAACATTGAAATTGATTACAAAACAATGCCCAGCAATCATACCGAAATGTCTGTCTGTCTAATCGTTTAGTGGACAAGGGAGGTCTCCGTTGATGAAAACCTCTATTTTGGGGCCATGAAGTCATCAGGCAGTGCAGAGCACCGTGACGGGGAGCATATAAAGCCCTGACAGCATTGAGGAAAGGCCTCACTGCACCATACATTATACTACTTATTCTACATCCTCAGTGCTCTAATGAAATGTAGCTTGTTTTCTATCCCTCCTCTACCGTGTCAATAAATGCACAATGGGGATTCATGAAATAGAGCCAAATCCTCACAGCAGCCTCTAGGTCTGACAGCACAAGCACAGGGGAGGTCTATCCGAGATCAAGGCCGATCAGCGGAAGCAAAACTCGCCTGGCATCTTCTTTTTTTTTTCGAGCCGCATAGAGGTTTCTATTGGGTTGATAAATGATTCAAGATGACCAGTCCCCGAAGAAGAAGCAAAAACAAAATTGAGTTTTGATAAAATATCAGTTCAATGGTGTTCTCAAAAAGAACAGTAGAGAAGAAAACGTGGACGGCCTGTTAATGCCTTTCAGACAGTCAGCTGTCCGCATTTCTGACGACAGATGATAAATAGGAGCAGTCAAATTTTGAAGTGAAAGTGTAGTGCCCAGTAAATATTAAAAGCCTCCAGGAAAACAAGCTTGACACACATTCTGCACAAGCAAATGTGGACCAGTTATACTATATTTGGCTGCTGAAGCCCCCTTCAAAAAAGGAAAAGAAAATCTTTTGGGAGCAGGCTTTTTTTTGCCTCCACTAAATGCATTTTGCATCACTTCATTTTATATGAACAATATAGTTGTTTTGAGTATTTCATCAGTTGTTTCTCAGTTTAAATTTTAAAATGTTATTTAAGAATAATCATGTCTCAGCAGACTCCTTTTAATTTAAATTCTTCAATTACAATCAAAGAAAAAAAAAATTCCTGCCTCTGTTGCATAAGTTTCATTCATAGAATGAGCTCATGAGCGCCAACAGTTACTATGCTTTCTCTCTCTGCTGATATAGAATTGTTTTTCACAATATCATCACATACATGTAACCTTCAGATAAAAGTGAGACCATCAGTCCATTTGAAACATGGACTCTGTAGCTTTCAATACAACCTTGAATGTCGCCATTAGCACACCTCCTGAAATCACTGAGCTGGAACGCTTACGACAACCGCTCAAAATGTTTTTTATCTGTTTACTTTTGGTTTGTTGCTAAACAAGTAATTCTGGAAAATAAATCTAAGTTAATTTACGAAGGCCAATGCTCCTCAAGTATTACCAAGCTAATATGTGCTTTCTTGCTTTCCAAAATAGGCATTAACAATTTTTATCAAGGTGAAGAAAATCACCAATGAAAGAGCAGACATAGCACAGAAAAAAATGGATTTTCCACTACTGTCTGCCTTTCAGTGATAGTGGAAGTCTGATTCATTGAGTCTACTTGTTTTTTAAATGATGATTAAAATTGCAAGCAAATAATACATTTAAATGAATAAAAACATGCTTCACAGTGTAGCATTTTAAATCTGTTGATTTGTGGATTCTGACATCGAAAGGTAATCTAGCTGTGCAATTATGGTGATTGAAGTCATGGAAAGTCAAGTGCTCATTGACACTCATTATGTTTGCTGCAAAGGAGGTAGGTGGGTTCTTCACAAAAAAACAAATGTCTACATGCAAAATGTTATGATCACAGCTCCCAATCTAATTAGACATGTGACATCCTGTTTTGATTGCAGATGGCAAGGGTTCACAACAATGCATTCATTATTGACTATATCTGTGTAAAGCAAGGAACAACTAAATACGATTTATCTAAATTACAATCAAAGCCTCAAGCTATATACTGTTAGCTTAAAAAAGGCAAAGCAAGTTATAGTTGTATAGCACCATATAATACATAGAGGTCATTCAAAGTGCTTTACAGGCAAAAGAAAAAAGAAAGACCGATAGAAGAATGAAACAAGATAGTAACAAAATAAAACAACATGTACTTGTGAACTGGTACTTACAATGCACAAGAAACTGGGAATTTAGCTTCTTACTGTTGCTGACCAACATAAACATGATAAATCCAGTATCTTACTTTAAGATTACTCTTTTTCTCTGCAGAAACCCTACTATCAATGTTTAGTGTTTCTAAAAGCAGTGACAGCGGTGTAAATAACTTTGACTAAACTTTAATAAATGCTCTGTCTGAACACACAAGGACCAGACAAACTTCATCAGCAAAAAGAACAAAGGAAAAAGAATCAGATTAATTGCAGAGAAGCAAGCAAGCATACTAAGAAAGCAAAACATCCACCTCTGAGCCAAAAGTAGAGACAACACCAGCTCTGCCTTCAGAAGATGACATACATCCCATTATGAGATGAGACGAGGAGTGAGTGATACTGATGAGCTTTTAGTTATTTGTCTTTGTTCTAGTGTAGTGTACAATGAATATAATGTTGGGCCATTTTGCTGAGTGCAAAACTTAAAAGCAGTGACTGCTTATCATAACACATTTTTTTTAATAAAAAAATGCACTGTACAGCTTCACAATTACCATGTATGAATATCGCTGTGTTTAATCATTTAATATTTTTACACGGGCAGCATAATGGTTAAAATGTTTTGCCTGTCAGACACCGGGCATCAAGTGGAGCAAGTGAAGGTAATTATGTGGAAAAAGAGATCAAAAGCAGTCATGCTCTGACGGGTACTGGACCTTAAACTGCCAAAGGGACACTGCACTGGTCACCCTGAACTCTGACCATCCTGAGCAAAGGCATTTGCCACAGAGTGTGTGTGTATATGTGTGTGGATGAGTAACTATTGAAGTTAAAAGTATAAAAAGATTGCTTAAAGCTCGGATAGGCAGTTTATTTTTGGCGTCGTTGGGCAAAAAAACACAATAACCTTTCAGCATATTGTAATTCAAGTGGTCTGAGATAAAACTAGACTTCTGCACCTCCTAGAAATCCCAAACCTAAACCAATCCCTTTGTTGAAAGCATCATTCAATGGCAGAATATCCTGCAGGAAAGGTTGCTATCCTAGCATTAGCAACAACTGCCCATAATACTAAGCAACCCAAAGAAGTAAGGTGGACTCATCAAAAAACGAGTCTGACAATATCAATGAAGAGTTTCAGAGAGAAGAGAATATGTTGAGCCTTTTGCTCATGGCTGTAATTAGCCTTAGTGAGAACTGCTGCGTTGTGATTAGCAGAGGGCTAAACGATTAGCAACTATTCCTCTCCATCTTTGAAGCGCTTCCCCGGTTCTTCAAATCACAGTTTTGTCATCTCAAATGGCTTTACAGGGTCACATGTTTGCTAAGAAAACAGGACGGTAGCTCTTATATAATTGCCGCATTATAACGGCATCAGGATCACAATCACGATAGGGGCCATGTTTGAAAGGAATGGCTCGTACTTGCTTATATATGTCTGTGCTCGTCTGGTTTGGAGGGGCTGAGGACAGAGCAGTATGAGGGCTGCATTATCTTATTCAGGAAGGTTTTTTTTGTGCCTTTTCCACACAACTGCCTACCCTGGAGTATCACTTTAATTACAATATACTGAAAGTTTTTTAATGGAATTCTTCCCCAAAAACATCCGAAATAAACTGCCAACCCCAGCAGTAATAGATATACATTTGAGATGTTTTGTTAAAAAGGGACATCTCTTAAAGTGGTTTAACAACCTCTGCTGTTTCAACTGAAATGAGGTTTGGATATAGTGCAACATCATGTTACACAGAAAATAATCTTTTTAAAACATGTATATATGCGTTTTGTATATATGCAATGATTATTATTTTCCCATCAGAGTTGGCCCAGATGTTTATTATACTCTGTGGTATAATATAAACTGTGAAAGGTGATATTAGCTTGTCTCTTATACTTGTCTTTTACATTGTCTGTCAACAATTTCAATTCTGGATTATGCAGGTTACTCTGCAAAGAACAACGTTATCAGAAATATTTAGAACAATCCAGATACTGTTTTGTTATTTGTAAATACCTTATTCCTTTAAGAAAATAGAACGTTATATTTGTCTGCCATGCTTGGATACCAGAAGCCAGTTGTTTGCTTTTATAGCAGACTGTGATATGTATATGTATGTAAGTACATCTTGCTATGGAGCAACCTTGTGGATATTATCCCAGTAGTATACTTTGTTATTTAATGCTTTAGCAGCTCCATTAACAGCTCAAGTTTTCTGAATATGACACAATCCTGCTGTAGAGAGCTAATGTTACAGCATGGAACAACTATGTTCTTTTCTTTTTACTGGAGGAGGCAGCAGGAGCTATTGCATCGTAGAAAGCAACAAAGCAGGTGTTTGCATTAAGTAACCTTTTCTCAAAAGGCCCACTGCTACACATAGTTACATTTTAAAATAATATCCCAGGGGAGCTTACTGAACAAACATCACTTTATATCAAACTGTCCAAACTAAGCCAACAGCCTAACTCCCTCGCAGTGTGCTCTGAATACTGATATGTTATGTCCGAACCTGAAAATCCCAGCTGGGACAGACTGGCTATGCAAGGTGCCACTGTGTATCAGGGCCGATAGAATAAAGTTTACAAGGAAGAAACGCATATGTAGCAAAATGTAAAGTGGCAGGTGCTACCCTGCTCCCGCTCTGCTGATTCAAGCCCCCTGTTTTACAAAAGCAAACTCAATCTGCCTCAGAATGTCATTATAGTGAAAACCAATACGATAAACGGACTGAGTAGCCAGATCTGAATCGTATTACTGTCCAATAGTGGCAGGCCGGCTCTGTGGGACGGCTTCAGAAAGTGAGAGAGTGAAAGAGAGAGTATGAACTGTGTGCGTGAACCACTGGTGTGTGGCATGCTTGACAAGAGAGCAGCAGGGCAGCTCTGGCAGGTGAAGCCAATGTGATATTCTGTGACTGCTCTCATCGCCAGACAGCCAGGCCATCTGAAAATAAAAGAGGTCATCTCTCCTTCACTTAACCCTCTGTTGCCCAACCACCATGCTCCTTTCATTCCTCGTCTGTTTCTTCTCTCCTTCCAAATCAATCTCTCTTTCCCTCCAACTCTCTCCCTCTTTGTCCAAATCCCATCTCGTCCAGCTCTCTCTCTGCTTTTTTCATCCAACGTTTTTTTCCAAATCCTCTTTATCCCTCACTTGCTATTTGCCAGTCCATTCTCTGTCTAACTCAAGTCCTCTCTCTTTCACACTAGCTACTTGCTGTCCTTCTCTCACCCTCTTGTTTTTCTCTTCGTAGGCAGACAGGAGGATCTATCTATGTGCTATCAGGGTGTGTCTCTTGAATCGCATGTGGCTTGTGGGCCGTGGTAAAGAACAGGGGAATAATAGCAATAACACACTCAATGTCACATTGCCTTTTGTTTCACACTAAAGGTGAGCGGGTCATCTCTCAGTTACAGTTCACTGTGTGATGCCACCAGCAGGGGAGAAGATGTGCGTGTGCGGCGGTTCAGGTGCATACCTGCGTGCGAGTCAGTGAGCAGTTGTAGCCAAACAGCAGTGTGGATGTCTGCTCATTTGTGCGCAGACATCCACATCTCTGCGAGTGAGAGATGTGGGTTTGTGTGCTTGTGAATGTGTGGTGGTGTGTGGTGTCTAACAGGTTTAGCTCTCCTGGGGTTGCTCTGGAAGATTATGTGCTGTGTGTCAGGATTTCAATCTGCCTGAGTAGAACACAGAGGACCGTCAGTGGCCTGTAAGTGGCAGATCTCTAGCAATTAGAGATGCATTTCCAATTGCAAGATTCCAGCTTGTTCATTTAACAGTTTTTGGGGGTTGTTTATTTTAAGGTATATGTTTGATTGGCACCTCTTTATCATTTATTTTGGGTTAGGGAGGGGTACGAATGTTTACTATTGTTAATGTAAATGAAATTACTATTCATTAGTGGGTAATTTGATAAAATGTGCAAGGGTGAGGGTTGTATAAAAAGATCATGTATTGTTGTTTATTCTAATTTAACTTAATTTTATAACTTTTTTTAAATGGAATAAACTCTTTAATTATGTTCAATTGTAGTTACTATATGTATGCAATTTCATAATAAACAATGTGTAAATACAACACAAATATGCAGAAACAATACATCTGTATGTGAACAGACAACATGCATGCAAGACCGAGCCATAGAGCAGAGCTTCATGGACACAGACAACATGTAGCCTACTGAAGCAGCAAATGGTGACATTCAATAATTTACATCAAAGACGGCTGAAACAAATCAAGCAGAACATTCTCTACATACAGAAGTTAGCAGTGCAGCTACCAGATATAGCCTGCTGCCCATCATTTAGTGACAATCACCAAACAAATGGCCATGAATAATGATCATCATACAACAAAAAGTCCTCCAAGTGTGACTGACTCAGTGGGTGATGAAGATCACTACACCCGTTTACATACATTTTTGCCGCGAAGACTTAAAAAATGCCTGTACCGTGTTAACCATGGTGTATCACCTGGTAGAGCGCTGGCCTGTGTACTAAGCCTGAGTCCTTAGCAGAATGTCGCCCCTTTCTCTCCCAAAACATTGCATTAGCTTTTACAGGTAGCTATAGGTAGATTAGGTCATTAAATGAGGTCATTGATAAATGATTAATAACTATCTCCAGTTATGACACACAGCTACTGGCTACTCCTGCAGAGAGCCGTGCCTCATTGTAGCAGCAGCTTATAGAGTTAGCTATTCCTGAACAAACATGATTGTGTTATTGATGTCGTCCACAGCAAATTATTTTTGAAACAAGTTGATCCTTGTTGTATATATTAGTACATCAATCTCCAGATGCTACAGCCGACATAGAAATGTGGAAGCACATGTCGAGTTAATGGATTCATGGGTGTATGGATATAAGATGTCCAATATCCTAAATCCATGAACCACCATGGCAGTGCTGGACACTCAGGACAGAGTCTATTTATTGTACCACGAGGAACACTATTTCTGCTGCTGATGGACCACTTGACACCGCGGGCTGATTATTGATATTTAGGTGCCTGGCTTTTCTCTGGCAAAAACTGAACATACACTGCATAGTCATTCATCATTCTATTAATTCAATTGTATTAAGTCATTTACATTTTTTTTTTTTTTTTTAAACAACAATCTATGACATGAAATCTGTTTGGGTACATATGAATCTGGAATTTCAGCTTTTTCAAATCACACTTTTCACAAATCTTCCGTCATTGTCACATCTTAAAACCACACATTGTTAATACTATGGGAACATGAGTGTGACACTCGTTTTAATCCCGATATCTACAACACCTTAACACCTGGCATTAATGTGCCTGCTGTGTGAATACATTGTGGGATTCAAACAAGGCAAGCATGCATACAATACACTCTGAACTGTATCCAAGAAAGAAGAGAATCCAGTCAATAATCAAGTTTGGAGGGCGACAGACACACATTTGGCATCAGAAACAAAGTGTAAATGGATTGCTGCTCTAAGCCAGATATAGTAAGCACACAGTGCGCTGTAAACAGTTCAATCAACCCTGAAGCCTATCAAATCAACCAACGTGCAGGTACCTTAGATGGTAACACTTCTGTGAAAAGTACAGTCAATTTTAAAGGGGGCAAATGATAAACAGGCCGTACTAAATGGCAACCTGCATTTTCCCAAAAAGGAGAATTGCTCCTGCTCCTCTCGTAATATAGATTTGTGGTGCATTTTAACATCATACTGTAAAAATTATCATTATTTTGAATTGACCAAAGTCACAATGAACAAACACACCAGATGCAAAAGTTCATACATACCCGATATTTAGAAAGGTCAATCCTTAGTGAGTTATGCAGCTGGTCCAGTAATTTGACAAACTTTTCCCTCTGTCAGGACGAAAAATGCCATAATTAAGTCTAAAAATGTATAACACTGTGTGGTCTGTAGCATTGCTGTGCCTGCAGTGATTCATTTTTTACTTCCTGGAATCAAAATATGGGTTTAGAAAGATTGCCAGACTCGGCTTACTGCCTGGAAATATTATTTGATGCCGTACAACATTAGCTTATTAAAAGTTCAATCGGAAAGCACTGGCAAACTCTGAGATCTGGTTGAGTTCAAATGCACAACTTGTTTTGAACAAATAACTTTTCATGAGTTTAATTACAAAATGTAGCGATGCCAATGGTTTAATATCAGACTCTAAGACAGCGCTAGATGTTACTTAAGTCTAACTGGAGCCCATAGAAACCCCCATTTTCATTTAGCACTCTATCACTGCTGTAATGTCTGCGGATGTTGGACTACAAGACAATAATAGCTGTGCTTACCCCAAAGTTAGAGGCAGCAAATCGGTCAGAAGCGGAGGCAGTGGTTGTGGTGGTGGTGGTTGTGTGGGCGAAGTAGGCATTGATATTAGCAAGCAGGTTGCTCATCACTGCTGGCACACCGGGACACATGTACTTGGCGGACAAACATGAGAAGTGCCTACGGAGGAGAAGAGACAGCTATTATTCAAACGAAGCATACGGGGCACTGCTGTAGCATCCATGTCGGATAATTTCTCCACCAAAGATCAATAGACAATTTAATGAAAAATAGGGACAGGGACAAATACCACATCAACGGCACAATTCCAGACAGAGCACATTATAAAGACTCGCTCTTCAGTAATCCTCATAATCAACAAAGTTGCTCTGCACTGAAATAGAACATGGTTCAGAATTAAGAAAGATTTCCCTCAAATATAGATCTAAAAAAAACTCCTAAACACTGCTTCTGTCCATTGCTTTACAGTTATAATAAACAAAAAGTGAGCAGACAAACTGAAGTACAGCTTTTCTTATTTTCACTGACTGCTGAAGAGAGAACATATTTTGAATGTTCCAAACAATTACTTCTGGTGGAAGAGATAATGGATAAGTACTTCACTGCTCTGTTCGTGTACTATAATCATGTCTTCAGTGACTATCTATAGCCAATGATGTAATAAATCACAGCTGTATAACCTCTACTATTAAGGACATAAGGCTGCAAAGTAATAGGTTTGATCAATGGATCCTATGGGGCTGTGATATAAACCTTTCCAGGGGACGGAATAGAGAAATGTAAATCTTACTGCGCACCATTTAACTTATTTATGTGTTTCATGCTGTAACAAATACAACCGAGACAAAGTCAAGCACAGTATGCACACTTGCCGAGGTAAGTGTTTTCCACTGAGGTGAATCCACATGTGTCAACCCAGCACAAACTCTATCTCAATACTATGCAGTGCACTAAAATAACACAAGGGATCTTTCCCAGCGGAGGGACTGAAGCAGGTGCCTCTTACTGTTGCAAACTTAGTGTCTTCTGTTTTGATAAATCTTGTTTTCTTTTCTCCCGTCACCAGAGCTCTTTTAACTCCCTGAACTTTAAAACAGCGCTACCTAGCAGCAATTAAGTGCTGGAGCCAGAGAGGCCTGGTTTGAGCAGGGATCTCTGCCTGAGTGAAAAACATACGCTCCTTTTAACACTTCACACTGCGGCTTCACAAGCCATGTAGAATACGTTCCACATTATAAATCACTGGTATCGACAGTGAACATAAAGACTGGCTCTCATCTCCAAACCCATTCATACAGCAGACAAAAGATCACATTATTCTAGATGTGTTATTCTAGAAATGTGCGTATGCAATAATCTGTATGTTTACTTTGATGCAGCTGACAAAAATATACACTGGGCTTTTTTACTCCGCCTCTGGCGAGACCCATAGCAACCAAGCATATGAGTGCATTGGATGCTTTGCCTGAGAGCTTAAAGCCAGCTGAGCTTTATAAATATAGCATTTGTTAATCTAATGTTGCTTTAATATACGAAAAGAAGGACTTAATATTATTTATATCTTCACTTTGAGATACTGTAAACATAAATTAGGGGTCTTGATATTAATGTAAAATGTGTGTATATATAAATAGCTTTATATATCATAATCTAGAGATGACCACTAGTATTGTGAGGCTGGAGAACAGATATTTTGAAACAAAGAACATCCCTTACAGTGAGTCATTGCTTCATACAGCCAAAGTGTTGGAAAGGACCCCGTGTTATGGGGAGTAATGATTACAGATTTACTCCCCCTCCTGAGTGCAGCCCAAGCACACGCCTGCATACGCACACACGCTCACAAATAGAAACACAACCATGTTCTCATCGGGAGGCCTATTTAATTACTTTGCTTTCAGCCTCCAAATTACCCAGGAGCACTTGGGGTTAGGCGAGCAAAGAGAGTGATGCAAAGAGAGTGATGATGGCATCCGCTGAATTCCCATGGTGCTTTTAGAGCACGATCTCCTGAGCCAATTTTCAAGAGGAAGACGTTGCTTCTCCTCGTGTTACCCTGCCTTAGTTTTTACCAGCATAGGAGGTGCACTACGCACACACTCACATCTCATTTTACGATTTTGGATGGCTTGGAGAAATTAAAAAAAAGGATGATGAGAAACCGGATGGTGGGATGTGAAGGAGGTAGGGAGTGGTGATAGAGTGAGATGAAGAAAAACAAACATGAGTGAGGGATATGTTGGGGGTTGTTGTGTGGAGCACAGGAGGGATAGTTGAGTCTTTGCAGCTACTGTGATTTATGCTGCCATCATGTCAGGAGTGGCTGGGAGTCAAGGATATATGATGAAGAAAATCGGAAAGGGAGGGCCTTTCATAAATTTCTGATGAAGCATAATAAGCGCTTCTATGAGAAACACCAAGCTTAAACAAGGTTCAAGCCTGAAGCATTACCTCAACCTGAGAAAGCTGGTAATAAGGCAACTTGCTGCCTCACTTGTCTGTACTTAAATAACCCTGCAATCCCTCATATGCTGCAATACCCTGTCACACAGACACAACCGTCTGTCACCTGGCACGGTTTACAACACCAGAACAATCAATTGTGTCAACCCTTATATATAACGCGTTATACGTGTCGTTATTGTAGCAGTTCCACTCCTTACTGATGTGGACACAATGGTGATGGGCAAAGGGATGTTGAGGAATTCTAGAAACAGTTAATTCGAGCTTTACTTGGCTCAAAAAGAGAAACCCAATGCCATGCCTGCCTTACGGGGCCAGTAGGAAGATCGAGAAAGCTGCTGCTGTGGGAGATACATGAGGTTGAGTCATAATAATCACTGCGATCAGAAAAGTGAGAGAGGAGGGGGCGAGGGATCAAACATGCCTGGGGCCTTTTGGAAATAATCTGAAACAGGTCAAAGTCAGGGTAACGGTAACTAAAATATTTGTTTATAAATTGTATATATTATATTATATTGTTATATCAAGATCATTAAAAGCAACACAGTTTATCAGTGATTCTTCATCTCACGGATGCATGCGGACAGATCTCTGGACGTTAAAGTCAAACGTGAGCTGTGCCTTTCATTCAATTTGCCAACACAATGTGTGTGTAATTAGAGTCTGATGGACGTAGGCAGCAGCTAACTACATAGTCATCTTCTGGGACTGCCCAACAAGCCTATTCTGAAAGGCAAGCAGAGTCTAAAACTTAGGTCACTAACTGGCGGACCGCGGTCCGGGTCTGGACCCAGAGGCCGTCCCATCCGGACCGCCAGCCAAAACAGAAGGTTATGATTTAAAACCTGACAGGGCGCTTTTATTTTTTTACCCGGCGGCGCGGCGCAGCTTTTGCAGTCTTTACGGTAGTGGTTTAGCGGATGAGGAAACGCACAGACCAATTGCATGCGAGTTAAGCCATCCCACGTGATACCACTCAGCCAATCAAATCTATGCATTCTCGGCGGTAAACATTACGTCTCGACAGACAGCGCTGACAGATGAGAAAGCTAGAGGCAAAAAACTAAAACTGTTAAATTGTTAAGATGTGTTGAGATTTATTATCTGTAAAATAGTTTGAGACGGTGAAACAGAAACGGAGAAATTTAAGCGTTTCCTCCCTTTATTAAATTTTTCTGAAGTTAAGCACTTTATTTGATTATTATTATTTATTATTACATGCACAATTTTCATTTTGTATTTATTTTATTTTAAAATGCAGCCCTACTTTTATTTAGTTCATGAGAGAACATTATACATATCTGCAGTCACACATAAGTCCAGTTCTATGTTACGTGATAATAAATATTGTTAAAAAGTGTCTTAATCGTACTGAATTCATTTGATTTGAAAGGTATTGATTACATGCAGATGTTGATACAACTACCAGGCTACTTAAATATATATCACTAAATAGATAGACATTATGATCTTCTGGACCTTTGCTTCAAGAAAATTTCTCTAACTGGACCTCTTAACATTTTAGTTGAATACCCCTGGTCTAAAAGGTGCAGTTTGGTGATTCAAATTGAAATTTTTAGACTGACAATTCAAACTTACTAAAGCAAACAATAAACAAGAGATAAAAGGTGTAATCCAAAACTACTATTGGTACTACTAAAATAGCTGTATTTGGATTGCCACCAAATGTGGGCTTCATTCTCCATATTTAACTGCACTCTTATTTAACCGCACTCAAAATATATAAAATACAACATCATATTTCAACCATCTACCTAAATTAGCTAAATTAAAACGTTGATATAAAAACAAAGTTACTGTTTTTAGTAGTTTTTTTGGTAGTTAATTACAAGTTAGACTCTCAACCAGAGGTTGCATGTATAACAGGGGGAGAACCAAACAAATATAAGGTTGGTGTTTCTGAAAAAAGTGAGAAAGCTCTCTTCGCCTTTTTGCATGCACTTTTGAATCGGTCCCCAACTTCAGCTCCTCCGTCTGCTGAAGGGGGATCGACGATTATCTCAGCAAATCTTAATTTGTATTTGTTTACATCCCCACATACCAAGAGGCACAGAAGAAAATATAGCTTGAAAAAAAAAAATATATCCCAGAGGAGGGGATAGATGACGTAGATGGTGTCTGAGGTTTTTAATGACTTCCAAGTAACAGCAAACAAATACAATTTCAGAATGACCGATGAAAATGGCGCTTTGCTGTAGTTCATGACCAGCTTAGTGAGACAGTTTCAAGCTCAAGTTCAATAACCACACGGCCATAACTGCTCGTATCTTCTTTGTCTGGCCTTGAACAGTGGTCAAATATTCTAAATGCACTATTCTGACAAAACACAGTTTAAACTGAATGTATCAGAAAGAGTTTTGAGAGATACAAGTATAAATGTAAAATCCTTTTGGATGGGGGCAAATTGGTTTCTGTGGGCCACATAAAAACACTTATATGTGGGAAACACTGCATGTGACATGAGATGCACAAGACTTAGTAAATCTGGCCACCAATGTCTGCTGTATAAAGACAACAAAAAAAGCTATTGCAACTAGTGCACAAGAAGATCGACACTGCACATGTGAGGATAGATGAATGACGCAGACTTCTGGAGTGGCAACCATTACATCGTGGCAACATTATACAATGTAACATGGCATTGTATGGCCATTTCATGATCATTTACAGGTGGTGTTTCTTTGTATGTACCTGCGAGTTGTTTGTGTCTGTGTGTGTAGGAAAGGGAGAGGGACACTTTTATGGATGGACGGGGTCACAGAGGATCAGAGAGAGGGAAACAACACTGTTTATGTGTGTCCATGATCAATGTGACCAAGGCAGGTTGGGAGTTTTTCCAAGTAATTAATCAATCAAACTTAGGAGCTCGATAGTCCTCCAAAGCTCTAGTTCTGCTGAGGAGACATCTTTACTATTTCTCCTCTCCTTCTGCTCTCCTTTTCTCATCTCCTTCTCTCCTTTACGCTGCCGGATGGAACAATGACAGATTGGTGAGGTAGAAGGCCATAGATCAGGGTGGTACTCACGTCATGGCCTGATAGATGGACTCCACTCCGTATCTCATGGCAAACTCATCCACTATCTCCTGAGACACGTCGTCAAAGTAGACCTTCCACGCTTCGTCCCCTTTCACCTGCGGGATCTTTACCACCCCGCTGTTCTTCACCTCGGTTAGGTAGTGGAACAGGTTCTGTGAGTGGCACGAGATATAAGACAGAACAGGTTACGGTGAAGGACTGCAAATGAAGACCCTTATCACAGCTGTTTCTTTTTTTACAATGCTCTTAACTATTGATTGTTGAAAAATCCTGTTAGTTTGCTTTCCGATGTGATCACAACAAATAATTTGTTTTCTTTAGTACCTGTCTTCGCAAACTTAATGCTTAGAGCTCCCCAAAGACAAAGATTGGAGTTGAGTGAGAACTCATTTAGCCTAATGCTGAATCGCATGATGATGGTTACCTCATGTAAACAGGTGTATTGGCCATGAGGAGGAACCACATTCTCCTCCCCTTTCATTTCCACGCTGATCTTGAGTCTGATGGCACCAGATACCGCAGACTTGTCAGTCCTTTTATCTGTAACACACAACCAAGCTTGGTTAGTCATACACAGAAAATAACTGAAGAGTAACTACCATTTACAAGCTGCATTTTTGGTAGGCTAGCCAAAATGTATCATATCAAAGTGAAGTTTTTGCTCACTTTTTACACTCCACAATTTATATTTCGAGACATACAGTAATATTTAAATGTTCTGTATCCTGGATGATATAGCACAACACTAACCACTACAAAGACCAGCTTGGACTGCTGGTCTCTGGTTCCATCTCTGTACAGCTTTCTAAATTGTGTGTTACAAGTGCTGCATCACCATTGTCCTCATAATAGCTGATGTAGCAAGTGAAAGACTTATTAAAAAAATATTTTATAAAAGTTGTATTCCATTCAGTTAAGCTCCAGCACATATGGACTAACCCCAGTCAGTGAAAGACAATACACAACATTGTTGTCCACCTCGAAAGAAACACATGAATGACATCATCTAAAGCACACAACATTAATGACAAGAACATTGATGGCGTAAAACACGAGTTACATCATATCTTCGCTCACGGCCATGCAATTTTAATGTATGAGAAAACACTTGCATTTGCAATATTACAGGCTAGAATGTGTGGGCTGTGGGTTTGGGGGAATGGAGTTCATGTCATGCATGAAAATATCAACCTCAACGTATATGCACACGTTTCTTGTATTCTCATATACAGCCACAAAGCCACACAGCCACAAAGATGCAGGCTTACACATTCCTGACAGGTCTGAAAGCTAACGACTTCACAGCTGCTGGGGTTCGTTACAGATTTTAAATGCCTCCCCTCTGTGTTTTCATATACAATTAATCTCTACTGTATTAAATGGGGGAAAGTTTCCCATACTGTCAGTTGGTCTAGAGACAGACAATTGAAAAATAATGAAGTGACAAAGCAACGGAGACTAGTGCTGGAAATGCAAAAGCCCATATTGGAGAGGAGCTGAAGAGGCTTAGAGAGGAGAGCAGCTGGGAGGGTGGACACCCACACCAGCAAAGGGCTGTTTAAACATGCATTGTGGACATGTAAAAAGGCAGAGAGCAGCAGCAGTGGTCAGGGGTCAAAATTACCACAAATTGCTTCCTTTTAGCTCGAGAGGCAAACAAAGACAGCACCCGCCAGTCATAACACTTAAACAGAAGTGGGAGCTTGCATTATGTTGCACATTCAACCTCATGAGAGTGGAAAACAGTGAAAGGCCCCATCAACAACAGTAGTACCAAAACTGAACCAAAGGTATCTGTGGCCTCTTGGTACATGGATAGTAATGCTGATGTCAATTGGACTACACGTTATCTTCCTGTGTAATGGCTACATCACAATGAGATTTGGTAGAGGATGTTTGAAGACATCACCATGACCACTAATACATTGTGAAAGCAATTATTTATTTATTTTACCATACTTTTGCCAATCCAAGACAGTTTTTTTTGTATTATATAGGCAAATCTCTTGTATGCTTGCTTGCATTCAGACAAAAGTAGACATTTGAGAGGGTTGGCTACTTTTGTAAAATGGAGAAAAAAAGTTCTGTGGTTTTGGTATCAATTCCAAAATTGAGGTATCATATCTGTGTTGTACTGCATCAAAAAACAAATCACCATATATCTCAAAATATCACATAAAGTCAACATTGTATCTTGATAATAACCATAGTAACTCTTAAAATTATTTTGAGTTCATCAATATCTCCTTTAGCGAGACTGAGCTCAAATGGGTAACATACCTAGATTGTACCAAACGTCCATCTCTCCACTCAGAGTGCGGACCTCGATGATGGTCTGGCCCAGGAAATCGTCTGACTCACGCTTGAAGTGCTGCTTCACCCTTGATTTAATGTCATCATCCTCGTCCCACACACGCACCTTGATACGGTCAGTGGCGTTGTGACATTCACTGTGATTTGGAAGATGAGTATGTCAGGTCAAAACAATCACAACAACATTAACAACATCAGCAAGAGCTTATTCAATGACAGCGCATCAGGTTGGGGTATTCAGTAGAGCGGAATGACGGTCAAATGCATGCATACAACTTCAGACACCTCTTTGATTCTTTGGACACATATGGAGAACAATTCTTGTCTAGATTCAAATGAAAATATATATATATATTTGTGTATGCATTTGAGTGTGTATGCTTAGCATGCATATGTGGAGGAGGGCTCTCTGTCTGGAAGGAGGAATTACACACAAGACACTGCATGACCTTTAATCTGCAACTATATATTTTTACTCCCAATGCATGCTAATATATTCAGAGAAGATGTTTCACAAGAATGACTGCATAGCATCCATAGCATGGATAATTTTTTTGTGAAAGCTTAATGTCCGCCTCTTCGCTCCTCTTTGCATCAGTGCAGCTGACAGACTTTTAACAATAATGACTCTGCTAAATAGAACAGAGGTGGCCAAAGCACTTAGCTTCAGATGGGGTCAGACTCTTCGGCTCTGGAATTAAAACCGACAGATTACATTTTGTTCTAATGACATCTTGGGTGCAACAGTATCTGCAGTATTTTGTTTTAACTAATCCCTTTCCGGGGGAAGCACTGGCTGCTGCTGCTCCACATGTCCAGTGCTTTGGTCTCTCTGCCTAGCACACAGTAATGCATTGCTCTTTTAATCTGCATACTCGTCATAATGTCAAAGAGCCACCACATTACAGGTGAGGAGCCTTGTTTGACCCTGAGATAGGACATGTACACACACACACACACACACACACACACACACACACACACACACACACACACACACACACACACACACACACAGTATATAGAACATCTCAGGAGTATATACTAAATACTATTCTTAACTAATACTTTTAAACAATATCTTCACACTTTTAAAAATATGCGGTTTTCTTATAGGAATATGACCTAGAAGTATAGACAGATACCTCCAAAGGTACGAACCCTTCCAACACATCACAGTATGATACGTAACTGCAAAGTTAGCAAAGCAAGACTTGACCGTGTTTCTCAAAGGCTCCAAATCTTCGAAAACTACTCATTTGGGGGTCAAGTATTTAACGTTGTCTCCTGGAAACTCACTTCCAATCATTCCTTACATTTCCAATCTGAAGTGTGTTAGATCTGCCGAATGACCCACCAGCTGAAACGGTTTCATTTGCGGGTGTGTTTGTGTCTGCATCTACAAATTCTCCGCAGTGTAGCTGGTGTATAATATGTCATAACTGGGAGTAATTTCCGAAACTATCAAATCACCGTCAGTAAAAAAATAAATAAAGAGTTGTCGATGTATTAACTTAAGCCTTAAGATTTCCTTGAACAGATGATTCCTAATCTTAGTGGGGATTGTCTTGTCAGATATAGGTCAAATTAGTAGAGAGCACTCACAAGTAGAACTTTTCATCCCAGACCGGGTTGAGGTTGCCGAAGATGGTCTTCGTCCTCCGTTTGGTCTTGCCCACCTGGACGGTGACGTAAGGGTCGCTAGAGCCAGTCTTATCCTTGGCCTGTAAACCCTGTGCACTCATCACTGGAGACAAGACAGAGTTGAAAAGAGTAAACAGTACTGTAAAAACCATAAGCAACATATATGACCACCTTAAGGATTTCATACACCTTAAGGTTACTTATCCTGAAAATAAACTCACTTGCTACTTATACTAACCTATAAGCTTATTTCACTCAATTCACAGAGACATTATTTTGGAGGTTGGTGGAGGTTTTACAACAGTCTCTCAAAGTCCCAGTCATGCATCTCACTCTATATTTTATTTTAGTGCTTACTAGTCAGTTTCCAGAACTTTATTTATTTGATTCTCTCGTGTCAACTCAAGAATTGAGGGCTTGTTAGTGCCTACAGCAACTTTGTGCACTTGCCAAAAGCTGAGGCAACTAAGCAGCTATTTGCTTCATTGACAGCAGCCACATTTAATATTCTTGTGTTTATGTGACGTATTCATTCTAGCTATGCTTTATATTGTCCTACATCCAGGCTATAGGTATATACCATCTCTGTGTGTAGACCCACAGCTACAATATGTCTATGCTGAGCGAAGACTAACATTTTTAATCTTACTTGCACGCGCACACACACACACGCACACGCACACACACACACACACACACACACACACACACACACACACACACACACACACACACACAGGAAGGTGCAGAGGAGAGACAGTAGTATTTCAGAGCGCCATAAAAGCGAAAAAGGACACTGAGCATTAAATATGCATAAGTGACCGTCTAAATAATTCAGGGTACATATAAATCCCTCAGCTCAATGCTGACAGAAGTTGGTGGGAAGGATATAGAGGCTAGAAGAGCCATGGCCTTCTTGCTCCAGGAGTACTGAAAAACAAATGCCTGCTCTAGTTAAAGTGACATACATATGGTGGGGTTAGTATGCTTCAAAACAAACAAAGTGCTAGTCATTTCATCCAGCGGCATCTAAAACCCTCGCCCTCACACCTTTCTATGTTGGAGCTATGTATTCGACAATTTTTGTAACATTTTGAAATTGACAATCCAACATTCTCAGATGCGTAGAGTTGAAAAAGTAAGATCTGTCACATTTCCGATGTACAAACATGAGCACAATTATCCTCAAGATTAGCCCCCCCCCCCAGTCCTCTGTATGTAAAGGTAATTTTGTACATCCCCCTGCCTTAAATAGAGTAAACTGGAAGCAATGTTGGGGTTTGATAGCATTTTAATCCAGTACTGAATCTATTTATCGAATTTGAATCCTTTATTGAGTCTGCTTGCGTTTAGTTTTTCACAATTTTACAAAAGTGGAATATAGCTTTCAAAGAATTGACAGGTCCTGAAAAGTTTACATGCCTATTAGTACAAAAGGTGGGGAAAGGACAAGATTCATAATGATTAAAGAAGAGTGAACAGATTGTGGTATGAAGAGTGGAAATTGAACAGAGGAATGGACGACATGTTTTCCCATTTTATACATTAACATCTGTTGCGGTGAGTTTGAGAAAGGCTTTCAGTGAACTAACTGTTCTAAGACAATTTAAGTAAAGGAAAATAATATTATGTAATATACTCATACTCCTTCTCGCACATGGGTTTGATAGTGTGATGTGATCAGTGCATTGGCAGGTACAGTATGCAGATGCGGTGATTAGCAGATATTTTCAAATTAGCATAACATAGTATGTCTGATCAAGGTTCACATTCACTGCCAAACCTTGTGATGTGCACATCAGCCAGAAACGGAATGTCTCATGGTCGCTGTGAGAGTGCTGCAGAGTCAATGTCAGTCTGTATTTATCGAATGAATGAGACGTAAACAACAACTCAATAACTATATTTTAAAATGGGACGTTCAATAAGCCCGTGGGAAATTGACCGAGGCAACCCTTGGTCTCCTTAATGTCTCTCTTAATCCCATTTTCCTCTCTCTCTCTCTCTCTTTCTCTCTCTCTCTCTCTCTCTCTCTCTCTCTCTCTCTCTCTCTCTCTCTCTCTCTCTCTTGTTTCTTCCTCTCTTAGAGTCCTCTTCCTTGCTATTCCTAACCTTTCCATCTCACTCTTTATTTGTCTCCCTCCCTCTCTGTTTCTATTTCCCTCCAGTGTATTGACACTGTGAGAAATGCAAGGTGAGCAATAAATGAGCTGGGCCTGGCACAGTTACCACAGAGATAGATTGGAGTCCAGGTGCCGAGGTTACAAAGCTAACTGCCTGACCTTCTTTCTGCTAGTTAACTGGGAATAAAATGAAACCCAGTGATTAAGTGATAATATGCACCATGTGCATGTAAATGAGGTGGTGAAATAAAAAGAAGAGCCTTGTAATCCTCAAGGATGATTATTCCATTTAGGTTTACGGTCTTCAGAAATAGGGAAAAACAACAGAAGTTATATAATCAACCGAGCGTGAAAAAATAGTGCCAGCAATTAGACCAAAATATGGATATGGGATTCAGATCTACTTCCTTTCACTAAGAGGGTTGGTAAACAAATACAAGAGAGGTTAGGTGGGAAAAAAAGAGAACAACTCTTTAACAACTACCCATTATTTTATCCAAGGAAATAAAACTGCCCCAAAAGAGATACATACTGCATATGCATGACAAAAAACTAAGTAACTATCCTTCTGAAAGGGCTGTACTGTCAAACTGCACGAGGGGACATGACATTTTGATTGGCATCTCTGAGAGAGCTTGCAGGGCCGCTTTGGGGCGTTCATTTTCAAAGTACATTGTACAAATCAGTATGCTAGAGAGCTCAAAAACTGTTTCTCTGTCAGTTTCAGCAAGTACTCTACTATAATAATAAGTCATCATTGTCTCTTTATTACTACCTCTCAGATGCTTTGTATTTACCGTGCCAACATTTAACATTTGGCAAGCATTGTTGCAATCTGATAAACTCTCCCACTGCTCAACATATATCTGGTTTTCATTAGAGCTCCATATTAAAAATATGTATTTTTCTTGGTACATGAGTAGATGAGTATACAAATGTATGTCCTGTTTTCAAAGTCTCCACATGATGACCAAAAAATCATCAGTTGTTTCCCACAAAACAGTGATGCATTAGCAACCATCACAGCATTATCCACAAATGACTTCTCCTCAAAATACGTGATCTATTTCTATTACTATTTCAAATTAAATATGCATTCCTGATTGTGGTTCAGTGTCAGAGGTTAATGACCAAGATCTTGAGGTTAATGACAAGAAAATACTAATTATAATAACAATGTTTGTCATTCCAGATGAGCCTGACTTGTAATGGCAGTTTTGTAGATTTGGCGACGGAGGACGGAGCAAAGGGTTACAGATCATGGACTAAAGGTCAAGGGTCACCTGCAGCAGTATATGCTACATTTTAGCAGATGGTTTGAAGATTAACTTTCTGATGTAATTACAGGAACCATGCTCACCTGTGATGCTGATTTTGGCAGACCACTTGGAGGTCCCATCCAGAACGGCCTGCTTGGCTACCTTCAGAGGGCTGGTAAAGTCTTCTTTGGAGACATGGAACATCTCCTGAATCACCTCGAACACTTCAGGACTGTTCTTCTCCCTGATCTTCATGCGTTCCTTCATAGCCATGATGATGTTCTGGGTCTTGTCCTCCGCCCCGTGCTTGGAGCTCTTCTCCACTGCCCCTGAAACAAGTCAAAAGTTAGTGTTTCGGCTCATTAGTCTGCATGTTTTTAATACCCAAGAAGTGTTAGAAAAACTGGTGATCCATCCCAGTGTCAGCGTATCTATCATATGTATTTAGCACCTTTCTCACGGCCTTATTTTTTAATAATCATGGTTGCATGACTTTCTCTTCTCTTAAATACTGCAAGAGTGTATACTACTGTGTTACACCATCCAGAAACCTATCTTCTATGTGCCGCTATGACTTTGACTGTGAGTCTGTTTGGTGGTTGGGAAATCACAAATTAATGAATATTAATTAATACTATTAAGTTAATATGTTTGTATTTATTTATGCAAATGTGTGTCTGTAAGATAAAAGATAATACATAACGGTTAATTCCCTGTATCTAATCACAGTGTCATGTATCTAGAGTGTGTTCATAAGTGCAGATTTAAAACGTGATAAAGACGAATCGCAGTTTGAACTATAAGACATTGTAATATTGGTATAAAACCGTAGTAAAACATTGTGTTTAATATGAGTGTAGCTAATCCACTTGGAGTGTGTGAGGATTGCCTTGGGGATCATCCTGAAGCCTGAATGTCACATTGTTCCTATTTGACTACACCGTGACAACAGGGGTGTGCCTGATTGAAAAAGCTGATTGGGTACTGTAATGAGTGCCAGTGAGCAGTGTAAATGCACCGTGTTACTTGTAGCGATAAGTGAAAGAGGATATGTAACACAAATCCCCATAAGAGCATTCACATGTACTGTATGACTTACAGTGATATCATGAGATAAGACAACAATTATAAATGAAAATGAACATTCAGCATGTACAAATATTAGAATAAATGCAATTTATTTTTAAAGCATTTTCTAATTCCACCCTCCCCTCTCTGTGTCACACACAAACTACACACACCCATGCAATGGCATGTTTCTAAGAACATAGCTATGGGTTTCAAAGTCTTTGTGAGCTGTGCATCAAAGCATTATGGGATGGATCTACTTTCTTACTTTGTAAACAATCCGCATTGAGCAGGTCCTGGCACTTCTCGTGGCATTTAACGCCGCACTCTGAGCAACGCATGCCCTGACGGGCGATGCCCCACAGCAGCCCCTCACACTCATGGCAGTAGGTGGGTGCCGTTGCCGTCCACACCTCAAAATTATGGGGCGTTGTAGAGGAAATCGGGTAGATCAAGGCCTGGAGAGTCTTCTTGAAGACATGTAGTTTCTGAAAAGAAATAAAAAGGCATTGAGAAATTGTGAGAAACAATGTTAGGCATGGAGAAAATTACAGACAAGGGAAATATGCTGGTGGTGAAAGAAGCAGAGGAAGTATGGCTGAGTCATGGCACCATGATCAAGAGAAAATGGCTAGTATTGACTTCAAAAGTTAATAAAAACAACTCTGTACTTAAATTGATTTTCAGAAACATTCAGTGCATCTTGAGATCAGCACTAACAAAAGAGGAATACTTTTGCACCTGCTGAGGGACCACAATATAGATTAATATAATTTCAGTTTAGAAGTTTAAAATTGATCTGCAGTCTGAATAGAATGAAAGTTACAATACACTTCTGCCTTATGGAAATCTTTATTATAAGTATACACGTTGTCTAAACTGCAGCTATCATTCATCAGTACAAGAGCATTTTTCAACTTTTGTTGAAAAATGAACTTTATTCCAAGAGATACCATGGAGGAGGCTTTGTTGATCCTTTTCTGATTACCTTATCATCAATGGAGATGTCAGCCGTAAATCAGCCTTACATCTCATTAAGCTTAGATTAACAGCATCCTTAGCCCACAGGCTTTGTTCACATTGAGTGGTTACTGAATAAAGCGCCAACAGACCAAAAACTAGTCTTCTCAAGGCCTGTCTCGACTGATTGCTGTGCAACAGAAGCCTCCTCAAATTGAGTGCTTTACTGCAGCAGCCCTGCCATCCACAAGAGCTGGAAAACGGGCCGGTACTTGCCAATTCCAATTCTTGAAGGCAGAATCAATGGATGCTGTAAATAAGGTTTTTAAAAGTGAGCATTATCCAGATTGAGAGAGAGAGAGAGCAAGCAAGAGAGAAAGTGACAGAGGAAAAGAAGAAGATGTACGGTGGTTAAATAAATCCTCAAGAGGTACTTGCTCTCCACTTCCACCGTGCTCCACTCCTCCCCCCGTCTCCTCCACCCTCCACCCCCCACCCCCTCTGCTGTCAACCCCCTGTGTGTTGACAATGGGCTTTAACACCTGAACAGTAGCTCTGCACTTTACCACGAAGACTACTGCACCACTCACTGGAACACACTTACAGACACAAATACACACACATACACTTGCAGAGATGATTAAATGACACCAGATGACAGGGCAACAAGGCCATCTAACATTGCGAACCTCCGCTGATGCAACAGAGAGGCTGCCGAGTCCTGGAGGACATTTAATGAAACACAGCAGAGAGATTTTCCTTTTAATCTGAGAACGATGAGATGAAGCAGATGTCTGAGATTAACTCACAATTTGCACACAAGCCACATCGGGGCCACACCCAGGAGCCTGCTCCTCACCAAATGTAATGCTGAACTGTTAAATACTGACACCGCCTGCAGGAGATGAGTGAGCCAAAATGTCTTTGAGCGTGGGAAATCTAGAGACCTCTTTGACTCAGTATTCCTTTTGATTCTCTATTTTATTTATTAAATTTTTTTGCCTTGGCATTTCTTTGACCATTGCATGAGTGTGTACACTATTCATCTATGTCATTAACAAAAGTATATTTCTGTCTCTTTAAATCCCCCCCCCCCTCTCTCTGTCCTGACACTGCATCACACACTGTGCAGCAGATGTGGGAGTAGTGCTGCTTCTGTGAGTCTCATGTGTTACACTGGGAGGTGACCCTGGTGATTGTGTGCAAGACACGGCTGGAATTGATTGACAGCTGCAGCCTCTGCCTGAGAGCAACATGACAGAGAAGAACACTGGCATCATCCCCGTCCTCCTCCAGCCTTCTACACCGCCAATCTTTTGCTACTGTAGCATCTCAGCCCTAACAAGGAATACATGTTGCAATTTAAACATTTGCAAGTATTTTAAACTCAATCTAATATGCTTTTCTGTCTGGCAAGGTGCAACATTACTTGGTTAGAATTCAGAGGCAATGATTTTCAAATCTATGTCGTATAGTTTGCTCGTAACAACTTGCCTGATGATATCTGAACTGACTTTAAGCATCACATGTTATTTCCAGATACTCCTTGACCCATGTCACATTGTGGCTCCCTTCTTCCTTTGAACAACTGAGTGATTCATTGCCTTTGTCTCAGCAGGTAAACACAGCCTGAGTGTATGTTGACAATCGCTGTTAAAAGGCTCTGGTGCTTGGATCACATGCAGCACAGAACATTGAGCGGACACACGGTCCGTTAGCCAGCCCACACATAATGCTCCTTTCTGCTCTAAATAGCAGATACATGGGAAACATGACGCAGAAAGAGATACTTCTATACGTCAGCAATGACAAAGCAAGATATTTTAATCAAATTAAATGTCATATGTTGACAGAGGAAAAACAATGGAAGAAATCGGGCAGAGATGAGACAAAAAGAGGGTGGGAGATGGATGCACTCTAAATAGGATCAAACATCTCTTCGGGAGTTGGGGGCAGATTGTTCAACATGGCTGCCTGATCAGTGACAAATAAGGGCCAGGGGGTCGTGATGACAAGACACTCATAGCTCTGATCCTCTCTCGTCCTCTTCTTATTGCCCTCCTTTTCTCACCCTTCCTCTCTCCTCTTCCCCTAACTCCTCTCCACTCTTAAACAGCATATGGTCAGTTACTGAGTACTTTCGTAGTCCCCACAGGAAAGCACTCTCCTGGACTTAATGCAGCAGATAAAACTCTGACATCTGCTTGTCCTACTTAGCAAGCCCGCAGCTTTGAACCCAGCTTCCCTCGGCCACCAATTATTAAACCATTCCTTGTTTGCTCCGAATCAGAATATTGGCCATCTATCCCTGTTCAAGTCCTTATACTACCACTGTGGCGCAATCCCCAAATGTGCCCAAGACTCAGCTCCACCAATTAACACAGTGCATCTATCACTTCATTTCTCCATCATCTGGGATATGAGTTGTCCATCCCTATGCCCCTTTCATAAAAACCCATATTAGTAAGCAATCAAGACCCTGTCACTGGAGGACAACTGGGCATGTGGACCATGAGGACCAAGTCAAGTGTGTGAAATAGATAAGTGATACGAACATGTACACAAATCAGTGTGGGAAAATTGAGGGTCAGGTCTCTTGTTAAAAAAGATGAAATATTTGTGCATGATGTGTAGAACATCTTTGAATTGAGTATTTTCATTTTTTAGAGTTAGGCAGCCCCATGTTGCACCAGTGGATATGGAATTGTCTGCTTGTTTGTCTTTCTGAAGAACTGCTTTCTCCTGCTGTTTGCATCCTATAATGCTGTCTTCCCTCTGGGAGGGAAGGATTGCAATCAATTAATGCAGAGAGCGCTTTGGAGGTCAACACAAAAGTGCCTCACACCATCGACTGAGACATTATGCATTTTCTGCATAGCTGTCTTCCTCGATGCACAACACTTATTATTTATCGTAGAAATTGTATAAATTAAATGGTGGGGCTAATTTATAATTTCTGAACTCAGCCAAATAATCTGAAAGAAGGAGCACAGCAGAAGGAGCGAGACACAATTTTTATAAACTGCAGTATGTATTATAGATACGACAGTGACAGGCAGACAGACATGGCATGCTGAATATACATCTAAAGAAAAATTATTCAACCATGAATGTCATCCACCTAATTTTCATTTCGGAGCCCTGTGTTCCTGTCTGCGTGATCCCGGGCCCTGAAGTACAATGGCTGCAGCAAACAGCACAGCTTTAAAAGTTTGTCGGAGTTCCAGCACCCTCTTCTCAAAACAGCACACTAAAAGTTAATGAGCGAGAATCGGTCCAGCATCCCATGTCCCCGCAGAAGCCTCCATTACCCAATTAGACTCCACAACAAACAGACAATGACGTTCCATGCAGGCATTGCAGGCATGCAAGTACTCACCAGATCCTCATTATTCAGGGTGGACCGGTTCACCAGAGCGAACGAGATGCCTGCCTTTCGAGCAGTGAGGGTCTGAGAGAAAGAGAGGAAAGGAGGGATAATGAAGAGGGACAAAGCCTGAATAGTCTCTCGGATACAAGTGAGAAGTTGGCCAAATCACAGGAAGTCGATAGATCAAAACCAAAACAAGACTGTAAGTTTCTGTAATGGATGCAGATGAAGCCTTCATCTTTTGCTCTTAGCTTGTGCAAAAGTGCAGACATATAGTACGCTTACCAAAGCCTGTGATTTCCAAGAGGCCACGAATAGAGAAGGAAATAAATACAGAAATTGAATTAGACAAGGAGCGGGAGGATGAATGCTGAATGCACAAACAGCAGAAGAATTGTATGTACTATCCATTCTGAGCGCATAGGTGTCTCAACTGCCATGCAGGACTGCTGGTAAGGGCACTGAGCTCTAGAAAGATTCAACTATTCATCAAGAGAGATTAAACAGCCGTTGCATGATTCTTTATCCACTCATGCACTGGTAGTTACTTAACTGCAGTCATGCTTGGCATTTATTTTCAGTTCTCTGTTGGATGAAGCTTTGATCATATTTTCTGCTGTCTGCTCTGCACATTAGTTTGACACAAACAGAGAAACACAAGACACACACACTCACGTATGGGTGAAGCCAGCTGTACTGCACAACACAGACTTACACACACTCACACTTAAAATAAATAAATGAATACACACATTTGCTCAGACATTCACAAACGTACTCACACATTAAACAGCACACACTCATACAAACACAAACAGGTAACACACAGACGCACACAGATACACAAATGTAAATTAGCTGTTGTGTTAATATCCATTGAGTTTGAGTGACCAGAGATTGATAAACATTTATCCCATACTGGAGGAAGTTACATAACAGAGGAATGCAGACATGGACAGCTGACAATATTGGATCAGTCTTTACCACGACCCTCTTGTTTGTACAGCCCAGCTATGGTAAAGATCCATGGAAGCCATGGAGAATGTAGAAGGGAACGTGACCTCTACATGAACCGTGAGTGTTGATGTAAGTTTATCAACATGCACCAGCACTGTTGAGGTTGCTACGGGCAATACAATAAGACCCTGTGTCCAGATGTTATCTAATATAGCGTTCAATGCTTTGTGAATCCATTTGCAACGCTCGTTTTTTGCTTATGCTTTTGCATCCCGCCATGATATGGGGGAACCCTGCTGTCCGTTCCAATCAAACGCTGTTGCTGCCCGGAAGCAATCACACAGCAAATGGGGGACATTGACAAAGGAGAGGCATGAAAGGGGACCAATTAGTTTGCTGACTACTGACTTCATCCCACGTGTAAAAGACTTGCTCAGTGACACTTTTACATGATTTAAAAGCCTCACACAGTTAAATCAGAAGTCAATGAAGTCTCTCGGATATATTTTTGGGTTGAGTTGTCAACATTTCAAGTTAAATGCAATTTATCGAGACCTGCCGAGCAACAACAAAAAAGGAAGAAAAATGGCCAAGCATCGGCGAGGCAGAAATCTGACAACTCACTGAAAAATATCACCCATAGCTGTTATGGGTCTATGTAGGAATGGCAAATATACACGCAAAATTCAAAAAGATTTAAAAATTTAAAAAACGACAACCCATACTTACCAAGACATTGTTGGTTATTAATTTCATGAGAGATATGGACAAATACAGCATCAACTCATGTTGTTCACCGTGATATAAACATTCATCAGCATCTATGTGTATGACATCAAGCTGCATAACCATATTATTTCACAAGAAAATCTAAATCTTTTAAGAGTAGAATGTTTAAGTATTACACAGGTTGTTCGTAAATCAACTTAATTTTAGAGTTCTGATCATTTCTTGCATCCTTTAGACTAAAATACATGAAGATGATAAACAAACGATCACAAGACAGACGCACACTGTGCTCACATAAAGGACAAACAGTTATAAACAGACATGTATACTGTTGGCATCACGACAGCATGCTATCTCTCAGAAAGACTAACCATGGCTCAGTGCTAAAGTGGACCACTGAAACAGGCCTCTCTGTGGGATATGTTATGACACATTATGTTGCAATAAAAACTAATGGCGGAGCATCACTGTGATGCAATGTCTTAAACAGCCTCTCTAGGCTAATTAATCAAGCCATAGAGTTATGGCTAAGGTTACATTAACATTCCCACAAAGCAGTACTCTACACTAAATAGCCATAGTTTTAAGAGGTTGCTTTTATCACCAATGAACTCCTTATTGTCATGTTTCTTTCTATCACAATTAGAGTTAATGGGATTTTTGAAGCTGTTTATTTTTTACTGTACTACATAGCAGGACTACATTGTGAGGAAAGTATTTTCAATCATCCCAATTGTGTGCACGATTAACAAACTTGTAATTAAATCACAAATCCAGCTTGAGTTATCTTTTAATAATCAGAGACTTCAGCTTAAAACATACCAAGGCTAACTTTAGTCCTAGGCTAGTCTGAGGATATTGTATATTGATAAGAAACAAACTGTCATTCTCAAGCACTATAACATTTTATCAGGTACCCAGTAAAGTTATCATTGTCTTTTGCAGTTGTTCATACTCACACAGAGCCGGATTCCACCAGTGTGGCATAATGTGGGGTCACTCAGATAGATTTGACATAAATTACACATAACCTTGTTGAGGCCGATGACTCACCAGGTCTCGGACAAGAGGCACTGTCCTCTTGCGGCGTAAATCTGGCATGCTGTCAATACCATAAAGAATACTGCCAGCCCTGGAGAAGCAGACAGATTTAAAGTGTATTAATATCATAATAATGTCATGCTATAGGGGAGACACTACAACGGTGAAAGGGGAGGGAACTTGATTTACACAGCTGGCAAATACCATGGATCATGCCTCCTACCTAACCTGTCTCACCCCTTCACTTCGCTGCTGGCGACCACCAACACGGCAGCTCCATGTAATTCCTCTCACCCTTTGCTGTTCCCATAGAACCACGTTCTATAAATGTGTATTGGGTGTTGCTGCAGCGATGCCTGTTATGATTAATATGTATACTGTATTGTAAGAATACTGAACATTGTTGAACTTTCTCCACAACTCAAAAATGGAAACTTCAAGATGAGTTTTTCTCAGACAACACTTCAGCTCCAGTTATCTTGCTCTCTCAATCCTCCAATTCTCTTGTGCACACTCCACGACTCCCTCACTGCTTTCCCACCAGTCGTGCTCCTTTCCCGTGAGGCTCTCTGTGGCATCACCTCAACTGTCACTCAAAGCCTCTCTAATGACCTCAGCATGACATCAAGGCCCCAATGCATCCGCAAAGATAAAGCTCCTCAAGCTTTTCTGTCAGTCTTCTCAGCGACATCAGAGTTCACACCCTAAAGTATGACCCGAAAGAACCACAATCTGACGAGCTGCCCCGGCCCTTGCCTCACCCTAGGCTACCTGGCTTTCGCTGCCTCTTTACTGTATGAACAATGTATGCTGCAGATGGCTGTACAGTCAGGGCATGAGCTGAGATAATGGAGGTTAATTATAAATATTAGCTATTTTCCCATATGACATCATGTGACAACATTTGGCTTCATCCATCTTTCACATAGACTCTCTACCTTACTCGTTTACACACATTTCTGAATAAGACATCAATTAGACGTGTGAAGCCAAGAGCATGAATTCCTTAATAGATGTTGTGAAGGCATGAGGCATCTTGTATATCCATCCTCTCTCTGTGGTACATCACAAAACAGGGAGCATACCACCTTAATTGGGGTGAATGTTAGAGAAGCAGCAAATCTGCAACATTGCTGCTATATGTGAATCAGTACGGGGATACAACACAGCACAGCAGCTAAGATGTATGTAATTGTGAACCGATCCGATCAGGAAGTGAGCCACCACTCACCCTCCGGTCTGCAAGCCGAGCACTTTGGGGTCCAACATACTATGAGGCTGCAGAGAGAAGAAACACACAATGTAAAAAAAAAAAAATGCAAGGTAAGTGCACACAACTAAACACAAAGCAAACAGCAGTAACATTAAAACAAAAATAAATATACAGTATGACAAAATGTGATTCGGAATATACAGTACATTTGGAGGTCAATTCAGGATAAGATAAAAGATAGGAGCAGTACAGAACAGGGAGAAGGGAGGGAAGATACCGCAGGCAAAAGAGCAAATTGTTCCACATCAATGTAATTTGTGGGCTCAAGACTGAGAGTTTTGCCGCTCTTGGTGCTTCAGGCCAGATTTGCCTATTGTGTAACACTCCGCCTTTACTGACCAAAATGTCCAGTTTGAAACACAAATCATTTTCTGAAAAGGAATAAAAGGATAACCAGCACAAAGTGACACCAAGATGGCTCAAGTGCACATGCTGCATTCTCTTTCATACCTACAGATATCACTTAAATGTATCTGCAGACAGACAAACACACTCTCACAGATACACTCGGGTGGATGTATTATTTCAAATCAAATTCAAGTGCGACGCAAAATCAACACACTATCACACCATATACCACAAAAGACAAAAGACAAATGTACAAACATATACACAAACACATGCACATGCTAAGAAATATCCAATGTCCACGTGGTTGATGATAAACAATGATTTAAAACCTGTGTGTCCAAAGCACTGCTGTCTGAAAAGAGAAGATGACAGTAGGGTGGAGTGTTAGGAAACAGAAGCTTACTGGAAAATGCACACTTAGTTAGGACACTAATCTACTATCGCTGGCCGGCTGATGACACAATTCTGTTTTGCAAAACAATTTATGCAAAAATGGAGACAGAGTCAACATGTGCCTCAAGGAGAATGTGTATAAAGGAATTATACCATATATAGTAAACGCGTTAGAGAAAGCTGAACAGAAGGCTCTCAGCTAAAGGTTGAAATGTGAATATCATACTTTGCATATAGAATATTCTAAATCAATACTGCATACATTTAAAAATGATGCGTTTGATCGATAGCATTACATGAGTTAACAGTCCTAGCTATGGAGACATGGGGCAGTAGGTAAGCATAAGCGATTGGTATCATATTGCCATTTTAGAGACGAACTGCGAGAGGGCAAGCCCTTTAAATAAGCAAGACTGCAGAGGTGTAATTACTGTGCTATTGATCCATGGGTGATAAATGGCAGCATAATCATGATCTAATGTGCTACAAACAGAAAACAGCTGTTCACAAGAGAAAGATCAAATTGCTGCTCTGATTAAAACAATATGATACCCTGTTTGTTGTTGATGTGCAGTTTCTGCATCACTAATACAGCAAAAGGCAATGGAAATCTCATTCTTTAATTCGGACAGTATATTTTAGATTTTGTTTGATCTGTTCAGTTGAAAGTTGACACCTGTTAAAAAAAATCACATAAAGATATTAATTGTTAACCATTAAAAAAGCAATAACCCTGGACCTGCACATTGATTGAGCACACAATACAAAGTAGTTGGTGGATGCGATTACCCAGAGGGCTCTACGGTACCATTAGTGTTCCAGTACATATCTCTGTGCAAGAGCATATCTTTTTGTGATGATGGTACTCAAAGAGCCACTGATAATTTGAAAACATTTAAAAAGGATTCCAGTTAACATAAGAGTTCTGAATTTATACAACCTGATATTTTAGGCATAGATGGAATAAATTCTTGAAAAGGTTGAAAACATTTTGGTACAGCTGTGAATATTTTGTTCTTGGCTGAGGTGAAATCAAAAGCTGCACGGACGCAGACACACAGCACTCAAAGTGGAGCTAAGCTGCAAGTCGGTACCATAGACAGCGATCAGCTAAGCTACTTTCAGCACGGCATACGAGATAGAGCCATCTCCTGCTCCCGCAAGTCTGCAGCTGCACTAGATAAAGCCAGACCACAAAGATAGGCAAAAGGCTGCTGATATGAACCTCATTTCACAAGTGCCTTAAATCTATGGAACAAAACTGTAATTGACTGGTAGGAAACCCTCTGTGTGTGTGTGTGTGTGTGTGTGTGTGTGTGTGTGTGTGTGTGTGTGTGTGTGTGTGTGTGTGTGTGTGTGTGTGTGTGTGTGTGTGTGTGTGCTGTGGGCAACGTGTTGAGGTATCAGCAGCAGCAGTAAATCTGCATTTCAGTGCCGACACACATGGTTACAGCGTATATAGATCAGAGTTTGCCAGAGCAGAAAAGCCTGCACATGGCTGATAGTAAAACAAGGAACTGACCCTGCATCAACACACACACACACACACACACACACACACACACACACACACACACACACACACACACACACACACACACACACACACACACACACAGCGAGAGAGGATTGTCCTTTATGACAGTACAACAATATTTATTAAATCAAGAAACCTCAAATTTGTGAAGACTGATTTCCACAAGTCTGGTTTTGCAGCATTCAGCACATACATACTGAGCGTGTGAGCTCAGAAAATCAAGATAATAAAGAGGAGCATGGCATGTGACAGCAAATCAAAAGATATAGCCTTACTTCTAAGTCAAACGCTTAAGTATGAATGCCACAAAGACCACAGCACTGTAGGGGCATGAACACATCTCTTTGACATGGCGTCGTTGTAAGCTTTAGCCCAAAAAGCCTGCTCCGCTTTTGTGGCAGTGAGTATTAAATATATTTGACAATAACTATCATTGAGATAACATCTTATGGTCATGTTCATATTGCCATGTCTTACTTTGAGTACACACAGTAAACTGAGGTGCAGTTCAGGCTTTTAGAACAATCAAAATAAAAACCTGACAGTTTGTATACTGTAATAAAATCTATAGCTTGACTAAAATTGTAGTGATAGCAGAAGTTTAGCCAATTCTGCACAAAGTGTATGCTACGGAAAAGGAGTGTGTATAAGGGGGAGTCACTGGAGCGGGAGAGTTGAGAGGGACCATGAGGTCTGACATGACCACCCATTTGTGGTCGGGCTCATCGGATCAGAGCGCCAGCAAGATCCCAGCAAAGAGTCTAGGCTGTAGGCCTTACAGTGAACACATCCTGATAAAATAAAATAAAAAAGCTCACCAGAGCAGAACTCCATGCAGGTGTCAACTCTTACACTCAGTTTAAAATCTCACTGGAGACTAAAGTCCGGTAACTTAATATCTGAAGTTACAGGTAACTTTTTAAAAAGCGAGTACTAAACTGTTTCAATCATGCACGCAATAATGTTAAACTGTTAGCTAACTATCAACAAACATAAAATAATAAATACATATCAAAAACATTAAGTGTTAAGTGTTATTATTAACATTAAATCTTGAGAATTTCACCTTGGAAAAGAGCCATTAGTAATATGATAATGATGATAATATTAATGTCTTAAATCTTTTCTTCTCAAGTTACCTAATGTTACCGTATTAACTCAACAGCATTAACGTTACGGTACTTCATTAGTTAGTCCAGCTCAACTAACGATGCCTTCAAATCACTCTTCAGCCGCCACAAACACACTCCTCAGCTTTGGTATTTCTTATGCGTGGCAATAAAAACAAATCAACCAGATTAACGTTCAGCACTTAAATTAAACTTGCATATTCACTATCAACAGTTAGTGTCGCCTCAGTGATCGTGCGCAGATTTCAGGGTTCTGCCCTCCCATTACTCGGTGATGCCAAGATGCCAAGAGGACAACCTATATAGCTTTGGAGTTAAATAACGTACTATTTCGTCTTCTTTGGAATAAGCTAGCCACCTCACACAGGCTGCATCTGCTAGCATGTTTTGGTCCCATGGCCTCATTTAACAAACAAGTTTTAAAAAGTCTCTGCGCAAGACCCAACTCTCAGAAAAAACAGCAATTATTTAGTTTGTATGTGATTCTACATGAACAAAGTGGGAACATTGTTAAATACTAATACGTATTACGGTTCAAAATATGGTTTAATGTGATGTGCTTGTGAGTTCCCTGAGCTACAGGAAATAATGTATTATTTATATATTTATCATTTATTTATGCTAGAATTTCATAGCATGTATGTGTTGTCTTTATAATATCCAATGGTGCATTGCTTGCACCTCTTCCATCGTATAGCGGTTGTTAGGATATTTGACCATTTGTTCAGCTTGATACTTGCTATGACAGCAAAACCAGGATACTTTGTGTTTTACAACTGAAAGGTTTCCTCAAATTGGTGCGCAAGGAAACACACATTTCACTTCATCACATATTAGACTTTTGAAAGCTGTGTTATTAATAACCACTGCGTTACAGGATTTGTGATAAGAAGAGAGGGACAAAGGGGTAATGTGTGTATTGAGAGGTTGTAGCCCTCCAGGCTTTGATGTAATACAAATGTGGTGGCTTCAATTTGTTCACTTCCTGTCCATCTGATACCTCAAGCAATATCACATAACCAAACCATGTTAGCGGCAGTCTGATGTAAGAGGGTTTATTTTGTTAAATTTCAGCAGGAAAAAAGAATCCATGTCGGCATGAATCAGGAAGATTCATCCAGTAAAAACGGGTTATCGACCCTTATCTTATCAAAGATGCACTTGTTTGTTTTGGAAATGGATATTTAAAATTGTACACATAAAGGCATACCTATTGACTTAATCCAAGTTATTATGATTTATTGTGAAGGTTTAAGGGAAATAATATAATGGAAATGATGATGATTTGGCAACACAGCAATCAAAGCCAGCGGTAATGTATTGCAAACTATCGAAGTTTAGAGAGTAAACTATGGAGAGGAGGCTCTCCTCGTTTACAGCAGTCACATGAAAACAGCGCTACTGAATCAGTCAGTGCTTTAAATTGGACGGTATCACCTACAACAAAAACAGACAACAAGCCTTTTTTAATATCCACACTTTCTCTGGAAATGGTGCACTAAGCATAAAAAGGGTCTACCTCCTTCACTCCCCCCGGGAGCAAGCAGCAAACTTCACGAGCAGCAGACCTATATAAATATTCCAAGCGAGGCTGACCTGGTTACAGAATGCCCTTGGGAGTGTGGATTTGCATCTGAATACAGACGCTGCTGTAGCCGGTTAAAGACAGGCCTGGCAAGAGTGGCACTACAGCTGTGACTCCCTTCACAGTTCCCACACAGACCAGCCAGCATGATTCAGAGCACAAGCATGAGGAGCACTCATCAGCAACACGAGATGAAGGCATAAAGCTAATCAGGGGGGAGTATATTGTATGCATGGTGACAGTCAAGGATTGCTTAACTTGCTTCCATGTCAGGTAGCATTGGCTAAATTATATGTGTCAAACATATAGATGGACTTTGGTTTGGCGTTCCCTTTTTTAAACAAACTTTTATAATATTTTTTTATGGGATAAACCATTCATTGGCTAAATATAAAGCACCTCAAGCAAGTCTATAACTTTTTTCGAGATATTGTTACTTATTTGCAGGATTTTAAGGTTTTCCATTACCTAAATAATGTGCGTAAAAATGCCCAGAAATGGCTAATAATAGCAAGGTCCTTTTATTATTGACAGAACTATAAACCTTGAAAAATAATCAAAACAGGCAAGTCATTTCACATTTAGAATTATAAGCAAGCAAGGCGACTTTGTTGTCTAAATGTGAACCCAAAGATCTGACGACACACCAGATTAACGTATGCGGACATTTGCCTGTCTTTGGTTTATATTTAATCCTGCCTCAAATTTCATCTACTAATATCGGCCTGTCTCATTCTGTCTCAATAGTTTTCGATTTGTTGGATAAAGTGAAAACTAACAACAGCTATGGCATCTGGACTCATATGTGACTGTTCATAGAACATGGAACACTTAACAGCAATAAAGTGTGACTATAGAATGCTATCGACCACTAACTAATAGAGAGATACAGAAAAGAGCCAATAGCCATCGGCTAGTAAGGACAATTGGTCACACATTTTAATTTGGAGTCATATGCCCTGCCCTCTACAGCATGCCTCTCCTCATACATGCACGAGTCAACAATGAGAAGTGAGTCATCACTTAACACTTCTCGTCTGGTAGTCCAGCAAACGCAATGTATAAGAATAAACATGGACAATTAGTCAATTAATAGCAAGACATTGCAGTAAATAAATGACAAACACATGTTTTAGGTGATTTAGATGTGTCAATAATTATAATGAGAGTAATTAAGCAATAAGGTACGAGAGGCAGTACTGTGTCGTGCAATAATGTACTGTTCAAGGGAGTTGTTAGGCCCGACGCGCAGCGGAGGGCCGGCAAACCCTTGAACTGTACATTATTGTAGACACAGTACTGCCTCGAGTACCTTATTGCTTTTATAATACGGGTACCTGCGACTTTATAAATAGTAATGTAAGCTGCCCTTCAGCACAAAATAGTTGTAGCCGGCAAAACGTTGTGTATCGCATTTCAGCGGCAGAGAAAATAGTCCCGGGACGCACGGGACGCACATACGGGACTATAAAACGGACGAGCTGGTCAGTAAATCACAGATTTACTGACCAGCCCGGTTGAAAGCAGGGTGGAGGATGACGCTCAGCCACCGATGTAAAGAAGTGCTCTCGCTGCTTCTGTCCGTCTTTTCTCCGTAATTTTTCTCCTCCATGATGTTTAGAGAACTTGCCTCGCGTCGGGAAATTACCGACGTAATTATCTCTCACTGGAAATTATCACGATTTTGTGATCAAACCCTTTTCATTGCTCATCTTTAGGTTAGGGAGGAAGTGACGTGTGTGTTGTCGTTCGTTATGCTAGTGTGGGGGATGCTACGTGAGCTTGTTAGCTGTTCCGTTTGAGCTAACTTACTGTCAGCGAAGAGCCCCGTTGCAATACTGTGAACACTCAAGCAATAAACCTGCAAGTTAAGGAAACCAACGTCTGCGAGTCGTTACTGCGGACGTGACAATATAAAAGTTTACACCAAACATGTTTTTAACTGTCAAGCTTGAAACGGCAACTAACTGTTAGGAGTGTGTGGTGTAGCGGACCCAAACGCAACACACGCAGCAGTACAGTTCCACGGGCGGACTTTATTTAAAGTAAACAAGACACCACAAACAGATACAAACGAATGCTACCGGTCAGGTCCAGCGAACACAGGAGATCCACCTCTCCTGCTCCAGAGTCGGGAGGGCAACTCAACCGCTCGTGTGACCAATTCTTACAAAGTAACAACCCGACAATAAGCCGGGTCACGCTGTGGACCTTTAATCACCTGCCGGTGATCAAGGCAACGGCCAACAGCTGGGATGAAGGAGCCCCCCTCCTTCATCGTGGCAGTGGGCGGAAACCAGGAGGAGAAACTGTAGACTAAAGAGCGGACCGAGAATCCAACACTAACGGTCGCGCAATTTAAATCTACCTGTTATTTTAAGTGCGCACTGATATGGAACGCTCTAAATGTAAACAGGCTGTACAGTACTTTATGGCTGAATAAAGTACACCCCGTGACTCACTCTCAACCAATCAGAATGCTTGATTTGATCTACCCGTATTATAATGGTATATATAACCCTATGGTAATACTTTTAATGATACTGCATAGTGTACTGTGTACTATATCTCTTATGAGTTGCAGTTTGTTGGTCTTACAAAGTTGGTAAGAATGGTCGTACAACCATATGACAGTGAATAAATCTCCTTATTTAGGGTTTTCAGTAAATAACATTCTATGCAGGATGTTTGGTGAATGTGGCCACACATCTGTAACACAGTCTTCAGGTGTAGCCTGTATTCCCTGAACAACAGTACCTACCTCACCATGAGTACCACAGCTGCAGCTACATATGTAGGTCAGGAGCTTTTTCATTTTAAGTAAGAGTGGAAATCCCCTGGTCTCTTTTTTTATTCCTATTGAAAGACGCCTTTTCCTTCAATGTGTAAATCTTAACCATTTATATACTTTACCTACGTTAATTTTAAATTACATCCTTTTTACAAACGCCATCACCTTTATCGCATTTTGATTCAAAGCTACTACTGCAGTGAACAAAAAGAATGATACAAAAAGACAAATGAGACCATAAGGCATAATCTCTATTAAATGAAGAGAATAAAATCAGTGACAAACAGAACGTTCTCTGTGGTAAGTCAATATGTAAAGACTTCACACTTGCTGCCGGTGCCAACATAATGACACCCGATAGCAACATTGTAGTCATGTATTCATTCATTGCGAAGAATGTATGGTAGTTTTGGAGGCCACCCTAGTGTAGAGTTTAAAATATTTTGTTGATGATAAATGATAAACCTCCAGAAAACTTGTTTGACAGTCTTATCACCTATCATTAGCCACAATCCGCTATGAGAGAATGTAGTGTTGTGCCATGGGAATACAAATACAAAGTCAATGCCACCTGTAATACTGCCATCCAGAGAGACACCCCTCTTCAGTTTTTCAACTCAAAATAAATTAGCAATTTAACAAGACATCCTTCAGGTTGATCAAAGTCTGAGGGTCCCATAAAACCAAATATATAAAACCTCCAAGTCTACGGCTTGTTTCCACCTCATCAATGAAAGTTATTCACTCTGATTTAGACTTCCACTAACAACAGAGAGGACCCACTGGATGTCAAGGATTACCAGGGATACCAATGCATTTGTATGTTTTAGCTCATTAACAAAATATTGTTTACTCTACATGACTTCCCACCATTTGTACACTGTAAAGCAGCATAGACTTTAATTTTATGACGATCATCTGCCTTTCAAGCTGTCGTGGGCCACATAAAATGACGTGGCGGGTCGGATTCGGCCCCCAGGCCTTGAGTTTGAATTCAACTCAGAGAAACACAAAATGATGTCAAGTATGCTCCAAAATCTGAGACATAAGAGTTAATTGCTGCATCTTCTCAGTGAGATACACAACATTGTAAATTCAAGTTTCAAACTTGAATGCACAAACATAACCAAGAGCTTTCAAAACAGTTGAAGCTGAGATGTTGGCTACTGTTAAGTATTCACAATGTGTAGTTAATGCGCATAACACAAGTCCTCTGATGAAGTTTGTTAAGGCCATGGTGCTTAACTTACAGTTACCGTTATGGTTGTATCCATGGTATTGCCAATGTAAAGCCTTGTCAAACAGTACAACATTAAAGTGACACTGACAAATAAAAACAAGTGAAGAGTCATACCTCCTGCCAGGATCTGCTGCTCCAGTTCAGCCATCTGTTTCCTGTAGGCCCTCAGTGCTGCCTCCTTGAATGTAGGTCTCACATGTTTCTTGGGTGGGGCCTCTCTAGGCTTCTCCTCTGAAACATTTTTGTTTTCATCCTCCTGCTGTTTCCCTACTTTTTCAGATCCCTCAGCGGCCTCCTCTGTGATCTCCTCTATCTCCTCTAACTCCTCATCATCCTCTTCCATCTCCTCTGTCACATCATTGTCATCTGGTTCTTCTACGTCTACATACTCCACCATTGCATCATATTCAGCAGTGTCCTCTGTGAGTTGGGTTTCATATTCTTCATTATACTCTTCATCCAAATTGAAATCATACTCCAGAACACTTGCCTCTTTATTTGTCTCATGGTCTTCTGTCGCTTCAAAATCTTGAGAGGCCTCAAAATCCTCAAAGGGATCATTGTCTTGTGAGGCCTCAATGTCATCAGACACATCATAGTCCTGAGAAGTCTCACACTCCTGTGCAGGCTCATCTGTCTCCTCTGACTCATTAGCATTACTTATGTTCTCTAAGTTAGCTAATACTTGCTCCATCACTTCAACATAATGGGTCTCATTGTCCACTGGTTGTTCTCCAGCTTCTGCCCCTGCACCTGTTTTATCTTCCTCTGCCTTGTTGAAGACATGCTCAGTGTTGGCATCTGAGTCTATTGTAGAACTAGAGTTATTTGTACCAGAGGTGGACAGGGTGCGGAAACGCCCCATAAATGATGAATTTGTGGTCTCCGGAGGAGGAGCAGGGGTAGGAGTTTGAGGCCCGGACTTCCAAACAACTTCCAAAGCTGACTTAGCCCTTTGTAGTGTAGAGCCAAAGCCAAAACCAAAGGACTTTTCACCGAGATCGATACTCAGCCTACTGCTCCAAGACTTAGGAACCTCTTCAACCTTCTCTGTTCGAATCTCACTCTGACTGCGGTACATAGTTGTAGACTTAGTCTGGGTCTGGTGGAAGCTATGATTAATATCCAGTTCAGGGAATTTATCTTTAGGAATGACTTTGGGGGTTTCCTTAGGGGCATCTTTAGAGGCTACTTTGGGTCCTACTTTAGAGGCTTCTATTGGGCTGGCTTTAGGGGTTTCTTTGGGGGACACCTTCGGACTCTCTTTAGGGGCTACCTGCGGGACTTCTTTAGGTGGAATCTTAGAAACTTCTTGAGGTGGAATCTTAGCAACTTCTTGAGGTGGAATCTTAGAAACTTCTTGAGGTGGAATTTTAGAAACTTCTTTAGGTGGAATCTTATAAGCTTCTTGAGGTGGAATCTTAGAAACTTCTTGAGGTGGAACTTTAGAAACCTCTTTAAGTGGAATTTTAGAAATTTCTTTTGTGGGTACTTTACCAGTCTCCCTAGATGCTACCTTTGGCATCTCTTTCGGTACCTCTTTTGGGGGTAGTTTTACAGCTTCTTTGGTAACCTCTTTAGCAACAACTTTCAGACCTTCTTTAGATGCATTTTGTGGAGGATCTTTAGCAATGACTTTAGGAGACTCTTTAGGGGATTCTTTAGGGGACTCTTTAGGGGTTGAAACAGGGCTCTCAATTGGGGTTATTTTAGGGCTCTCTTTAGGTGACTCTTTTGGACTTTCTTTCGGAGTCATTGTAGGGCTGGCTTTTGGGGTCACTTTAGGTGTCACTTTAGCAGCCTCACTAGAAGTTATCTTAGATGTCACTTTAGATACTTCTTTAACACTGGGTTTTGGGGCATCTTTAGCTGTGACTTTAGAGCTTTCTTTAGGGACGGGTTGAACAGATTCTTTAGCTGTGAATTTCTGAATCTCCTTAGGTGACTCTTTAGGAACTGTTTTAGAGGTTACTTTAGATGAAACCTTAGCAGATACCTTTGAGCTTTCTTTTGCCAGTATTTTAATGTTTGCTTCTTCTTTAGGTGCCAATTTGGTCTGTTTATGTGTAATTTTAGCAGCAGGTTTAGGTGTATCTTTAGATGATGTTTTTGTGTTTTCTTTTGTGGTCATCTTATTTCCCTCCTTGAGCTGCCGGGCAGATGTCTTGATGACAGAATCACGTTCTGTGATGGGGGCAATAATGTGGGTGGTTATAGGTGGTAAGGAAGATTCTCTGTCAAGCATCATGAATTCTTCATCTCCCTCAAATTGTAAATCAACCTCCTGACATTTAGTGATGTTTTCTGGAAAACCAGGTATGGTTGTTGGGTCAAAGGGACTGCTAATCTCTATGGAGGCTTCCAAGCCAGAATCAGCACCCTGCTCTAGATGATGCCAGTCTTTCCAGGGTGATAAGTCACCTTGCAGAGACAGCTGGGAACCACTGTAGTGGCTTCTGTCCCCAGACATGCAGACCAGTCCATTGCTCACCCCACTGTCAATAGTTTCCGTAGTCTCAACCTCATTGTGTTCATATGTTGGATTCTCATGGCTGTCGCTAGCATACCAGGAGGAAGCCATGTCTTCTTGTTTTCTCTGCCACAGTTCCTGATCTGAGGAGGACAGCAAGGTGCAGCCATTTGGCCGTGTAAAGAACTGACTCTCTGAAAAGTCTTCTGAGTATGACTGACAAAGTTTTGAGCAGTCAGACTCAGAGCGGCTGAGTTTGGGGGTGGAATAGTCACTCTGAGAAAGCCAACCAGGGGTCAAATCAGAGTAGTAAGTCTTTGCATGCTTGTCTGGGTCATAGTAAGAGTCATCAGCATAGTGAACAGCGCCTGAGTAGCCTGCTTCCTCTCCTGACCGGCTATGGTCATGGGATCGCCTCTTCTCTGATTTGCTCTTGTGAACAGGCTTTGAAATCACCATTGCATATTTATTTCGGCTTAATTCATCTAATTCTTTATCACTGTCCATGGAGTCCCAGTCATCGCTTTCTACCACTTTATCCTTTCCTGAGGCCTTTATATCCATGCTTTCATAGGTTTGTGAGGAAGAAATTGTTTTGTCTTTTCTCTCCTTTCCATCATGAGTTAAGCTATCAGTGGAGACAGTAATGCCTGTTCCTTTAAGTTTATAGCACTTTTTCAAGACTATATCCCTCTCTTGAGTTGTTGCAAAAATAACAATAATAGGGCGGGGTTTGGCATTAGAACATTCTCTTTGTTGCCCTAACCTGTGAGCAAGCTCAATTTTAATTGTTTTAAGAGCATCAATGAAACCCATTTTGTCTTTTAGTATTTTATAAATTATACTCTCTGTTTTTTCAGACTTTTCTTCAGGAACATTAAGGAACTTCAAGGTTGAATTATTGGCTTGGTGGCTAATTTGTTTTATGTAGTCATGAATATCTCGTGTTTCTCTTCTAGACTGGACAAATCCTGTGCGAAGCTGCTCAATCTCAGTCTGAACTACTTCCACACTGCTGGAGATCTCATCAATGGAGCTTTTCAGGGCATTTACATGACCACGTAGCTCAGACAGTTCTGTCTCTATCTGGCTGATCCCCTGAAGCTCCTTAAAGATCATCTCCATGACATCCTGGGTCTGATTGATGCAACCTGTGGAGGAGGAGCCAGGCTCCAGGGTTGAGCTCTTTTGCTGCCGTCCAGCGCGGTCCAAGGACTTGCTCCGGATGCCCAAGGTTTTCCTCCAATTGCTCACCTCGGAGTCTGAGGAGACACATTCCTGACTCTTTTTCCATTTTCTTAACTTGCGTAGAGCACCCAGCCTAAGTGTGTGTAGACTGGAGCGTTCCACTCGCTCGCCCTCAGAGCTGCCATCAGAGGGAGCCAAACTGATGAGGCTCTTCCTGTTTCGTCTTACTGGCATAGTGTGTGATTTATGCTCATCCAATCTCCTGACAAGTTTTGTCTCGCTCAAAGAGTCAGAGTAACTACTATCAATTGAAAGAACCTCAGGAAAGATACTTTCATTATTATTTAAAAAAAGAGAGTTTTTCGGCAGTCCATTTGCTATAGCTACACGATAACTGAAAGTGGGTGACAGGGATGAGCAGTCGTATTTTCCGTCGTCTTCTTCAAGAGATATGTTACGTGCCGAAGAGCATTTGGAAATCTTTTTAACTGTAGTCTTCAGTGTGGTAGAGAGAGTTGGATTGTGTGCTTGCAAATCAGTGGTCAATTTGGGCTCTTTATTTTCACTTCTCTCTTTCTTCTTTATTGGGTTTGCCAATTTCTTTGTAAACATTCCTTTACAAATCCTTTTAATGTAGGATGATATAGTATGTATTAGGACAGAAACCATGGATGGCAATCCTGTGGACAGTTTTTATCATCTAGTGAAAGGAGAAGTTGGCTGAGAATACAGCAGTGGTGAGCCAAGCACAAGCAGCCAGTGCTTGACAGTCGGATTCCAGCTCAAAAACCCTAACACCACAGTCCACGTAGAGACTCACTAATACTTTTAAATCCAGTGGCCTTTCTCCCAAAAAGGAACATCTCTCTGAAAGACAAGAAACAACAGATATTTACAATTTGGCTGCAGATTCGCAGTTCACACTTAAACACAAGCAGGAAGAACCTGAGATATTACTTTTGCAATAACGAAGACAATGGACAATCTGTTTTATCTTTAACATGCATGAAGTAAAATATTTCTCATTAACGAATCTCCAAACCTGTAATAATTTTGTCGGAACGTGTTCATCATAAATTAATATCTAGCATGATGAAAGAACCTGGACACTTTGCTATATATACATTTGTGTTTATTTTTTTATTTTAAACATAAATATTCTAAAATCATAATCAAATCATGTACAAAATCAGTTTGTTAGCTAATTTCCTTTTATTGATATAACGGTGAGGATGTTTTCACTAATTTAAATGATAGAGTTAATGACTTATTGGTGTCGTACATTTTAATGTCACAATTAGTGTAATTGGAATGGCTCATCACCTGAACCATTCAGGTGCCATAATGTAAATGTTCAGCAGAGTATATAGCTATGAAGAGGGCAAAATGGCCATCACTGAGAAGTGAGACTTCTTGACATGCTGCATAGCATCAAGCTTTCAACAGCATGCAGTTGCCCTGAGAGGTGTGTGCTTTGTATCGAGTGGAACTGGCCAACTGAGTCGAAAGAGGGATGTTTGTTGTGTAGAGAATATGACAGCTGCTCCACATTAGTGCAGGGGTATAGAGCTTGATGTGTCTACAGTCTCATGACCACAGAGACATGATCACTTCAAATGAGCTGTGAAACAGAATCACTGTTACCTTTTAATGCAGGGCTCCAAGGAAGGACCAGGCGTTAGCAAATAGAGCTTAAGGCTAGGTTGCCAGCATACAGTATGTGTTTCTGTCAGATTTATGGATGATGAAATTAATCAAGAGGTTTGACTATTTGTTCACTTGACAGTATGTCATTCTGACAAGACTTGTGCAATTTTACCAAACCTAATGGGTTCAGAAACTGCCGTTATTAAGGTACTTTTACATTCAATTGTAAATTACTGACTCCTCAAAGATTGTATCCCCAAACAGTCCTGGTATATTTACAGGTCAGTAGAAAGAAGAAGAAGAAAAGAAAGAAATCCTTTTTATTTGTCATAGTACATACATACATGAAATGTGTTCTCTGCATTTAACCCATCCTAAGGAGCAGTGGGCTGCCCTGAGCGGCGCCCAGGGAGCAATTTAGGGTTCAGTGTCTTGCTCAGGGACACTTCGACATGTGAGCTATGGGGGGACTGGGGATCGAGCTGGCTACCTTGTGGTTGCGGGACGACCACTCATCCCCCTGAGCTACAGCCGACAGTATGGTCTCAAGTTGTATAAATAAGAAAACAAACTGCATCAAATGGGCAACAGAATGAGGTAAAGGGTTACAGTATATGTTATGGTATGAAAGTTCATGACTCAGCTCTCTTGTAGAGTGCGGCCTTTCGCAACTGATGGGTCACGACCCAAAACTGTCTCCATCATAAATAAATCACATTAGATATTGTTTAAATATGTCCTGACATTGTCTCAACTACTTCCACTGACATGTTTAGCTCTCATTCAAATCTTTATCTCCATGCAAAGAAACAGAGGTGGCACAGCACAAACACAGTCAACTTTTGTTAATCAGTGAGTGGCTGAGGGTTGAGTGCCTTGCTTAAAGGGCACCTGTAGTTGTTAGAGTAGGAGAGTGATGGCTTATTCACAACAAGTAAATAGGCCATTTCATTGTTACATTAATTGTTTTGTCAATGGGGTATCAATTATTTATTTTTTATACTTGATATTTTATTTAGGTATTTTTACAGTTTAACAAGAAATACAACCTTCAAAAATACGAAAGAATATAAGAAATTAACCATGCATCTGGCCAAGTAGGGCCATAAAAGAAAACAAAATAAAAAATGTAAGCAGGTAAATAAGTAAAAATAAGAAAACAAAGCAATCAAAACAACCATGCAACAATTTCAAAGGCATCGTCAGTCGATCGTGTCAACCATAAATTCAAGCCAACATACAGATATGTTACAAAAAATCTTAACTCCGCATTATGTTTACTATTCATGGTTCTTTTCATTATCAGAGGCTTCAAGGAAGAAAGTTGGACATAACATGAAATGGAATATGTAAAATGTATAGCTCATGTTTAGAAAGCATAGTTAATGAAAACATACATGCTTTTTAAGATTCATCTTGTTGAATGACTCAACCATTGTGGAACATTATCGTATAATGCTCTGGACGAAATGCACCTAATAATGACTGATGGTTCATTTTGACCAATTATCTTTACAACATTTGCATCTCAAACGTGTTATGTTTTTAAAGTACTAAATTGAGCTCCAGTCACAATCATGTCCGACAACATCTGGGATATGTTGCTGTTTACTGTAGCTGTGACTCGAACATCAGTTATATAACGGGTCGTGGCTGCACTCTGTCAGGTCATATCACAATAAAAGAGTACTAGTGTTTAATGAGTGTTGATTACCAATTAGGGAGCTGCCTTTCTCCTTACAGAGCCAGAATCCTGACATCTGCATGTTAAGGTTTGACAAATGAAGCATTCACCCTCTTCCAGAGCTAGAGTTGATTCGCAAATGACTTGATAATACCCACAAGGTATCGCCTGTATCATCCCATTAGGGTGTAATGATGCAAGAATTAGGATGAAAGGATGACAGATAACTAGATCACCTTATCCCACTCACGTGTGTTATCAATTTGACCACAGAGCCTCTGACTCTGCAGCAAATGGGCTACAAATGAAATGGTACCATTTATTTCGAGCCATCATGACAAGCACATGTGAGAATGAGATTACATGTATAATCTAGGTCAACAATATGCCGTTATTGTTCATCCTCACTTTGCAGTGTAATATAAGAAGATTCACTATGATTGAGCCCAATCTGCTGCACCTAAATAGAGATTAAGTGGACAGTCACTCTTGGGTTTTGTATAATAGGATAAGTCATAAACATTTAATTTATGTAGTGTGTTCTAATACACACACACCCTGCACACCACACATACCCATCCATCTGTGAAACACAGTCCCTACAATAGTATAGTTATTTAGTTTATTACACAAACTGATACTTTTACTCCGATACATTTCCCCTGAAACCTTCGTTACTCGCTACAAAATCAAATCTATCTCTAGAAAGAAAAAAAAAAACATCCGGGACTGTGGTGGAACACAGACTCCACCAAGCAGATTTTGCGAATCACAATATTCTGCATTTTCCCTCTACATCCTCTAGTCCAGTGGTTCTCAACTGGTCTGGCTCCGGGACCCACTATCACCCCTGAATGACAAGCCGCGACCCAAATCAAGGAACATTCTCAACTTCTCCAATGTATGTAATGAAAAGATGGTGCAGTTTGAACCTGAGATAGTACAGAATATGTATGCTAACACAAAAACAAGTTTAATAACCAAAACGAGCAGCTGGTGGTGATGATAGAGAGGGAACTATTCCCTTTTACACTCAATTAGCTGCATTTTAATAAAAAAACTAAAACTGCATCTTCAGGACACGAGGTATTACAACATATATAACAATTCAGAATCTTCAGCTATTTTTAAACAGACTCAACAGCTTTCATGCACAAACAATCCAACAACTAAGAAGTAGTTTCAAAAAGACTGAAATGACCTAACTTTAACTGAGAACACACACTCACCGAATCTATGACAAACACTTTACTGTGGAACACGTCACTGTGTTGAGGAGCAGCTTTTCCACTAACTCAAAATAAATTAAACAAAAGTGGAATTCAAAAGTATTCATATATACAACATTAACTTCTCTTGTGATTACCTCATCAGTAGGTAAATACTGAAAAACATTGTGCTTTACAGAAAATTAAGCAGCACTCAATTCTCCTCCCAACCCCAGAGTTTTTTCCTGTCATGCAGGCAGCGCCATCAGTTGTCAATGTTATATTCAGTAGGCTGTTTAATTTAATTATCCTAAAAACCCAGAGTCTCCCTCATATCAGGATGGTTTGACCCAACCTGGCCCACGCTGCTGAAAACATGGAGGGACAAGTGCAAAACCAGTTGAAACCAGAGCCGGCAAAATAACGACATAAAAAAGTCCTTTCAAAATAAAACCACAGGATGAAAAAAAAAAAAGAGACTGAAAACGGGTCCGCGACCCACCAGTTGAGAGTCACTGCTCTAGTCCAGCGCTCCCAAACCTTTATGTGCGACACCTGACGTGTGTTCGTTATGTCCAGTCTACTGACTCTACTCCTAACTAAACCTTTAGTCCAGTCTACTGCTTAACTTATAACCCGCTGCACAAAGACAGGATGTTGAAATGGAAGCAGGTTTTCATGCTTTTTTGGCGATCTCAGGATACTCTGCCTTGGTTTTAATCCAGAACACCGGCAGAGTTGAAACAGACTTTTAAGTTTCATTTTTAGGGTAACGTAACATATTGACATGTGTCAAGTGGTTCCGTCTGAGGTTACCACAGACGGATGTATCTGGTCATTTTTCACAATAAAACTTTTTCCGGACTTGATTTTTTTAATTTAACTTACATTTTTCATTCATTCTTTCTGTTCCGGGCGGAATGAGCATACTTATAACCACACTGTTACAACTCCTTCATAGTGTCATATTGCTTTTTGGAGAATTATGATGATAAGTTCATAGTAGATGCAAAAGTATACTTAGGTACAATATATTATGTTGAACATAATATATATGGATGGATCACAGCCAACCCAGTTATTTTATCAACACAACTCCTTGTCCTTGGTCACGGTGGCCACAGCACTTAAAAGAATAAACTTCATAATTCACAGTACATTTTATATCAGAAAAATACTTTTGATACTTAAGTACAGAAAATATCAGATACTTTAAGACTTTTACTCAAGTAGTATTTTAATAGGTGACTTTTACTTTTACTGGAGTAATTTTCCAGTAAGGTATCTTTACTTTTACTCAAGTACAGCTTTTGGGTACTTTATACAACACTGCATCATATATGTGTTCAAGTATGTTATATGTGTCATAGGCCTGTGAATTTGATGTGAATATGTAGGCTTTGGGTGTTTTTAGTTTTTCTATCCTCATAAACTGCTAGTTTCATCCTTTACAAATCAAAGGCTATGTCCCTTTAAGCAAGGCACTGAACCTCCAACAGTCTATGTAAAAGAATGTTCCCTAATCAACATGCTTGGATAGATACTGTAATAGCATCCACAAAATAGTTGCCTACAACTGTAACAAAATTAAATCGGGAACTCCTGTGGTCCTGAGATAGAGCCCCTCCCATTTATCAGACTCAAGAAACCTCCAGAGAAAAGGGGAGCACCTCAGCCACACCCACCCTATGCTTTGAGGCACTGCTGCCCCAAGCCCTGCTTTAATGCCCAAGGACCTATTTTGCCCACTTTTTCTGAATGCATTTGATTAGCAGAGCACTCTAAAGCACTCAATTGTTCACAGTGGTACAGTCTCTGCCACTCTCTTTTAATGAAAATGAGTGTCAGTTGGAGGCAGACTAACCTATTTCTCACAATAGTACAACCTTTTTTTTCTCTCCTGATGAAAACCCAAGTATGCCAATTTGAGGTCATTATGCTGTCAGCAATCATACTACATGCTGTGATGTTCATGCTCTAAGAGTATCTTATGGCAAACCTTTACAAAAAGATGCAAATGATAGATGCTCATGTGTTACGTCATGTCTCCAGAACACATGATAATGGATGGTGGTCGAGTGTGGATTAGTGTACATGTGGGTGTGTGCATGCCTGCAGTGGGTCTGTGTGTGCAGCCTTGCATGCACACACATGTGCGCCATGCATGCATCCGTGCATGATTGCTTTTAAACATGGATTTGCTGCTTCGAGAGAAGAGCGAAGCATACGAGTGGGGGATGAGCATGTGAGGGTGTGTGCAGATCATATTGTCCTCACGCCCATCCTCAGCTACACTCTGCCTCTCTTCTCCTAACCTGTGTATTTCCCAACAGTGAAATAACTGCCTGCAGCCCTAGGAAACCAGCCAACATCACAACAGATGTCTCGCCTCATACATCAAAATATTACCTTTTCTTTGGCTGGCATGACGAGAACCAGTCCCATCGCATTTTCTCAGTGTGAAACAGCAGCATTGCTCACATGCGTTATGCATAACGACATGGGATAAGGTTAGAATGGGAGCATTAGGACATTTGTGGAATTGACTATGTGTGTATCAGAACTGGATTTGAGGATAAACTAAACGATTGAATATCATGAACACCTTGTTTAGATTTTTGTATTTTTCACCCAGTTACATCGACAGATGATGCCCATCTAAACGCATCATCCTCAAATATCGTTTCATTATTCCAGTGACAGGGCCACAGAGGGAGGGAAGCAACAAGAAGATATGGGTTGAAGTCAAACAGTCAAGACCCCCCCCCCCCCGCCATGCAAACACGCATCCGGCGCCCAAATGGGTTCTGCTGCTGCACATACCTGGTTGTGTCAAATCCCCGTGCAGGACGCCGTGTGGAGCCGATTCCCTGGTTTTCAGCGAATGGTCGGCGCGAGGACGGCAACTGAGGAGGGGCGGGAGGGAAGAGAGCGGCTCGGTGCGCAGCTGCCTGCTAATACCAGAGCACACAGCATCTCTCCGCGTCCGTCAGACACCACAACCCAGAGCCCTGCCTCCGCGTAGACACAGACACACACCTCTCCTCCATGCCACCTTCCGTACCCCCCGCTTTCGCGCCGCTGCTGTGTTCCCTTGTACGCGTTATGGGGTACCGAAGATGCTGCTTTTTAATGCCGCAAGCTGCTGGGCTATATTTGCTCCACGGTTGACACACAGCCACACACCCCTGCTCATAGACAGTGTCACAGCAAGCGGTGTCTAGTCCAAAAACGGGATGTCGGGTGGTGGTGGCGCTGATGAAGAGGCAGACGGCGCTGCTCTTGGCTGCCCAGACTGAGGCTCTGCTGCCCGGCTGGAGAATGTGTGTCCCTCCCTTGAACAAGTCTCTCTCTCTCTCTCTCTCTCTCTCTCTCTCTCTCTCTCTCTCTCTCTCTCTCTCTCTCTCTCTCTCTCTCGTGTGAGGGAAGCACATAGAAATGGAAGGAAGGGGGAGTGAGGATGAAAAAGTGTGTGTTAGTGTAAATTATTCTGGCTAGATGTTGCTTGTGTTCACACCCCTGCAACACCTACACATTCCGATGGAAACATGAGTGTGACGTAATGGGTCACTACACCTTAAACACGACAGACACACATAAGAACAATGTTAATCTACAGAGGGATACAGAGGCTTGGATTTTTCGTCAGGGCTCGTGCATGTGTCGTGCACGCATGTCACTGCTTCTGTGCTTGCGTATTCATGGGTTTATGGGCATGCCTGCGGAGCGCACGTTCATCCCTTTCTGTCAAACACACAACACTCTCACACACTTTATGATCCGAGCCACCCTCCGGTCTCCACCGAAGAGCATTCCCATCAGTGGGCTACATCATACACAACAGAGCCTCACGTACACTCACACACATCATCTAATTATGTCTCTCACTGGAAATGTCGTCATACATGATTGCGCACCCCCATTGCAGATTAGTCATCTTTACTCTGGTGTATTAAAAACACCATCAGCGTCGTATGATGCACGTGGCTCAGTTTCACAGGTATAACAAAACTATTATTAGGAAAAATACACTTAACCTCAAGACTAAACGGCACGAGGTAATTTCATAAATGTGTCCTTGTGTCGCTAATTGAAGCTTTCGTTTCATGCCATTCATTTTTCATGACAGGGACAAATTAAGACGGACACTTGCAGAAATATTGCAGGTAGAGTGTCACATGATAGTCTACATCATGTCACCGCCTCCCCCTGCTTTGGTGGTGATTAAGCACTAACACAATCTCTATCCGTCTCTATCTCTCAGCTGCCCCCCGCGTGCATGAGTATGCCTGCCTCTGTCAGTCGTGCTCCTTCTCTCAGCTGAGATGTGTGTCATGGTTCCTCCAACCGCCACTAATTGTCTGGCCTCCTAGCGAAATCACGAAATCTCGTCGGGGGGCGGGGGGGGGTATGCAGTTGTGTGCGCAAGCGCGTGCAGGTGGGGGTTGGAGGAGGAATGGTGCGGATACTGATGCTGATGCTGTGCATGGTTGCTGCTCGCCCCCCGCTGGTGATGAAAGCAACTGCAAACTGGAACCTCAGCTGTTTCTGAGCCACTGTGACCCAAATGATCTCCTCCAATCACTGCAGCGCACTTGTGTTCAGACAAAGATAGCAGAGCGACGGCTGATTTTTGTAAACATTTGACATGGCTCAGCTCGAGCCTGATGTGATCTAAGACTGGGGCAAATTAACGAATTGGCGGTGTCTGGAGATTATTATTGAGTATTTCAATTGTGCAGCATTTACTGTCGAGTTGCCGGTCACAGTTAGTCCATCAGTACAAGACAAAAATCAACAACAATGCCGAATAATTTTTTTCTATTTCAGTTTTATTCCCATCGCTCCCTCTCTTGTGTATTTCACTATTCCACCACCTTGCTTCTGTTTGTGCTTTGAGCTGCCAAGGGACAGCAAGCCAAGACTCCTGAGGTCTTCTCCACCTCCACCCCTCACCCTCCTCTCCTCTCTCAGCTTGTGTAACACATATCATCCTGTTCTTTCTTTGCTTCTGTTGCTTTCTCTGTGTGAGCTGAAACAGATTTAATAAGCATCGTTTCTTACCCTTGAAACTCCAATGAGCCATTGAAAAATGCTCTGCTGCAGTTGTCAATCGAAGAGTAGAAGAGTAAATAACTTGAGGTGCATCTGCTATTACTGAAATGGCTCCTGGCTTTGTACAACCATTAAATTAAGAATGTTTTGCATGCTCATTTCTGTGGGCTGATTTCAAACGAATATGTTGTGTTTTAAACTACCTTATGTCACTCAATCTGTGTCATAAATTAAGTAATGTTTTAATCATCATTAACAAAATCTCTGGCATTTAATCTAAAAATATGACATTTTGAGAAAACAGTTTCCTGTTGTGGAGAGCTAATTTCACAGACCTTAAAGGTATTATTTCAAATATGAAACCCTCTTATAGCGCATTTGAAAATATACCGCCATCTGTTCTGAAAAGAGTCATTGACGCTACCTAGTGCATGTGGAGAGCTCTCCTGTGACTAGCTTTGTACCAAACTACTATAAAATCATTGCACCTCTATTGTACATAATCGACCAATTAACTAAATGCTCAGTCTTCAGAACTATAGATCTCTCTCTATTCTTGTTTCTATCCAATATCTCAAATCCCCTGAGAAAAATAGTGCCTGTGCAGCTTCTGGACTAACCCCACTTTAACTCCACAGAGACCACCTTTCTTTGTGCCATAAATGACATTTCGATGACATTTGGTTCGGCGGACTCTGGTGGCTGTATGCTGTTTCTCCTAATTACCAGTTTTGCATTTGACAGTATTGATCTTTCTGAATATGCTGTTAAGTATATATCTGGAACTGTACATATAATATGTATATATCCGTCTAACAGAAAGTTCGAGATCTTCAACCTCAGTAGCTCATTTAGTGGTGTGCCTCAGGGGTCAATTCTTGGTCCGATCATGTTTAGTGTATCTGCTCACCGTAGGCCACGTCATTTGCCATTTTACTCTTTTATTGTATTTTTGTTGGGCTGGTGATAGACAGTAATACTGTGTCTCTTGACTGATGTAACTATAATGAGTCAATGAAGGGAGACTATTAAAAATTGCCTGAGTGTGATGAAAGGAAGATTTCCTAAAATCAAACCTATTATTTGTTCTGACCTCATTAATCTATTGTATCACACCTATGATGCTATAACGATCTATCCTAACAGCTGTGAACTTTACAACAAGGTGTTTGACAAAAAACAAGACAATTTACACATTACAATGGTTTCTCTTCTTGGCATTTAAAAATATAACTTTTTTACTTACAAGGCATTGCAAGGAGAAAACCCAGAGCAGGAACTGTTGCTGCTTCAAGGTCAAGGCTAAACCCTAAATATTGTTTTGTCTTTTTCATCATCTTTGGGAAATCTATATTTTTATTTTCTCTATTGGCCAAGCTTCCGTAATTATTTTTCTACAAAAGGGTTAACTCCCCCCTCCTAATCTGTTAACTAAGCATTGCTCTTTATAAAGTGCAGAACCAGAGAATCATATCTCTGGCTTACCATTTGTCGATATATATATATATGCTAACGCGCGCGTGCGTGTGTGTGTGTGTGTGCGACTTTTGCGATACAAGATTTGTATACATAAGAAACGTCATGTTACAAGACTTGGAGCTTTCATCTTAACCCAGAATAATCAAAATATCAAGACCTTTATTCTCTAGAGGCAGAAACCCGGGAAAGCTGGCACTAATGAGACCGGCAGATGGCCTTTATATAGCCCTTTAGTGGTTAAAATCCTTCCACCGAAGCATAAAGGGATAGCTGTGGGCTGATGTAGCATTAAATCTAGCACATGACCATCAGCTTGAAGAAAGATATCTTTACATTTATGTTCAGAAGGGAGACCACATTAAACAAGTGTTTTCAGATCACACAGCTGTTGACACACAGCTGGCATCAATTCACACTGCCTTCAGCACTAATGGATTATCATTTTCATCATATTAGTACCTGGTAAACCAGGAATAGTTTAATATTGTTATTGGTCTATAAATAGCAAAGAAAACATTTTAGGAATTGAAGGGGGCTTGAGAGAGTGAATATGGTGGCTGAATATTTTGTTACATCCCTCCATAAACAGGCACTGGTCCGCCAATGATGAAGTCTACAAGCTGTGCTGTACTTCTGCAAAGCTGTATGTCAGTATGCTATAATAAATAGAAAAATACAGCTGAGGGGGATGGAAACGTCATTTGTGTTTAGGTATTTGGTTATAAAAAGTATCACCAGAGTTGTTACAATTCACCCTGAAGGAGACATGAATGGCTCGTCAAAATGGCTTGGCAATCAATCCAATAGAAAACATATTAGACTCAAAACCACACATGTAAACTTAAGATAGCATAAAGTAAAAGTCAGATCAAAGTCAATAGGATTCATCCTTTCGGGACTAGGGATGGCTGTACAGAATTGTATGGCAATCCATTGAGGAGAAATATTTCCAAAACTCTCAATCTTGGACCTGCTGTGCTCACTACAGGACACATTTGCAGATCACCTGTCATTACGATACATCATCTGAGAACCATGAATGTCCGTACGAAATGTCATGGCAAGCTATATGACAGTTGTTGAGACATTTTAGTATTTCTGCTTAGAAATGTATGCATCTTAACTCAGACAATGTGTGAGCAGTACAGAGGAGATACAAAAGCATATTAGCAAGAACAATTTGAGATTAAAATTAAATGTGATTATTAAATGTGGGTTAACAGTTAAAGCATTGCAGTGTCCATTTTATCCTCAAATATTTTTTTTGAGTATTGCTGGGTTTGATGACCTAACAGTCAGAGAAAGTGATAGTGTAGGGATTAAGTACAGGATTAAAAAAAACAGGAAACATATTTCCAGGGAGAACCCTGGTTTTCTGAGAAATGTAAATGTTTTGCAACAATATAAAATGCTCATCGGAGAGTATAATGAGAGTATTTTGTTCCCCTCCTATTTATACTACTGCAACTATATATAAAATGCTCATGGGAGAGTGTAAAAGCTGTACAAATGTAACACCTCTTCAAATAACCCGAGTTATGTTTTCACATCATGTCATTTTTGTGTTTTCCTGTTTTATTTTGTCATTCACCTCTCCCTCTTGTTCCAGATAACTTCACTTCCTGCCCTTTTGAGTTCCCCGACCTGATCAGCTTCACCTGTTCCCAATTAGCCCTCCTCTTCCCTTGTGTATTTTTTCTGTGTGCGGTCCAGCAATTTGTATTATTTGTTTTGTCGGGTTTTTAAAACCTAGTTTGTCATAATTGGACTCTGTACAATGTAAAATGAGAAGCTGTTTGGGTGTACATTACAATGCATGGAATATGATAATTAATAAGGGATATTATTATGAATGGCATGCATATGTAGGCCACTGTTTTTATTAATGATTAATGTATGACTAGATAAGGAATTGTAGTTCTCTTGTTCGCCTGAGGGGCGGAGCTGGAGAACGGACTTTAAGGATCTACCAAAGACGAAGGAGAAGAAGAGGAGGAAGAGGGGACGCGGCTCCGTCTCTCGTGGCGGACACGCCGGAATGTTAATGAGAGGGAGGGCTCTAGCTCGAAGGAGGAGATAAATTTGACTGTACCTGGGAGAACAGCCTGTTTTCTGGCCACCACCGACGAAGGAGGAACTTTAGGCGAGAAGCGCCCGGGTGGATTGGAAAATAGCTCGATCGATCGAATGCATAACCTGTTCTGTCATTTCACTCTTTTTATTAAATATTCTTTATTATAACGTCATCGGACCCCGGGTCCTTATTCAGCGCCAACTCCCAGAGTTTCAAGAACTTAACAGTTTGTTACCTGAGTTTTGATTCTGCTTTTTCCTGACTGCCTTTTGCCTCGCCCCCGTTTTGGATTTGTTTGCCTTAACTGATGCCTGTGTACCGAACCTCTGCTGGTAAAGACTGTGTTTTTTGGAACTTTCCTTTCTTGAGTCGTGCTTTGAGACCTTGCCTAAGTGGTGACTTTGGACTTTACAAAAGCAGGGTCTATTGTTCTATCAGTGTCTTATGTACAGTACGTATAAATGTCTGTTTGTATCAGATTTTTACATCCTATTTAAAAAAAAATAATGTTATAATAGATTTTACAAAGCGGAAGAAAAGGTTAACTGATATAGAACATTAGCAAAACATGTTGTCCTCAAAGATCAGGGAAAGGTTCAAAGCTGAGTGGAAAAACACATTTAAGGTATCGCTCGGTATACAAGGCACTGCTCTGAAATAATGGATAGGACCTTTTTATTCTGTGAGTGCTAGGGTCAAGACAAGTTGAAAAGAATTATGTTTGGATAGAGTTTTCAATTTGAGAACCTAATATGAATGTATTGTACTCCCGTGTTTATTCTTTCATGGAACGCAGGATTACAAAACACCAGCAACATGTTTGGTTGTCAGCCTACAGTTTTAGAAATAGTTTTTTGGGTTCATGCTAAATTGAAGGAGATGCTATTGATCAGTCAGAGGGTGTTTCTAAGTCCCCCGAAGAGCCAGAGTGCCTTCCTCAATTCACCCAACTGCTGCATTGTCGCGCACACACACACACACACACGGAACCAGCTAACTGCCTAAACTCACTTAACCATACACTATCGGGTAGCAGGTATATTAGTCAGTAATCAGTCTTTTTAAATATATATGAAATTGGAAAAATACAGTAAATCTGAGAGTTCAGAGTTATCCAAACAAACATGGTGTTTTGGTTTTAAAATGAGGTTTCTGGATTTAGCACCATCCATCAATAAACCGTGACAATCAGTATATTTATATATAATAAGATAATTCTGGTGATGTACTATATAGTTGGAAACTTTGAAGCTTCATTCATAATGTTGACCTTCAAATGCTGCGCAGTTATTTTTCTTTTAATGCATTGCTTTCATTCTGGGTGGCAAGTGGTGTAGTGGTTAGCACTGTCGCCTCACAGTAAGAGGGGTCCAAGTTCTCCCATTGTCAGTTTGGGTTTTCTCCCAAAAGGTCCAAAGACATGTAGGTAAGGTTAATTTATTACTCTAAATTGCCCGTGGTTGTCTGTCTCTATATGTCAGCTTGTGATAGACTGGCGAACTGTCCGGGGTGTACCCTGCCTTCGCCAATGTCTGCTGGGATCAGCTGCATGCCCCCTGCAATCCTGAATACAGATAATCAGAAGATTTGCCAAGTACGCTGTACATATGAGGAATTTGACTAGGTGAAAGGTGCATAAAAATAAACATAGAATAAAACAATACAAAAAACATAATCAAGACCTCATTTAAAGATGAATATGGTAAACAACAAACAGATAATGGTACTTTAAAATTAGTATAGATTTAAAAAATAAGTGTCATGTGTATTTTAATAAAGAAAAGATGTGCAAGGTTTGAAATTGTCCTGGAGATGTGAGAGTCCGAGTCAGTCAGTGTGGGTCCAGGGCTTTGTTGATGAACCTGACTGCAGCTGGAAATAAACTGTTTTTGTGGCGCCCGGTCTTGGTCCTGATGGACCTCAGCCTCCTGCCAGAGGGAAGGGACTCGAACAGCTTGTGTCCAGGGTGAGAGCGGTCGGCTACAATCTTACTCGCCCAATTCAGGGTCCTGGAAGCAAACAAGTCATGGAGAGATGGCAGATTGCAACCAATCACCCTCTCAGCAGAGCGAATGATATGCTGATGGAAAATCAGATGATGGACTCAATGTCAGCGTTGAAGTGCATCATCATTGTCTTTGGCAGGTTGAACTTCTTCAGCTGCCTCAGGAAGAACAGCCTCTGCTGAGTCTTCTTGGTGATGGAGCCGATGTTCAGCTTCCATTTGAGGTCCTGGTTTACGGTGGAGCCCAGGAAGTGGAAGGACTTCACAGCGTCAACGAGGCTGATGGGTGCAGGTGGGGCTGCGTTCTTCCGGAAACCATCTCCACTGTCTTTAGAGTGTTGAGGTCTAAGTCGATGAGTCCACACCAGGTCACCAGATGGTCAGTCTCCCACCTGTAGGCGGACTCGTCCCCACCAGAGATGAGTCCAATGAGGGTGGTGTCATTCGCAAACTTCAGGAGCTTGACGGACTGGTGACTGGAGGTGCAGCTGTTGGTGTACAGCGAGAAGAGCAGAGGGGAAAGAACGTTATAACCACCCTGGTGCAGGATGGTACACAGCTGTTGACGTGTTCGGCAGTTTGCAATTCACAGAAAATCTATTTTAACATTCATGTGGCATTAGACTAAAATACTGCGCACATATATATTAGTGCTGTCATATTAGCATGTTATTAACGGCGTCAATTTTATTAACGGTGTTAACGCATTTTAATTTTATTTATTTTTCTCGCGAGCACCACGCCGGATGTAATATACGGCCCGTTGTTTTTTTTAATCCGGCCCGCTGAACTTGTCCAAATATTATTATTAGGGCTGCAACAACGAATCGATTATCAAAAGTGTTGGCAACGAATTTCATTATCGATTCGTTGTGTCGCGTGATTATTACGCCAGTCAAGTCACGGAGAAAAAAAAGAGAAGAGCGGAGCAGAGCAACTGGCCGGCAGCGTTTCTGAGATTGGAGTGAGACACTGAGACAAAATAGAACATCTTGGATGTGACGTGTCGAGTCTTGGCCAATCAGCGTTAAGATGTCTCCAGCGTCTCATTTCCCTCAAACTTGTTTTTAATGGAAGCTAGTCGGCTTGCTATCACGTTAGCTAACGTGTTTGGGTTGTGTATTGTTGTTAAAGTTACATTATATTCCGTTACAGTTCAGTCTTGCTTGTAACAAACTGTAACGTGATGAAACATGCCGTAACCCCCGGTCTGGTTCAGGTCACCAGTCACTCGTTAACCCGGCACACCGGAGGATCTGGCTGCAGGTTGTTTTTTTACTCAAAGTAGAATGAATCAAATCACGTAGTTCGGCTTAGCCAACATCATGATTTTGTGGTAATAAGAGACCCAGAATGAAATAGTTTAAGGAGGACGCTCTATGCAGCGCAGCTTGATGCAGGGCTGAGATGAAGAGGTGAAAGACGTGAGAGGAGCAGTACAGCTTCCCTCTGTCCAGTGTTTCATACATATTGATAAAGCAGGGTATGAAAAGCAGCCTCTGCTCCAAGGAGATCATTACAGTAAAAGGGGCTCAAATTTGGCAAATGTAAAGCATACATGTGTATGTTTTAGTGGTAGTGTTTAATTTTTTTAATTAACAGCTCAGGGATGTTTTGCACTGGGAACTGCCAGTTCTGTTTTTGAATAAAGGGTTGGACATTAATGCTTGAAAAAAATAAAATCAACCGATTATTAAAATTATCATTAGTTGCAATCCGTGCAATTTTTAAATTGCCTTGCTACCTGTTAGAGTCTCTCTCTAGTGGTTTCTTCAAACTGCCATTTGAGAATGAACAACCCACATGCTGAAAGTATAAATAATCTTTAAATCATGTAGAGCATTTGGTAAATGTTTGCTGCTTCACTAAATGTATTATCATCTCTGCTGTTGCCTGAGGCAGGTAAACCAGGATGTTTTGAGAACGTCAGTTGGGCATTAAACTAAAGACTTTAAAAAGACAACATATTTGCCTCTGATTCCTGCAGGTTTTTTGTAGACTTTGTCACGGGAGCACAATGTCTAGGACCCAAACGCAGACCACAGGAGACAGTATCTGATAAAACAGTCTTTATTGGAGCGAAAGGGAGTGTGGGGAGCCCGTGGTCCTGCGTTCACACCAAAAGTGTTGCGAATATTCGCAACACTTTTGGTGTGAACGCAGCTTTAGACTTCGCCATGATTATGCTCTTGACTTCTTCATATGCGTTCATGATCATCTCCTGCTCGTCAGCGGAGAAAAAAAAAGTGGCTTGTCCTTTGAGTTTATTTCACATTGTAGAGTTAGAAGATCATGGATTCACGCGCAATTATCCAGATGACTGACGTCTGGTTCGAATTAACGAGACTGTTTGAGCGCGGATCAGCCTTTGCGAAAACGAGTTTGCCTGACGTCAATCATCGGGGTAATTTAAGCTGGATAATAGGACATTTGATCGACTTAGTTGAACCATGTACGAGGAATGGGGCTCTGGACTCTGATAGAAAAGTAATTGTAGCTTTATTTGACCTTGTTAAATAAAAATAAACGGGCTGAGAGCTTATGCTTGAAAAACAACATGTCTTGACCCAGACGACAAACTTTCCTGCTACTCTGAAACCCCTCGCTTTTGAGTGAAATCTTTAACCGCTAGAATCACAGTAATTATTATTGCTGCTCATGCTGTGTTACGTGTCGGTGTTTTTTGTGTTCTCCCTCCCCTCTTATTTCCCCCCACAGGTTCCAACCTGCTAATTGGTTGCCACCTGTGAAGGCCAATCAGCGTGACGGTCGGCCATTTAAAAAAAGGAGGAAGCCAGAAGAGTTCGGGGCGGTTTTTGTTTGTTCTTTCTGACTATGCACACTGACACTGTTAGGTTGAATGTTAGTGGTGAGAGGTTGAGGGCAGTAGGTAAGTTTGGGGTACCCTGTACATGTGTGCAAACACGTAGGTACTTTGGTGTCTAGAAACATTAGGTTATTTGGTCGGTGCTCCCTCTGTATCTGTTTTGGTCAATCATTTGTAGAGAAGCCATTTTGTTTGTTTTATCTCCAGAGGTAGATAGCTAGGCCTAGTTTTGTTTTCTTGACTATTTGTTTGGCACAACCACAAACTGTCCTCAATCTCTCCCACTTGATAGAGAACGGAGAGAGGGACGTAACATGCTGCCTAACAGCAAAATTGTCCTAATTACCACTGCGGTTTACACCCTAACTAACTGATGGCCGCCAGTATGGAGTTGGAGTCGATTTGTCAGATAGTAATGCACCATGATTGATGAATGATAGTGACTCCATGTGAATAATGGACCATCATATTTCAGCCCAGTGTGGTCCCACATTGACATTCCAGTTATTGTACAGATAAAATAAACGATATATAATGTATTAATAATTGGTGTGTTTTATAGGTGCTTGCCAGGCTACTGTAGTCGTTCCTGCTGTGTGCTTAGATAAGATAATAGGCTGCTATTCGCAGCTTAATATTGAGGAAACAAATGGGAGCCCTAACCACACTGCAAAATGCTATACATTTAAAAAATATAATTCAATTTAAAACATATGGTTTGAAATCAGTTGTTTTTCCTGCACTTAGTGCTGACAGACGCTTTACCAAGGCACAATTTTAATTTCACTGTGATGCTCTTGTAACAGATTGCTTATTTGAAAAATAAATAACATTACTTGAATTGCAAACTAACATGTTACGACAAAAAAGTAATGCATGTAGCTGAGCCACTAAAACACACATTACAACACATACACTAACAATATTGCCAGTGCACAGCCATAACCCCTGAGGTGAAATAGCATTAAACTAAGAAAGAAACTACCAAAGTATATAAATGACACACCTGTAAGGATTCAGTGTAATAACACAAGGTTAAGAAATTCCTTCAAAACACTGGTAGTAAGGTAACCACAAGCCAAATTAATACATATCAGGATCCACGCAACAATAGTCTCTTACATATATATTTTTCACTCACACACAGAGTTCCTCAGGTGTGGATGCCTGATGCTTCAACAATGAGAGAGCATAGATGATTATCACTAGAATTTACTCTGAGCGCTGCAAAGGCTCGTTACAATACAGCGTCAGCGGCATGGCTGTGTCAGAGCACTTCCTGTTTAGTCCCGCAGCAGGCTGCAGGTGCCAGATAACATAGGCACAAAGCATGCTGGGAGATAAGTGTCACAAAATGGGCCAGGGCCCTTTTGGTGCCTGATGTGGCATCAGCCAGTAGTACGGCTAAGAATGGTATTTCCTCAAACAAACCTGCACATGAAAGAAAGAGAATGATGGGGAAAGCAGGAAAGAGAGATGTGTTTGTGATAGTCAACATACAGTACTGTTCAACATTTACAGAACATAGTTTTAGACTGATTCATACCACACTGAAATTGTAAGCAAATGGTATCTCAACTCATGCTACTTACTCATCAAATGCATATTCGATGGTTTGTTACAAAACCATCTGACAAACTGTTATTGGAAACTGTTTGGAAAAGGGCAGGCACTTGCCGGGCGATTAATCAACCATCTGTGAAACAAACTTGACGAAGACAGCTGGGAGAAAAGCGAAAACATCTTTCCCATCAAAAAAAAAAATCCTTCGGTGTCCTTTCTTTGCTGTTCTTTCAAATAAAAAAAAATACACTCCAGTTCTATAACTGATGCTACTGCGGTATCTACGGTTAGCTTTTCCAGAAGCCTCTCTGTGTGTGTGGCATCACACACACACACACACACAAACACACAAACACATTACATTTAGCTGACGCTTTTATCCAAAGCGACTTACATTTTTGCTCTATACACCGTAGACACAGCAACGGGGAACAATTAGGGGTTAAGTGTCTTGCTCAGGCACACTTCGACGTGTGAGCTATGGGGCGACTGGGGATCGAACCGGCTGCCTTGTGGTTGCGGGACGACCACTCATCCCCCTGAGCTACAGCCCCCACATTACTTGAAGCCTGACGAGATAGATTTTTGCCTGATCTCATGATATTGCAGCTGTGCAATGTAGGTATGTTTGTGATTGAATGATCACATTGCTATGATAAGGAAACCAAAGAATGTGAAGAATACCGGCGAGTCCAAGACTAGAGTGATGACTCGTAAAGTAGACACGGATTTGAATCCCAAGCAAATCAGCTAAAATACTGGGGGCAAGTGCTTAAATTGCCACAAAGTGTCAATCAGGTTAGTTCAGTGGTTCTCAAACTGTGGGGCGCGACCCTCTAGTGGGGCGCGGAGGGGTGATGCTGTTTTGTTAAAATTATAAAAATAAAAAATATATAATTTTTTTATTTTAAATAATCCTTTATTAATCCCACAGTGGCGAAGTTATTCTCTGCATTTTATTCATCCTTGGTAATTAAGGAGCAGTGTGCTGCTGTGAAGCTCTGGGGCTTCAGTGTCTTGCTCAAGGACACTTCAACATGAAACTATGGAGAACAGGGATGAACCGCTACCTTGTGGTTTCAGGACGACCACTCCATGAACATGAGAACTTCACATAGTAGAAAAGTACACAGTACACCCGACATAAAACGTCATTAATTAATACATGGAGAAATATCTGTACTTTCATGGAAATGTTTAGTTACGCCGTTAACCGGTTACGCGACTTGCCGATTCTTGTCGTTTTGCTAAAAGCCTCCGTGAGATCGTCTTTTCTGCTGTTGAGTCTCTCAAAACAGAATACAGATCTAAGCTCAACATTGAGCATGAATTGAGAGAGGCCGTATCAAATCTACAACCCCTATAAACAATATTTGTAGAAAAGCAGCCACTAATACCGATACAAAGTGATAGCTCACATATCTGCACTCATTTTGTTTTGCACAGGTTGAACGTTATTGTTATTATCTTGAAAATATATTTCAGTGCAAAACAGGTTATTTGCAGCCACAATAAGTCATTTTTTTTCCAAATATTAGTTATTTTTTGCACTGATAGAATTTTATTTGCATTGTTCTAACAAAGTGATTGCACATGTTATTAGTTTTTGTCTGATGGAGCAATCTGGTTTACTTGAAAGGGATTTCAATTTTCTTATTCTATTATTTGAAAAAGCACGAATGGAGGAGTCACAAAAAGTTGGACCATTTTTGTTACAATTTTGTTGGGGCGGTGGGGCCCGAAAGATTTTCTTCCTCCGAAGTGGGGCGTGACAGAAAACGTTTGAGAACCACTGGGTTAGTTTTAGCTTTGAGTGAGACAGTTATTTTCTCTTATACAGGGTCTTGAAAATGTAGTAGTGTTTTGCATGAGGAACATACAGTATATGATGGTAATTTGTCCTTCTGAGCTTATTTATAGTGTATATACAGGGCAGCCATGACAGTAAGACATTGTTGATTGTTTTGGCTCTGTACTCGTGCATACTGGAATCGCAATGAAACAATGAGTTTGAAGTCACAAGTGGCAGCTGTTCCTCTGTGGACATCTGCATCTTGTTGAAAGATAAGTTTGATGGATCATATTCTTCCATCTCTCACTCTGTGGCAATTGGCTTTCTCTGATATCTTCGGAACCTGGTCGTCTTGAACAGTTCTTTGTCGTCTATTTATCTCAGCAGGACGCTGGATCATCTTTTCACCAACCTTTGTAGCTGCAGGAGTCACTAAGGCATCTTTTCCAGTTTCAAAATGTCTTTCATTTTAAAATACTTTGTCCGACTCTCATGCTCTCAATAGTTGCAGGAATAAATCTTCAGCACGTTGGAGGTGCATGGCACATTAGATGGCACAGGATGGCAAAGCTAGAGAAACGAGATCACCCTTTAGCGTCAGTCAGAGTCGAAGTGCAGTGTATGAAAAGAGCGCTGAACTATCTTGATTGTTTCATTTCAATTTATTTTGTATAGCCCTTTTGATCTTTCCTCACCTCGGTTCAGGAAAAACTTTCGCAAATAGGGAGAAGGGAAGAAACCGTCGGGAGAGCAACAGAGGAGGATCCCTCAACCTAAATTTCCATCCCCAGAGCCATTAGGTTGGCAGTGAACCCTGGTATATAGGTCAATAAAGATAAAGTTTGAGGATAGTTCCCTACAATAAAAGCAATTTAAACTTAGTGTCATCGTTTTAGCATTTCATTATTAATGTAAAAATTAGAAGCTATGAATACATAAATGGCATGGTAATATTTATCAACATTAGGGTGGACATGAATTTATTGAATGTGACAATCCATCTAAAACATCCATTCAACTTTAAAAGGTCAGACCCATTCCTCAAAATTAGCAGTTTGTGCTGGATAAGCTCCATGCTGATTCCTCTCCAAGAGTCCAGAAGCAAGTTCCAAGGAGTACAACAGCAGCTGATGGGCTGCTCTAACCTATAGCATCCACACTGAAAAGCCTCCATTGGACAGTGGGACCTGCTTCTTAAAGAGTCAGTGCAAACTTACACATAGATCCATACAGTAGTTCTACCCGTGTGCTTCTAAGATCCCTCCACTAACATATACGTCTGTGCCATTCATTTAAACCTTAAACATATGTACCACGAGCCCAATGTGCAATGATTACCCCAATCGAAACCCCAAATGACCCGTCTTTCCAAAACTATCCTTAAACTCAAGTTTAAGTGTGGAAGTCCAAATAGCACACACACACACTATGCTACAAAATGCAGAAGTGCAAGGATGAAAACACACACTGTGCTACCTCAAACAAAAAAAATGCACAAGCTCACCTGACATACTGTAGATGAAGGATGAGTTGCTTAATAGTCTAACCTCCTGGATGTTTCCTCACCGAATGAAGCTGTAAATGTCTGTGTAACGGTTTAGAAGGACATGGACCCAGAAGCACGACTCACGAGGTGGCAAAATAAGAATCCTTTACTTGCAGGAACAAACCAGGCTGAAACAGGTGAACACGAAATACAATCTGGCAGGGGACAAGTGCAAGTGAGGGGACCTAAGTAGTGAAGACTAATGAGGGAATGTGCTACAGGTGAGACGGGCATGAACAGGTGAATGGAATGAGGGCTGACGAGGAGGGAGTGACTGACAGAATGAGGGGGGCGTGGAGCAAGATCTGAAATGACAGGACAGTTAGTAAACAGACAGGATGAAAACAACTAGCAGTGAAATGTGTGGAGCTGAACCGTGACAGTGTGTGCATATGTCTGTCATTGGAGAATATGCCTGCCCTTGCTACAACAGGCTAATTACGTTTCAGCCTCAGTGATAAATGTGGCTCTGCTTTGATTTACACGCAGCTGCCCTGACTGCATTCATAGCCTGTCTTTCCCATCTCTCTCTCTCTCTCTCTCTCTCTCTCCTCTCTCTCTCTCTCTCATACACACATACGCAAAATTCAATTCCCCATGAGGGCAATTATCATAGAGTTCTACAGTATGCACTTGTGTTATTAATCTCTTCACCGACTTTGCTCTGACAATACAGCACTTTCTCCGGATATTTACAGAACAATTCCTCACCAGTGGGTTTTACTGCAGCCTATAATTACAGGCACAAATAAGCTGATGTAAAGAAACCCAGCAGCTCGAAAAGTGACTTAGCTTGTTATTGGGCAGCTGTGGCGGGGAGTGGGAGAAATGACTAAAGTCAACGACATGGACAATCCATGAGTGACGAAGCTAACAGTTACATAACAGTCACATGTTTACATGTCAGAGGACTGTTTACAGTTGTATTCAACCATGTGGGCGACTGTGGCTCAGTGGTGAGCAGGGTCATCCTTCAATCAGAGGATCAGTGGTTCGATCCCAGGCTTCGCTAGCCCATGTCGATGTGTCCTTGAGCAAGACACTTTACCCTAAATTGCTCCTGTAGCTGTGCCTACGGTGTATGACTGGTTGATAATCTGATGTGGCACCTTGCATGGTGCTCCTATCAACAGTGTACGAATGGGTGAATGATGTCATGTAGTGTTAAAGTGCTTTGAGTGGTCGGAAGACAAGAAAGGCGCTATACAAGTATGGGTCCATTCCATATTCACTACATATAACAACTGAAGATGAAAACCATAAATGTTGAAGTTTGCCACTGCAGACACAGATGACAGAGTAGCTCAGTAGGGTGGCAATTAGAGGGTGAAAAGACATCAAGGCATTTCTTCAAACTGGACTGGAATCTTTGTGCATTGTTTTACAACTGCAATACTTTTTTTTAGTTACTCACATAACAGTTTTGGTGTGTATGGCAGTTTAACTTGTTAGTAAACAGTTGCCAAGCAGATACAAAGCAACATTAGTATTTGGAGTTGTGTTTACAGCCACTAGGTGAAATGTAAGTCCAAAACCCACAATTAATTTAACTCTGTGTTTGGCATCTGACTCCTGAGGAGCATGTCCTGAGGCCTGTCTCACGAAGCTGGATTAACATACCCGGGGTTTCCCTCAGTTATCCAGCTGCACTTAACCAGATGTCCGCGGTCTCGCTTATTGGTCTCACGAAGCCGGTTATCAACTTGTTAAGTAGAATTGAAATAGAATAGAATTCCTTTTTATTTGTCATAGTACATACATACATGAAATGTGTCCTCTGCATTTAACCCATCCTTAATGTCTTAGGGAGCAGTGGGCAGCCCTGTGAGGCGTCCGGGGAGCAATTTAGGGTTCAGTGTCTTGCTCAGGGACACTTCGACGTGTGAGCTAGGGGAGCTGGGGATCGAACCGGCTACCTTGTGGTTGCGGGACGACCACTCATCCCCCTGAGCTACAGCCGCCCTGTGAACCCAGGAGTGTCTCATCTAGATCTGTGCTCGTGCACATAAAAGGGGCGGAGTTAACTCCGTTACACCAATTGTGCACCATGAAGAAGCCGCCTAGAGCAACGTATTTTACAACGGAGGAGCAAACCATAATCTTAAGAATGTACGAAAAATATAGAGAAAGAATACAAGCAAAAAGCAACACTGCTGCAACAGCCAGAAGCCGCAAGGAATCGTGGCAACTCCGTCAATGCATAAATTACTGGGATTGTAATATTAAATCACTGTCTCAAATGTATGTGCCTATTTTGATTATCTTTTCGTTTTAACAATTTAACCTCATTTCAGTTGCAACCCCAGTGGAGCTAAAAGAATGGGAGCAAGTTAAAACCAAATACAAGAACATAGTTCAAAGCGGTCAGTAAGTTTATGATAATATCTTCTAGGCTACATGTATGATGTGAACAATATTATACAATTATCCTTCTATTGTGAAAGTAACTTGAGTAACATGTGTGGGTTGGGTTGGGGTTTCCCCCCACAGTGGATAGTGAGACCCGCTGCTACCTAGACAAATGCCATCCGTGATAGAGGTAACAGTAAATTCAAACTGTCATACACTTACAAGCAATCTTTTGCCACTTCTCATGTAGGCCACTGAGGAGGCAACAGATGAAGAGACGCTCTCTGCGGAGCGCTGCTCTTACTATCCGTGCGCCTTCCTCAACGGGATTCTGTAGAAATGGGCAGGCCATGTTTCCAAGACAATGATTGGCCAGTAGGCGGTCTTATAGACCCGCTGAGATCTTATCCGGGAACTTAACCTGCTCCGGAGCAGGTTAGGCGTTCAGCGTAAGTTACCGGGGCAACGTACCCCGATAAGAAGTGAACCAGCTTCGTGAGACGGAAAACCCAGGGTTAATCCAGAAATTACCTCGCTAAACCGAAATCCAGCTTCGTGAGACAGGCCTCTGGTCTTTCGCTGTTAATTACTCTGCTTTGTTCACCAGTTAATTGATATGTTTTTCTGCCATTTTGTGCTGGACAGGTAACATACAGTGTGTTTTTTTAGCTTTTTCGCTGAAAACAGCAGCCAGCTGTGGCCAATAAGAAAGCGGATGAGAGCGACCCAAAACAGTAAAGTCTCTGGAAACTAAAACAATGTGCTGAAAGATGCTATAAAGTTCCGTAGAGCTTAGAAGAACGTCAAAGTCTCATGACAAAGGTCTCTACTAAAGCACTAATACAATTATATATGTTTTACAAGGAAACACACAGTGGCAAACACACTTTTGCTGGTTTCCAATAAAGCTCTACAGCGCACCACCCCTTGAAAACTGTGGAGCCCATATGGGCTCTATGGCAGATATTGCTATGAAATCTGTATAATTCACTTCTTCATTTACTCATAACCAGTAACATATAGACTGATATTTACACATCTGAACACACAACTCACATTATACTCTTTTATTATAACACAAACATTATTCAGATAGCCCTAGTGATTGCAGAGATATACTTTTTTTAGTTGGGGTATGTGTTGCGCACTTGGACACAGGAGATCCAGGCGGGCATGGTTGTTTAAGAATTTCTTTACTCAACAGGAGCAAAAGTACACGAACACACTGAAAAGTACAGAAACACACTCTGATCAGCTCCACACTACATACAACAGGCTATTCTAGTCCAATCTGAATCAAACGGTTTCTTATACATATATACATATCAGCTTATATTATTACTAACAACTTCATTCACACTGGCGACATTCTACACATTCACACAACTGTCATTCTCACAGGCTACAGGTGGTTACTACGGTATTTCCGGTCGCTAGCTAGCTAAGCTAAGTGATTAATTCTATTCCAGACACGTCATGACATTCAACTTCCAAACTGACATACATTCATATTTGCCTTCCAAACAGTTATGCCCATGTGTCGCTACATCTATACCATTTAATCACTTTCACCCACCTGAAAAGTACAGAAACACACTCTGATCAGCTCCACACTACATACTACAGGCTATTATAGTCCAATCTGAATAGCGCGAGCGCAGCTTTTTCCCTCGCTTTTCCCCAAAGGACCCCTGAGCTGACCCAAGTCTGCCTGAACTTAAATCCTCGTAACCAACATTAACCTTTCAAACCTCCCTTGCAGATACACAAACAGATGCCAGGTGAACAAACAAAACAATTAGCAATCAATAAAAAATAATAAACAAATGAGAATATGGGGGGGTCCATGTTTAGTTCTTGTTATAGTGTCCAATGTTAATGTGGGCCCCACATATGCAATTTTCGAGCAGAGGCTTAAACATAGGTGGGTTTTCAAAATTAAACATGCATGAATTTACAACCTCAGTACACTCAATCATTATTAGAATATTATTCCATTTCTCCCTTATCTTTCAGTCCAAGTATAATACAAATCAACTGAATGTGTATTCCAGGTGCAGTCATCCAGTAGAACATGAATAATTAACGGTATGTGAATAGTCTCATTCAGCCAGGTCCCAGGATGTCGATAATATTAACCTGGCTTAGATAATCAAACATGGTGGTTCGCCTTACATGGCTTGTGCAAGGCTCTTATTAGTGTGTGTGTGTGTGTGTGTGTGTGTGTGTGTGTGCGTGTGTGTGTTCCAGTATATGGGATGTAGTGTGGAGCTTAAAGTTTGTTTTCTTTTAATGGTGTGTGGAATTGCTCTTAGAGCTCATGGTTTAATCTACCATGTTTACTGAAATATGTGTTGTGTCTATATTTAAAGCATAAGTTTGTTCCAATAATAGTGTTGTGAGTAGCTATCATGTTGTAATTATTTTATGTATTTGGTTATCAAACACATTATTGTATGTTAACATTATGATATGTGTTTTTTAATTTAATTTGTTAAAATGTGAATTGTGTTATTGCTTACACAATTTAGATTTGAAGTTATTCCAACAAAAGAGAAAAATAAGTCAATACCACAACATTTCATGACAAGTAAACTCATATGGAATTCATATGCTGACTTTAATAAAAGTGATTGAATTAAGTTTCTTGACTTTTTCATGTGAGCTATACTCAATTTCTAGTATTATAGTGAGTGTATATTATCTATTATTAAGTATGTCCTACTTAAAATACCAAGAAGTTCATTAACTTACACAAAAAAAACATGCCAGCAAACCCACTTGCCATCGACACATAAATGCTAACCAAATATAATATGATACAAATTCAGCTTTCATATCCAAAGTCCATATTTCTACATTATGAATCCTAAAACAGCTGGTTCTTCTTCAGTATGGAAAGCTTGTCATTTCCATTAGTTCCTTCGAGGCAGGCCGTAGTTAGTGAGGTTATTAAGAGAGGATGAGGAGGCCGTGGGAGGGTAAATAACCGGGGTTTGGAAAGGAAGAGCGAGGCGAGGTGAGATCGTAACAGATGGCCTTTCTCTGGACTTCGTCCATAGGCGTCATAAACACACACACACACACACACACAAAAACACATTCACAGTCAGTATTCTAGTACTAAAACGTCTGTTGGAGAACCACAGATGACCGTGATGTAAAGCAACTAAGGAACAGTGAAAGCCTACCCGCTCCGGGGACACCGATCTGCTGACCATTCATCACTATAACTAAATAGATTTTGCTTAGTATTATTTTCATCATCACCTTCTTCTTTCCAACTCAGTGTACCCTAAAAGTGACATATTTTTCCCAACAAGTCAGAAAGTGTCAAACACATATATATTATGATAAAACCCCTTGAGATGTACCATCTTGCTTTTGAGGGAGGGTCAACATACAGTATATCACAATTAATACATAACAGCAGAGGAGTGACAGGTTTAATCATGAATAAAAACACAATTATCAGTATAGTAACGTACAGTCAACTTAGAAAATATGAAAAAATAAACACAGACATTAATTGATTCAAAACTGTAATGTTTTGAATCAATTAATGTCTGTGTTTATTTTTTAGCTACACAAGCATAGCTACACAAGGACCAAGGTGGCGAAGTATATAAACAGTAAGTGTAATAACAGTTTAAATGGATCACCTCATACAATCAGGGATGAAGAACAGATATAAAATGGTATAAACTGAATGTGTTCTGATATCATACAAGAGTAAAAAGCAAGTAGCTTGTTTATTGAACGTGTATCCTCCACTTGTTAACATATACTAGTCGTAACGCTCTTGTGTATTGTTGCAGAAATATAAAGAACAAAATAGGACACTGTTTGCCATTGAGGTTGGAAGAGAACAATAAAATGTGCCTGCTGAAGCTCTCGCTCCAAACCAACTCCTGTTAGAGACTTTGTGAAGGAGCAAACACTCTAAATTATGATTAATCAGTTGAGAACTTCTTTGCATTTTAATTAAAACCAGTGATGCCTGAGGCCACAACCAAACATGTGTTCATCCAAAGAAATTTGTAATAGAAACAAATTTCCCTTGCAATTTTCCCAACAAATAACTTTTGGAACTTATAACCAACAGGAAAATAACTATTATCACCGGAGTTGGGTGGTAATGTGTTTTTGAGTTAAGTCAGTTAAGAAAGAAAAAAAATAGAGTTTCACATGTAGTAATGAAATACAATTTTCTAAATCAAATCTTTTTCATGCATTTATTCTTCAGTTCAAGTTGTGTTTATTTTGCTCTCAGAGACGTCAATGGTGAACTTTGACTCTTTGTTGTCGGGTAGCAAGTGGTGCAATAGATCATTAAACTCACAGATCGGATCACTTATCAGATCGGAACAAAAGATAAAAGGGAGCAAATATAAACATAACGAGATCCCGGCTCATGTTGTTTTGTCGCCGATACTAACTGCCGATCATTGATGATCCTTATTGGCGTCCCTCTCACCCACAACATTTCCCAGCTTCGGGGGATCCCGAGGCGTTCCCAGGCCAGCTGGGAGATATACTCCCTCCAGCGTGTCCTTGGTCTTCCCCTGGGTCTCCTACCAGTTGGATGTGCCTTGAAAACCTCTAATGGGAGGTGTCCGGGAGGCATCCTGATTAGATGCCCGAACCACCTCAGCTGACTCCTTTCGACACGAAGGAGCAGCGGCTCAACTCCAAGCTCCCTCCTGATGTCCGAGCTCCTTACCCTATCTCTAAGGAAGCTCATTTTGGACGCTTGTATCCGAGACCTTGTTCTTTCGGTCACGACCCAGAGTTCGTGACCATAGTGAGGGTTGGAATGTAGACTGAATATTGGCAGATACAGATCCCTTTGTTTTTTGATTATAGCAGCTAGTCTAAGGCTCTAATAAAAAAATTTAACTCTGAAGTCAGTGTAAACCATAAACAATTCTAAATGTTATCCTTTGACTTTGTATTAGTTGTTTTTTTCATTACAAAAGCACAATTTAAATAAGGAAATTAAAGTTAGTATTTTTATTGATGGAAACAACTCTTGCCATTAGTAGTTTTAATTATGTATTATATGCTGCTTAGAGCTAGTGTTTGGAAGTTAAAGACACAGTCATGATTCATCTCTAATATTTAATTATGTTGTGAAAACTTCTTTTATTAACATTTATTCAAGTTTCTCACGAAGGCTACAGTTTACGAGATTACATTTTAACACATAACGTTATAATTGATCTATGCCCAATACTCATTTTCACTGAACAGAGCCTGAACGCATCATAATGTAACTGAACAAATCCTTTATTTGTTAGCCGTTAGCGATGCTGCTACCGTCCTGTCAATTTAAACATGGATTGGTTGTTTACAATGTAACATTATCAGAGGTTGGCAAATAGAAAGCTGTTACGGACGGTGTCCTATATGTCTTGTATGCGTACATGTATTGTGTTTTGTTTTGTGTTATTGCTTTGTTGTTTCTTTGTCTCCCCCTCCTGTTGTCTTTCTCATACTTCACAGATGTACACACCTGGTTCCAGTCATCCAATCACCCCACCTGTTCCAGATCTCCAATCAACCAGTCCCCCTTTTAATAGTTCTCTGTTTGTGGGGGCACTCTGCCTCGGGTCTCTGTCTGTTGTTGTTGTTGTTGTGAGCTGAGCTGTGGCAGAGCTCGGTTTGAGTGCTGCCAGTTTGCGAGTGCTTGCTTGTTTGTTTCCTGGTTTATGGTTTATCTTTAGTTATACCCCCCCTCGTTTAAACTTTATGTCTTGTTAGCAGCTGTTAGAATTAAGTTATCTAACAACCAAGCGTGTGGGAAAAGACCATCGGACTTCAGGAGGGTAAAGTTGAACTTCAATCAGGTTTATTCCACAGAGTATCACACAAGCAGATAATACGTGACACGGGTCTGTAGGAAGGTTAGCTCTATTCCTCGACAGACTGACTCTCTAGGAGAGTGCAAGGCATTATAAAGTCTCTAAGAGCATTTGTGATTGGACAGGACTAGTCTCTAAGAGCATTTGTGATTGGACAGGACTAAGATGGGGGAGTCTCCTGGTTTAGACTTTGAGATCCCCTTGTTGGAGCACAGGGTTGGGTCCACCCCTCTTGGCTCACGACTCCTCCAAGGCCACGAGTATCAGTGTGTCTGCATGTTGTCAGCCAAGCGTTGCTGTGTGTGCGCAAACTGTAACGATGTTAGCGAAGCGTTATTGTGTGTGCGTGTTGTACATATTTGTGCAATCTATTCTAACAAACTGTGTCTTGTCTAGTTTTGCTGAGCAAGGCTAAATTTCTTATCTATCTAACAAACTGTATCTTCATCAAAACTGCCAAGCGAGGTCTAATTTTTATTCTAGCAAACTGTATCTTACTTAGACTTTCAGGCGAAGCCTCTGCACCTAGCGTTCTCACATTTTAGGTCTTGAGATTAGAGTGATGACCTTGAGTCGCAGACTTTTTGACGCTTATGCTCAATTTGAGTTTTCCCTTCCCTGAGAGCAAACTTGTTGTTTTCACCTCAAGTAACCGGGCCTCAAGGCCTGTTGAATAAAATGGATGCTTTAACAAAATGGATACTTTCAACAAATCCCCCTTTTCACACCTTATTGGTGTGAATCACTACTTTGAAATATTATCTATGGCAACAGTAAAACACTTTAGTAAAAAACTTTCAGTCCCCCTTTTCACACTTACTAAAGTGTGACTCAATTCTATGTTAACACGAGATTAGACTGTATAATCGTCAGGAATGTCTGGATCGTCAGTAAATGCCAATGTATATGTGTTCTAAGTACCAGAAACCTAGTCCTACAGTCAGTGCAGTCAAGGTGATCAGTGGAAGCGCAACTTTCCAGCTGCATCCCCACCTATCCCATTCCAGCACTGCTCTTGGATGAACACCCCCTTGTCTGGGTTGACCGAAACACCTACGAAGAATTGGATGGGGAGGCATTCTTTAAATCTGATCGAATTTCAGCTAATGTCCTTGTTGGACATGTGGCTGGGGCACAATGTGTCAGGTGATGCCACGGGGCTCCTGATTTGCCCTTGACCTGGACCGAGTGTGAAGTAACCTCCTTCACTTCGTACGGACCAGTCCACCTGGGATCAGTCCACTTTCTCTTGTGAACTTTGACCCTGACCCAGTCACCTACTTTTACCTTTGGATGCTCTGCTGCTTCCGGATCGATCGTCTGGGCTCGAACAACCTGGTTTGAGAGAGCTGCAGTAAGAGAAATTAATGCACGCAGATATTCAGTCATCTCAATATTACACACATCCAGAGGTGGCACGTGACCTCCATCTCTGGGTGGTCCGGGCATGCATCGCCCCGTCAGTAGCTCATGTGGTGACAGATGCGTCTTACCTCCTGGTGATGACCTCATAGACATCAATGCCAGAGGAAGCGCATTCACCCACGTGAGCTTTGTGCCTTCGCACATCTTTGCAATTTTTCTCTTCAACGTTTGATTACATCTTTCTACCAAACCCTGAGATTGAGGATGATACACGGACCCAAACTCGTGGGTTATGCCCAGAGCGTTTTCCACCCTTTCTAAGTGTTTGTTGTTGAAATGTGTTCCGTTGTCAGACCTGATGCATCTGGGAACTCCATACCTGGGTATGAGCTCATTTTGTAACCATTTTATTACTGATTCTGAGTCTTCTTTTCTGGTGGGGATCGCCTCCACCCATTTTGAGAATCTGTCTACCATAACCAACAAGTATCTTTTCCCACCCACTACATTGTCTGCTCCCATGTCTGTATAATCTATGCTTATGTCATGAAATGGAGCTTGTGGCACAGGGTAAGATCCCATTGGCGTTTGATATGGTTTCTTTGGATTGTGTTTACCACACTGGGTGCACTCGTCGCAGTAGAGGGACACTATGCTTTCCATGTGAGGGTGCCACCACAAGTAAGCTAGGTTTTCTAGTGTCCTCTTTTTTTCCTTCATGCGTCTTGCCATGTGCTTCGACCAACAGAGTGTGACATAGGGCTGCTGGTGCTACGATTCTTCCATCGTGTGCTCTCCAGAGGTCATCCTGACCTTTTGTTGCACCTTTTCTTAGCCATTCTTATTGTTCATATGGACCTGCGATTGCTTGATAGTCCTTGATGTGCTCGGCTGTGAGCCTTATTCTTGGCACAGCCTACTTTGGTTTTGTTGTTGTCCTGGTCAATTCCTTTTGTTGTTGTCTTTGTCAATTCCCTTTGTTGTGCGCACAGGGCCAACGAGGACAGGTAAGATACCCTGGGGTTTACATACTGCACACACGTAGGTTTACTTGTTGTTAATGCCCTAGGTTAGAGTGAGCACCACCCCCTGTACTTTTGGGCGCAAAGCACCTGTAAATGGGGGGGCGGTTTTTTTGTTAAGTTATTTTCTTTGGTGCCACTGACAGTCCTTGTTGTTCCCTGTGTTGCGTTTTTGTGTAAATAAATATTTTATTATCATATACGGACCCCGGCGTTTTGTGTGACTGTACCCTCCCTTGTCTGAATCTGCTGTTTTTATGTTGCGTCCCACTCCGAGCCACCACGGGGCGTAACATAAATTGGGGGCTCGTCCGGGATCCTTGATCCTTTTTAAGCAACAGGTGTGATGAGTGTTGGTGTGCAGTGCACACGTCAAGTAGGCTGATAGTATTGGTTAGGTTTGTTGAGGTTCGGCTTAACCCTTTGTCCACGGAGCCCGCGGTTTCGCGTGGTGACACTTGAAACTTTTCTCTAAGTTTCTAAAATATTCACAGCACCCCGATAATACATCGCAAAAATATAATTTTACGTCTGGCGGAAAGAGACGGCTTCCTGCTTCCGGGTGCCTGCCCAGGCAGAGCCCAGCATAATTTTAACATCATCAGGCAAGCGAAAGGGCAGCAGTGTGTCATCTGACGCTGGAAAAAAAAGAAAAAAAAAATCCTTCTCTGTGATTAGTTGAGTCATATGTCCGTCGCCATTTCGTGAACTAAACAACCAATGTACACTCAGGAAAATCTCAAAAGGACAACCCACTTGTACAGCATGTACACACTACAGTTTACAATCAACATCATGACGAAGAGATTCAACACGGAGGAAGCAAAACGCATGATTCTGGAGACCAGCGAGGAGGAGGACGACGCGTCGTCGTCAGAGCTCGAAGGCTTTAGTTCTTCTGAGGAAGATGGGTAAGTGTAGTTACTAAACTTTGTTACGTGTCTGTAAGGCTGCATGGTGCAAACTAGTAATGTGTACAAACTAGTAATGTGTACAAACTAGTAAGGAGAGCACGAGAGCCAGCCACGCGGTGCACACTGCTTCACGTTACTACGTCATGATCTAAGTAATGTTTACACACAATCTGCTTTGTACAACACTCTGCTTCACGTTACTACCACTAATATTTATACATCCAATGCGGAGCACTATGCTAAAATTACTACCACAGTCATGATCTGAATAATATTTGCACATCCAATGTGGAGCATTCTGCTCAATCGTTACGTCATCTTTCTTTCAACTGACTAGTCTTGATTTATTTTACAGAGAGGAGCACCATCCGCCCCGACCAGCCTGGCCAGCAAAGAGGCAGCGTGTTGGACGGCAACTACCACGACCAGCAAAGAGGCAGCGCGTTGACCGACGACTAAAGACACCATCTCCAGCAAACAGGGCGCGTGCTGCCCGGCGACTGCTTTCACCTCAGGCCAGATCAAGAAAGACAGCAGCACGTGCACCACCTGCACCTACGCTGTCCTGGAGGACGGATGAAGACCCGGACACTGCTCCCCCCGTCATCAAGTTCCAGCCCGGACACCAGGTCCACATGTCAGTGCCACAGCAACACCCATTGAACTCTTCAAACTGTTCTTCCAACTAAGTCCACGGTGGGTCGCAGGGTTTGCGAGCTTTGCAGCATGAAGAAAGTGAGAAAAGACACGGCGTGGAAGTGCGAGGCGTGTAACGTTCCCCTCTGCCTGCAGCTGAACAGAAACTGTTTCCATGACTGGCATGCCATGGCATGAGGATATGCCATTGAAGCATATATACTTGTATATTGTAAATGGTCTAGTCTTTGTTCTGTTTTATATTTCTGAATATATATTCTGTACATATTTTCTTTTTTTTTTATAATACATATTTTTATTTAAAAAAAAAAAAAAATTGTTGTGATGGTCATTTTTCATTTGCACACACTCCCTGAAGCTTTATCTGCACTATGAAGTCATTTCTCAGTCCCATTTTTATCATTTTGGTGAAAGCTGTGAAAGACCATATTTCTACTCAAAAAACGATAATAAAAACTTTAGTTTTAGACATTTATTTACATGTATCTAACATTTTATTCATATATTTCACTGCTTTTGTGAACCTAAAACCTTTGGTAAACCAATTGCCATCACCTAAACAGAGTCACCACCTGAGTAAAGTTAGGTTTTTTCAAGCGATATGAAGAATTTCCAAAAATCGAGATTCCATTTTTCAGCTTTAGTGTCATATTATAAAGTTTTTTTCTTTACACTTTTGCCTTACGACAATGGTGCCTCATTACATAGATAGCTGAGATTGTTCTGCAATTTATGATGTAAAACATGGGTATATATCTTATATGCAAGTGCCTTAAAAGGTGAATCTAAGAAAATTATGTCAAATCGAGAAAATCGACTGAAAATGACCTCCAGTGTGCAGTGAGTTAAGGCTGTTTAAAGACATAATGAGTACATTTGATATTGCGGGTTTTCTTAGTGATCGTTCTGTGTGACAGATTGATCACTGTAAAAAAATGGATTTGTATGCCATTGCGGCACATTTTGACTTTGCGGTCTCAGCAAATCAGCTAAAAGCAGAATTGAAAGAAGCGGTTGTGCGTCTGTTGGTACATAACAAAGTGCTTGGTACAGCCAGCAGTGCGATGGCTGGTGACCCTACTATTCCACCCCAATTGTTGTCGTCTAGTACAGAGGACCGCAGGGAGGGAGAGGTAGTTGAGGGAGAGCTGGTTGAGAATGAGTCAGTTTCGTTAAATGGGGAGCTGAAGCCTCCTCGTACTGTGCCCAAATTTTCTCCCTTTTCTTTACCTAGGGTAAGCGATGATGCTACGCTTAGCGCATTTGCAACTTGAGGCTCAGGGAAAAGAGAGAGATGCCGCATATAGTCACAAGTTAGCTATTCGAAAGATGGAGCTAGAAATGGAGGCAAACGTCTCTAACCGCAGAATAGAGTTGGAGATAGCAGCAGAAAAGTGCGAACGTTGGTGGGTCTGGACCCCTGTTATAAGCCATTTATGTTGGACGGGCTGGTTTCCCTCAGCGCAGATACGTGGAACCAGCAGCCAGTGCGCATACTGAGGGATACTGGCGCCTCTCAGTCTTTTATATTGTCGGGCGTGTTGCCTTTTTGTGATGACACTGTCAGTGACTCTAGTGTGATTGTGCAAGGCGTTGAGATGGGGTTTGTGCCTGTGCCTCTCCGTGAGGTACATTTATCCTGCGGCCTGGCAAATGGAGTGTTTAAAGTGGGCGTGCGCCCATCTTTGCCCGTTAGAGGCGTCTCATTTCTGCTAGGGAATGACATCGCTGATGGGAAAGTTATGCCAGTTTTAGAAGTTCTTGGACGACCTGAGATTTTGCAGCCTGATGTGTTGGCTCAGGACTTCCCTGAAGTGTTCCCAGTGTGTGTGTGGTCACCCGTGCTCAAGCACGTAGTTTGGGTGAAACAGTTGATTTGTCGGATACTCTGTTCGCGACTGAGTTGTCTGGGCAGACATTTTCCCCACCTGTGGTTACTCAGTCTACTGTTGAGCCGAGTGTCCCGCTTAAAGTTCAGTGTGATACTTCCACCTTAGAGACAGCTAGGTTGCCTATGGTTCGAAGTAATCTTATTGCGGCTCAGAAGGAGGACGCTACTTTAGCCAAATGTTTTGCTGCAGCTCTTGCTCCAGAGAGCGCTCAGAATAAAGAAATGGAGAATGATCTCCTGATGCGGAGATGGAAATCTCGCGCTGATTTGGATAACGAATGGAGTAATGTCTTTCAAATTGTTGTGCCTACACCGTACCGACAGTCTGTTTTGTCTCTGGCTCATGAACATCTCTGGTCTGGTCATCTAGGTATTACAAAGACCTATGACAGAGTGCTGCAGCAGTTCTTCTGGCCAGGATTGAAGCGAGATGTGTCTTTGTTTTGCCGTACATGCCATGTATGTCAGGTCACAGGGAAGCCTAATCAGGTTATTAAACCTGCGCCTCTTCACCCGGTTCCGGCTATTGGGGAACCGTTTGAGCATGTTTTGGTGGATTGTGTTGGCCCTCTGCCAAAAACGAAGTCTGGTAACCAGTTCCTGTTAACAATCATGTGTGTAGCTACCCGGTACCCTGAAGCGATCCCTCTTAGGAGTATAACAGCGCAGTCAGTAGTTAGAGCCCTGATCAAGTTCTTTTCTACTTTCGGCCTCCCTAAGATCGTGCAAACCGACCAAGGTACAAACTTCCTTTCGGGTATTTTCGAGCAGGTGTTAACATCACTGTCGATAACACACAGAGTCTCTAGTGCTTATCACCCAGAGTCGCAAGGGGCACTCGAACGATGGCATCAGACGTTTAAGTCAGTGTTGCGCAAGTATATCATGGAGAGCGGTAAGGAATGGGACGAAGGAGTCCCTTTAGCTTTATTTGCCGTTAGGGAAATAGTGCAAGAGTCACTAGGTTTTAGTCCAGCAGAGCTGGTGTTTGGTCACACAGTTAGAGGCCCTTTAAGAGTGTTAAAGGACCAGCTAACGGGCGAGAGTTCGCCCACCCAGCGAAACGTGCTGACCTACGTGAGTCGCTTCCGAGAACGACTGCACGAGGCTTGCCGTATTGCTAAGGAGAGTCTCTCTGTTGTACAACAGGGTATGAAGCGGCAGTTCGATAAGAAAGCACTTCCACGTTCTCTTCAAACGGGTGACTTGGTGTTAGTGTTGCTGCCTATTCCAGGTACTTCCATGAGTGCTCGATTTTCAGGTCCTTACACTATTGACAGGAGGTTGAGTGAAACTGACTATGTTGTCAGGACCCCTGATAGAAGGCGAAAAACCAAGGTATGTCATATAAACATGTTGAAAAATTATTACACTAGAGGCGACGTCCAGCCTGAAACACGCGGTGCGCCTCTTGTAGCGACTGTTGCGGCTGCGGTGTCAGTAGCCGTGAGTCCTACTGCAGTGAGTGATGAGGATGGCTTGAGTTTGCGCAATGCCCAGCAACAGACCCCTCGGTTGTCAAACTCAGAAATGTTGTTGAAACTTCCATCCTTAATGCATCATTTGAGCAGGGAGCAGGAAGCTGACCTACTCGGCCTTATCTCCGAGTTCCACTGTCTGTTGGGAGATGTGCCTACTCGCACTACGGTGCTACAGCACGACATCGATGTGGGTGAGTCCCGACCTATTAAACAGCACCCATACAGAGTAAATGCATACAAAAGATCTCTAATGAAAAAAGAGGTTGATTATTTGCTGGAAAATAATTGAGCTCAGCCCAGTTCCAGTCCATGGAGTTCTCCGTGCTTATTGGTTCCAAAGCCTGACACTACTAACAGATTCTGCACAGATTTTCGTAAGGTAAACAGTGTCACGGTGCCTGACTCATTTCCTATGCCCCGCGTAGATGATTGCGTGGATGCCATAGGGTCAGCTCGCTATGTCACAAAGCTAGATCTGTTGAAAGGTTATTGGCAAGTTCCCCTTTCGCCACGGGCTTCTGCCATCAGTGCTTTTGTGACTCCTGATCATTTTTACAGTATTCCGTGATAGCTTTCGGTATGAGAAACGCTCCGGCCACTTTCCAGAGGTTGGTGAATATTGTGTTTAGTGGTGTGCCTAACTGTACTGCATATTTGGATGATGTGGTAGTACACTCGTCAGAGTGGCCTGCTCATGTGGACTCGTTAAGAACAGTGTTTCAGCGACTGGCGGATGCGTCTCTGACACTGAACCTCGCGAAATGTGAGTTTGGGAAGGCAACTGTGACCTACTTGGGTAAACAGGTGGGCGGAGGCCAAGTGCGTCCCTTGGAGGCCAAGATCGCAGCTATCCAGTCTTTCCCAGTACCCACCACTCGGCAGGAGTTACGCCAATTCCTCGGAATGGCTGGTTACTACAGAGGGTTCTGTAGGAACTTCTCTTCCGTTGCAGCCCCAATGACTGACTTGATCAGTCCATTGGTAAAGTTTGCCTGGTCAGATAGGTGTCAAATCGCCTTTGAATGCTGTAAAGCACTATTGTGTAATGCCCCAGTACTGAGTGCTCCTGATTTTGATAAACCGTTTTCCATTGAAGTCGATGCGAGCGGTATTGGTGCAGTTCTGACTCAGATGGATTCTGAGGGTTTGGTCCACCCTGTAGGATTCTTTTCGAAAAAGTTCAATAGTAGCCAGATGCGCTACTCGACCATAGAACAGGAGACGTTGGCTTTACTACTCGCACTCCAGTTTTTTTTAAGTTTATGTTGGGTCTAGTGCGGACCCTGTGGTGATTTACACAGACCACAATCCGCTGGTGTTCCTGCATCGGATGCAAAATCACAACCAGCGACTAATGCGTTGGTCGTTGATTATCACGGGTTACAACTTGGTGATCCGCCACAAAAAGGGCACAGAAAATGTGTTTGCGGACGCTCTATCTCGTATGTAACCACTGTAGGTCAGTGGTTACTGGGGGCAAATGTTTTATTTTTTATTTTTTTTGGTTTTAAGGGATGGTTTGAGGTGTCGTCAGCCATGGGCTGACTCTTTATGGGGGGGAGTGTTACGGACGGTGTCCTATATGTCTTGTATGCGTACATGTATTGTGTTTTGTTTTGTGTTATTGCTTTGTTGTTTCTTTGTCTCCCCCTCCTGTTGTCTTTCTCATACTTCACAGATGTACACACCTGGTTCCAGTCATCCAATCACCCCACCTGTTCCAGATCTCCAATCAACCAGTCCCCCTTTTAATAGTTCTGTTTGTGGGGGCACTCTGCCTCGGGTCTCTGTCCGTTGTTGTTGTTGTGCTGAGCTGAGCTGTGCTGTGGCGTGGCAGAGCTCGGTTTGAGCGCTGCCAGTTTGCGAGTGCTTGTTTGTTTCCTGGTTTATGGTTTGTCTTTAGTTATACCCCCCTCGTTTAAACTTTATGTCTTGTTAGCAGCCTACTTTGGTTTTGTTGTTGTCCTGGTCAATTCCTTTTGTTGTTGTTTTTGTCAATTCCCTTTGTTGTGCGCACAGGGCCAACGAGGACAGGTAAGATACCCTGGGGTTTACATACTGCACACACGTAGGTTTACTTAAGCAATAAGGTACTCGAGGCAGTACTGTGTCGTGCAATAATGTACTGTTCAAGGGAGTTGTTAGGCCCGACGCTGTGCGTCAGGCTGGCAAACCCTTGAACTGTACATTATTGTAGACACAGTACTGCCTCGAGTACCTTATTGCTTTTATAATACGGGTACCTGCGACTTTATACATGTAATAGTAAGCTGCCTTTCAGCACAAAATAGTTGTAGCCGGCAAAACGTTGTGTATTGCATTTCAGCACGTACGGGACTATAAAACGGACTAAATCTGCGATTTACTGACCAGGCCGGTTGAAAGCAGGGTGGAGGATGACGCTCAGCCACCGATGTAAAGAAGTGCTCTTGCTGCTTCTGTCCGTCTTTTATCCGTCATTTTTCTCCTCCATGATGTTTAGAGAACTTGCCTCGCGTCGGGAAATTATCGACGTAATTATGTCTCACTGGAAATTATCACGATTTTGTGATCAAACCCTTTTCATTCCTCATCTTTAGGTTGGGGAGGAAGTGACGTGTGTGTTGTCGTTCGTTATGCTAGTGTGGGGGACGCTACGTGAGCTTGTTAGCTGTTCCGTTTGAGCTAACTTACTGTCAGCGAAGAGCCCCGTTGCAATACTGTGAACACTCAAGCAATAAACCTGCAAGTTAAGGAAACCAACGTCTGCGAGTCGTTACTGCGGACGTGACAATATCAAAGTTTACACGAAACATGTTTGGTAACTGTCAAGCTTGAAATGACAACTAACGGTCGCGCAATTTAAATCTACCTGTTATTTTAAGTGCGCACTGATATGGAACGCTCTAAATGTAAACAGGCTGTACAGTACTTTATGGCTGAATAAAATACACCCCGTGACTCACTCTCAACCAATCAGAATGCTTGATTTGATCTACCCGTATTATAATTGTTGTTAATGCCCTAGGTTAGAGTGAGCACCACCCCCTGTACTTTTGGGTGCAAAGCACCTGTAAATGGGGGGGGCGGGTTTTTTGTTAAGTTCTTTTCTTTGGTGCCACTGACAGTCCTTGTTGTTGCCTGTGTTGCGTTTTTGTGTAAATAAATACTTTATTATCATATACGGACCCTGGCATTTTGTGTGACTGTACCCTCCCTTGTCTGAATCTGCTGTTTTTATGTTGCGTCCCACTCCGATGTTCTGATCACATATTTTACTGAATATCGGTGGATGACGATCACCAGTAAAGTAATCCAAATGAAAAAGATTAAGTTACGTTACCTACTGATACTGTGATGATAGGATTAGGTTACAAACCTCTTTAATCCCCAGCGCGCCCATTATCAGACAGGCAAAATAAGTCAAGTGACGTTTCCTAAAGCAGGGGTTCTTAACCTTTTTGACCTCGGGGCCCAACTTTTCAAGTACAAAGTGCCCCGGGGCCCATTCAAATATTAACACTGTATTGGTTTATTAACTAATTAATCACACTCTTGGTTTGACTTGTATTCAATAACTAAATCAAATCTACCTACAGTTAATCAAGCAAACACCTTGACAAATAAATGACATGATACAATGTGATCATCACAAAGACATGTATTGATAATGTGTATGTAAACCTGCACATCAAGCTAATACAATAACTAATTTAAAGGCTCAAGTCAGGCGTATTAACACAAAAACTAATAATTAGATTTTTCTACAAAAACAGGGCAGAAAAAAATTTAAATTTGATAAATAATGTGGTAATAAAAACATGCACTGTGTGCAATTATTATGAAAGTAGTTTTTTTTTTTTTAGGATTAATTATATTATTGAACAACTACAGTGCTCTCGGTTAATAGGACGTCTGTATGTGTGCACAGTTATTGGGCAACTATTAGTGTGCAGACAAGTGTGCACACAATTCAAAATAATAATTTTCTAATTAAATGAACTGTAAATAACATTTAAATAAAGTGCAAATTAAAATATAGCCTTATAATCTGTGAATGATATGCTTCAACCGTCTTCATCTTTGCAGGACCAGAAATTGCTCTTCATATCTGTGACAGCTGGCTTTCACAGCACACTTGGGGTTGCCCGTCTGCATCTGTAGTACACTGTCCTTTATCTGGAAAAAATCCCACCGGCTTTCCCACGAGCGTTCGATGTTTGGTCTCTAGATACGCTTTAGCTGTGAAGCCTTCAGTGCTGCGTTAGCTAGCGAGGCTAGCATTAGGTAGCGTTAGCTCACACTCCACACAGGCTCAGGGCTCCGCCTCGTTACCTCCGTTCACAAAGCCCTACTTCGTAAAGTCAGGATCATACTTGCACAAACATTTAGACGTTTGGAGGGGTGTTCAGCAGCACTTTCGTCTTCATTATTTCGTTTTAAATACTTCTCTAACTTCCGCTACAGGCTAGCGTCTGGCTGAGTTTCTTCTTCTGTATATCAGAATCAGAATCAGCTTTAATGGCCATGTAAATTTTCACATACATGGAATTTGACTCCGGTTTCACTGGCTCTCGTACTTTTTTCCACACACAATATACAAGATAAATATAAAAATATAAAAAGGACATTAAAGACGGTAGTAAAACAACAAAAAAGTGCAGATAGTGCAGATGAAGAGTCTGTTTAACTGTTCATCAGAGTGACGGCCAGTGGGAAGAAGCTGTTCCTGTGTCTGGTGGTTTTGGCGTACAGTGCTCTGTAGCGCCTTCCAGAGGGGAGGAGTTGGAACAGCTTGTGTCCAGGGTGTGATGGGTCTGTGGTGATCTTTACAGCCCGCTTCCTGACTCTGGCGGTGTGCAAGTCCAGGATGGAGGGCAGGCTGGAACCAATGGTTCTCTCTGCAGACCTGACGATCCGTTGGAGTCTGACTCTGTCCTGTTTGGTGGCCGATCCAAACCACACAGTGATGGAAGAGCAGAGGACAGACTGGATGATGGCGGAGTAAAACAGGATCAGCAGCTCCTGAGGCAGGTTGAATTTCCTGAGCTGGCGCAGGAAGTACAGCCTCTGCTGGGCCTTTTTCCGGATGGTGTTGATGTTGGCAGTCCACTTCAGGTCCCGGGAGATTGTGGATCCCAGAAACTTGAAGGTCTCCACCGCAGAAACAGCGCTGTTGTGTATTGTGAAGGGGGGTAGTGTTGGGGGGCTCCTCCTGAAGTCCACTGTCATCTCCACAGTTTTGGCCTTGTTCAGCTCCAGGTGGTTCTGACCACACCAGAGAACCAGCTGTTCAACCTCCCGTCTGTACGCAGACTCGTCCCCGTCGCTGATGAGGCCGATGACCGTTGTGTCGTCTGCGAACTTCAGGAGTTTAACAGATGGGTCCCCTGAGGTGCAGTCGTTGGTGTAGAGGGAGAAGAGCAGTGGAGAGAGCACACATCCCTGGGGGACGCCAGTGCTTATAGTCCGGGTGCTGGATATGATTTTTCCCAGCCTCACCTGCTGCGTCCTGTCTGTCAGGAAGTTTGTGATCCACCGGCAGGTGGGGGCTGGCACGGTGAGCTGGGAGAGTTTGGGTTGAAGAACCTCCGGGATGATCGTGTTAAATGCAGAGCTGAAGTCCACAAACAGAACCCTTGCATATCTCCCTGGGGAGTCGAGGTGTTGCAGAATATGGTGCAGTCCCATATTAACTGCATCATCCACCGACCTGTTTGCACGGTAGGCAAACTGCAGGGGGTCCAGCAGGGGCCCTGTGATGTCCTTCAGATGGGTCAACACCAGCCTCTCAAAGGACTTCATGACCACAGACGTCAGGGCGATGGGTCTGTAGTCATTTAATCCTGTGATGGAGGATTTCTTGGGGACCGGGATGATCAAGGAGCGCTTGAAGCAGGAAGGGACTTCACACAGCTCCAGTGATCGGTTGAAGATCTCCGTGAAGATGGGGGCCAACTGGTCAGCACAGACTTTCAGGCAGGAGGGGGACACACCGTCTGGGCCCGGAGCCTTCCTGATCTTTTGTCTCTGAAAGAGCCGACTCACATCCCCTTCGCAGATCCTCAGTGCCGGTAGGGGGTTGGATGGGAGAGGTGAGGCAGAGAGTGGAGGTGATTGTTCGATGATGGAGCAGTTGGGCGGGGTGGAAGTGGGCTTGTCAAACCTACAATAGAACACATTCAGGTCGTCAGCCAGTCGGTGATTGTCCTCAGGGGGGGGGGGGAGATGGTCTCTTGTAGTTGGTGAGTACTTCCAGGCCTCTCCAAACTGACGAGGGGTCGTTGGCTGAAAACTTTTTTCCCAGCTTATCCGTGTAGCTCTTCTTAGCTACCTTGATCTCCCTCGTTAGTGTGTTTCTGGCCTGGTTGTACAGAATCCTGTCCCCCCCTCTGTAGGCCTCCTCTTTGGCACGACGAAGCTGCCTGAGTTTTGCAGTGAACCAGGGTTTATTGTTGTTGAATGTGCAGAAGGTTTTTGTCGGCACACACATGTCCTCACAAAAGCTGATATATGACGTCACAGTGTCAGTGAGCTCATCCAGGTCTGTAGCAGCAGCCTCAAAAACACTCCAATCAGTGGAGGCAAAGCAGGACTGTAGCTCCAGCTTGGCCTCGTTGGTCCATCTCTTCACAGTCTTCACCACAGGCTTTGCAGATTTTAGTTTCTGTCTGTAGGACGGGAGAAGATGCACCAGACAGTGATCAGAGAGTCCCAAAGCTGCACGAGGGACTGAGCGGTATGCATCCTTCAGTACAGTGTAGCAGTGGTCCAGTGTGTTTTTGTCCCTGGTGCTACACTTAATGTGCTGTCTGTATTTTGGCAGTTCTTTGCTGAGGTTTGCTCTATTAAAGTCCCCAAGAACAATGAGCAGGGAGTCTGGGTGTTTGTGCTCCATGGTGGTGATCTGCTCTGCCAGGTGTTGGAGTGCCTCACTCACACAGGCCTGAGGTGGGATGTACACACCGACCAGGATGAATGAGGAAAACTCCCGCGGTGAATAAAATGGTTTGCAGTCTATTAAAATTGTTTCTAGGTGCGGGCTGCATGAGTCCTTTAACACCGTGACATCTGTGCACCAACCTTCGTTAATATAAAAACAGATCCCGCCTCCCCTCGTTTTCCCCGACAGAGCCGTTACGCGGTCCGCTCGGTGGAGTTGGAAGCCCGGCAGATGTAGTGCGCTGTCCGGGATGTGCGCACCGAGCCAGGTTTCGGTGAAGCAGAGGGCGGCAGAGCTTGTCGGAGCTTGTTAACAGACTGACTGACGCATTACCGCCACCAAGTGGTGGGAAGCTATATTGAGCGTGGGAAGCTATATTGAGCGTGGGAAGCTACATTGAGCGTCTCGTGGATAACAGTAATATCTCTGGTGTCTTCAATTCATTACCTATATGCGGCCCCGCGGCCCACAGGTGAAAAACCGAAAGTGTTTGAAAGTCTAGGTGGGGCCATTGGGCTCGCGGCCCAATGGGGGGGCCGCGGCCCTATGGTTAAGAATCACTGTCCTAAAGGATATCCAGAACTAGAACGTTGATTAACTTAGTTTAACTTGCTGAAATACAGTAAAGTCTTGTGGCAAGAGTTCTATCCGAACAGAAAAAATTTAACTTACTGTTAAGTTTATGTAATTACATAAACCCGTAACATCGCCGTCATTTTCGGCGGCGGCCATAACGTTTTACAAAAGCGTTCATAAGTACACTTTACAAAGTCGGTTTCAATAAAAGACACCTCTTTGTGACCCTACGAGCTTGCAGAAGTCTAAAAAAGCAAAATATTGCTGTATATTAGTCCCTGAAAAATCTGAGTGCACCCGGACAGTTTTTTTTTTTTTTCTACTGCCTTGTTGCGTTTTCGTCTCTGCAGGCTTCTGTGTTGGTGGGCGGTTTCTTATGCCATGTTCACACCTTTTTCGCCTGAGTTTACTCGCTCGACTTTATGTGGTTAATTTGCTTTTTCGCAAACATTCGCTGCGGAAAGGGGGCGTGGCTTATCTCCGTGGCTTTACGCCGTGAAAACATTTACCATTGAAATAACCAGTTCTGCTGTATACTTGTTGAGGAAGTCCCACAAACGTCGGAACATCAAACGCCCCTGTGTCTGGGTTCATAATACTATCCGTAGTCGCACACAGCTCCGACTCCTCAGGGACGAGTGTCTGAATGAAGCCGCTTCCAGCGCTCCTTCAGGCGACCAGCAGCAGTTTGATTCAGAAACGGCAGGACGGTGGTGATTTTTCGTGCGAAAAAGCGAAAAATGTAATATTCGCAACGCTTTTTCGACTATCGCGCCACCCAACGAAAAATTTGCGTCTGTGCATTGACTTAACATGCAATCTACTCGTGCGAATATTTCGCAACTCCTTTGGTGTGAAGACGGCATTAGACTGCGTCACACGCTTTCGTCAGACCTTCATGCAAATTTTCTTACACAGCATGCCCCAGACAAATGGTGAAGAGACATAAAGCTTATAACTTTTACATTTTTTTAACCGAACAACACAGTTTTTTTAACTACAACTCCATGGTAATTCCCCAATGCTTCGTTTTATTGTGATTTGAATTATTTTTCCCTATTGGCTTATTTTCTCATTGACAGGCTCCTGTGTCCCTCAGGCAAGCAAGCAGGCTGCAGGCTCTGCAGAGGCTGCAGCCTGCTTGTTGCTTGAAGGCAGCGCAACAGAGCGCATGCGCGGCTGCTTGTTAAGCGTCTGCTCACAATCACATTGGAATTGGGGGTTGGGTGGGGTCGTGACGTTAACGTCGGGGTTAAGTGAATGCGGATAGAAAAGCCAGAAACATTTAGCCATAATTCATATTTCAGCCATAGTCTACACTCTATTTAGAATATTTATCACAGCTTTACCTTACCGACCTTTCCCACAGGGAACATAATATGTTGTATCACTGTCTTCAAAGCAACGAGACTCAAATGACAAAAAGAACACGGCTGGCTAGTTTGTGTCACTGTGTGACTTTAAGATCCGAACTAACGTGTTGTCAGAAACAGTTATGGCTTAGCCGTCTTGCCGGTACTCCTGCTCATCCACCATCCAAGTTATTGTAGGTAATACACACTGACTGTGTGTGTGTGTGTGTGTGTGTGTATATATATATATATATATATATATATATATATATATATATATATATATATGTATGTGTATATATATATATATATATATATATATATATAGCAACATCATCGTGCAGAAACCTACTTCAGGTCATGTGGGGAAAATGTCTTTAGAAGGGCTTGGGGAAAGAGCATTTTGACGCCAAAGTATGCGTACTTTGAAAATGTGAATGTTTTTATTTAAATATACATTAATATGATGGTGCTGGGGGGCCATGCCCGTCAGTGGCAAAAGTGTTCCATAGTATGTTGGCAGATAGCTACATATTATTGATTATGCTAGCTATGGCTAGCTCGCTAGCCCGTTAGCTCGCTAGCTAGCAAGCTCGTCACTGGTCCAGAGATAGGCACTGGCACACGCCACCTCAGTTGTAAGTAGACCAATCCAGGTGATAGCGAGGTACTCATAATCAATCATTTGTACCAGCAAACTGAGAAACATGCCACCACTCGTGCTACTGTGCAACAGAACTGAATTCATCATGACATTTATTAATGCTTTGTAAAGCATAAATAGTCTATACTTTAAAGTCACAGAACATACTTAACTAATACTTAACTAACTAGTAGTAACTACTGAATTAATAAGTAGTAACTACTGAATTAATAAGTAGTAACTACTGAATTCATCATGACATTTATTAATGCTTTGTAAAGCATACATAGTCTACACTTTATATTAAGCCACAGAACATGCTTAACTAATACTTAACTAATGAGTAGTAACTACTGAATTCTTCATGACATTTATTAATGCTTTGTAAAGCATAAATAGTCTATACGTTATATTAAGTCAAAAACTGGGAAGGCAGGGTAAGGTGTGAAAAATAAGGATTTTATTGCCCCAATACTATTTACAAGTTTTGGATGGGGAACAAATCTTAACATAGTGACGAACAATGACAAACTAAAGTTATAGACACACATGAGTCACTTGAGTCACTTGAGTCTGAAAAAACATAATTAATTTGTGTGTCACCAATTGAAGTAATTCAATGAAGTGTGTCCACCTCTGCCCCCCCTGTTGAGCTGCACAATCACTGAGCCCTCAACATCCAATGGCTCTCCCACTGAGCCCTCAACAACAACAATGGGCTCTTCCACACTCCCCCCTCTCTCTGTGATGACTGACCAGGTGAGAAGACAGCTGGAAAAACTCCACCAACGCAGAGCTGAAGGACCTGATGGCATCAGCCCCAGGGTCCTAAAGATCTGCGCCACCCAGCTGTCTGGTGTCCTGCAGCACCTCTACAACCTGAGCCTGAGGCTGGAGGAGGTCCCGGTGCTGTGGAAGACGTCGTGCCTGGTCCCTGTCCCAAAGAAGTCATCTCCATCTGGCCTCAATGACTACCGACAAGTTGCCCTCACCTCCCATGTGATGAAGGTGCTGGAGAGGCTGGTCTTGGCCCACCTCCGACCGCAGGTGAAATCGTCGCTGGACCCTCTACAATTTGCTTACCAGCCTCATGTGGGAGTGGACGACGCCATCATCTACCTGCTGCAACGAGCTCAGTCGCACCTGGATGGAACCGGTGTCTCTGTGAGAGTCACTTTCTTTGACTTCTCCTGTGCATTTAACACCATCCAACCACTGCTACTGAGTGAGAAGCTGCGGGTGGTGGGGGTAGACTCGTCCACCATCTCCTGGATCACTGACTACCTCACAGGTAGACCACAGTTTGTCAGAATGGGCCGTGTGCTGTCTGAAACGGTGGTCAGTGATGTTGGAGCCCCACAGGGAACTGTTCTGTCACCCTTCCTGTTCACCCTGTACACCACTGACTTCCAGTACAACACGGAGTCATGCCATCTGCAGAAGTACTCTGATGACTCTGCAGTGGTCGGGTGTATTAGGGATGGACGGGAGGAGGAGTACAGGGCAGTGGTGAGTGACTTTGTGGAGTGGGCCGGCGAGAATCACCTGCTGCTGAACGTGACCAAGACCAGAGAGATGGTGGTGGACTTCAGGAGGAAGGCGACTGCTCCTAGACCTCTGAGTGTTCTTGGAGAGGACGTGGACATGGTGGAGGAGTACAGGTACCTGGGTGTTTCCATCGACAGCCGACTGAACTGGAAGAACAACATCAACGCTGTGTACAAGAAGGGGATGAGTCGACTCTTTTTCCTGAGGAAGCTTCGATCCTTTAATGTGTGCAGCAAGATGCTGGAGATGTTCTACCAGTCGGTTGTGGCCAGCGCCCTGTACTTCTCCATCGTCTGCTGGGGGAGCAGCATTGGAGCCGGTGACACCAACAGACTTAACAAGATAGTTAACAAAGCCGGCTCCATCATTGGCTGCAGGCAGGAGTCTCTGGAACAGGTGGTGGAGAGGAGGACGCTGAAGAAACTTTTGTCCATATTGGACAACCCGGACCACCCTCTCCACCACCTACTGCAGGGTCAGCGGAGCACTTTCTCGAGGAGATTCCTCACGCTCCGCTGCAACAAGGACAGATACAGGAGAACATTCCTGCCAACGGCATTACGGCTTTATAATAAATCACCGCTTGCCAGATCCTCTGACTAACAACATGTATATATATATATTTGCGTTTTTGCACAATCCTAGCTATTTCTATTTTATTTTATTTTATTATTATTATTTTTATTATTATTGTATATATCTTTTATCTTTCGTCCTGCTGTTTTTGTTTATTTTGTTGTAAATTGCTGCTACCCCGACACCAGATTAATAAAGTATATATTCATTCATTCATTCATTCCTGCTCCTACTGAACACATTTTCAGTTTAAATCAAGGTTGCAGCTCCTTCAGGCTCAATTACCATGTTGTTTTAAACAAATCTCTCAAGCCCCATAACTGTATAAAGTATTTGCAAGGTCGGTGGGTCTCAGATATAAGGGTATAACAAATGCTTTAGCATTTATGCAGATTACTCCATCAGGTGCGTTTCAATATCATCTTTCCACCAGCAACCCTCTTGTCTCTGCCTTACACAACTAAGACCTCTTGGTTTACAATGTAAGCTCTGCAATCTGATTAACACACATGCATGCACATACATAAGTGAAATTATGCTCTTGCCGACAGAAAGCTTGTTAATTCTCAATTAGAGTCGACAGGCCTGTAGTGGATTTTAAGGGGCGGGGTGACTGGTAGAGTGTGTGACCTGTTTTGATGAACAGAATCAGTATTCACAGTTAGCAATATTAATAAGCCTCCCACTGTACTGAGTGTCAAGTAACACCATCTGAACTGGAAACACTCAACCATCAAATAATCTGTTCTTCCATCTGTTTGTGTGCATTAGTGATGCTGTATGAACGTGCACGTGGTCAGTGACCTTGCAATAGTTGTGGCTGCTAATTCGCATTAACGTAGTCATTTGGCAAACTCTTTAAGACATTTAAATTAGGGAAGTTGGGCAATCCTGCAGTTTAAAAACATGTCTTATCCATACTCAAGCATGCAAAGTCTGATGTTAAAAATACTCTGAACACTCATGCACATGACTATAGATGGCTCGCAATCTTCTTTTTTTGAGAGACACATGGAGATGATGTCATCCGCAGAAAGAAAACTACAATGAATAATATTGTATAATAAAGTCAGAAGGATATACGTTTTTTTTTTTTTTTCTCCCATGAAGGGAGTTAGCGGAGAAGTGACGATAGTTCATGATATGGATATGAGATCCCATCTGCATTTTGTGAATTGTCCTCTGGTTAAGCTAAGATGGTGAGAGAAAGGTCTTTGATTAATATTGGTCACATAATTAAGCCAAACATTTCATAAATTAATGTGTTTACCATGAAAAAACTGTACTGTTGTGTCCATATACTTACAGCAAATCATTCATCCATTTCTTTCTTTTAAATAGATTTTGGGGGATTCTGCTGTCGCAGATGTCAGCGTCACTACCCCTTGCTTATCCTAATTCAGGATGGAGTCCAATCGCCAAAGACTTTGCACTATTCAAATATATGCAATTTAAATAAAGTATTGTTAAACTCTGAAACAAGTCAAATGTAATCGCTAAGGGCAATTCCTCACCATCAGTTTACGTCCACTAAAAGTGTTTGTTTTTTTGCCACCAACAGGTTCACACTAGTATTATAAGTTCCTGACAAGATGATGGAAAGGACCCAACAGAAAAAGAAAACAGAAGTCATCATGGTTTAATTAGACTGCCTATGTTTACGATGTATTAGCTTAAAGGCGCATGCTTATTTCAATATTCAGAGCACAGACTATCCACATGGTTCTCAACATGGCGACGGCTGAGCTGATGAGGGGAACCGAGGGTTGGCGCTAAGCTTGCAACAACATCAATGTGTTGGGAAGGAGTTATCAGCTGTAACAGCCATATGATCGCAGTGCAGAGTGGCAGCACTGAGGCAGCAAGTGGGGCACGCTCACATGCACGAACAAGCCCAAAAAGGTGGCCCTGCTATGTAAACAAAATGCGGAACCTCTAGAGTACCTTTATCGTTAGCCACAGCATCTGCACATGGCAGCACTCCAGCATGGCCCCGTCCTCACAGTGACGCTGTGGGCTCTATACACACCCCTCTAATTCATTTACAGACGGCAGCAGGGTGAACAGGTTATGGCTGGGATGGGTTTGTGTCTTTGAATATCCTTCTAGCTCCTCACAGGCTCCTCATCTCACCAATGACTCATTTTTCGCATTATTTTCTTACCGATATCCAGGAACACGTGCAATTGCTATATACAACTATAAATCATAGCTTGTTTTATGAAAAAAAAGCCCCAAACTGCTGTATTTGGATGTATTGAACACCATAAGTAATATATAAGTGAAATATATGGTTTGGTACATGAACAAATTCAAATGTCACAGATGCGCGCAAATGTGCCCCAATGCAAATATTGGAGACCTCACCTGAATTTTCTTTGTACTAAACCCTCTCTGATTTTGTTCTGCTTCAATTTATCAGTCAACCTTTGCAGAGAGAATGTTCACATATTGTGCTATGATTTGGGTTAGAGTTAGACCTTACAGCTGCATCATTTCAAAGAAATAATCATCCTGAAAGTGCTTTTTTTCTAGGCGGACCTGAAACCTTTTCATTTTTTTCCTGTGTGTCATCTTCATTTACTCTTAACCAGTAACATATAGACATATATTTACACATCTGAATCAAATCTCACATGTGGAACTTTTATTATAACACCCACATTATTCAAATAGCCCTAGTGGTTACTAGGGGTGGGGGACAAAAATCGATACAGCATAGTATCGCAATACTTTGCGTGGCGATATTGTATCGATACACGAAAGCCAAGTTTAGATCTTTTATTATATAAACTAGAAACTTTTTGGTCCAAAATCAATTTATTTTTCAGGCCACTAGATGGCGATGTGTTATTTCCTGGTGAGGCCAGCAGAGGTCCAGGATCAGCGTGATTGGAAGGAAGGAAACAAAAATGGAGACACTGGAGAAAGAAATTAGAAATGTGGCGTACGTCTTGACTTCCTGCCACTCGTAGCGCCGCTGCTCGCACAGCTGTTGCTTGACACACAGGACAACACTCGCGACACAGCGCTGGTCAAAGACATAAAAAAAGCATGAATCAAACCGGCTGGTGGTGGTTTTGTAGTGCTGGAAGCGGCCGTCATTCAGACCCACTTCCTGGAGAAGTCGGTGAAATTCACCGAGCTATGTATGCCTATGGATAATATTATGAACACACAGACACAAGGGCGTTTGATGTTCCGGCGTTTTGGGGATTTCCACAACAAATATAAAGCAGAACTAGTGGTTATTTCCATGGTGGATGGTGGAAATGATTAGACCTTTTTCCTGACAAATCAATCAACGTTGACTACTGGTTTTACATGGGACACAAACAGCAGTCTCCTGGCTAAAAGTCCATCCTCATTCACCCTGACCCCCTCCCTTTATGAAGTTTGTGTCACAGCCTTGGGTTTTTGTTTCTAGTTTCCCATTTTATTTTGAAGTCCTTGTCTCTCGTGTCCTCTGTTTCCCTGCATTTCCTGCCCCTGTGATTGTCTGCCCTGTTCCTTATCGTTTCCTTCTGTGTTTAATCACCTGCACCTTCCTCGTGTATTTAAACCCTGTTTGTCTCCTGCCCCAGTGTCGGTTCCTCTGTTTAGATCCCTATTTATGTTACTGTTGATATCCCTGTTTTTGGAAGCTTCCTTGTTCGAGAAATAAATTACCATGCACCGTTGTTGGCATCTGGGTCCTCTCTCCGTAGTCAACCTGTGACAGTACGAACCGACCAAACATGGAACCAGCAGATGACACTGCATCGCAGGCTCAACGTCTGACCATCCTGAGGGACCAGATCCAGCGGAGCGCTATTGACTTCGCCAATTGCCGGGCCAAGGCAAGACTGGGGTTGGAGAACATGGCAGCTCTGTATGATGCAGCTTGGCTGACCTTCCCGGCTGTCTCAACTGTCTTACCTGCCTGGCAGACCTTCCCAGCGGTCTCAACAGTCCCCTCTGCCTGGCCAACCTCACTAGTAACCTCAACCGTCCCACTGGCCTGGCCGACTTCCCGTGTCCTGTAGGGGCCCCGACCGACCCCTGCTCCCCGTGTCCTGTCGGCGTCCCGGCCGAACCCTGTCTCCCTGCTCCAGCCCGCCAGCACCGCGTCCGGCTCCAGACTCCGGCCCCCCGCCAGACCACGGTTCCCCTACGGGTCACATCCAGCTCGTAACTCCTGTTCCCCTGAGCCATGCGCCCCAGGTCCCTCCTCCGGCTCCCCTCCACCCACCCCATGGGACTAGACTTGTGCTTGGCAGTTGAGAGATGCAGATAGCAACAGGTATCTACTTTTAGACCATAACCAGACATTCCCGAGAATTCATACCGTTGATTCAGTCTTCCTTTGTGGCACTAAGTGCTAAATACAAAATGCACAGTGCTCTTGCTGAGTGGCTCAGCTTTGCCTCCTGACTGTCGTGTTTGTTGATGCTTCTTCAGCATCGATAAGCATCTTGTCTGTGAGACCAGCGCTGACCATTGAACCTTATGAATTTTAATACACTCATTCCTTGACTGAACTGCACGTCACACTGGTCATGGTGCAATTATTCTCTTTGTCACAACAACTCAAGGGGCAAAATCTACACTTGTCTGCTTTGATCTCCTGGCATGCTTGGCTACTCACAACAAAATAATAAATTTACTCATAAATAGACCAAGGAGTATTTTCTACCACAGACTTGTTGATGCCTTGGTAAATGCACAGTACAAAATATTCCATTGTTTACTGCCGATGTCCCCTCTGGGTGTGAATGCAGTCGGATGTCATCTAAAGAAATGATGGATTGCATGGATGGATTGCAACCCTTCACTGAGGTCACACATCTGCAAGCAGATCTGCTACAGACTGAAAATCACATGCTGTGAAGCCACAACTGCCTAAAATTTAATTTGCAATTTCTTAACTCAAATGAGCAGCACAATTTCTACTTGCCACTACTGCTCCTTTTTGCAAAAAATGCAATTTGTCTGCATGCTGCTTTCTTCAGTTGAACGTTGAGCAAATCACTGAGTGTGTATTGTTTTGTTTGTGTGGGTGACAGCAGGGGGTTCGCTTTGTTTCTAAGCACAAAAGATCTATGCCGAAGCACACAGTTTGTCAATTTGGTTCAGATGCAAGTGGAAGACTATGTGTGTGTGTGTGTGTGTGTGTATGAGAGTGATGAGCAGGGGGCATACACAGGCATAAATATGCATGTGTGCATGAGAATGTGTGTGTGCAAGCATAGTGGATGTTTATGTGACAAGATAACATGGTATGGTGGGTTTACATAACAATGTTTGTGATGGTGTGTGTGTGCATTTGTTTGTGTGAGTGACAGAGAGAAGCTACATTGCTCATGGGTTTGGTTTGTTCTGCAAATGCAAAGGAAGCTGGGCAATCAGGGCCCAGGGAGAGGACATTCCTAGTTCCTCTCCAACTGCAAATGATGAGAAAGGGCTGTCCCAGAGGAGTGCCCTCCTACCAGTAGCTGTGATGGCTGATGACATCACTTATTGGAGAGGTCAGAGCAAAGAGCACATACCGCTGAAAGGGATAGTCTGGAATTAAACGAAGACAAATGTAGTTAAAGTGGCTTTGACTCCTTAGAAGGGCAATCAATACCAATACAATGTTCTCACCTTATTAATTAATGTCTAGCAATAAACACCAAATGCCACTGCTGCCTATGTTAAGAGATTATGTTTGTTTTTTTCCTTTCTGTGGGCTGTTAAATCCAAAAAAATGTAATCAACGTTTACTAATAGCATCTGGTCTGTGCATCATAGAGGTGTCCATCTGCATGTGCACATCTGTTCATTTACATCTGTATCTTACTTCTGTGTATACATGCCATTATGTGCCAAACTTCTAAATGCAACATGCAAGCTTCCATGAGAGGGGTTTCAGATCACAACTTCCCTGTGGTTTGATGTTCCACATGAATCAGGATGTTATCATTTGTTCTGATGTAGAGCTTCTCTCACCCACACACCTCCTCCCCCCATTTTAATGAAATTGTATTGTTCTCAGCGTAAAAAAAATGATACTTTAAAAGGAAGAAAAAATATAGGCAAAAGTGTATACATTCATTTGACATATGACGATAGCTTTAGGTCCGTCTCCACATGGCTATGTCAGCGGCTCAGCACAAACAAAAGGTCTGACTACACATATTCATTCTGGAAGAGGGGAAATAAAAGCTCTGGCTTGTTTGAATTTCTTTAAACCAATCACAACTAATTGCGCTAAGCAAAGGATGCAGTGACGGTGCCCTAGCAAAATAGACAGCACAGATTAGATAGTTCCTTACAACTAATATTCCTGACATTTTAACGGAAAAACTCAGGCAAAATTGAGCACAATCTAATTTAAAAGGTTTAACACTTTCCAAAACAGTCAATAATTGAGTATAAGTAAAGAATTGTCTTTCAATAACCAAATAGTATTTTAAATGCTGCTAAAAGCAATATGTTCCCAGTGTCCATTCCGGCCCTTCGATTAGGAATGGACCTAAAAACCAGGTACTTTTTAGTATCTCAGTGTGAAAGTTGTATTCATTGAGCCTGCTTACTTGATTCATAGCTACGTTGCTACCTTTATTCTGTGGCACCCGGACCGGACCAAGCTAGTAAGCTAGTTTCAGGGTGCTGCTGGCCAAGTACATTATATATTAATATAATTATCTTATGATTGCTGCCAATATCATGAATCCCAAGACCTACCCAGTGTAGCTTGTTGATACAGAGACATTAAGCTTAGGCATTGACCTGTAGTAGTTAGGATCAGGATAGCTCAATGGTCAAGGCATAGTACCCGAACCTCCACTAGCATAGAGCATGGCTAATCTTAGCGCTTGAATGCTGCACATGTTTTATTATTCAGACAAATCCACAGACTGTTGGAGACCTTTCTCTGTCTCAACACTCCCGCAAGATATGGCAACTAACGTTCATGAACACCATGGCTGACTTATTATTGTAATGTAAATATCTAGTGTTAAAAGTTAAATATTGATACAATATGGGAATATAACCCAATCTACTTTCATCCATCCACACAACATTCCCAACACTTATAACGATGTAGAGGGATCGAGGGAGAGGTAAATACGCAATGACCACGCCCACTTAGGAGATAGGAAGTGAAACCTGTTTTAAACCATTGGTTGAGCTTGTGATGAGTTATCTTTAGTAATAGAGTATCTTTGGCTGCAGCTCTCCACAGCAACAGATTAGACAGCTTCTGCTTATCTGTTGGGGTTTTACCGCAGACAGCATCCATTATGTTGCCGCAGCAGCAATGCAGCACAGATAGTGGAAGGGGAAGAGAATGCCTCGGCCAAATTATATACACAGTCTACATTCGGTGAGTCCGATAGATGGCAGAACAACAAGGACTCAAAGCAACAACATGGACATTTTATGGAACATTTAAAAAAACTTTGATTATTGCATCCTATATTTAATTTCAATGCAATGCAAACTGTTACCTAGAACATGATAGATGTGTATCAGGTGTGTGGTTTCACCATGTCATACATTTAATTGTGAATCATTGCATTGTGTATTGTATATTTGTACTTTCACATAAGACATGAAATCCTTGCCAAGGACACAGCACACAGGAATTTAATATCACATAAACGTGATATTAAATTCCAGTGGCCCTCTTTCCAGTCAACATAACCTACTTTCTTCTGTCTAGAGTTATTACAATCTGCTGAGGAGCCCCAACGGGGCCACAGCATCGAGGTGGGAAGATTATGATCATAAAAATGATCATAATGATGAAAATGACTATATTCTTCATCCTCAGGCCGTATGACTATTTACATTACGTCAGAAGCTCATGTTGTGTGGGTGCCAAAATGATGAGACCGGTTGGGTGTAATCCGGGCTGACACTCACCCCTCTATATTCCCAACTCCATGGCATCAACGTTCACGTTGTGCCACGTGCGCACACACCTACACACTATCAGCAGGAACACAGACAACAAAACAAATAACAAGGTAAAGAGAATGAGGCAGACACTGGGAAAAGATAGTCGCACGAACACAAGGGTGATACTGTTTTGTTAAGTTGTTTTGAAAAAGTCAATTTAAAACTCAATGCATTAACAGAGCAGAACACAGCTGCAGTGTAAACTGATTTGCTATGCTTTATGATGCAGCTCTTAAAAATAAAGGATCTCTCTTTTCCAGATGTAGAGAAGGAGGTGAGGTTAGATAAGAAGCACGGTTTAAAGAAGACAGAACATAAAGATAAATTGTCTCTCTGGGTATACTCCTCAGTACCTGACTGTCTACCAGCACTTCACAGGAAATGCCAATTGTATTCCTCTTCCTCCCCTACTTCCCCACTTTCAAAGACTCCCACATCCTCACCCTGTTAAACTCTTCTTTCAAATCCCTGATGGACAAGCTTAGTGCTTTTCTGTTTCAGGATGGATATTCCAATCGGAAAAGTTGAATTAATGGTTTGTAGATAATCATTCATTTGTGCTGGTTTCCTGTTGCCTCTTCACTTTCTACAGCCTCCCCCAAGTTTAATGCATGTGGTTAACACAGGAGGAAGGCATGGATATGGTTTCAGTTTGTGATGCCATTTACCCTGAAGGGACACATAACGAGACAAAAACTCCAAAGCCCTGCCAGTATTCCCTAGAGGCTGCAGTGCTCATAACACACACCAGATTAAAGTGTTAGACTGAACAAACAACATACTGATTGGGAAAAGGGGATGCAACCAATGACAAATAAGCATGGGAGGGTGATAAATGTAATGGCTCACTTTACAAAAGACACAGTTCAGTCACAATGAACCGTGCAGGACTATTAGAGTTTCTTCACATCTGAAATGAAAGAGCACATTGGATTGAGTCAATGTTTCAAAATATAGTTGACTTTTGCTGACGAGTGACTTTATAAGATGAAATAGAGGATAACACATCTCAGCAAGAAGGTTGGCATGCACCTGAATATAAGATTTAAGGTGCCAGTTGGTTTGATCAACCGTGAAAATTGGTTTATTTTAACCGATAACTCAATGTTTCCGTAACCAACCATCTTTCTGAATATAAGCTGCTAGATGCTAAACTACATTCACCAGCTAGTGAGTAACAAAAGGCCTTTCCCATCCCCCAGTTTGTACATCCTCTATTCCTTTGGGACGTCCTTCAAGATGGAGCACTGTGATCGATTTCTGGTCACCGAGGATTTAGGATTTAGGAGTTAGGAGAAGGGGAGCAAAAAAAAAAAAAACATGAAGAGCGAGCCCCATGTCTGTGGTTTGGCGCTGGAAATGTAGCATTCAGTTTATCTGAGTTTTTTTTTAGCTGCTGTTCGAAAGATTGATGAGAAAAGCGGGCTGGAAAACCGAAACAATTATTCTAAATACAATGAAATGCTTTGTGGAACAGAGGGGATTTCAGAGTGGTACTTTTCTGTTGGTTTGTTAACTTGAGTCATTTTAACAATTAATATAATAGTTATTATTATTACTATTATTATTATTATTATTAATAATAATCATAATTCAGATTTAGTACAGAGCTTTAGTTGCCTCAACTAAAAAAACTAAAACCATAGACTTGGCCGATCATGAAATGATAGTGGGTTGTTGTGAAATGTCTCGACAAGCAACGTATTTGTTGTGATTCAGATATTAAACTTGTTGATTGAATTTCTAATTCCCTTTACCCTGAAATGCCACGGGATACCATTCCATGAACACTGCACAGTCAGCCATCAAGGTCAAGTGTGTTAAAATATTTAAAATCTTTCTGTGTGTCTTATAAATGAGGATCTACCGTCTTCTTTGCAAACCACGTTCATTTTCATTCAAGCTTTTTGTTCTGAAATGGTTGCAATGTTCACCCACTTTGGATCCCTGCTCAGATTAAATGCATGTCATTTCCTCACCAGTAAAAGGTTTTCAGCCTTTGCGTTGAACAGAAATGGTAAAACATCTGTCTGCAACTGGCATTTGATCAAAATTGGGAAATCCCACCTGAGCAGCAGTAAAGATTCTTCCTCTGCTGAGCGAATGGTGCAGCAACACCGACATCTCACTCTCTGACCCACCATCTGATACTCTTTAATAAACTGGGAATTCAAAAGGAGAGAAAAGAGGGGTGAGAAGGGTTCAGACATGCACTGATACACTAGTTTAAAGATTTAGGTTAAACCCCTCTTCTGCATTAATGACAAAATATGTGTGAAAGAGAGATGAAGTTAAGATTGTGAGCTGGATCCAAGCCCAAAACATTCCAAGATATCCAAGATGTGCAACGCCTGCCTACTCAGATAGCTTTGTAGCCATAAAAGAGAAGTGGAAAAAGAGTTGAGAGGTAAGGGTGAGGTAAAGTGTTGGAAATGAATTTGGTGCAGAACCTTTTACCGGCTTCACAGTTTTGCAGTGGCCGGCCTTGGCTCAGGCTGCTGTCTGTCATGTCTTTTGTAGGTTAGATAAGCCTTGCATCTCCAGCTCACTAAGAGCCTCTGAATGATGGGCAGGATGGAGATATAGGAGATTAGGAGATATTACCACTTCTGCAGCTGCTGGGCTGCTGTTTGATCAATGGATGTGAAACAACCTCACATTCATACACATTACTAGCACAGAAACAGGCAATGACACCTTTTAACAATGCATATCCTTTCCTCGTATGGAAATCATTATGAATCTCTATCAAAAAGGCTCATTATCTTTGGTGTTTGAAACTAAATGAATCCAGAAAGTGGAATATGGATGAGCAGTTTGAGATGAAAGGAAGCAGGATTGCAGCAAACGAGATCCAGCTGATCACAGGAAAGAATGAAACCTCTCTAACTGTAAAATGGTCTCAAGATTCTGGCTCAATATGACTTTTTTTCCAATCATGTAATGATAGTTCATCATATACTCAGAAGACTGCAGATAAAAAAAGTAAACCATAATGTTCATGTTTTATACTTAAATATGTTAAATACTGGGACTGAATGAAACTTTATTATATAGACTGAGACACAAGTTGGGTGTCTACTTTTGACCACAAAAAACGTAACTACTCTCTTGTAACACCAAGAAAACCCACATATTTTAACATGGGCAATAAGCCTGTTGGTAATTGCAGGCACCAAATCAAGCACTTTAGTCTCTTTAACTCATTTTAACTCAGTTATTTAGGAATTACTCTAACTAATTATCACTAATTATCAGGTTTTTCCTGACTTGTTTTTTATTAAACCTGACTAAGTGTATGTATGCATCTTTATTAAACCTAACTATTTCACCAACAGCTCACATATTTCTGTACTGTAAGTATCACTCTAACTATTATTTAAATGTATGCAAATTCATTTTTAATCGGCATTAATTTATTCAAATTTATTCAAAATAGACTGATTTGAAAATAGACTGTGGGTATGGGATGCTCAATATATAAACAATTCATATGGTTGATTATTTATTAGAAATGAAAGAACAATATTTCCTCTTGGATGTGAGATTCATCACTGCCATTTAATTCGTACCTATGTGACCTAATGATCCCTGGCTTTATGTCAGTGGCACTTATATTAGTGTAGTTTGGTAATGTGTGTATATCAGTGCATCGCAAGTGACTCCTATTCGTCACAGTTCCCATGCTTTGCTGTCCCTGCATTGTGACACTGTGGTTCCCAGATGCGTGGGCCCTATTTGTGTGAATGTGATTGCACTGGAGCTCGCGTCTCTGGCCTACACCCTGGGTGATGCTGTCGAGGATATAGGATGTCACAAGACGTTACATCACTTCTAATCCCCTCAAATCTCCCTCCATCCAGTTGAGGAAGTGTAGGCAGCAATAATGAAGAAAGAAAATGCCACCTCTAACCAGGAACATGCCTGAGGCACAGTGATGATGATGTCTCACGATGGCGAGTTGACCCCAAAAGAGTCAGCTCCTCACCTCCCACACACCAAGAGTAATTCAGAACTGACTTGTGTGTCCAGCTATGAGTTGCATCAAATTCAGATACTGTATGTGCTGCAAATTATTCTGTGACTGATTTGGAGAGAGTACTTGGGTTTTGGTACTTGTCAAAGCAGGTAAATGTGAAGAATGGAGCCCCTTGTTAATGCAAACTCAGTGTTACAAATAGTGTCTATCCAGACTAAACCAGCTGCTGTAGAAACCCAAAAGAATGGCAGAATGTCCCTTAAGTGATTATATTCAAATGTATTAAATCCTTTATGTACTTTTCTGAACACATTCATATATTTTTCTGGCCACTTGGGCAGCAGAAACTATTCTTAAACACATCACTGACTTATTATCAAGATTTAAGATAAGGAGAAACATTAACGTTCATTTGGAGTCGTTTCTTATGAACTGATGAATTACAGTCCAAATCTTATTCTTTTGGGGACCGCCAACTCCAGAAATGTCTCCAAAGAGAACCAATATAAAGTTGTGTGCCGCAAAACCAAAACAATGTGCTGAAAGACACTGAAATAATCTCGTAGGGGGGTATTTTTTTTCAGTCTGATGAGAAACTCTCATCAGAAACTCTCTCATTTGGAATTAAAATGGTATGACTTCAAAGGCTAGATTTCCTTAGAGATTGGCATGTGTTCTAGCCTACACACCTTGACAACCCAACAGGCTGACGGATCACATGCAACAGCAGAATTGCCTTGTGCTGCGTTCACACCAAAAGCATTGCGAATATTCGCAGCGCTTTACTCGCTCGACTATATGTGGTTAATTCGCGTCATTGACTTAATTCGCACCGGAAAGGGGGCGCGGCTTATGTCCGTAAAAACTGTTATAATTTCCGCCATCCGCCATTGAAATAACCACTAGTTCTGCTTTATACTTGTGGAAATTCCACAAACGTCGGAACATCAAACGCCCCCGTGTCTGGGTTCATAATAATCGTCACACAATTTTTTTGCAAGAGTTGGAAAATTCCAACTCGGGCCAATGAGGCGAAGCTTTTGCAACGCGCCATTCGCACCACGCCGCCCAGCGGAAATTTGCGTTGTTCGCAACCATTCGCATCTGTGCGTTGACTTTGCATGCAATCTACTTTGTAACGCTTTTGGTGTGAACGCAGCATTAGTGACATTTCACAGTACTGAAGTTGATAAGTTGACTCCACTTAAATTATAATAATCCTTTCCTATTTCTGTTTCTGCAATTCATCTCTAAATTGGCAAAATAAGAGGGAAACAGCATGCATGCAACAGGTAACTTGTACTGTATGTCAATACAGGGCAGAAAACAAACTGCGTTTCTGCACTTGTTTTATGGCTCAGCAAATAACTATATTATCACTCCTGAGAGTTTTCACTATAAATATGACATGGCAATCTATATTTGTTTTAATCTAATCATATGATATTTATGAGACAGTATGGAGCATATCTGTCACTGCTGTTGCACTCATAAACCAATAAAACATCATCTCTTGCTTTGTCAGAGTGATAAATTATGATGCGGTTCCCCTTGCAGATAAATGCCTTTCCCAACACATTTGTATTAATTGAATCTGTGGGACTGATCCCTTTCAGTAGTTTCCCCTTTTTACAGATGCAGACACACACACACAGTTTAGAGCAATTGCCAGCATCTTTTTCATGTTCCTGCAATCAAGAGGCCCTTCAGGACTCATTACACAGGCTGAATCACTTTGAATGTCTGTGGATGCTGAGGGAGGGATTATTACGCCTTCACAAGAATACATACGAGGGTACGGAAAGAAAAGAGATGGGGATGGGCAATACATGTCCCTATACTGTTGGATCTATGTAGAAACACACACACACACACACACACACACACACACACACACACACTAGAGTTGTCCAAAAACCTGCATTACCTTGGACTGTGTGAGGAAACCGGAACACACAGAGGAGCCCTCGGAGAACATGCAAAGTCTGCCTAGAAGGGCTTCAGCCGGCCGGCAGATTTGATCAGAGAACCTTCTTGCCGCACCATTGTGTCTCCCTACATTGTCACCCCATTATTGCCACCGTTCAATATATCTACTAAAATATTCAAATTAGTGTCATGGGGAATGTTTCTGCTCACAGGTGAGTATTTCAGAACAAGGCCTTTTTTTTTATCAATCTATAGCCCTTCTGAATATGTGAACCTTACAAAGAGACATTTTTATCAATAGATCTTTATTATTAGCTTTTGCCAATATCAATGCAGTCATAATGCTACAAATAAGTTGTCATGTAGTCCTCTTTAGAATACATTTGATATAGTATTCAATTGGCAGCAACTTACAACAAAATAAATAAAAACAGCAGGATGAAAGATAAAAGATATATACAATAATAATAAAAATAATAATAATAATATAATAAAATAGAAATAGCTGGGATTGTGCAAAATATATATATACATGTGGTTAGTCAGAGGATCTGGCAAGCTGTGATTTATTATAAAGCCGTAATGCCGTTGGCAGGAATGTTCTCCTGTATCTGTCCTTGTTGCAGCGGAGCGTGAGGAATCTCCTCGAGAAAGTGCTCCGCTGACCCTGCAGTAGGTGGTGGAGAGGGTGGTCCGGGTTGTCCAATATGGACAAAAGTTTCTTCAGTGTCCTCCTCTCCACCACCTGTTCCAAAAACTCCTGCCTGCAGCCAATGATGGAGCCGGCTTTCTTAACTATCTTGTTAAGTCTGTTGGTGTCACCGGCTCCAATGCTGCTCCCCCAGCAGACGATGGAGAAGTACAGGGCGCTGGCCACAACCGACTGGTAGAACATCTCCAGCATCTTGCTGCACACATTAAAGGATCGAAGCTTCCTCAGGAAAAAGAGTTGACTCATCCCCTTCTTGTACACAGCGTGTTACATGTTATAATGGTCACGATTAAATAATTGGGAATCAAAGAAGTGTTGAAATTGTTGGCTCCTAACAAATCTTTTAAATCGTAAGTCAGTTAGTAACTTGACAACCGCTTCTCGTTATGATGGTGTTGTGACGGTGATCATAGTGATGATGGCAGCCATGATGATGACTTGCCATAAACTGTTCAGAGCCCATTTTTTGAGCTGATGCCCGACCTAATCTAACAGCCTAACCGGAAATGGATTTTCCAATTAAATTCACGCTGAACTAAAAACCAAGCCATGAGACTCATTGACAGGAGTGCCTGAGCACAATCACAGAATGTCTTCTCCCACTCCCGCCAATCTGATCCACAAAGTCATGCGTTAAAAAAAAAAACTTTTCTGCGGACATGCTTTAAATATCTTACCGTTTCCTTGGAAACAGCATTACCTTCCTGCGTTGTCAGGACCGGTTGCCACTGATGTTCATGGACAGACTCCCGAACACAACCTCCCCACCATTGGCTTATAAAATGTAAGGGTTTTAGGAGTTGAAATAACCTATCTGGTAGTTTTCCTTCAGCACATCAGGTGAAAATTGATCTTTATTTGAGATGTCACCTAAAAGCCTGATAGATAAAGCAATTTATTATATGCAGGAGCATACATTGCAAACAAAAAGATAAACCTACAACTAACAATGGTAGCATGTCCTTCTTTATTGAAAATCTCATGTTCTGTTGTATTTTAAAGACTGTCGTAGATTTGAAGAAGAAAAAAGAGTTACTAGAGTAAAGGTTGGGCGATACTATGTTGATGATTAAGTAGGTCATGAATAGTTCAGAAATATCTTTAAAAATCGCCTTACTGACCACTTTCTTCATGAAAACTAGTAACTACTCATTCATTACTGATTACTTCATAAGTAGTTACTCTTTTTCTGCAGCCCCTAGTAAAGTGAAACATTATACCTGAGTAGTAAGAGGTCCCTCATTATGTTATAATGATCTGACCTGAGTAGAGTATTTTTTACCTTCCTGACCTCAGAGTTCTATGCTCTGAACTCAGGGTTCTATGCTCTGATCTCAGGGTTCTATGCTCTGACCTCAGGGTTCTATGCTATAAAGAGAAATGTGTGTGCAGGGACTTTATCTGTGGTTATTAAACCACTTGTTTCAGCTCATTTCTCCTCTCTGTTGACATCATTGTTGGGCAGTTAATTCATGTGTTAAGATTCTGATCATATTGGCCTCTTAGGTTTATTTTTCTGTGCCTTAATTTCGGATGAGAGTCTGTCCATTTGCTCAAAAGATCTGTGCTTTGTCTCGTAGTGGCGCTTCACATTGCTGCTTTTAATATCGCTGAACATGAGACATACTGGTTGTGGGAATAATAAAGATATAAGAGTTTGTCCATTTTTGGTTAAAGGCTCTGGTTAAGCGGTCCACATTTCTCTTTTTATACCGCCAAGTGAAATAAATTCTCTGACTATCGTGCCTCTCGTGTGTGTGAATATGGCACTCAAGTCGAGGGCGGTGCTTAACGGAATACACACATGTGATTGGCCGAGTAGGATCACGTGAGATGATTTGCAAGGCGTGCAATTGGTCGTTGTGTTTCCTGGATCGCTGAACGAGAGCCGTAAAGGCTAGAAAAGCTGTACCGGTGAAATAAAAGCGATCCATGAAAATGTAATAATTCTCAATTATCTATCGGTTTTCGGTCCAGGGTCCAGAGACAATGTCGTCTGGGTCAGGATCCGGACCGCAGTCCGCCTGTTAGTGACCCCTGCTCTACAGGTTTTAACCGGTTTCGATGTGCTTCAAGCTCCGACCAGCTGAGCTGAAAGTGTAGGTGTTACATTTCTAGGACCAGCTGCATTTTTGGCCCCCCTCATTCTCAAGTGCCGAGTCTCAGTTCCACTGTATAGGTTATGGTCAGGGTTAGGATAACTTGATCTGTGCCGATTCAGCAAAATGGGATCTGACCTTTACTCAGTGGCTGGCTGTCAGGGCCAACTAAGCCTTCTCTGCTGGCCTAAACAGAATCTATTATATATATATATATATATATATATATATATATATATATTTTTTTAATAATAATTAAAAGTTATATCTATTTTATAATGTAATTGTTTTTCACAAAACACTACATGTATTATAATTATGCTTATTTTCTCATTGCACAGCTCATTGCACAGCTCCTGCACAGCTCTAGCTCCTGTCTGTTCCTCTGCTTCTGGCCAGCGTGCTGGCGCGTGGAGCTTGACGCTGCTTAACGCTCTTGTCCAATCACATTTCACCTCTGTTTCTCTCTATGAAGAAGAAGAAGCCGGTTAATCTACATCAGTGGTTCTCAACTGGTCTGGCTCCGGGACCCACCATCACCCCTTAATGACAATGGCACTGCCTGCATGACAGGAAAAAATCGAGGAACATTTACAACTTCTCAAATGTATTGAAAAGATGGTGCAGTTTGAACCTGGGATAGTACCAGTCAGGGCCTGCTAAGCCTTCTCTGCTGGCCTAAACAGAATCACAAAGTTTAAATTAAAACATTTTTATTTATTTTTTTATAATTAAAAGTTATAGCTATTTTATAGTTTAATTGTTTTTCACAAATGTATTAGCTTATTTTCTCATTGCACACCTCCTCTGTTCCTCTGTTGCCTTCAGCCTTGAGCCTGCTGCATGGCGCTGCAAGGCCACTGGTTAACAGCGCTCATCCAATCACATTTCACTTCTGTTTCTCTATGGAATTAGAGAGCTGATTAAACTATATGAGAAGGCCTGCTAGCATCTGTTTTGCCACACGGCCCGCGTGGCCATTAACGTGCGCTGTAATTGGTCAGTGTGTCAGTACACACCCTGGAACTGAAGCGTACAGATAAACTGTACAACAGCGTCGCTGGACCTTTTTTTTAAGGAGAGCGGATGGACTTTGTCTATAATGAACAGCATCTGGTAAGTTACCTGCTTTTTGTGTGTTTTCATCTGCGGTGGCGTTGTGTTGATGTGTCTATGGTGCTGTTTTAAGGGGTTGGGCTGGTCATGTGTGTCAGTCAGGACGCACGCACAACATCGCCGACCGAGAGGCTCTGCTGTGTAACTGTACGTTGCTTGGCGGGGTGTCCGCTGGTGGTTGAGGTGGCTTTGTGGGTTGGTCCCCAGGGGAGAGCTCACGGGTCCGCTGGTGGACCCGTGAGCTCTCCCCGAGCCCAGAACGGCGCTCCGTAAAAGCGCATTGCTGAACGGGAGCGTCGGCTGTCTCTTTTTTTTCTCCACTGTGGTGTTCTGTCCCCACCTCCCTCCATGCTCGTGGTGGTGCCGTGTGGCAGAGTGGGTGTCTGCTGTCCATACACTGTGGACTGTATGAATGTGCCATGTATTGAGTGGATTGGTCTGTTACAGTAACTCAGGGGACACTTTTCCCCCCCAGTCTAAACAGACAGCAGGCGTAGTTGCCAAATCCACGGCCCGCCACTGGATAGTACAGAATATGTATGCCAACACAAAAACAAGTTTAATGATAAACCAAAACAAGCAGCTGGTGGCAATGCTAGAGAGGGAACTATTCCCTTGTACACTCAATTAGCTGCATTTTAATTAAAAACCCAAAAGTGCATCTTCAGGACACAAGGTATTACAACAAAAATAACCATTCAGAATCTTCAGCCATTTTTAAACAGACTCAACAGCTTTCATGCACAAACAAAAAAGTCCAACAACGTAGAAGTAGTTTCAAAAAGACTCAAATGACCTAACTTTAACTGAGCATATACACTCACTGAATTTATGACACTTTACTATGGAACAAGTCACTGTCTTGAGAAGCACCTTTTCCACAAATTTAAAAGGATTCATATATACAAAATTAACTTTTCTTGTGATTACCTCATCAGTAAATACTGAAAATCATTGTGCTTTACAGAAAATTAAGTAGCACTCAATTCTCCTCACGACCCCCGAGTTTTTTCCTGTCATGCAGGCAGTGCCATCAGTTGTGACTTTACTGAACATCTTACTATCATATTATGATTAACTGAATATGAACCATGAACTGTCAAAACCAACTGCACAGTATTTATCTCTTCACATTGATATTTAATGGCGTGTCTTTGCAATGGTATACTACTTTGAAATGTACTCTTTGACCTGATCAACATATGCTGTGGTAAATATAACAGATTTATTTAAAAAGACAGAAAACACCAGTATTGACGTTCATCATACCTCTATTGGCCCGCCCAATGTTGTGTTTGCCTGGAAATCAATATTTGACCCATGGCCCTGTATTTGACACTCAGCATGACTTTGGGTTGAATGCTGTTGATGTTAAAGCTCCCCCTCTGCTGCTTGCACTTCAGCTACAGAAGATCAAATCTTCAATGAGAAGTCTAGTTATTCTCAACCTGACAACTTAACTTTATCTTAAGATCAACCAGCCGGCCAACACAATAAACTCAAAAGTCAATTAAAACACATTCTTTCAAAACAAACAGACACCAACAGTGCAAAGAGACAAACAAAGGTCATATTTTAATTCATCCATTTCCCAAATCTGTTATTTTCACTAGAGTTATGTCTACACCAATAGACTGTTCAAGTACTCCAGTGCTGCCTTCATGTCATAACTGATTTTTCTGATGTTAAATTCAAGTAAACTGGAAATTAAAAAAACAATTAAAAAAACATTCACAAGAAGCTTTTTGACGTAGATGTTAGGATATGTTGGAATATTTGCAGGCTATGACATCTCACATCTGGAATTATTAAATTCCTGAAAGTGCCAACACAGCAGTAAACATTGCATTACATTCACTAATGTTGCCTGAGGTATTCACACCCAACTGGATGTGAACATTCAAATCCCCATTTAAAAAGGGACAGCAACACTGCAAAGATGTACTCTGTAGTTAAATACAGAGTGAAATACCTGTAAATTATAATGAAAGCTAAATTTATGAATGTTGCAGATAGCTAGGATTGTCATTTATCGTAGGAAAAGTATGGCAAGTGTATAAAACATATACAGTATATATATATGTATATATATATATATATATATATATATATATATATATATATATATATATAAATAAGATTGTATTATCTAAATGAATGCACTTAGTGAATAATGAATGCAGCTAGTACAAAGAACTTTGGCGGTCCTTGTGGTCGACAATTTTTCCGAGCACCAGGGTCCTTTTAGAAAAGCTCTCATATTACTGTAACAGGGTCGGACGATCTGCCCAGCTTAGTCCGAAAAAGACAGATCTGGGTCTGTCTGCCGTGGGCTGGTCGCTTCCGGAGGCCCCGCTGGAGGCCCCGCTGGAGGCCCCGCTGGAGTCTGAGCTGAAGGAGTTTCCTATGAACCTGCATGATTTATCAGATTCTGCGCAGAATCCGACCCGATGGCACCAATGACCAGCTTTAAGAACAACTCTATAGAAACAGACATTCTTCTTGCCGATGGTCTCGTTTATCCAAGTAGGTTAATATTAAAGTGAGACTGTATCGTAACCAGTCAAAAGTTCCTCACAGTAACTTTTTAATACAAAAAAGAGGCATCTGTTGGTCATATAGAGTTGTGGTAATACTGGCGGGAGCACAGCATTTTCATAGACAACAACACTTACACATCCACTTAAAATCTGACTTACTAAATCAATATGAAGAGGAAATGACTATTCCTTAGAAAGTATCAATGAGACCTCAAAACAGAGACACAAAGGCTATCAATTTGTCCTTTTAATCCCCAAGAGACTACAAGAGGTTATCTACTGTGTCAAGGATTTACTGCTTTGGGTTTATTCAATAGAGTTGATTCTCTTAAAGCCTGAAACTGGGGGCATTGTCAGAAATCATTGTGTTGCTTTAAATCTATATAGCTTGTGGTATTTGGAATACTACAACAGATATGATGCCTCCTACATGGAGGCATCATATCTGCTTGACATTTTACAGACATTAGGGTAGGAATGGTTGGGAATATGAATTATAATATGCTTACTCTACTTGCTACTCTTATATTTTTTGCGGGGAAATTCTAATCTTCAGGTCCCCAGCTTTCAAATGATGTACAACACTTCTATGTGGCATATACAACAGCTATCTCCCCCGAAACAAGACCAAAACAGGTCAATGTATGTCTCTAATGGTTTAAAACAAGTGTGTACCTTTAACAAAAGACAATATTATGCATTATAGAAAGTGTAAGAACTTAGGGTAGACGATCATGGAATTCCTCGACTGAGGATATTGCTTTAAGAAAAACTATATAAGAAATAGTCGAACGTCTATTAAAAAAAAGTTGAAGAGAGAGACTTGCATTGATGTCAATAGACTGGAGACATATTTGTTGCCATACCCATAAGTGGCATATCACAACATGACCACAACCTACAGGCAGTAAGTGCTGTTTGTAAGTGAGTATGCGATCAATAAATCAGATGCGTCAACCGCCGTTTCGAATTCCATTCTCTTTAGATCTTTCCTGCTGGAGTTGGGGTTACATGGGTAATTACTATGTATGCCACATAGTTTGAAGCTTCAAAGCTTCATTCATAACGTTGACATTCAAGTTTTTATAATTAATAACGTACATAAACATTGCATGCAATAGTTCACCAGCTTCAACCTTCCCTGACTCCATCCATCACACACACACACACACACACACACACACACACACACACACACACACACACACACACACAACTTTCTATAACAGTCTATATAATATAATAATTTGTATAATTCACAACAAGTTTTTATCTAACAAAATATTCTGCTTCAGTCCATATTTGTTGGTGTTGAGCCTTTCCAAAACTACATTCTCACTTCTGTCAAAAACTGTATGCACACCTGTATTAACAGGGCGGACAAGCAGCAATCTAACAGCACCATCAATGCAATGTATATAACCTCCTCTGTTGCTCTCCCTCAGGTTTCTTCCCTTTTTTTCCCTGTGAAATGGTTTTTACTATCTTTATTTGGGGGAGTTTTTCCTGATCCGATGTGAGGTCCCGGGACAGGGATGTTATGTGTACAGATTGTAAAACCCTCAGAGGCAAATTTGTATTTATGATTTTGGACTATATAAAATAAACTGAATTGGAATTGAACCACAATAACACAAAGACTAGCATGCAGTGGCGGTGCGTCAATAGAGGGCGCTAGGGCGCCGCCCCTCTTAAAATTTTGCAATGAAAAAAAAAAGAAGAAAAAAAAAATATAATATATACTGTCAAAAAACATTATATACCAAATAATTTAAATAAGATGTGTGTGGGAGACTGTAAGCCCTTGTCAACAACCACTTAAGATATACCAAATATAATATATCGCCATTCATCATCACTGAGAAAAGCCCCTCCCCCCTTTAGGGGCGCTGGCCAAATGTGAGTCTATGGCAGCGAACAAACATTTCACCCTCGTTGCGGCAAGGACAGCTTCTCATTGGCGGATGAAACGTGAATCTTCGGGCGCACAAATCTGCGCCCTAGCCAATGACATCGTTTCTTATTGCAACGTGGTTGGACTATTCGTCGAATCAGAGACCTTTATCATTCCCTCACATCCCATATAGCTCCCACGTAGCTACGCGAGCAACACAGCTAGCAGAGACTTTGATTATGTTAGTATGGCGACTGAAAACTCTGTGGTATCTCTACGCGAAACACCTTTCAATCCACGATCAGATGTTGACAAGAAGAGGCTGAAAGAGTTGGGACCCAAACGTCCGGATTTAAAAAGTCAGCAGCAAAGCACTGAGGACGTACACCCGGAGCTTCTCCTCAAGCTACATGCTAACCGGAGCTGTTAGCTGGAGCCTCAGTGTGGAGCAAAGCAGCGGCTCTGAGCAGCCGAGGAAGCGCCGGGCTATGAAGGAAGATGAGCTTGAAGGATTGCTGCAGAGGTGAGTGTCAACATCAGCAGATGCCTGTTAGAGTTTAATGTTTTTCCCACAGCAGAAAACATGTTGGACATTGTTAGATTTGGGTGGATATCATATCAGACTATAACTTTATCTAAAATACCAATTCAACCCCGTGTGTGTGTGTGTGTGTGTGTGTGTGTGTGTGTGTGTGTGTGTGTGTGTGTGTGTGTGTGTGTGTGTGTGTGTGTGTCAGTCATAGCTCCAGGCTACAGCCATCAAGGTGGCTCCTGGCCTTTTGTCTATGTTGATGACCCATCAAGACACACAAAATATAGTTTTTTGTCTGTAGTATGAAGCCTGTTTGTAGTAGATATTTCCCCACAACTTATCTGTCTGTCTCTCTCTATATATTTATCTGTAGGTTTGTGACACCATACTTGGACACACCAGGGAACGCTTTGCCTTCAAAGACCACCTCATCAGTGCTACCTTACTGCAGGGCCCCCAGTTTGAATGCTACGTCAATGTATTCCCTGAAGTTGCTCTGGCCACCACATTGAATGTTTCTTAAACCATTCTGCTCTGAACCTCTCATGCCCAAAGTTACAGTTTGTTGATAGTTGTTATTGGACAGTGTTGAGCACTGTTTCCTTGAAATAAAGCTTTGTTGTTTTAGAATATTCTAGTGCAAACCTCTCTTCTCATTGTGGAGTGCTATTTAAACCGCGCCGCCCAACTGCGCCCCCCCCCCCAAAAAATGTCACCAGCCGCCACTGCTAGCATGTTCTTACTTTTTACGCTACAACAATGTGATGAAGCATAGAGAAAGAAAGAGAAAAAGAGGTGGCGAGATACTGAATATGTTAAAATCAGTAACAGACGTTGCATAATTGAATATTGTCCGGTTATCGTGGAAAATGTGAGGACCATTCGTGGCCAACCAATACTGTGTGGAATAACAATCGTGTCATACAGCCCAAGCCTAATTTAAAGCACCAATCTTGGAGCATGACCCACATGAGGAACTGCTGCATCAATTTTGATGACAATTTCATTTTCTAATCTCTCACTCGCACTTCCCCCCAGCTTTATGGAAATTCAATACTAATTCGCTGGAATACCCTTTTAATCTATATCCTCAAGGATAGGATTTGTGTGAGCATTAGCAAATTTTGCTCATACTGTTACAAATATAAAACTCAATACAAATATTTTTTATGTGTTATATATATATATATTTCAATGTGACCAACACCTCTTCAATCCGGAAGTGTATTGTCCATTTTCTTCCCAGCTGAAGACCACAAACAAAGCTTCTGAAAGAGGAAACATTTTCTGTGCATGGTAATCAATGCAATTAACAAAGAACACAGTATGGTACATGTGCGGCACACCACGGTCTGCATATCAAACACTCCCACAAGGATCTAAAGGAGAAATAATCCAGGGACATTAATCCCACCATCCCTCTACAAGTGGGAGATGTTGAGTAATTCCAACCTACAAATTGAGGATTTACACTGAAACCTACAAACACATGTAACACACACACACACACACACACACACACACACACACACACACACACACACACACACACACACACACACACCAGCACAAAGTACTGTCGTGTACATGTGCACGCTTGAAGGCTCACACACGGTTTACTGTAATCTGTAGCTAGCTGCCTCTGACACTAATGAAGTCCTGCAGCTTCCCCACAATGAAAACACTGAATGACATAACACGACTATACCTCTCACATAAAACATATATATATATATATATATATATATATATGAAATACATTTACAGTATATGTAAAGCATTATTCCTCTTAAATTCTCATCTGATCTCCATGTGGTTGTATACTTTCATACTCAACCTCTGTGTCTCCGTTTGTGACATCATGTCCACATCTATCTTTATACTGTGTGTATGCATGAGTGTGCCTGCTTGAATGCCCCATTGTGTGAGTAAATGTCTCAGAAGAGCATTCTAGCAGCAGATACCGACAGCTAAATGTTATTCTCTTTCAGTCCTCCATCAATCAGAGGCAGAAAACGCTAGCTGAGAAAAACCTCATCCTCTGACTGCGTTATCACAATGTGGTGAAAGTGGGGGAGGGCACCAGGGGGATTTCTTTCGTAATCCTTGACTTTTGTGTGTGTGTGTGTGTGTGTGTGTGTGTGTGTGTGTGTGTGTGTGTGTGTGTGTGTGTATTTAAATGATGTATGATAATGTATGCATATCAAGATTCAATCATTTATTGCCATATCAACCGCAGTTGGTTAGGTATTTATTTCTGTGCCCACTGCCACAATTCAATAGCCATACAGTAAATGCATTGTTGCAACCAGATGGCTCATGTTCCTAAAGTGACACGGTAATGGGCTTGTTTATACAACTAGTGAAGCATTTAGGATGTGGATTGCTTCAGGATAAGTGCAATTGTGTGTGTATGGTATCAAGAGTGTGACAGGATGTAGTGTGACTTTACACATTTGCGCACAAACAGGCATGTGAATACAGTATTTGTTTCCACCTTATGTTTGTACATTGTTTGCAGGCACACTTGACGACTGTGTGGGCGTCTCTGAGTATATGCATGTATACTCAGAGACGTATGTGTGTGGTCAGGCTTGTTAATATTCTGCACAGTGTGCTGACAGCTTCCCGGCGCAGCGACACCTGGTCATGCCTCAGAGCGTTAAGCCTCTGTGGGACACCTCAGAGAGGCCTTCGACAGCCTGACACACACACACACACACACACACACACACACACACACACACACACACACACACACACACACACACACACACACACACACACACAATATTATTGCATTATTGGCAACAATTAACAAATCTTAAACAAATAAGAATGGCAATACCGGAAGAAATGTGGACGTGAATTATAAAAATATACATTAGGACCTATAACTAACATAAATTATTTTGGTAGCACTTTATAATAAGTACACAGTATTTAGCATTAGTAAAGCATGAATAAACACTGAATTCATCATTTATAAAGCATTATTCCAACATGAATACTCATTAGCAACTCATTCATAAACACAGTTATAAATGTTTCATTCTTGATTAATAAGCTATGGTTTCATACTTTGTAAATGATGAATTCCCCATTTGTAAATTAAGTATTCAGGACTTATAGATGATTATTAAGATCATTTGTAAAGTGTTAGTAAATGATCAAAACAATGCTATAATTCATTATGAATCCAGGTAGTTACTACTCGTTAATTCAGTAGTTACTACTCGATAGTTAAGTATTAGTTAAGCATGTTCTGTGACCTAATCTAAAGTGTAGACTATTTATGATGCTGTACAAAGCATTAATACATGTCATGATGAATTCAGTAGTTACTACTCATTAATTCAGTAGTTACTACCCGTTAGTTAAGTATTACTTAAGCATGTTCTGTGACCTAATCTAAAGTGTAGACTATGTATTATGCCTTACAAAGCATTAACACATGTCATGGTGAATTCAGTAGTTACTACTGGCTAGTTAAGTATGTTCTGTGACCTAATCTATAAGCAGTAGCTCAAAGCTAGCAGAAGTTTCAGTTATCTTCTCAACAGAAAAGGGAAATAGACACAACACAAAGTGATAAAGAACATTAATATGATGGTCCTGGGGGGCAATGCCCGTCAGTGGCACGAGTGTTCCATAATTTGTTGGCACATAGCTACATATTATTGATTATGCTAGCTATGGCTAGCCCGTTAGCTCGTTCTTAGAGCATAAACATGTGTCCCACGTTGATGACGTGTCACCACCTCCGTGAATCTGGTGAAATCAAAATCCTCTGCAGTTCTTGTGCTGGACTCATCTAGCACATCTGAGATTATTACCTACACAGTATATTTGACTCAGTAAATTTGAGCCAAGTCTAAATAGAGTAAAATCTATGTTTTACTCTATTCAGTGTTTATATTTAACTCTACATGATGATAATTTACTATGGAGTATAAATGAAGACAACTCTATTGCCATTTTATTCAATTCAGAGTTATATTTTACTCCATTTTAGAGTATAATTTCTCTCCGTATAGAACCACATTTAACTCCATATAGAATTTGATTCAACTCCATATAGAATTATCATTGTGCATGATGAGAACGGAAACAAACTAACGATGAACTACCTTGTATTGTATGCAATGTATTTTTTGGTGTGATACTTCTGTGCACAGATGTGCGAGAAGGTGATATTGCTGAAATAGAAAGACAGTTGAGCACCATTGTTACGGAGGATGTACAGTTAGGACCTGGGTGATAAATACCACCTCCATTGTATTACATTGGAGTTGAGCCCTGGAACCTGCAAGCACACAGTCGAGGCGCAGATTGATTCTTCTTTGATGCTCTGCAACTTGGCAAACTTCCTCTTAGTGATGAGAATATTAATTTTGTCCTTCCTTTGTTTTAAATGTGAGGCTCCTCCAACTGAAGATGACTTCTGAGGCGTACGTGCTGTTGTCAAGACATGAGGGATGCTCTCATCTGTAATGCTAGTGTTCTTCCTCTGCATAAGACTTCTCCCACTTTGGGCAATTACCTTTAAAATAAAGTGTACATTATATCATATTGCAAAATTAAGTTTTCATTTCTTTGTTCTCGAGTCAGCCTAGTAATGCAAAACACACAGTAATGGAGGCAGCTAAAGAGTTGTGTTGAGTTTTCAGCCCTCGTCTGGCCTTTTTAAATGGTGATGGATCATATAATCGGATACATTTACTCAACCAAACACTGTCTGCACAATTACCAAGGTAAACATTGTGTTATCTAAAGGCTCAATATCACTTCTAGCTGGATTGTAAGTGATGGGATCGGAATTGAGTAACATTGTGTCATAACTAGGGGCGTAGCTGACAATTTTGCTGTAGTACAAGATGGTCACCGTCTCGCATACATGAGTTTTTAATGTTCATTTCTCAGTCCCATTTTTTATCATTTTGGTGAAAGGTGTGAAAGACTATATTTCAACAAAAAAAACAATAATTTTTTTTTAGTTTTAGACATTTATTTACATGTATCTACCATTGTATTCATATATTTCACTGCTTTTGTGAACCTAAAACCTTTGATAAACCAATTTCCATCACCTAAACCGAGTTACCACCTATATACCACCTGTAAAGTTATGTTTTCACACGAAATATGAAGAATTTCCAAAAATCGAGATTCCATTTTTCAGCTTTAGAGTCAAATTTTCTCTTTACACTTTTGCCTTATGACAATGATGCCTCATTATATAGAGAGCTGAGATTGTTCTGCAATTTATGATGTCAAACATGGGTATGTAGCTTGTATGCAAGTGCCTTAAAAGGTGAATTTAAGAAATTAAGTCAAATCGAGAAAATCAACTGAAAATGACCTCAGTGTTCCAAGTTAAGTAAGCATAGTCAACCTGTTAATGTAAACGGCTAAAACAAAAATGTTTCATCTTGTTTTAATGCGGGCCGTGCATTTTCTACCTAGGCCTGCTGTCTGATATCGTATACATAAATACCCGCATGACAGGATGCTGTTCTGTGCCCCCCGGCACACAATGTTTACCTTGGTAATTGTGCAGACAGTGTTTAGTTGAGTAAATTGATCAGATTATATGATCCATCACCATTTAAAAAGGGCAGACGAGGGCTGAAAACTCCTCTTCACCAGCTATGCTCCGCGGCGCCCGTGGCTGGCAAGAAAGAAAGAAACAAAAAATTATCCCTGACCAATAACACTGTAAGAAGAAAGAAAAGAAAAACGATTAGATTAAGACACACACACAGTGGCGGCTGGTGGCATTTTTTTTCCGTAGGGCCATCTAATCCCAGTATGATTCAATGCAAAACAAGGTATCACACATTACTATTTTGCAGTTAAATATTTAACATTTATTCCAACACTTTGACATAATAAGGACATCTTATTATACAATTCAGTATATTATAATTAGGGATGGGTATAGTTTTTATTTTTTTCAATACCGGTGCCTAAACGGTGCCTGAACCGATACTTTTTTTATTGCCAAGGCAATTTGTTTCTTCAAATTGAACAATATATTAACTGTTTAAAGTATACTATAAATATAAATAAATAAATACAAAACACTTGACTTCAAACTACAGCTTCAATTTTTTTTTTTTAAAGAACAGACACAAGCATCAGGAGGCCTGATTGGGAACGTGTGCAACAGAACTCCACTCAGAAACTGTTGGATTCTACAAACTCTGCTGCTTTACTGGACTACACGTCATCATTCATATCAACTGGGAGAGCTTTGTTCCAACAAGCCGAGGACGGCAAAAGCTCCTGCATGTCTCCCCTGATCACTCTGAGCGAGCGCTGCTGCTGCTGTGTGTGCGCGCAGCCCCACCCCTTTGAGCCCTGTCTCTGCGTGAGAGAGAGGGAGCAGTGAGTGTGCTCTGATCCGCGCTATTTTAATAAAGTATCAATACTATAAATATCGCTTTTAACGTACGGGTACCGCGCTACCTTTTTAGTATCATGCAACATTACAGAGTAGTGTAAAAAAATAAATATTTAAATCGGCTCAGGCACCGAAAGGATCTGCATTGCTTTTCGGTTGATCTGGGTTGATCTGGGTTTTCCGGTTGATCTGGGACCAGGTGTTTTACCTGTAGTTTCTCCACCAAAGGTCTTCTCTCAAACGGGTGTTGGAGGAGAGATTATACCGAGTTAGCGTTTGGTTTTCTGTGAAGAGCAAGTGCTCCTGCTCGCCGCTGTCATGTTGTTATCATGGGTGGCGCCCTGATGAGACCGAGACACGGGACCGCGCAGCCTTGAGCCAACTGAGTTTGGCCCACCCGGAAGTATTTTTTTAGGGCGCTGATTGGAAAAATTGTATGTCATTCATTTATTTCTTTAATCAGTGATTGGCTAAACTGCTTATTAGACCCGTCTTCCTTGGGCCAAATCGATCTGGCCCAAAGACGTGCACTAGCAGCACAGAGACGTGCACTGGAGCAGCTGAGAGGTGCAGGAGTAGAGACGACAAGCAGCAAAAGCATATACAGTATTTTGCGCAGATATCCTATTTTACAAATATTACTGGGTATATTCCATAGCTCAAAGACAAATATTGATATGTATATATATATTTATATATATTATTTTTTTGGGTGGCTCAAGGTGGGTGGGCCCTCTATTGGCCAGCCGCCACTGCACACACACACACACACACACACACACACACACACACACACACACACACACACACACACACACACACACGATGGTTCAGTGTATTAACAATACGGTTTCATTCTTCTCTTTCCGAGGATTTCACAACCACAAAGTCCGACACTCAACGCCGCCATCGTCTCACATGACGACTCACACGCGGTCCAACGCGGGGGCAGTTTATGGCAGGACGCTGAGAAGACACACCCCCTCTCGACCATTTCCTTATCATTGGTTTTATTTGAGTTGTCCTGGGATCTCGTTGACATCACAAATCCACAAGTGTGGAGCATAAAGGCAGCTCCTCCCCCCCATATTTCTATTAGTAAAAGATTCTTATTCTCAACACACAGCAGACTACAGAATCTAATCAAGTAGTTGTTGTTTTTTTAATTCACGTTAACCAAAGTGTTTAAAACCTTGACCGTAATTCAAGCGAACAATCTGATTCCCTTAATACGTAATTGACAATGCAGGAACATTGTGGCCACTTAATTGGCAGAAGACATTGTTGGCAGGAGAAAGTGATAGAGTGATGTGACTGAGCCAGCTTGAAAAGTCTGAGGGTATCTGGTGGAAAGGTAGAGAAATGGCAATAAAGGGGCTTGGGAATGTAGATGAAAGGAGGGACCAGGACCCAGAATGGGCAAAAACACAGTAGTGACAGTCTGGGTGTTTTATCAAAATCAATTATTTAGTTGATTGGGCTTGCGCTTACGAACAGTGAGATCCGATAGTTACTTGGGCTGTTTGTGATGGTGATATCCCATGCGGCACATTTAGAAAAGCAAGATAAGTTTATTTGCAACAAGACAATTCAAAGTGCTTTACAGAAGACATAAAAAGACACTAAAAAGACAAACACAAGGCAATGTAAAAAGACACATTTATAAGAATGTAATTAAATAGAAAATAAACTAAACACAAATATAAGGGATTAAACAAAGATCATGACAGTTTTTGAATTTGTTTGATCCTAATGCAAAATGTGCAAATCATAAATGGAATTATAATTCTGGATGTCAGTTTCTTTATTGCCAATTGGAAGCTGCATGTTGTACTAGGCATGAGGGACACGGGCAGACACATAGGGAGACAGAAACGATTGTATTAACACACAGACAGAGACAAGTGTACTCTATCAATAACTGCAGAAAGTAGACTAGACAGGGAGAAAGACGGAGTGGATCAGAGAGGAAAGAGACAATAACTCTGTCTCAGCTGATCAATACACTCTCAGAGGATCAATCATCGTCGTTCCCATCAGCCAGATGAGCAACCTAACCCAAAGCCTGTGAACGCGATCCCTGACTCAAGAGAGGACTCAAACGATGACCCTTGTGATGACTCATTCTGGACCAGATAGCCATCTCCAATCTACTCAAGGATTTTGCTGGAGAGTCAGAGATACTTTCAGTCGGCAGAGTGGAAAGGAAAGGACAACTACCTGCCAAATGCTGGTAAATTGTGATTGTGACACTATTAGATAAACACAGGGGAATGAGATGATCTCGGAGTTGTGTTTAGCTTGATTGTGGATTTGGGGGTTTGTGGTATACACAGAGCAGGTATGGCAGTGTTTGCTGTCCTGCTTTATAAACCACTGCCATACATGCCCTGTCCAATAAGTACCGCTGTTATGTGATTATATGCAGGCTGAGGTAGTGTGTCATAGTCAGGGGAAACCACTGCCTTGCATAGGTAGAGCAAGAGGAAACATTGAAAGCTCCTTACTAATTTCTGGCTAAGAAGGATGACAAGCAGCACAGATGGTAAAGGCAGAATGAAGATAGTGGAGGTGTGTGTGTGTGTGTCACCTGCAGCTGACCATCATGAATGTGGCATCGGGCTAATTCTGAGTTTCTCCATCAAGCCATTACTGTAAACTATCAAGTCTGTCGGCCAGGAGGATTAAAGCTCGCTGTGATGCAAATTGGAGTCTGGAGTGGAGACAGTGAAGGAGTCACCTGAGCTCCTGCCACATAAACAGTCCCAAAGGAATATCCATAATTAGCTAGAAGAAATGCTCTAAAAGCATTTTAATTAAATCAAAACAAAGAATCCGCACAGGGATCTCCAATCTGCAAAGTAATAAGGGAGCTATTGTTTAAGCTCTCACACACACAAACAACACACAATTGAAAATTATGTACATATATAATTTCTATTTTGTTAGGTACACTTTTGAGGATTTCAAAAAAATATTCTCAGTCAGTATATAAAATAAGTAAAGATACTCCCTGCTGCCTCTTTCTTACAAGAGGGTCATCTCCGCAGCCCACTGCTAAACTACAGAGAAACACAGATTTATCGGACCAGTTTGTAAGATACACAAACACAATGTTTATTGTTCTATAAAACACATCACCTAATATGTACTGCTGTTGATACAGAGTTCTTCCCTCTACTGCAATCAGGTGATTTCTATTTTGTTTTTTTAAGTTTATTCTAGATTGAGAAGTAAAGCCCTGACCCTCCCGGTGTCCCCCATGGGACCTTATTGGCCTTCAAAAAAGGCTATCGCTAGAGCCAGTTTTGTTTGTGTTTCTACAGTAGCCCAGAACGGACAGAGTAGCAAATAGCAAATAGAGTTCTATGCCATGAGCATACTACTTTTGTAATGTTTACTTTAGCTTTGGTTGAAACGATTTATTAAAAAATCTTGATTTTATTTGAAAGCTGCAGGAGGCTCACGGCTCACTTTGGTTTGCATGAGTCCTCTTTTCCTCAAAACACTACAACAGATATTGCCAGTACAGATTAAGCATAATCCATAGTGTCGCAATGGCCACATTTATGGGAAATGCACCAGGTTAAAATACACTTGAATATTCTTTTAAATCTTAAGAGTTTGGGATTAGCATAGTTTAGATGCACGTCAATAAAAATAAAAAATAAAAACTAATAAAAGGTGCATCTTAAAATGCACCAGCTACACCTGTATTGGAGACCCTATTGTCTATGGTCAAAGGTCAAACTGGGGAAATCTAAATTCTGAATTTGGGCTTGTCGGAGACAATTTCTGCTCACGGAGCACAACTCCTCAAATCAACCAAAATCTCCTCCTTCTCTCTCCCCTGGAGTAAGGCTTTCCCCTCAAAACAGTCATAACCACACAAACAAATGTACATACACACATACAGACTCACGCAACAGGACCCTGAAGAGTGGCTTTCCCATTGCCCCTGCCCACACAAAGTAGCACGTCAGCTCTGATTATCGTCACTGTTGGCTGGCTGCTTCAGGAGCTTCTATTTTAGATCTGTTTTTCCTCTTTGCAAGTGAGCACACAAACACAGGCTTTGCCTCGACTTGTCATTTCAATATTATCTGCTGGAATATGTTCATAAAGATGGGAGGCTATAAGAATAGCACTGCTGTGTCCCCACACTTGCCCCGGAAGTGTCTGTTGAGTGTGAAGTTTCTGTGGCCATTTAAATTTGAGTCGACATAATGCATGCTTTGTTTTCCACCCATAATGGTAAAGGTTCATTAGTGGTGAAGGGGATATATACTTTGTAAACTTCACTTTAAAAACTCACCAGCAAATGATGCTTCTGAACAGATAGTAGCTAATTGTTCCATGTTGAATTAGCAAGTGTACCACCATTTGAACAGTGAGAGTTCCTCATTGCTGATCTGAAGTGCCGCTTTGTTCTACTGCACAGCAGTAACAGACACGGCAGTAAGGCAGAACCTGACTGAGAAACCGAGACCGGCGTAAAGACACAGCGAGAGATAAAACTGCATGTGGCAGGAAGAGTGTATAAATGTGAAAACAGTGACAAATGCACTTCATTTCTCTCCAACACATCCCATGCCGCTGATAGTGCTCTGAGACAGGTACATGTGATAGCGGAGAAACAAACAGAAGGAGAGAGAGAGTCACACAGACAGGCTGTGTCCCAAAGGGGAGAAAGAGGGAGATAAGGAGTGGGAGTAAGACCTACAGAGAGAGAGAGAGAGAGAGAGAGAGAGAGAGAGAGAGAGAGAGAGCGAGAGAGAGAAGGGGGTGAGCAGTGTGATTCATGGGGACTTTTACTGCTTCAGAAAGGTGTCGCCTCCCATCACAGCTCAGAATCAGCTTGGTGCAGCACATACAGTAGCAGGTAATACTACCGCCTTGCTTTATCTTGCCTTCTTCCTCTTTCACTCTCTCATGTGTCACACCTCTTCTTCTCAGAAATGCCGACACAAAAAGAGAGAAATAGAAGATGTAATTTAAAAAGAGAGATCCCTAAGCAAGATGACCTCAAAGATTGAGACATGAAAGGTAATCCCCCGTGTCTCAAAGGAAAACGCTGTGATGTAGCTCAGTGACATTGAAAAAAAAAAGAAGAAAAAACAGCACTGATTGAGGATTATAGAACTATACAAAGGCAGCGTGTTGAGCAAATGCATCAAAAGTCAAGGATGGAGATTGTTTTTAAACTTGCCTGAAGCAACAATCCATGTGAATGACATACTCTATTTGGCAGTCATGGCAAGATAATATGATTGGAGTTATTGGAGCTAAAATGGGGTTTATTGTTTGAGGGAATCACTGGGTGGTAGTGGGAACATGTAGTTCCTTTATTTGGACACAGGGTGGCACATTCAGTTAAAAGATCATATAGGTGAGTGTCAGGTGATGGGAACAGGTGTGTGGATGGGAAGCGAAATAGTTTTCGACGATGGTCGTGTCAACGTGGTAGTGCTGTATCCGGTCTTGTTGTATTCTGTGTTGTGCTGCAACATGTAAAACTAACTTAATTCAAGTGTATTGGACATGCAGATTAACGCTATGGTGTCATGGAGCAGAGAATAAATGGATCAAAGGTGGCAAGAACACACGTCCGAACATGTTCTCCCATTTGCCCCCCTAGTGGCTCTGAGACTTAAATTGGGTTGGAGCTTCTACAGGAGTGTAAAGGAGGAACACTTCTGCTTGAAACCAATGCCTTAAACAACAAAAGGACATAGTTACGGTTTATATGGAGCATTTTGAGGAGTGAGGGATCGACATTAGCAGGATTTTTGCAGTGACAACAGATGGCACCCCCTCCATGGTCGGGAGACAGCGGGGAGCAGTCACATTCACAGAGGAACAAGTCGGGCACCCCATCATGAAACTTCACTGCGTAATACAGTCATGGCTACAGTGGTGAAGGTTGTTAACTCCACAGTTAGTCAATTTGCTCAAGTATGGACCCGTGTTCTTTTTTGATGAAAACCGATCGCTTTAATGGACACGAACTGGAGTTCTCTCTGATGGACCGGCTGGATACACATGACTCACCGTAGGTGAACACACAGCAGGGCGTGATCATGGTTTTGCATCTTCACCTGCTGAATATCTCTACCAGAGAAGTGTAGCTGTCTCAGAAGCAATGCATTGGCTTTGCTCAACATACAACTTACTTCTTATAGTGCTTCATACACAATTACAATGTGCTGGTTAAGGGAGAATGATTTGTTTTCTTTAAATGCCTCATTGCCTCTATGCATGTCAAATTACAGATTCAATGGAAATTATGATGTGGCAACATAATTACACATGTTATGTTAACCTTAATATTGATATGGCACACTGATGAACAAGAACATTTAACCATAGGTCATTTAACCAAAGGCTTTTAGGTGTCCTATATAATCTATCCTAAATAGTAAAATAATCCTTTGCAGGTAAATACGTACCTTTTTTTAAATCATCCAAACAAATATTGTTAGCCTTGCCATTACATCTAGTTATGTACGACTTGATTTATTCATATCCAATATATTAATAGATTTATCTCAATCCATTTAATTGCCCTTTTAATTGCTCTTCATATACAATGTATGCCCTTGTTCTCTATTCCATGTTGCTTACATTTATGTTAAGTATATTGTAATTACGTTCATAGAAAAGTACAATACAAAGACTACAAGGCTGTTCATTTCCAACATGCATAAACACATAAATGAATAAACAAACATTAGAGTACTCGTATGACTTATATCCTATACCCTTCTGTTAAAGTTTTGGCTATAATTGCTTTATGCCGTGTTCACACCAAAAGAGTTGCGAAATATTCGCGCGTCCAGATTACATGTTAAGTCAATGCACAGCCGCGTTAGGTTGCGAAAAAGCGGATTTTTCGCCGGGCGGCGCGATACTGGCGAAATGGCGTTGCGAATATTCGCAACTCCGCTTTTTCGCTTTTTTTTTTCGAAAAATTCGCCCGACGCGGAGTTGCGAAAGCCAATCAGCGTTGAGAAGCTCCGCCCGGCATCACCGCCGTTCTGCCGTCACTGAATCAAACTGCGGGTCCGCTGAAGGAGCGCTGGAAGCGGCTTCATTCAGACACTCGTCCCGGAGGAGTCGGAGCTGTGTGCGACTACGGATAATATTATGAACCCAGACACGACTACGGATAATATTATGAACCCAGACACGGGGGCGTTTGATGTTCTGACGTTCGTGGGACTTTCTCAACAAGTATAAAGCAGAACTAGTGGTTATTTCAATGGTCAATGGCGGAAATAGTAAATGTTTTCACTGACATGGAGATAAGCCCCGCCCCCTTTCCCCAGCGATGGTTGCAAAAAACGAATTAACCACTAGAGCGAGTTTTTTGCCGGGCGGCGCGATATAGGCGAAGTGGCGTTGCGAATATTCGCAACTGTTTTGGTGTGAACACGGCATTAGGCTACATCTTTCATAGACCCAATGAGGACCCAGATAACTAAAAGGCATTAAAAGGACATTAAACTACAACCTAGTGACACTTATTAAATGATTAGTCCTTAAGCTCCCCTCTACTAAAGGGACTTGCCTACATATAATGTCTGTAATATACTGAGTTTAGAGTAAAAAATTAAACCATCATCACTAATTTATTGTTTTCAATTTCCAGACATAATCTGATCTTTTCTAAAAGCATAAAAGCCTATTTGTAATCATATTTGTGGACACATTTATATTTTGTTTGACTGCAGTAATCAGACGAAAGCGCTGATATATGTGTTAATCTGTAAGGGAGCAAGGTGGAGGAAGATTCCCACACACATAAAAATAACCTGAAAGAGTGTGTTTGTTTGTTTGTATATTTATAACTGTAATCTACATCTATGCCACACAGTGGAAATTGTTGGCCGTCTCTCATTAAGAAGAAAAAAAAGGGAGCATTTCCCTGATACATATTCTTTGCATTCCCCCACCATCTGTATGCTAATACTGTGAGATTCCAAGTAGCCGAGACAGATTTAGTCATGATTCACTACGGCTGACAAGAAAGTCTCGGTCAACTTTCCTTCTCATTAAACATTTTAAATAATTTTGAATCAACCTTACAAATTACAGCAATTCATATCGGAGGCAGGTTTTTGCACCTCATTTCTTCTCATGTCGTTCAATGGAGAGACATCTTGTTAATGATAAAGAGTATCACTCCAATAAATCAGAGGATAAAGACTCACTTTAATATCAATGTGAGCCATTAATAGACAGACGGTACTTTTACTCAGATACTATTTTACCTTTCATTTGTGTGTTGTTAGCCGTCTTTTTGTTTTCAGTACCTTTTAATTGTAACTGAAAATCTATACTTTTCCTCTATGCATGGATTTTACATGTTTAATAAGGGAACTTTATTTATGGGAGTTTTATCTTTAGGTGTAATATGTGTAACACTTATGTGACCCTGGAACAGTAGCCTCTTATAAATGGGACAAGAACAAGGTATTTCATTACTTATGTGGTTTCTAGATGTTCCTGCCACAACTTTAATTCTATGACGGCAAACCCCTGCCAAAACTAAAGAGCGCAAAATGAGCTCCACGAGAGCGTGCAAATCAAACAGCTGCGCGCGTAATTTACTTTGATGAGCGCTTTTACATCACTACGCGAGCAAAATCGCCTAGCAAAATACGCCTAGCAGATTCATATAATAGTATAGTATAGCTACATGGGATGGGTGTAACATAAATAAACACAATATATATAACATTATGTGTATCTGTTTATATATACTTATACACATATAATTGCAAACAATTTGGTCAAAAGTAATAAGACACCACTGTAGTTTAAAGTAAAAGTTAAATTAAAATATTAAGTTATAAATCTTAACTTTCCCTCAGTCAAACTGATGTAACGTTACTGTGAATAAATAATAAACTAATAAAGATTGCTCGTTAGATCCTCAAAACCGAATCTCATGTTTAACCTCTACGTTAACAGTAGTATTCAGAGAACGTCAACTTTCAGTTATGTCTTCTCATCCGCCATTGTTCCCAGTGTGCTGGTGAGAAATGCATTCCAGCCAATCCGAAGCCGAGGATTGTAACCAATTAGATGTAGAGATACGATAGTGACTGGGTTCCCCCACTTACTGCCAAAAAGAAAATCTACTCGAGCGCGAGCAGGTAACAGACACGCGAGCGAGCAGGTTAAAGCTTCGAGAGCGAGCAGGTTCCAACTTTGAGAGCAACTTTTGCTCGCGCGAGCTGGGATTTTGCTTGCGTAGTGATGTAAAAGCGCTCGTCAAAGTAAATTACGTGTGCGGCTTCACTTTAGATTTAAGAAGGCAACAACCTACAGAGTGTAATTGCACATTACTTTATCCTTAACTTCTAAGTATGTATTTTTCTTTTTTTGTTAATTGTCCAAATGCATTTACCTACAGAGTGAGTGTGGCCTTAAAAATACAGATGGTGAGATATCTATCTTTCAATCTATATGCTATAAATCAGTGATTCTCAACTGGTGGGTCGCGGACCCGTTTTCAGTGGGTCGCAGGCCTTTGTTTCAACATGTTTTGCACTTGTTCCTCCATGTTTTCAGCAGCGTGTGCCAGGTTGGGTCGAACCATCCTGATATGGGGGGGACTCTGGGTTTTTAGGATAATTAAGTTAAACAGCCTACTGAATATACAATTCACAACTGATGGCGCTGCCTGCATGACAGGAACAAAACTCAGGGGTCGTGAGGAGAATTGAGTGCTGCTTAATTTTCTGTAAAGCACAATGTTTTTCAGTATTTACCTATTGATGAGGTAATCACAAGAAAAGTCAATTTTGTATATGAATCCTTTTGAATTGCACTTTTCATTTAATTTATTTTGAATTTGTGGAAAAGCTGCTCCTCAAGACAGTGACTTGTTCCATAGTAAAGTGTTTGTCATAGATTCATGGTGCTCAGTGTGCTCAGTATGCTCAGTTAAAGTTAGGTCAATTGAGTCTTTTTGAAACTACTTCTTAGTTGTTGGACTTTTTTGTTTGTGCATGAAAGCTGTTGAGTCTGTTTTAAAAATGGCTGAAGATTCTGAATTGTTATGTATGTTGTAATACCTCGTGTCCTGAAGATGCAGTTTTAGTTTTTTTATTTAAAATGCAGCTAATTGAGTGTAAAAGGGAATAGTTCCCTCTCTAGCATCGCCACCAGCTGGTCGTTTTGGTTTATCATTAAACTTGTTTTTGTGTTGGCATACATATCCTGCACTATCTTAGGTTCAAACTGCACCATCTTTTCATTAAATAAATTTGAGACGTTGAGAATGTTCCTTGATTCAGGGGTGATGGTGGGTCCCGGAGCCAGACCAGTTAAAGTACACCGTTGTGAGAATCATCAACCCTTAACATTAGACTATAATAAGTCAGTCTGCAGTACCACAGTATACTGTGGAGGGAATTATTTAATTCAATTTGTAAAGCCAAAAATCACAAATTACTAAATTTTTAGATATGCATTAATGATATTTCGGTTCCCTGCCTTTAGATAAATGTGTCATACATACAATGTGACTTCCATTCAAAGCAAATGAGAGAAAGAATCATGTATTGCAGAGTGTATTTATTGTATACTACTGCTGAGGGGCAGAAGGGGAAAGTCTTCAAATATACAGTAATATATACAAACACTGACTCTAAAATCGGAAGGTGGAAATGTGTGATGTGTCTGACTTGAAATCCAAAGTATGTAGCTTCTTTTATCTGTCTTTTAATTTGTGTTAATCCAACCTTCTCAACTCTTATATTTTTTTTATCTTTGTCGTATATCACTTTTTCCTGTTTCTTTTATTGGTAATGTTGTCTTATTGTATTAAACAGTTCTTTTCATTTCTGTTTTGGGCCAAACTAGTTTTTTATTCTGTTATGTAAAGCACTTTGAGCTGCAATTCTTTGTTTACCAGAATTTGATGCTTAATGAACCAAACCACCTGTAGGATATTCCATCACAATCAGGATACCCCCTATGAAATCTAATAAATGAGGTATGATTAATTTTGAAACCCAAACGATGGATCATCAGATAAACACTGCACCTGTAATTTGAAAAACACAGACTATAGATGCATCCAGCAGTGTCTAAATAGGTTATATAGCTTGTTGTAAGACGTAAATAAACACGGAACCAAGGGAAAACTGCTGTTTTCTAATATTTACTGTTGATATAAATTGCTGAAACACTAAAATGTAACATAAAGTACACGTATTGAAATCGTTACTAAGAGCAAAACCTCAGCTCAAGTCTCCAAAACTCTAAACATTATCTTTTTTGTGTTCACTTAACATGACACCTTTTGCAACAGACTGCACACAGTTTTCTACATACGAGAAAAGGAATCTGACAAAGTCACTCGTTTGCCATTTTAAGTAACTGCCATTCAAAATGACACAGCCATTGACCAATATATTTGCCACCTTGCCAAACACCAAATTGCTCAACTGTCGACTAATCCACCAGGATGTAAGCACTATAAAAAAGACCACAGGTGAGTCCCTGTTTACAATAAAAATAGATGCCAGAGACATGTATTGGCAAAATAAAAAGCTGTTATTCATGCTTTCTTCTTTGTATACACAAATATTTACTATGAATATGTTCCTTTCTGATTTTCAGAGCAAAATACAATCTCTGGAAATGCATGGATGCACTGACTGATATTAAAAGGTGAAAATAAATGAATACAATACATATTTCATCAGTGTGTGTGTGTTCATGTACTTTACTCTAACAATACCTGTGAAAAAGAATGAAATACATTTAGACCCAGACTATATCAACAGATAAGTGGAAATATAAAAGCAAATATGAGAAAAGAAAAGAAAGTTTGAAATCAGATCGTATAAACCATTTGTGAGACATACTTTGACAAAATTGTTGTTTTGATAAATTGTTGTGTAGTTTTGAATGAAGTATTTTGTTTGGCCACACCCAAATCAGTGCTGTAACGGCATGTATTTTGTGTTTGATGTACCCCCCCATTCCCTGTTTTTCCCAGATTTATGTCATACTGTATTAGTATTGCAGTGGGGGGAGAGTGATAAGATATAAGCCATGTGTCCCATTAACTGCACGCACACATCCAGATGACATTTTAACCATGGCCAAATCATAGAAGAGTTTGTAATACATGACACATTCTCCATCCTTCAACACATAAAACCATTTATAGGACGGCTGCTTGCCGAGATACAGCTGTGACCTGGGACTGAAATTGTAAAAGTCTGTTAGATGAAATAGCACTCTAGCTGTCCTTTTATGATCCAAAAAGAAAGACTGAAATCCTCTTTTCCTCACCTATAATCTTAACTTCATCAACATCAAACGTCAAAATCCCAGTATTTATAGAAATTGCATTAAGATTCTGTCAGGATAGAGATACAAAGAAGTAGTTATGTATCCAAAAGAGATTAGAGACCAACTTCTCCATATCGGAAAAGTTTCCTAGCCAAATACTGTACTGTATGGCGAACATGTGCTGAAATCCACTAATGTCCCATCTAAATGCAATTTATATTGCATTTGCAGAGAAATTGGAATGCCAGGTCTAAGCCACTGTTCTGCTGTGTATGTGGGGGATTATATTAAGTCATACTGTATTACATTATGTTAGATTAGATCAGATATGATTAGATGAAACCTTAATTATCTCCGTGACCTTAATGATCTCCATTGGGACGTTGCAGCAAAGATTAAGATTAGTGCTATTCATACTGTATGTATGTATATATATATATATATATATATATATATATATATGCAGTGCAAAAAGAGAATAGTGTATGTATGTGTGTGTGTATATATGTATGCGTCTGTGTTTGTGGGGAGAGGCAGGGAGGGCGGTGTCAATACACACTTGACATTTATGTCAGACTGAGTCATACCGAACCTCATCTTCAATGGTTAATCATATGTGTGAAAAGCAAGATGTGGTGTTTGTCAACAAAGAAAAGGTTAACTTCCCCCTACAACTGACAAAGAGGACAGAAACAGATGGATCGCTACAGAGAGAGAGAGTGTGAGTGAGTGAGTGAGTGAGTGTGTGTGAGAGAGAAAATGACAACACACACACACACACACACACAAACACAAATAACCTGGGGCTCCTCATTTATTCCTATTCCAACAATTTATGACAAGCTTGAAGTGAGCCTTTCAGGAGACCTCTTGTTGCCTCCAGGCATTCAATAAATAATCCATTGCAACATGTTTTGCTTGTGCATGCAGCAAACCTGGATCAATGCAAGTTTGTAAATACTGTACAGTCCAGTGGTGGGCCGTCAGGGCCTGCTAAGCCTTCTCTGCTGGCCTAAACAGAATCACAAAGTTATAGCTATTTTATTTATATTTTGTATAATTAAAAGTGATATATATTTTATAATGTAATTGTTTTTCACAAATACACTACATGTATTATAATAATTTTTCCCTAATACCGTACTTTTCGGGTTATAAGCCGCTCCTACGGCTGATCAGTGTCCCCGCTGTAGCAAGCTAGTAGCGCTGCTAGCTAGCGCTGCTAGTAGCGCTGCTAGGTAGCGCTTCTGCTGCTACCGGCCACTACTGCCCGCTGCTGCTGCTACTGCCCGCGTCCCCTCTGCCCAAGTCGGGTGTCGAGCCTGGTCCCGCTACCTTCGGTGGTTTTCAGGGAGCTAGCGGAAGTTAGCGGGGAAGTGACGGAGCGCTAGCAGGAGCCCCAGCTGGCTACAGCGGGGAGCTGTCGGGGACACTGACCGAAGGCAGTAGCGGCTTATAACCCGAAAAGTACGGTAGGTTATTTTGCTCATTGCTCCTGTCTGTTCATTCTGCCTTGTCTGTCTGCTTCTGGTCTGGCCAGCAAGCTGGTCTACCTCAACGCGCTCCTTAACACTCTTTATCCAATCAGATCTCACCTCTGTTTCTATGTTTCTCTCTCTTCTCTCACGCCGAATAGCATCCCGTCATGCGCGTATTTATGTATACGATACCAGACAGCAGGCCTAGGTAGGAAATGCATGGCCCGCCACTGGTACAGTCCTATGCGACTCAGGTTTGGGGTGATCACGGCTGATCCGCGCTGAAACGGTCTCGTTAATTCTAACCAGGCGTTAGTCATCTGGATAAATGCGCGTGCCTGCTCTTCTTCAGAAGGGATAATAATCGAGCACTGACACCACGATCTTCTAACAGTACAATAGCAAATAAACTCAGAGGAACCTCTTTTTATTTCTCCACTGAGAAGCAGGAGATGATCATGAAGACATATGAGGAATTCATTACCTTAATCATTCACAGCAAACGTGTTGTGAATATTCGCAACGCATTTGCAACGTTTTCGGTGTGAATGCAGCTTAACACCGCCCTGCTGCGAGACACAAGCGTCGCAAATATATCAGACAAGTTAAATGTGTCAGTTTTGGGAAAATGTATCGGCTAAGTTTAAGTCCTTCATCACCCAAATCAATCAGATTATATTTATTTAAATGTATCTGCTGCCAGTAGTATACACATTACTGTATACTTATGAGGATATATGTACTGTATGCGCGTATGTATCATGTACTATATATGTGTATATACATGTATGTATAGATTACCATATAACTAGGAGTTTGAATATGTGTATGGGCGGATCAGTATATATGTATTATTCATAATCAGAAATTCAATCAATTGAAGCAGTGTGTGATTCTCTGTATTATTATCACGAGTCCACCTTAATCATGTTCTACAATAATGATATGTATGGTGTACTAATAACACTGTCATATAATTCTGAGTGCTTTCAACACATCCATAAGTTTCTTAAGCGCTAAATAAATTTAAGAACAGCGCGGCTTGCAGGGTGAGTCTCTGTCTGTGAGACGGGCAATCGGCTGCGCCTGTGGGGATCAGTGTCCGCGGCTCGAGAAGCTCTCGTAAATAAATGATTCCTTGACGGCAGAATCTAATGCGCCGCGTACAGGAAGTCATCCTGATGTGAGAACGGATCTTGGCGATCTGGAAGAACTCTCTCCCAATACAACTAATATAACTAATATCGCTCCTTCATCAATGACGAAGTGAGCTGCCTTTTTTGTCCGGTGGGAGTGGCCAGCTTATCCAGTGAATTTCAGTAAGCCTGCCCTGGAGCAGGTTTACATTTTTGGCTGTGTTGCTATGGTGATTTATCTAAGCTTGCTTCGAGAAACTGAATAAGCCAGACCTACGTCATCTTATCCTGACAATTAGCCCGCTAATTCAGTAAGCCAGGTACGAGAAACAGGGCCCTGGTCTGCTGAAGACTGTACCCTGAATACTTCCCTAGACTATTGGCTTAGTGATAGCTCCTATAGGAAGTTTAGAGGGCTTCCTGCCTGCTCTAGATTTGGCAGCTGAATAGAGCTGTATAGGTGTTGATTTTTTGGGGAATTGGTGTCAGAATGAGCCGGCATGTTCCTGGAGTCTTCTTGACATCAGTGGTACTCTGCTGTTGACGAGGAACCCGTAGGTTTTCGTGTTGACATCAGGGGGAGGTGGTGCAGAATTATTTTATTCTTTAACAAGCAAACTTTCCTCCGACGGTGAGATAATGTTGTTGATGCAGAGGACTCGTAGTCTTGTCTTTCCCTAAAGTTTTGACCATGTTTTCTTCAGCAGAAGCCGAGTATGAGTACATATTCAGGGACCGCTCTCTCAGCCTGAGATTTATTATTTTATTCTATGTCTATGTTTATTGTTATGCACTTTTCACAGAGTCAAATTCCTTGTATGAGCAACGTACTTGGCCAATCAATGATTCTGATTCTGAGATGGAACTTGTGGCGACGTCTCGGTGGTGGTGAGGGGAATCTCTGACTAACGTCGGGTGGTTTTCACCCGACGTTAGTGTTGTTACGTTATTTTCATTGTGTTGCTTTTGTCTGAGTTGCGTGGATCCTTCTGTAGCTTCCTGCTGCTCACAGACGTTATTGAAGGTGGATGTGTCTTCCTGCTCCGATCACTGTTTTTTTCTACAGGCACCTGTTCGGGTGATTTTCACCCAATGTTAGTGATAGTGTGACTATTTTTTTCCAGATGGGTTTTAACATTGAGATGAGACTTTTCCTTCACAAAACAAGGCTCACATGTCCAGGAACATGTGGACCAAGTAACAAGTTCATAGCTCCTTTATTTATATTTTTAATCATGTTTTATTGCCGATTCCCAAATTTTTCAACGGATTTTGAGCCTTTTTTCAGGCTCTCCCCGTGATACCTGTTTATCGTTTTATGAGAAGTTCTATAAATAAAAGAAGAGTACTTCAACTTGCCTTGTATTTGAATATATTTTGATGAGAAGTATATTTTATCAGGTACAGTATATTTTATCAGGTACATTATATCGGGTGAAATTCACCCGACGTTAGTGATAGTGTGACTATTTTTAACGTTAGTGTTCTAGGGTTAAAGCACTTTAAGATTGTGAAAACAGTTAGACTAAATTAGCCCTTGATTCAAATTGATGAAGCATTGTGATATGTCTGACGGTTGAGTTGGGTTTACATGACTATTTGACCATCCCTTGTTTTGATCAACGGTGTTTTGTGAGGACATTATCGACATAAATCTGTTTCATGTTGTCACAATACAATAAAAAATTATTAAGTGCATGTTCATAACAGATTCCAACCTAGCCCATCAATCAGTTACACCTAATAAATAACTACAGATTGATAAATTCAAGAATATTAATCATATTAAGAATTGAATATGAAGTGTTGCTGTTGGTGAAATATTTGGTTGATCAATCTGAGAAACCTGAAACTAATTACCTCAATGATCGATTTTAGGGCCTTAATCTGTTTAGCTGGGAGATCACAAATGTTTAAAAAAAATATATATATATTTTATATATTTGAACATTAGCTTACCCCACATTTATTGGTAGTGGAAGGAAACAACCTTGGGATCAGTTTCAGGGTGAAATCATTTGAACCTAATCAGCTCAAATGCTGCAGTAGTGCATGTTGGCAGGTTGTGAGAGGAGAGTCGCTCTGAAACACATTCAATTATGCTCCTCAGTCCATACGGACACAAACTCTGGAAAATCACCTTGAAGTCTCTTCAAAAGTTATCTTTGAATCAGCAAAGTTAAAGTTAAAGTCATCTTCGAAAATAATCTTTCCTAACTGTGCTCCATTTGGTAAAGCCCTTCCTGTAGCCTCTGTTCAGAACATCAACGAATTACATTATTTGTGTATCATTTATTGCATTATTTCGCCAGTGTGCCTGTGTGGCACATGTATAATTCTGCATGTTGACTGGAAAATAAAATCTCTAACTCTTTCTGTTTGTTTATCAGTACAATATCCTGGTGATGTCTGAGCAGACATTTTTACTTGTCAGACTATAAGCTAGTAAAGAAAAATGACTGCTAACTTTAATGAGGGCTCTGTTCTATTCAAGTGTTATGACTCTGTTAAGACAGAGTGGCAGTGAGCCAGCAGGCACACAATACTTGAAACCAAAAGCAGCAAAGTGGAATTCCGCTACGATTAGTTTCATTATTTAGAGGTGTGCCCTTAGTACTGAGAATGTCTAAAGGCCCATTATGGTTATCAGTAAAAACCTGCAATAACATATGTTTGGCTACTTGTGGGCCAAATCAAACTAGCTTTGAACAGAACATTGACGTGTTGTCACCATCATTACAGCAAGCAGATGCTTTTTACACATCAAGTAAATACAGGGCAACATCAGCATTCATGTGCACTGTTGCTGACCACCTGGCAAATGTAAGTCCAATATTCACTGTCCTTTCAGCTCAGTTTTAGTCTTTACTAACTCCCGAGGGAAACATCCGGCTCTTTAGCTGCTAAATGCTTCATTAAGTTCATCAGGTAGTCAGTCATTCAGCGCTCAATGAGTCTGCTTTTTTCCCCTGAAAATAACAGCTGTTCAGCTTCAGCTGAAAATAACGCCATGTAACTGACTAAAGCAAAACTGTATCGTTGTAGGCTGGAAAACATTGATAACACCTCTCTGTGGGTTCACTTGTTTTCTCTTCCTCTCCTGTTGTTTCCTTTCGAAAAGAAGGAAAACAAAGTGGAAACCCACAGCAGCAGAGGGGCTGGAGGCGTCCCAGACAAGGATGAATTCTATTAAACTTAATAAATGTCTGTGAAGGCTGGCACATACTCTTTATCTCGTCCTGTGCACGGAAAATGTAGTGATATGTTTGCACACACTTAAAGGACACCATAAGGTATGCGTCAAAGGTTATGATGCTTAGCATTTATTAACCTCTAATAATAATGTAGTCTTCACTTTTTAAAAATGAATTCAGAAAAAGCACTAGAACGGAAAAAGAAAAACAAGATAATGCTGACAATGGTTGTTCCAAATCCCTGCGCTACAAGGGAAGAAATATGGACTCAGCAGGTGCTTGTGCTCTATCAGATTTATTTGGAGAGACATCTCAGCCCAAAAGGCAGGGCTCTCCTGTGTCACTGCAGGATCAGGCTGAGGATAAGGTCAAGAAATACAAACAGGCAGAACCGTTGGGTCCTATGGGGATCCAGTCAGCTGGTAGAGAAAGCAAAAACACAGTTCTCTTATACTTTCCATCTCAGCTTGAAACAAACTCTGCAATACAGGTCCCAATGCCTAGATTGTACAACTTCACAATGAAAACACATACTGGCATGGCACATACAAAATCTGAATGATCATGTGACTATGACTGAATGATCATGTAACTAATTTACAACAAACAAAAGAAGCCCATTGTAAAATAATCTGTGTAAAATGTCAAGCATTAAACAATCATGCAAAATGCAGCCTAAGCCCCATCATCATCATCATCATCATCATCATCCTCCTCCTCCTCCTCCTCCTCCTTTAGGCTAAACATCATCATCATCATCAAGACATACATGTGATGCAGAGTGTCAGACAGAAATGCCTCCAAAAAGGCACAGTCATAAGTGGGTTAGGATTGGGAGGAAGTTTACCGTTCACAAAAGCAGTACCTTGAGCTGTTACATGCACCCAGCACCCTGCCTGTGCAGTACAAGCACCTTGGCCTGGGAAAACGCCCAGAGCCGTTTAGTGGGCAGAATGAAGCAGACAGGTCAATAGTGCCCTCTGTTGGACAAGGAGGAAGGTGTTTCAGTTTAAAAAGGAGTCACAGTGTTCTCTTCTTTCCATGATCTTTTGTGGATTCTGGTCACAGTCAGCATAAGACATATTTGGGAGTGTACTCTTGCTTTAAGAGATGCCATCCCAGCTTAATCTGACAAGATGACGCATATATTTTGCTTTGCTTGATTTGATTTATCTGATAACCACATTGTTTGCAGGCTACTTGGTAGCTGCTTCAGTTTCTTACTTTGTATCTTTAAAAAACAAAAAAAAAAATGTAATAAATACTCTGGATCCTGAAGACAAAGTATTTCAAAGTAATGTATTGGGTAAATGCATAAGTAAGAAGGCCATCACTTTTGATGACAGCAATGTGGTCACTGGCTAATCAGCAAGATTAGGACTTGATTTGTAAGTGTTATTATATACATGAAATCGGAACTTGCAATCCTTTCACATGATCACAGTCACATCGAAAAGAGAACAACAACATGGCAACAGTATATATGAAGAAATGAAAGAATAAAAATTAATTTAAAAAAAATAAACAAAATGTCTAGATTTGCTTCACTAATAATCCACATGAAAATGTGAATACAATCTAAAAGAGTGGGTCGCTTGTCTCTCCTCTCTGTACCGTGCCTCACACTGCATTCACCGTCATCAACAGATCTGTTGTAATGCAGCTTCCTCTCATCTGAATAAATACATTTTCTCATTCATCATTGTTCATCAGCAAGTATTCTTTCCCACCCCCGGCTCTCATTGCTCGATTACAATGGTTCTTTGTGCCTACACTTTCCTATAAAGCCATACCACTGAGCTGGTAAACACAACCTGTCACTATTCTAGCAATTAACACCAATAGTGGCACATACTGTGCTTTACATTATGATATTTTCCTAAGAGCAGTTTGTAATAAGAAGGAAGCTCAAGGACGCAGCAACACAGGACAAACCTCATGATGGACGTGTTCCGATAGAAATATGTTTGGAAACTGTAGATTGTGATAATTCAATTTAAAATAACCAAATGAAAAATAATAGTAGTATTGAAACACCCGCAAGTGCATTCAAATACAGCAGCAAACAGAAAATATTTGTCTCTAATACTTTGTAATTTTATCCAGTGGTGAGGGTGGTTGGTTCTGCAGTATAATAACCACTGTTATACTTTATGAAATGCAGCTTTTTCTTTGAGCTCCTCCAGCAATTAAACGCTACTGCAGCATGACCACCACTTCAAAAGCGACCATTAAACTAAAACATAGGCTAATAAAAAAGCTGAAATGTCCCTCTTACTTTTCTCATTAATCCAGTAGAGTGGTTAAATAGTTAATGAAACCATCCTTAGAAGGTTTATCTCGAGATCTAGTGACTGGGGATGGACGGGATTCAATATCTTGAGCAGCTTACCCTGCACTCTGATCTCCCTGGTTGGGTGTGATAAGATGTATTCCCCATGCGGTATCCCCATAGTACCACATTATTATTCATTATGCGAAAAAAAAAAAAAAAAAAATATATATATATATATATATATATATTTAGAATAAATCCATTGGATATAATAGGCTCTACTTTTTCCTAAACCCCAACAAAACAGATTCAACAGCATCAAGGAATTATTTTGGCGGTTTGGTGTGTTGCCTTGCAACAACCTTAGATGTCAGTAATACACTGCGTATCAGTCCTCTATGATTTGTTTACCCAGGGATTGCATAGAGTACTTGCTCCCATATAGTAACCCTGATACACATTCATGTTGCTTTAACCCTAGAACACTAACGTCGGGTGATTTTCACCTGAGCGATTGTGGTTACGTTATTTTCATTGTGTTGCTTTTGTCTGAGTTGCGTGGGTCCTTGTGTAGCTTCATGCTGCTCACAGACATTAGTGAAGGTGGGCGTGTTTCTCTGCTCCAATCCCTCCAAACCCATTGAAGGGAGACTTTTCCTTCACAGGATAAGGCTCACATGTCCCAGGAGCGGGTGGACCAAAGAACAAGTTCATAGCTCCCTTATTTATATTTTGAATCATATTTTATTGATGATTCCCTAATTTGAGCCTTTTTTCCAGGACACCACCAACAGCAGAGGATGGAGTGGCTTCAATTACTAACAGCAGTCATTTTAAAGTCAAAGGCCCGGGTTTCAATCCTGAAGCAAACTAATACCAGCTTGTTATCAGTTTTGCCCTGAAAAATCATTTGTAGTCTTCTAGTCTGACCCTGAAAACAGCAAATAACTAGAGATACCCCAGAACATCTTTGAGGAGTTAAACATGAAAACCAACACTCAGAGGCTCACAAAGCTGTGACATGATCAACTAAATTGCTTTAGCTTCAACAACATTGCTTGCATACTTCTTAATAAGATGTAGGCGAATCAATCCTGTGCTAGAGCAGAGTAAAGTTAAAAAGGTAAACTGTGGCTATACGCGCTGCAGGAGTGCAGTTGCATTTACATTCTAATACACTGACATTTGCACAGGAAATTAATCATGCATGCAGACATCCATGCATATTCAGAAAGCCACCAGGGATCCATTCACAGGGAGCCCTCAACATACAGGCAAGATGCATACTCAAAGACAAGGCAGTCTCAGGCAAGCTCATTTAAAAACACACACACACACACACACACACACACACTGTCAGTGCCTTTGAGGCAAAGATAAAACGTTTAACATAGTCAGTCACTGTGCTACTGAATGTAATTAAGGCTAGATTGTGATCATGTTTTTCAGGCCTCTAACACCCTGACGTGACATGTCGCCAGAAGGAAATGTTGGATGGTCAAACATGATTATTTTTGCTTCAGTTGATGAAACCAAGAAGAACCGAGAACAGTGAGTAAACACAGCTGCAAATATTTCAGAAATATCACTAAAAATGGTGGTCCTCCATATGACTGATTGTCATTTTTAGGTGGAAAAATGGTGGGGCAACCACTACTGTGGACAGAACGAGACACTTTAACACAGTGCTTTGCATCACTATTTTGCCCCACCATTGTTGAACACGGGTGATAATCAGACCGACCACATACTTGCTATCCTCGTGTTGTTGCTGTCATAACGACACTGCTCATCCGTTTGTGTCATTTTAGGTAGCAATGTTTTCCCACGTGGTCCTGCTTTTTACCGGATTAAACCATTATCCTTCGGCTGATGGTCAAGAATTTCTTCAAAAGGCAGACTTTTAAATGTGTGCTGTGGAAGACAATCCACATCATTTGTCTTGACCGCAGTTACTAACTTCTTTAAAATACTAACTTCTGTCAAACAAGCAACAGAGGCGGGCTAACGAGCAAACAGCCAATCAAATTGCAGCTGGGCAATTAGGCCCAGGTGGCATCAAAGGTGAGCCCTCTGCTCTGCCAAAAGGCTTTGCGCATGCATATTGGTTCGTCCTGTCGAGCCAAGCGCATTGAAAACACCATTTTTAAAAGTGTTTCAGTAAATCAGCCACTGATTTTTAGGCCTCTGCTTGGAAATTGATTACCCAAACTAAAAGGGTGTATCTCTGCAACCACTAGGGCTATTTGAATACTTTTGGTGTTATAATAAAAGGCTACACATGTGAGATTTTGTTCAGATGTGTAAATAACAGTCTATATGTTACTGGTTAAGAGCAAATGAAGATGACACACAGCAAAAAGGAAAAGGTTTCAGGTCCGCCTATAAAAAAAGCAATTTCAGGATGATTATTTCTTTGAAATGATGCAGCTGTAAGGTCTAAACTTCTCCCAAATCATAGCACAATATGTGAACATTCTCTCTGCATTCTGTTCTGCTTCACTTTAATAAAGTGAAGCAGAACAAAGTCAGAGAGGGTTTAGTACAGAGAAAATTCAGACGAGGTCTCCAAAATTTGTATTGGGGCACATTTGCACATTGTGCACATTTGCGCACATCTGTGACATTTGAATTTGTTCATGTACCAAACCATATATTTTACTTGTATATTACTTATGATGTTCAATACATCCAAATACAGCAGTTTTTTTTTTTTTTTTTTTTTTCATAAAACAAGCTATGATTTACAGTTTTATATAACAATCGCTCAGTTTTGAATTGGTTAACTGTCTGTAGGTAAGGTTAAGAGATACAATTAGCAGACTATATGCCATTAGTTGCATCTCAGTTTTGTAAAAAGAGGGATATGTTATATAAGGGTTAGGTTCACATTTGCACACACTGGTATGCAAGAGTGAGGGGGAAAAACAGGTTAAAAAAAATCATAGCACGTTCAAAACTTGCAATTAACATAATTGTCTGTACATTTTAAATGTATAATTGTTAAATGTATATGTTATGTGTTTTGCTTTCCTCGGGTAGTTAAAAACATGTTAAATAGTGAACACAGATTTGATACTACATGTACAATTGGCTATTAATAGGCATTTTGTCAAGGAGTGCAACATACATTGAAAAAAATCTGCAAACTCCTGCTGAGACTGCCATTTAATTAAAAGAGATGTCTGCCCGAAGTGCTGGCATCAACCAAAAAGTCCCTTTGCATAAAGGGCACATAGCCTATAGGTGGGTCAGGCTATTATGGTCTTCTGCTTTAGGCCTACTGCTCTAAAAACGTCTTACTCTTGAGGTTGATTGATAAAGTAGCAGACTATTGTTTTGCATGATCATTTCCTTTATTGAGGCGTTTATGCCTTTAATTGTTTATTTTTGCATCAGTACTAGACAGAACAGGGCACGACTATGATACAAACTCTGCAAACATACATGTAATCATTTAACGGCAGACATTAGTACGGCTTTATACCTTCACCAAACATAGTGCCTGTCTTTATATAGTACTCTGGATGCTTGATAACTTCAAATTCAAATATCCTCTCTCTCTCTCTCTCTCTCTCTCTCTCTCTCTCTCTCTCTCTCTCTCTCTCTCTCTCTCTCTCTCTCGTTGCAATTGTGCAGTTTGGCCACTAAGTGTAGCTTTAAGTCCACATTTGAGTCGAACTTGCAGCGTTGGTAAAAGGCATGTTCTATGAAACTGATAGCCACTATTAATATTGTTATTGTCAGGGATGGTTTAGTGCAGTGCTGTTATACAGAAATATGTTTCACAAAATATGTGCTGTTACAAAATGTGGCAGTAATTTATCACTGCTACTCCTACTTTATATTCACACATCTGAGAAACCAAATCAATGAGTGTTCCGGAGTGGCTGAACAGCTCCGCCACATAAAATGGGGGATGAATGCCTTCAGGGTACCAAACACCTCTGAGGGGGCACAGTTTCACTCAAACATTACCATAAGTAATATCTGAACCTATTGACAACAACATAAAATGTGGGCTTTGTAATTTGGATGTGGATATTTCTAAAGAAAGACAGAATATGAAGATCAAGAAAAAGTTTAGGAGTAATCTAGAATTCAAAATATTTGAGGTAATTTGATTGTGAGGGAATTATTGCTAAAATGTTATTTAATGGCTTTATTTTTTTTACTTCACTCCGTCCTCTGGGTCTTTTTTAGTTAAAAAGGGATTTCAACCAGCATGTTGTGCTGCAAACAGCATAATACCCTTGGTTTTCATTGTCCTGTTGGTTTTCATGTCTGTAGATACAACCATTCAACAAGCTCTCGTAAGATGGATGCTATTTCCAGCATGCAGTTATTCATATATCTATGACAACAAGAAAGGCAACATAATAAAAATTACAGGCACACTGCTTTGTCGTGCAACACATGTAAAAGTCGTTATTCAAAGGCAACATGATTCAAAAACTTGAAGACCAAAGCAAGTCAACTTCCAGCAGAAGAAGAATTTAGATCTTATGATAAAAACAGTCCAACAGTAATCAAAAAATAAATCAAATGTAATCAAAGTTTTTGTTAAATGTACTCGTTATGTAGACAGTTATTTGTGATGTTATATAGAATGAGATTGTTACGTTGTTGCTCATCAAGGTAGAGGCTCCACACATTATGGGTGCTGGAGTTTAACGGCTGTATTTCTGGTTTTCTTTGCAATATTTTCACAAATAATGTGTATAATATATGGTATTGTAAAGTGTATAATACATAAACATTATCATAAATATTTGTAATGTCTCTCCAATTTCTTTACATTTTTGTATTTTGTATTTATTTTTATTACATTCAAACAGTTTTTTTTTCTAAATGTTGTCACTTGGGATCAATAAAGTTCTATCAACATTTTTACAAAAACAGTGTATACAGAGTATTAAATGTATATACTCAAGTATATATATATATATATATATATATATATATATATATATATATATATATATATATATATATACCTGGATATGAACTAATGTATTTTTTTAACTGCTCATTGCACACCGGTCTTCCTCAGGTTCAACATATTTCTCCATTGTGTTTAATCTACTTTGGGACAACACACTGCTTCAAATATACACTGTGCAAAAAGGAAGATTAATAAGATCCAAAATGAGACACATACATGGGCTTAAGATGGCAGCCTTGGTAAGAGCAGCAAATCACTCAGGCATACAGAAAAAGATTGAGAAGGTGGACGAGGGGGAGGGAGGATGGAAACACTTTGTTTACTTTGCTTGATCAGACAGCCATATAGTCATTTAGTTGGTCCGTAATTGCTGAGTAATCCTCTGATTGGAACCATTTGCTGCTTGCAATCTGTGTTAGTAAGCAAATACTTTAATCAGGTTTATATCAAACAGTAGCCTGTAAAAACATGACATTTACAACAGAGCGCCATAAAGCTGTGTAAGCCAATCAATAGAGCCCACACACATTTATACACACACTCACGCAAACAAGCACATTGCATGATGTAATGTCAGCTTCTCTGCATGAAGCCAAGCCAAGCAGCAACACACCCACTAACTCTCCATCTCTTCTGTCGCTGTGTCTGTGTCTCCGTCTCTCTTTTAATTTCCCTTAATGTGAGAATTATTTATATTGAAATGTCAAGTGTGCAAATCAGGTTCAAATGCCAGATATATTTGTTTCATTCAAATTAATGTCTTTAAAACAAAACAAAACAATAATGTAATAATTTAGTGACCTTCTTACAACTGTGAAACTTGTTGGTTTCCATGTTATATAATAGTATTAGTATGATAAGTATATTGTTCCAAAGTGCTATAGTTGATAAGTCAGAAGTTAAATTTATTGCATTCATCCAATCAGAGCTTTGCACAAAGCCTATTTTTCATAAAAATAGGTCCTGCTGCTTAATATTGCTTACATTTCACACCTGAAAACTGCTGAGTGAATGTGTTCCTCTGCCTTTTTCATGTTGGCCATTGAACGTATCCGTTGGAGTTGTTTTATTTCAAAGCACTTGTTCAACAGCATCTCAGTGGTAGCTATTTGTAAGGGACAAGGATGTTTCTGACCGAGCTTTCTAACCAGTTTTCACCATTTGTGAGATAGTACACCACTTGTTTTGTCACCACCAGCCTCCTTTTCAACTCAAACACTGTGCTAAAAAGCCTTTTGGGTATTTCTGTAACTGTATTCATGCCCCACTTTAGTATACAGTACTCCAGATATATATGCTATCAGATTATTGACTGACTGGCATTGAGGCTCATGTGTTCTTCAGTCTGTTTGACAAACAGCAGCTCCTTTCATGTCATTAACTTTCCCTGCTGGTTATTGGATCAGCAAACACAGTGTAGTGTGCATATTCCGCTTGAGCGCCATCATAAAATCATACACTTAGCCCTCAACCCACGGATGACCCACCTATCAGGTAAAACACGGCATTGTAAAATTCTGTGGGCCTAAATCAGAGCTTTATGGTGGTAAAACGTCAGCCGTATTGCTTTTCTGTCTGTTTTTCTGCATCTTTATCTTTTGTCTGCCAACAGAGTCCTACAGCTGCATAATGCAGCGCTGCTTCTCTGTGGTCAATGTATACAGTACATCAGGTTTCTTTCTTTCTTTGTTTATTTCTTTATTTTTCTGATTGATTTCCTGCTTCCGCTTTCGGTGGTCAGTCTTTGCAAGTTACCAGCTCAGAAATAGGCCCAAAATCCATCACTATGTTTCATGGTTTAGGTTTTGAGGAAGGTTATATGAGCATTCAGCTTGACTGTATCTTTAATAACTGGACTAGAGTGACTTTGATGCAGACAAATGTAATTTATGATTAACGTAATGATTATTGTTTGTTATTAAAAGACAGGTTTTTTTTGTAATATTCACAGAACAGCCTTCACCAATCTTTGTTGAATGATGCAGTCTCATCTAGACTAATGGCACATAGCAATGCTGTGGTAACCACCCACATAAAAAAAAAAAAAAAAACATAACCTGGAAACCTGTTGTTTGCAATTCTACTGAAGTACTTTTCACCCTTTAAGGAATCCCTAATGCAGCCCGCTGCCAGTTTCAGCAAATTTTGGACAAAAAGGCATTGAAAGAGTACACTAAGTGCAGAAGTGTACACAAAACACACAAAATAAAAATGAACTTTTGACACATGTATCAGATTCATGCCATGTACTACCACTGAGCAATAGCGCACCCGGAGGACAGTTTTTACAAGAAAAACACACTGTACGAATATTAATATTGCGTGATATTGTGTGATAATACTTTGACTTGTGCTTACTCTTATTTCTGGTTCGGATACATCAATCGAGTGAAAAAGGTATTCGCTTTTGATCAATTCTGAAGTTTTTAAGTGCAAACACAGCTTTCGCCCTGACTTTCATGTCACAGCCATGCTTCTCTTTCATTTTGGCAGTTTAGCTTAAAATGTGAAAAAAAGCAGAGAGAGAAAAATACTCTCAGACTGTAGATTGTAGATACACCTTCCATTGTAAAATAAATAAATAAATAGATTTTTTTTTTAAAGAAAAGAAGACGCCTCCCGGTGTAAATGCTGCAATTTGCCTCTCAGCTGGTGGAGGCAGCTTTGACAATGGCTAAACAGCTCTGAGGCACAAAAACAATCAATACAGATTCTCTGCTCCATCCCGAGCCCACCTGCTCTCTGCTCCGAGCCCCACATAGGAAGGCAACCCCCACCTCCACAATCACAATCACTGTACATGCACACACACAAAGACACACGCACACATATATATACAGTATGTAAACTCACAGACATCCGTCCTGTGTCACATACCAGAGTTTTAAACATTCCCAACCTCAACACAGATGAAATATCATGTCTTCTTGTCTATTGTAAATGAATAACTCCGATTTCTTCACTCCGATACACATCAGGCTGAGGTGTGAGTCTTTCAGCACGCACACTAGGTGGTCCCTCTGTTCAAAGCCTTTCTCACATTGCTCGTTATTTGTGTGTGTTACTCCCGTTCAACGCCCACTTCCAGGATTACAGCGCAGCCCGCCATCAGACAATCAAGCAGGCGCCATGACACACGCAGATTCCTCCCTCACAGTTGAGCTATATACTCTTTGACTCCTCTTTTTCATATTGCAGTGTTGTTGATGCACCCATGTTCATACTCAAGGTCCATTTGATGCATGTGTCAGGCGTGAGGTGGAGGTTTAACTGATTACATCAAACTCCAGTGTGGTAAAAGAGCACAAAGGTGTCAATCTGGGCCCTGTGATGGGAGATCAGTGGAACAGTAATGCAATGGTAGTGAGTTATTAAATGAATAAAGAGGCAGAGCTGCCGAAGAGTATTGATTTTTCACAGCTCCCTGAGGCTCCGAGGGCTTTCAAGGCAGGGGAAGGACACACACACACACATACATAGGCGTGGACACACATGTATGCACACATATACAGACACACGTACAGACAGAGAGAGAAAGGTTTAAGAGTGAAAGGATAATGGCCCCAGCAGTTGCAGTCTCACTTAAAACACAGTTTGGGCTCTCAAGGTTTCCCACCGGTCACCGATCGCCCGATAAAAAGACTTATTCGGAACCAGCCTGGGTTTTGTTCTCTTCTGCTCGCCTCAGCTGTAATGCATGCACTCAACGTTTTGCACAATGCCAGCCACACACACACACACGCGCTTTAGTAGATGCAGAGAAGCAATATATGTGTTTGTAGCTGCTTCCCTCGCCACCTGGGGTTCGGTCCACAGAAGAAAAAAATCTGTTAACAACCTCTTAATCATAAAAAGATGAAGCGCAATAGATTTGACAAAAGCTCCGGTATGATGAATAGCCTGATCTGAATAAGCTGAGCAATTTACCCTGAAGGTGAATGGATACCAGGAGAACCTACCTTCAGTCAAAATATCAAACAACCATTTTGCTTTGCTAATTCTCAAAAATACTCCTTATCGGTGCATTATCTTTATTGAAGCGCAAATCAATGCTTTGTCTAATCCTGCTCGTAATAAGGCTTGAGCTCATATGCCACATAAGTCTGAAGTTGAAGTTAGCTCTCTGCAGTCATTTCCACACTGGAAATGACACAGTCTTTATGTGTCATTTTGATGAATGCCCGGGGCATTTCCACAGAGTGCAAATGTGAGAAAGCCGAGATCCATCTTGATTTCAGGAGTCCATCGGAGTCCATAAGGGGAGGGTCAATGTCCATCTGTTAGCTTGACGTGACACAAAGGGGAAGACAGACTACTGACCTCATACTTGGACTTGTGTGTGTGTGTGTGTGTGTGTGTGTGTGTGTGTGTGTGTGTGTGTGTGTGTGTGTGTGTGTGTGTGTGTGTGTGTGTGTGTGTGTTTTATTTCTACATAGATCCAACAGTACAGGGACATGTATTGCCGTCTCCCCATCTCTTTTCTTTCCGTACCCTCGTACGTATTCTTGTGAAGGCGTAGCAATCCCTCCCTCAGCATACGCAGACATTCAAAGTGATTCAGCCTTTGTAATGAGTCCTGAAGGGCCTCTTGATTGCAGGAACATGAAAAAGATGCTGGCAATTGCTGGCGTCTTGTCTCTATTAGCTGTTGGAGCTCTGTCTTATTGATAAAACCCTTTTCTCAATAATGGCCCTAATGTAGTTTATTTCTTCTTAGCCAATGATGGAAGGTGTACACAGGTCTTTAAAACAACTTGTACTTTGGTGGGTGACACATATTCACTGACTGATATTATGAGGATAAAATCACGTCAACCTTGTAAAAGAAGAATTCACACTCATTCTGCTCCTTTGAAGCATTTGATGCTTTTGTAAATGGTTCACAGGCTAAACAATTGCTTCGCTTTCTATTTGGCCGATGTTAGCTGTATTTTATGTGAGTTTAAGGCAGAGGAAGGAGGCTTTTGTTGGACTCTGACGATGAGGCTGTAATGGAGTGTCATTTAGGTGAAATGTGAACAGAAAAGCGACGGCAGGCAGACATGTTTCTGATGTGATGAGTCTGATAAAGATGAATCAGCGACAGATTAGTCCATATCTAAACCCAAAAGACTAACATTAGTTCAAGAGCTGAATGCCACTGATATTGTAATTACAGGGTTGAAACCACTTTGTGTTGTGGTGTGAGTGTTCCAACTGTTTTGTATTTCAGCAGCATATGGAATTTCAACTATTTACACTTCACAGCCGGCAAACACAACATAACAATGTACAGAATCTTATACAGGATCTATAGAAGTGAAACACACTCCAGGCAGACAGATGCAAATCAGGGCAGAGGATACAGGCTGAACACACAACAGAGAGAAAAATAGACGGCGGCTCGGACTGACAAAAATCCCAGTTGCACTCGGCTGCGCTAGCTAAGCACATTCCTACCATTCAAGGCTGCAGGGAAATCAATAGTTTTCTTCCCCACATACAGATGAATTTTTCCATGGACTCTTGTTCTGCGGAAAGATTCAACATTTCTACATGGAAGAATGGCTTTTTAAACCTTGAAAGATGAATGAACCAACAGAAGCGTTGTGTGCCCTGACGCAGATGTTTCATTATGTGTCCTTATACTTTTATCTTTGAAACATTTGGGACAGTTTCTAGGACTCCATGCAGACTTATACCATGCTATGAACACTTTAACAAAATCGAAACCTTTACTTATCTTTCTGTACTTTCAGTTTGTCCATTTAGCTCTATTTGTAATGCAGCTTATCAATCATCACATTTGATAATTAATTTATTGTTTCAGTCATTTTAAGTGAAAATACCATATATTTGCTGTTTATAGCTTCTCAAATGTGAAGATTTCCTTTAAATATTTTGCTTATATATGACAGTAAATTAAATATCTTTGGGGTTTGGACTTGGTTGGACAAAAACGGTCCATGACGGTCCAACGAAGACAGATAAAGCAGATTAATCAATAATGAACTTTAATATATATGAGGTTGATTTACTCTAAAATCAGTCATCACATAATGTGTGGTCTGTATTTAAGGTATAAGTGGCCTCCTACATTTACTTTTTTCCCCTCAAATATAATCGACATCCATCCAAGTATCATTTGAATATGTAAATTATTGTTTAATGGTTTTATCCGAGTCAAAGTCTTCATGTCAGCAGAGGGATCAGAGGGCATGATTCAAATAAGTAGGGTCTATTTTGCAGCCTAATCCTATTTTCTGCCATTTAGGATATGTACATTTGTTCAATTGGCTTACAATAACAAAAGGCCTCACACCACAACACTGACTAACCTTACGTTGGCCAGATTTACTCACAGCCTACAATCTCAAGTCGCTGGTAGTCGCTGCCAGCGTGTATTGCTTTGTTGCTCAGACAGTAATTACAGACGGAGCGAGTTGTATCCACAGGTGCTGTATATCTAACAACACAGAGGAATTAATGCAGTTAGCGTGGGCCGCTGTAGCGTTGTCTCATGCTGTGAGTGTAACCTAACAGGCCTTTAATGCAGAGTGGAGCTGTGAGGAGTGCCAGCCTACGGTCAGCTGATTCAATCCTCCTCTCCTGCCTGTTTTAACACAGGATCCTTTAATGCAGCCCTAACAACATTTGGGGAGTATTTTTAAACAAAATGTAATTGCCAAGGCGCCACCTCCGTCTGCCCCGGTGTGGCGTGGGATACAGTTCCCCCAGTCGAGCACGCTCAGAGAGGCTGCAGGAATTTAAACTCCTACTAATGAAGATGGGGGGAGTGCTGTTTCTTCACTATAGGATTACATTGTCATACAGCACTTTAATGCAACAGAGTCCTATATGGCAGGGGGTTTCATGCAGTGTGGCACAAAGGCACAAGCATGGGCGTGTCTCGAGAATGTATTCAAATATCAAGTAGCCTTTGACTTCATTGCAATATAATTAACATAGATTATGAGTATCGTTCGGTCAATGCAATATGCCAAGTTGAACAGGTTTAGGCAAGTGATGTTTACAACAAACAAGTGTTTGTTTTCATGATAGTTTCTCGTCTTTACTAAAACATATTGAAGGAATGTACAGTTTACACTATACAGTATGCCCTCCAAATCACCTGGCAACCTCTGTACCCATCTGTAGTCTGCCGGTGTTTGACTCCCCGTACACACATGTTGGTGCACATATAGGTCCTATATGTGTGCGTGCGTGTGTGTGCATGCGTCTGGATGTGCGTTGACTCATGTCATGGCAGCTGTAGCCTCTGAATGTTTGATGTGACCACTGGAGTGAAGAGAGGATCTGGAGTCTCGAGGTCAAGAGGGTGTGCTTTGACATACTGAGGAGAAAGAGGCACAGAAGAGGGGGACTCCTTGATGTTTGTCCTGTCGATAGCTTCGCTCAGGGGAATATCCTGTCTGAATGTGTGTGGGGCTTCCATCTTTCTGGAATACAGTTTTCCTGTGTGGCCTACGATGGCTTAGCCCCTAAACTGCTTGTCTTTGGTGTCTTGAACAGTGTGGAACCAAAGGGAGGTCATTTCTCACCAGGTCCACACATGTCATAATGTAGAGATGTATGTGTTACACATCCTATGTAATATATGATTGGTTGTCATTTGTCAATGTGTGTTGATGGAAACACCCAACAGTTCTGGGCAGATAGCCCAGTGAAGACTGCAATGTGCCAGGTTTACTTTTGCAGCACAGTGCCAATACCCATACTCCTGTATGGCTCTATAGGTTCCTCTGGGTGACACTGTTGTCACCCAGTTTCACAAATACCCCCACCTCTATGGTATGACCCACTCACATTGACATGAAGACATATATATCGAGGCTGCTCTTTCACTACTACGGGTGGCAAGGAAACACCGATTTGAGTGATGACATCTTTTTCTTTTCGTTTCGTTTTGAAAAATATTCATAATTTTACCCGATTACACCTTCACATGTAAAACAATGACAGAAGGTAACAGGGAACATGGATTTGAAACTACATGTGTTTAGATTATTTGGTTGTGGAGGCTCTGTTTTTGAGTTCAGGCCATATTGACCCCTGGAAAGCAGGGGATGGATTTATGGTTATAAAGTAGGTGAAAGGTTTGCAAAATGTTAAGTTATTGGATTCAGCTTTGAAAAAATAATAAAATAATAATATATATATATAAATGAAAATGTTTAAATATCCTATACTGAATTGATAAAACAAAATTTCAACAGTTGTCTCACCCACACAGAGCTGAGCTGAATTGTGATTTATTTAGACATCTCACTGTCCATTTCTGCATGTTGTGAAAACCCAATACTCAACAGTCAAAATGTCATACAATATTGATAACACACCAACCACTTATCAACCCCTCAATACAGTTACTGATTATTTATTTTTCCTGAGAGGATCTCCATGTTTGTGTGTGTGTAGAGAGAGAGAGAGAGAGAGAGAGAGAGAGAGAGAGAGAGAGAGAGAGAGAGAGAGAGAGAGAGAGAGAGAGAGAGAGAGGGGTGTAGTAATCCATTAAACAGTCCCTCCATCTACGGATTAGGTTAGGCCATCAGGAGATCAGGCTCCTTCACTCTGAGAGAGGGCCAAAGTTTGGGTCAAGCATTTAATAATAAGCTCAACTGTCCTATAGTAGTGACATGTTACCAAGGTTATCAGGCTGACCCTGTCCTGGCAGCACCTCTCCAAGTCCCTGCATTACACGGGATGCTGTTGAAACTTGTGCATGTCCACACACATACAGGTATCATTGCACATTCCCATACCACTGCAACTCTATCTTTCTACATTTCCTCTTCCAATGCCTCCCTGAATTCTCGGACTTGTCCCAACAAGACCCCATCCAACCTCTCGCGGGATATTAATGTGGCCTTGTTGACACTCAGCTAAATAAAAGCCTTCGACTGAGGTCGGTTTAGTCCAATATCAACGGTGCTATAATTGCCGGGTCATCTCTCTTCTGGGTAGTCAGAATGACTCTAGCCTCGGCCACGAGCCTCCAGTGACCAGCGATCGCAGAGGCGGATCAGCACAATGCTGATGCACCATTTGTCTGAGGCATGTTCTGGTCTACATGATGGATGACATGCGCTGATGCACAGGCTCTAAGTGATTGGGGAAGATTGAAGACACCCAATTCACTTATAGTAGCTTTGCGCTCCATTCCATAACAAGGCAATCAGAGCGATAGGCACGTGCAAAATGTAAAAGTATGTGCTGGATATAACAGACCTGCTGCGCTGTTACACTGCAAAACCTGGAGTATTGTTGTTGCTGCACTTATTGCCGAGCTTCATTTTGCAGGTCTGCTGTACCATCAGAGTCCCATGGGTTGGGTTTTGGGTTGGAACTCGCTGCCTTCTCACACACAAAGTTGTGTCATATCTCTTCAGACTAGTTCCCTTGTCCATGCACCTTGGAAGTGCAGGAAATCCCTACGTTTGTAAGATGAGCTGGCACACAAGGCATTCTGTGTGTATGTAGATGGATTCAGATTCAAAAATAATATTTAAAGAACAGCAACTGTAACCAGCTGTGTTTGTTACTTGTTGCTCCTGCATTAGGATAAGCAGGGTTAAGTCATTTAGTTTGTTCAATACATTTCACCAGGGGCGTCGTTAGGCCTGTTTTAGGGGGGCTGAAGCCCCCCCAAATAATTTGGCTTGAAAAAAAAAATAATCTTTTTTTTATTTTGGTGGTGATGTCATTAAATGAAACTATTGTTTCTCACATGGACAAGTTATTTATAACTCTAGCATTCTACATATGTGAGTACGTTTTGGTTTGTATGTTTTCTCCCCCTTCAAATTACAATCCAATAGCCTATCATCATACTTAACTTTAGGGCATTGGGAGGCTGCTGCGCTGGCTTTCTCACTCTGCCAAGTAACGTCTCTCATCAACCACAGCAGGATTAAAAAGTAAACTCAAAGTTTAGCTCAAAGTAAACTACACCAAGGAGTTTAGCTCACAGTAAACTACACCAAGGAGTTTAGCTCACAGTAAACTATACCAAGGAGTTTAGCTCACAGTAAACTACATCAAGGAGTTTAGATCACAGTAAATGATGGACGGAGGGAATGTAAGTACAGGTAGTTACAGAATTCAATTCAATTCATTTTATATAGCCCAACATCACAAATGCAAGTTTGCCTTGATTATAGTGAATGCGTTGGGTGCCTTCCATTTCAGCCCTTCATACAATATTTATTATTTGATAATCAAGATGTACTTGAAATGTGTTTTTATTTTATTTTTGTCATTCATGTTTTTTCTCTCTATTGAATGGTATATTAGACACTGAACTAGTTCATCTTTATCTCTGTGATAGTGTCCAAATGAGCGTAAAATATCACTGGTTTGTAAAAACTACACGGACAACAAAATAGATGTAAATATTGATAAAAAATCGTATTCCCTTCTGCTCAAAATAAAACAAGTAAACAACTCAAAAGTTGACCCTGTCAGGTCCATTCTCCATCCATTGGATTTGGGAGTGACGCGGATATGAAAGCTAGTTTATCCGTCTTTCCTTTACAAGCAGGAAAATGATTTCTCTCTCGTTATTTGAGAAAAGTTCATATTTGTGTTCACTATGACCCTGAAATTATGTCTCTTCTGTTATCATATACTAATGAATGCAAGCAAAACTACAGAGCAAAATCACACTCTTTCTGATTGAACCAATCTATGAACTGTCGGAAACAATGGACATGTAGGCCCAATCCCAATCTCCACCCTAAACCCTCAAGCCCTGAACCCTCAGGCACTCACTGACGTCAGCTGCTAAATGGCTGAGTGTGAGAGGCTGTGAGGGCTTGAACTAGTGTGCATATGAATGGGACAGCACTTTGCTGCAACATCACATGACCACGTACAAAAATATTGTGTACAATTGTGTATTTATTTTATACTTTTTATTCACTGATTTGAACGTCAACCTCACGACATAAGTCATTTTAAATGATCTATTTACTCGTTTTGTCAAAACGAAATGTTTGATGAATGTAAAAAAAATATGTATATATTTTCTTCTTGCTTTCCTCTGATTTCATGTGTTTTTATGTTCCATCTTTAATCCGTAATGTTATAGTGTATTTTATCGGGCTGAACGCCCACGTGTCTCTTTGTTTACCCTTTTTTTTTTTTTTTTTACGTCTTCATGCTTCCATTGGGAACTGCGTGTTTAACGTCACATTGCTATGAACTGTGGGTAATTCCCTTAGGCAAAGTCAGCATCTAATGCTGACTTACGGAAAGGGTTCATAAAGGGCTCAAAATGTCTGCCAGAGAGCCTCGAGCACTCTACGATGTGACAATGGGACACCCCTAAACCCTCACGGACTTCGCGAGAGCGCGCCTCAAAGTCCGTGAGTCCGTAAGGGTGGAGATTGGGACTGGCCCGTAATGTAATGTAATATCCGCGGCCCCCAAATGTACCCCAAAAAGAAGCCGCGCGCTGCGCGCGCACACATGCCAGTTCTCTAGGGGCTAAGCCCCCCCTTTCTTTAAATCCTAGAAACGTCACTGCATTTCACAGAGTATCAATAAAGAAATAAGTGCATTTTTCAAATGGACATATGGGGTTAAACACATCTTCATTTGGATGATCCCCACTCAAAAAAAGTTGTTTGTTGGTTTTCACCAGCGTTTACAATTAACAGAAATCCTTTTTCCTTCTCCATTCCATTATCTGAACCGCTTACCCACTTTTAGGATCACGGGGCGCTTGAGCCGATCCCAGCTGATATTGGGCGAAGGCAGGGTTCACCCTGGACAGGAAGCCAGTTTATCACAGGACACATAAAGAGACATCCACACCTACGAGCAAGTTAGAGCCGCCAATTAACAGAAGCTGCATGTCTTTGGACTGTGGGAGGAAGCCGGAGAACCCGGAGGGAACCCACGCTGCCACGGGGAGAACATGCAAACTCCACACGGACGGAACGACCGCACGGGATCTGGGATCGAACATGGGCCCCTCTTGCTGTGAACTGACACCCACATAAATATAATTATTATAATATAAAAAAATACAATTTGGGCCAAACTTTACTCGTCTTAACATTAATGGTGGACATAAACATGTAATGGCAGTAAACAGTGATAACTTGTGTTTAAACCTGGATTAAGTGTTTGTCTCTGGTTATTTAAAAATACCGTAATCCATTTGTGAAGAAAAGCAGGTTCCAATCCTGTATTTTCAGTTTTGAGGTGTTTACATTTGGATCATTGTCCATTTTTACTTTGATGGAAATCTGCTCTATGAGCTGTGTACTTTCCTTTATATAGTGCCCCACCCCTGTCTACACTAACATATTTCCTGTCTCCGACTCTTTGATGAGGAGACATATGCTGAGATGAGCACATCCTGAATCAAGTGCTACAAAGATGTTGTGCATCCTGCATTACAGCAACAAAAAGATGAGAAAGTATCGATCATTAGCAGGTCTCGTACTTTGAAGAGTGCAGGATAATCACCTATATTTGGTTGTTTTTCTCTTTAGGCTCCTTTCACACACTGCATGTGATTGTCCCTGAACCTCCTTGATGATTTTGTCATTGATTTTCTCCACAGTGCCGGACTGATTTCCTTTTGATGAGCCGCCGAGTAATCCCAGTCTCTATGTGTCGACTAGTATGATGAGCAATAACTGACCATTAATGAACATTTCTTGGAAAACCTTTTGAACCCCATGTTATTTTTAGGCTTCTTTCTCGAAAATGTCATACCCAAATTAAAAAGGGTGTATCTCTGCAACCACTAGGGCTATTTTAATAATTTTTGTGTTATAATAAACAAGTATAATGTGAAATTTTGTTCAGATGTGTAATTATCAGTCTATATGTTACTGGTTAAGAGTAAATGAAGATGGCACACAGCAACAAATTAAAAGTTTTCAGGTCCGCCTAGAAAAAAAAAGCACTTTCAGGATTATTATTTCTTTGAAATGATGAATTTGTAAGGTCTAAAGTTCTCTCAAATCATAACACAATATGTGAACATTATCTCTGCAAAGTTTGACTTTGAAAAAGTGAAGCAGAACAAAGTTAGAGAGGGTTTAGTACAGAGAAAATTCAGACGAGGATTCAAATGAGCATTTGGGCACATTTGGACACATTTGGACACATTTGGGCACCATCTGTGCCATTTGAATTTTATCATGTAGCAAACCATATATTGCACTTGTATATTACTTATGGTGATCAATACATCCAAATGCAGCATTTTCTTAGGATTTTTTTTTTTAATGAATTATGATTTTTTTTAAATCTATAAAACAACCTATATTTTCCCATTAAACACAAATTAACTGAATGAACAGATTTAATTGTTATCAAAATGTAAAAACACAGTAAAAAACAAAGTGTAACAACACAGCAAAAGTCTAAATATAACAACACAGCAAAAAACTAACTGCAAAAACACAGTAAAAACTATTTATATTATGTACATTGATTCTCTGGTGCCCTTTGTCTGGGTGTCATGAGAGTCACCTCACTTTGCCCATAATCACCAGTATCTCGTCGTTGGTCAGGTACCGCCTGTATCTGGCCGCCATTATGGTAAAATATTTGCAAAAAGCACGAAAACGCGACAAAAACAAAGCTGCTGCTGTAATCTACTGTTCTGCTGCGCGCTGTGGTCTCGTGCATAATGGCACAGGTCTTCTAGCAGGCTGCAGCTGCTTGGCAGCTGATGTGTGCGCACGGCTCTAGCTCAGCTGGGGATGGGCCGATTTCAGAAAACGACACCTCTTTGGAAAGGTCTGAGCCAGTAGAATCGAGGGCTGCTACCCAAAACAAGATTGACAGCACTGGGAGCCAATTGAGGTTGAACTTCTTCAGCTGCCTCAGGAAGAACATCCTCTGCTGGGCCTTCTTGGCGATGGAGCTGATGTTCAGTTCCCACTTGAGGTCCTGGGAAAATGATGGAGCCCAGGAAGCGGAAGGACTCCACAGCGTCGACGGGGGAGTCACACAGGATGAGAGGGGCGGGTGGGGCTGCGTTCTTTCTGAAGTCCACAACCATCTCCACTGTCTTCAGAGCGTTGAGCTCCAGGTTGTTGTGGCTGCACCAGGTCACCAGGTGGTCAGTCTCCCACCTGTAGGCGGACTCGTCCCCACCAGAGATGAGTCCAATGAGGGTGGTGTCATCCGCGAACTTCAGGAGCTTGACGGACTGGTGACTGGAGATGCAGCTGTTGGTGTACAGCGAGAAGAGCAGAGGGGAAAGAACGCAGCCTTGGGGGGAACCGGTGCTGGTGGTCCGAGAGCCTGAGACGTGTTTCCCCAGCCTCACATCTGTGTCTGTGATCCACCTGCAGGTGGAGTCGGGCACGTGCAGCTGGGAGAGCTTGTCCTGCAGCAGAGATGGGATGATGGTGTTAAAGGCAGAGCTGAAGTCCACGAACAGGATCCTGGCGTAGGTTCCTGGGGAGTCCAGATGCTGGAGGATGTAGTGGAGGGCCATGTTGACAGCATCGTCTACAGACCTGTTGGCCCTGTAGGCGAACTGCAGAGGGTCCAGGAGTGGGTCAGTCAGGGTTTTGAGGTGGGACAGGACCAGGCGCTCAAAAGACTTCATGACCACAGAGGTCAGGGCGACGGGCCTGTAGTCATTGAGTCCTGTGATCCTGGGTTTCTTGGGGACGGGGATGATGGTGGAGGCCTTGAAGCAGGCTGGTACGTGGCATGTCTCCAGGGAGGTGTTGAAGATCTCAGTGAACACCGGGGACAGCTGATCAGCACAGTGCTTCAGGGTGGAGGGTGAGACAGAGTCCGGGCCCGCTGCTTTGCGGGGGTTCTGCTTTTTGAAGAGCCTGTTGACGTCCCTCTCCAGAATAGTGAGGGTCGTCGCTGGGGAGGCGTGAGCCTCCGATGGGCTGGGGGAGGGGGAGATGATGGTCTGTGGCTGGTTGATGGGCCTGTGGGGCGTGGCGTCAGGACTGCTCCATTGTCTTTCAAAGCGACAGTAGAACTCGTTCAGCTCGTCTGCTAGGCGGAGGTCGTTCATGGCGTGGGGGGTTTTCGGCTTGTAGTTGGTGATCTGCCTGAGCCCTCTCCAGACAGAAGCAGAGTCACTTGCTGAGAGCTGTTGTTGCAGTTTCTCAGAGTACAGTCGTTTAGCATCTCTCACCACCTTGCTAAACCTGTATTTTGACTCTGTGTACAAGTCCTTGTCCCCCCTCCTGAATGCCTGGTCCTTTTGCAGTCTTAGCTTTCTGAGTTCCGCTGTGAACCAGGGTTTGTCGTTGTTATAACTCACCCTGGTGCTGGTTGGAACACAGCTGTCCTCACAGAAGCTGATGTATGAAGTTACAGCCTCTGTGTACTCATCCAGACTGTTAGTAGCAGTCCTGAAGACATCCCAGTCTGTACAGTCCAAGCACGCCCGAAGATCCTCCAGAGCCTCACTGGTCCACTTCTTGAATTTCCTCACCACAGGTTTGCAGAGCTTTAGTTTCTGCCTGTATGAGGGAATCAGGTGAACCATGGCGTGGTCAGAGTTTCCCAGAGCAGCACGAGGAACGGCGTGATAAGCTCCACTGAGTCATACTAATGGTTTATGTTCATATTTATTGTGGAATAGTGTCATAAACATGAACAATTGACTTATATTGACTTGGAAGGCCAGGATGTGCCGTTTTTTTTTTTTGCTGTATCACACCAGAAGCCCTATTTGGACTGGTTCGGCTTGGGAGATTGACGAAGATGTTCGACGAAGGGCTCGACGCAGGGCTGAGCCCCCATTTTGGGGGGCTCTGGGGTTCAGAAGGATAAAGGCTCACATGATGAAAACATTTTGGTGGCATTGACCAATTTACATAATAACTAGATTTAGAAGCATACAATAAATGTTTTGGGTGAGTTACTACCTTTTTCAAACATGCAATAGAGTTGTAATGTCCCATAAAACAATTATGTAATAAGTAATTGCACTTAAGAAACTTAAGACTGTTAAAATAAAATTGCCAAAGGGATTGAGAAAAACTGTAATTTCCAACGAAATCAAAAACATAAAACTTACACCAAACAATATGGAACATATATCGAAGGGTCATGATTTTTTGATGCACCCATTAAAGCATGATCTATATTTCTACTAGGGATGTTCCATTTTTATAAGGATTAAATGACAAAAGAATAATTCAAATGCAGTTTTCATTTGACTGTCCCCTGTTTGAACTAGCTACCTGTAGCTGTGGTTGGCATATAAGCCTGAGGAAAACTGCTTTATGGGGAAGAAAAAAAAATCAATGGCAAATTCATGAAGGACATTCAATGACATTGACATTCAACACTTTAAAGGAAGGATTAAAATGTTCAACAGTGGCCTTATGAGAGCTTGCACATAGGGGAGAAAATAAAAAAGGCACAACAGCTCGATTAACTATAGAATAAGGACGGTGTCAAAACTTTGAACACATTCATGTGAAACTTTTAAAAACATTTTTTTAACTATCTGAAGATTCTGCAAAATGCAGAGGTTACAAAATCTACTGTTAAGGTCAAAAATTTCAAATGTTCTTTCACCTTATATGAGAAAATTAAGGACGAATATATTTTTCTGTAAGTAATTTTGAACTCTGTGTTTTTTTTGGCAATTTTTGCAGTAGAACAGGCAAAGAAAAATAAGATGGTGTGAGAGAAAGAAATTTGTGTATTTTTAGCTGCATATCTGTCACACGTCTTTCTGCCTTTGATGGCTGGTGTCCATCAGATCTCTGGAGTGTGGCGGCCTCAGCCTTGAAGCTGAATTGGTGAGATGCACACACACACAAAACAAAAACCAGCGACAGAGAGAAAGCAGAGAGGAGGACTTTTTAGGTTTAAAATAACACGTTAAAAACATTTGTGTCAGAATAAGATATAGTATTGTTATGTGATCAACACTAAACAAACATCATGGCCTTCTCCTGACAGACAACATGACAGGTCTTCCTGTCTTTTGTCTTTAGGGTCCTAAGGTTTGTCAAGCAGCTCGCCTCCTGGGAAGAGGCCGAGGTCTGAACACTGGAAAGGTATAGATCCCCCTCTCCCTGTCAGAATGCTTCATTAGGCAACACACACACACACACACACACACACACACACACACACACACACAGAGAGAGAGAGAAAGATATAGCCACGCGCACACTGTACATACACAAATAAACAGTTAAGATGAACCCAAAACCGTTCACTGCACAATTAGTGTAGGTAAATGTTGAACAAATAATAATGCTACACTTATATTGCATCCTTTGTAAATAAATGCAGCTCAAATAAAAAAAAAAAAAAAGGATAAACAAGGTAAGGGTTTGGAAAAACAAGTTCCAAGTATTGGTTAAATTAAAGGTAAACAGTAAATTTGTCAAAGTAATTTTTACTTAAATTGAATTTTTTTACTAAAAGATAACATTTGGTCCCAGTCTAAATAGAGTAAAATCTACTCTTGCCTCAGTTAATAATTCAGAGTATTTTTTACTCTATGTAGTGTTCATATTTATTCTACATGATGATATATTTACTAGAATTGAATTCCATATTGAATTGGATTCCACTCTAAATATAATTCTATATAGAAATGAATTCAATTCTATATAGAATTATATTTAGAGTGGGTTCAACTCCCTTCAGCTCTCTTCCGTCCTATAAACCGTCAGCTCATTCCAGCGTAGCAAGAGGTTTTATGGCGGCAGAAACGGAACTTAAGGAACCGTAGTGGTCGTGGTCACGCTGTTTTACTGCAATAGATTTTATTCTGAATATTTGCTCCTACTCTACTGGCTACGGCTAGTATAATTACGCTCCAAAATGATGAAATATTACTCCTTTAGAGGAAAATAATAGTAACTCCGGAAAAATTACTCCCCCGTTTTTCCTGTGTAGTAAAATAATAAATGTCAGTAAGAAGAAAAGAGGGATACCAAAGTTCATGTACGGGATGGCATATTAAAAATGCATTTGCAATGTAAATGGTTGCAAGATTTTTTGTTCAGTAGGTTTGATGCATTTCTTGTAGTTTCTTGTAGTCCACAATGGACGTGCCAGTAAAAAGTGCATTAAAAAGTCTGCCCAGATGGAAATGAAACACACATAAGCGTTTTGGCATCTCTCTGCCTGACAAACTTTTTTGGCATCTCTAGCTCCTGACAGTGTCTTGGCAATACTTATAAGATGAATAATCTTTCATTAGTCACTCTTGATATGTAATTTAAAGTGCAAGCCTTTTGGGTTACATTTTGATCTGAGCAACAAAAGGCTGAAGTTTCTCGACTGGACTGGACGCTCAAAATCACAAATTTCCCTCAGGGGGCTTTACAATCTGTACACATAAGACATCCTCGGTCCCGGGACCCTCACATTGTAGAAAAAAACCTTTAACAGGGCGAAAAAAAACAGAAACCTTTGGCAGAGCAAAAGAGGAGAGATCCCTCTCCCCGGATGGACAGAAGCAATAGATGTCATGTGTACAGAAGGAACAACATAACAGAGGTACAACACATTCAATGCATATGTTGCGCACTTGGACACAGGAGATCCAGGCGTGCATGGTTGTTTAAGAATGTCTTTACTCAACAGGAGCAAAAGTACACGAACACACTGAAAAGTACACAAACACACTCTGATCAGCTCCACACTACATACAACAGGCTATTCTAGTCCAATCTGAATCAAACGGTTTCTTATACATATATACATATCAGTTTATATTATTACTAACAACTTCATTCACACTGGCGACATTCTACACATTCACACAACTGTCATTCTCACAGCTAAGCTAAGTGATTCATCATATTCCAGACACGTCATGACATTCAACTTCCAAACTGACATACATTCATATTTGCCTTCCAAACAGTTATGCCCATGTGTCGCTACATCTATACCATTTAATCACTTTCACCCACCTGAAAAGTACAGAAACACACTCTGATCAGCTCCACACTACATACAACAGGCTATTCTAGTCCAATCTGAATAGCGCGAGCGCAGCTTCTTCCCTCGCTTTTCCCCAAAGGACCCCTGAGCTGACCCAAGTCTGCCTGAACTTAAATCCTCGTAACCAACATTAACCTTTCAAACCTCCCTTGCAGATACACAAACAGATGCCAGGTGAACAAACAAAACAATTAGCAATCAATAAAAAATAATAAACAAATGAGAATATGGGGGGGTCCATGTTTAGTTCTTGTTATAGTGTCCAATGTTAATGTGGGCCCCACACATATGACATAAGTTATTCATATAATGAGAGTAGTAAGCAGAATAATGAAATTACGACTACCAAAAATAACATTAGCAATGGATATAGTAGAATAATACTGCTAATAAAAGGAGTGATGGGATCAGTAATAGTAATAGTAATGTGACTAATAATAATAATGATAGTAGCAGTGGCTGTCAGCAGGGCCACGGCAGGAGGTCCGACCACCGTCCAGATTTAACTACGATCCATGGAAACCTGTCCAACCTGAATAAGCAGAGTTAGTAATCTGTATTAATGGGACATGAATTCTTACATGGAGAGAGAAGAGGAGTAGGGAGCTCAAGGCAACGCAAACCGGAGCCAGCCCTAACTATGAGCATTATCAAAGACGAAAGTCTTAAGTCTACTATTAAATGAGGTGACTGTGTCTGCACCCCAGACTGAAAGTGGAAGCTGGTTCCACAGAAGAGGAGCTTGATAACTGAAAGCTCTGGCTCCCATCCTACTTTTTAAAGACTCTAGGAACAACAATTAGCTCCGCATTCAGTGAGCGCAGCTCTCTAGTGTGGTACTATGGCACTGTAAGCTCCTTAAATCCTATTTATCAGATTGATCTCAGTTTGCATACCTAAACGAAAGAACACCAAACACCAACGTTAGCCAGAGTTCCACAAGGTTCTGTGCTTTGACCAATTTTATTTACCTTTTATATACTTCTTTCCGGCAATATTATCAGAAAACACTCCATAAACTTTAATTGTTATGCAGATGATACCCAATTATATCTATCGATCAAGCCAGACGAAACCAACCAGTTCGCTAAACTTCAAGCAAAAACCTGGAACCTATGATCTGCAACTTCCTGTTTGTTAAACTCAGACAAAACGGAAGTTATTTTACAAGGCCCAGAAATCAATTATGTAACGATACAGTTTCTCTGCATCACCGTGGCTCCCAAACAAAACAAATCTCAAGGACTGCCTAACATTTCAAAAATCAGGGACATCTTGTCTCAAAGCGATGCAGAATGATTTGTTCATGCATTTGTTACTTCTAGCTTGGATTACTGCAATTCCTTATTATCAGGCTACTCTAATAAGTCTCTTAAATCTCTACAATTGATCCAGAGTGCTGCAGCTCGTGTACTAACAACTAAGAAAATAGATCACATTACTCCTGTATTAACTGCTCTGCACTGGCTACTGTAAAATCAAGAATCAAATTGAAAATCCTTCTCCTCACCTACAAAGCCTTAACTGGTGATGCACCATCATATCTTAAACCAGCTAAATGTGGTTTCTTTAATGTCAAATTAAAATATCCTAGTCTCTGTTATAGGATGTGATGATCAATGGTGTTGAATGCAGCACTAAGGTCTAACAAGACGAGACAAGGCCTTTGTCTGATGCAATTAGAAAGTCATTAGTAATTTTCCCCAGTGCTGTCTCTGTGCTATGATACACTCTAAATCCAGACTGAAAATCCTCAAATAAACTATTGTTATGTAAAGTCACACAACTGATATGTGACTTATTTCTAAAGGATCTTAAGCCATGTTTGAATTACTAGGTTTTAAAACACATATATTTCGCTATATTTACACTGAGTGTCCACACTCGTTCAGCGTTTTAGGGCACCGGAAATGGATCATTTTAAAAACGTTCCAGAGTATGTATACGTTTAAACACTCCAGGCTTACCTCCTAGTGTGGACAGGTGTAACCGCATAAGTTTGGAAACAATGAGGTAAACACCCGCGTTCACTACTTTATTGGGTCTTAGTAGTCACAACGTGTCCTTACCTGATTCGTCACGCTCCTAACACGTGAGTCTTTGCCGTAAGAACACAAACAATAATTTACCATGGATAACTGATTACAGGCATTGATTCATATCGCAAACGATGCTGAAACACCTGTGTGGACGGAGATAATTTTTGTTTTAAAACCTTGGTTTAAATAATAATAAAATGATGAAACAATATACACTGATGGGGGAAAAAAAAACAGCACAGTAATGCTAAACTTCTACCAAAGTGCAAAAGATTACACAAAACTCACGAGGGAGAAGGCGGGACAGAAACCAGGCTGTACGGTTGGCAGCTCCCCTCTCCATAGGACAGGAGGCCTGGTTGCCATGGTGACGCTATATTTCTCCAGAATTGCACATATTGATTTGCAGAGGCGTCAACGGTCGAGCAGGAGTGGGAAGAAAATGTGTGTGTCTCTGTGTGTTCGGGGGAGGGGATGGGCTGTATTGGAAGAGGAAAGAGAGGGTTGAATCACCAGACAATGACTTGTACTACTACACGCACGCACGCACGCACACACACACGCACGCACACACACACACACACACGTTAAACACAATATCTTTGTGGGACTATCCCACTTTTTTAAGTTGCTCCCATGAGTGATGACATGTCGCCTCAGATTGCACATAATGCCTAATTTTAGTGTGATTTCTGATGTATACGCTTATAGTTTACACATAAACACACACACCGAAATCCTCAGAGCCGAGTGATACACAGAGAACAGCTCAGAAAAAAAGTTGTTTGTAGGTGAACACCAGTTAAAGCAAAAAATCCTACTTGAAACAGAATTCACATATGTTATTCCTTGTATGCTGGACAATATAATCAATATTTGCGCGCATGAAAAGTCTCCTAAAGCCGGAAACTTCAGTCTGTGATGTAATCAAAAGACAAAGCCCAGAGCGGTTTCACCAATAAATATCTGATAATGATTTGGTGAATATTCACAGGGAAATGTTTCACTTTAAATGTAAAAAAAATAGTGTTTCCACAATAATTGTGCATGAACCTGAAAAGATACACCTTGGTTGATATCAATATGTGTGCAGTGAAGTATCTCTAGAAGCTGTTATTCTCAACTTTTTTTTTTTAAACGCTGTGTACTTGCTGAAGGATTCATTCAGCTATACGAGGCTAGAAGTGTCCATAATTTAAGAGAAGTAAAACATGAAGTTTCTGCATTCAGTTTTCGTGGGTTGTACTTTTTACTCCAGAACAGTAGATGAAAAACACATACAATTATTACTATGGAGTAAGAGAATACAATGTTTACTCTTTAGCCATTTTTCTATGTTGTAAACTAACAAAAGACAATAAGAACAAAACCAAAGATGGACACATACTGTAAACAACAAAGTTTGTAGATTTCACCTCTCGTATTCCTCATCAGCTTGAAGCACAAAACCCAATGGAAAACTAAGACACAGCACATCCACCTCAGCATGTTTGTGGTATTTAACAAAAATGAGGGCCATTAAGTTGGCAAGCAAGCAGAGATGAAGGGAGCAGGGAGACTGTTTGAAAAGCCGTGTGGATGTGAAAGCTGAATTGCTTGAACGCTGTTTGAAAACTGTAATCCCAGCCGAAAGGTCAAAAGTCTCAGCAGGTTTTTTATTTGTGTCTTTGTGCTGCTGTTTTAAGCCCAGAACACGCTTTGTACTCCGTTCAAAGAGCAACACGAGGGGTCTGTGAGGGGATTAGTCTGAATGATGACGGCGGAGGCGGTGATGTGCGGGGGAGTGTGAGCGTGCACAAACACACATGCACGTGAGATGCTGCTGTCATATACTGAAACCGTGGCAATGTAAAAGTAAACTTTTCAGGGGCTAACATAAAAAAAAAAAAGATATTTATGTTTGAGATGACAGCGAGTGTGTTTAGGAACCTTGTTTTTATTTCCACTGACTGCAATATGACAAATTACTCTGACATGAGTTGTGTTGTTTCCCTGTTCTGTTTCATTATAAATGTCCCGAGTTTTACTTTCTAACTTTACTTTACTCTTTGTGCTTTTCCCAAGACGATAAAGTATTGAAGTTGAAAATGTTCTCTCTTTTCAGCCATTGTAAGTTGTAGGTAACGGCTTGTACTTTGGTTTTGATTTATAATCATCTTCTTCTACTATGTGACATGAGATTTAATTGCAGTCTTAATGGAGAATAGTTGCGAGATAAGTGGCTGAAGGGAGCATCAGGGAGTGACATGAAAGAACACTTTTTATTACGAGCTTGTATTTAGTCTCTAAAATCCTCTAAAATAGTTAATTTTATGATTGAAAATATGAGATGTGTGATCGTAAAACATATCTGCATCAAACAACTTTAAATAATGGCCATTAACTGAATGGTATACACCAGAATGAATACAAAAACAACAAATAACAAAGAAATTCATAAATACCTTTTTTTGCGATGATGAACCCTTGTCTCTTGTTCAATCCATGGCCTTCCAACCTGTTGTCCAATATCATTGGACAACATTTTTTTTTCAATATTCTTCTGACATTGAACACATAACCTCGCTGATGGAGGTACTGAAAGATGAAATGCAACAGCTACAAAGACATCCATTATATTGACTAAACAGCATGTCCTTGAATAATGTCATTTTGTGACATTTTAATTACTAACATATTTCCACATGCATATGTGTGTGTTAAATGTGACAAGTAACATACATGTTGATACTCTGCTTACTAGTAGTCTAAAACCCTAATATAGTTTAATTTGAAGTTTTCCATGAAGTCTGTTTGAGATAAAACTCTTCATATAGTCTTTGTAACATCCCTACATCAGAATTGCAGGAATGTTTGTGTTCTCAGAGAGGCACATTGGAGGTGTTGGTTCACGATGACTGTTTTTACGTTTTATCTTATCACTGCAGTTTCCTGTGTCTCCATTTGTTTGCTGAATGGTTGGTCAGAACTGAAAAGGTCTCGCTGCTCTTATAACGAGTGCAAGCAATTATGTTCATGTCAGCAATTAAACCCACTTTCCCATAAATGCTCAATGTGTTGTTAGCGGAGATAAACATGTAGAATGACAGCAGCGGGGGGAGAAAAGCCTTTTCAAAGTTGCAAACACACACGTCCACAGAGCATGCGGACAAATGTTGCACAACACGGTATACACAGTGTTAGCCCAGAGGTCCTCTGGCCAGGGACGAGAGCAGAATTTACGAGCCTCAATCACTTTCTCAAAAACACAACTAATCCTCTGTCTCTCCACAACAAACACACACACAGAACGCCTCTTCCCTGTCTCACACTCTTTTGCCCTCTTTCCCACTCTACATTCAATGCGGCGCACTCATGATTGTGAGAGGAAGAGTGCATGTATGATATGTGTGTGTGTGTGTGTGTGTGTGTGTGTGTGTGTGTGTGTGTGTGTGTGTGTGTGTGTGCGCGTGCGCGTGTATGTGTGTGCACACCTATGTGTCGGTGTGTTTATTTGTCTTTGTCTGCACTGTGATTGTGATGGTGTGCTTGGAGACATTGTTAGCCCCAACAGAGGATTGCCGCCGTGTGTTTCAGCTCAAGGTCTCAGCCTCCGTCTCCGGCTGTGGTCTCAGCTCCTTCCAGCTGCTCCTGAAAGCTCCACTCTGCCTGAATGAGCTGCTAACCTTGGCACCAAATCAATATCAGCCAAACTCTTTGAAGAATTACAGATGGAACTGGCCTCACTGCTCTGTGCTCTCGGTGCTGTGCGATCAGAGTCCGTGTGTGTGTGTGTCTGTAATTGCTGCCAGCCTACCTTTCCTGCTTGGCCTGCGTCCAGAGAGTTGCACAGTGTGATGGTAGAGTATCTGCTCTCATTCATGATTGAGGGTGAGGTTTAGGGCTGTCTAAAGACCCCCCCCGTTCCCATTCCCATCTCAACAAACATTTGTTTTTTTTAAGCATTAGTTCAACATTTCAGCCAATTCCTTAATTCTCCTACCCTGCAACTAAGAAATAAGGCGATGCTCTCTTCATTCCTCGCAACCGTCTGTGTCCTTGGCCCAAACACACACTCACACACACACACACACACTTCCTGTAACCCGGCCTGGTTTGAAGCTGATCGATGGCTGTGTTGAAATATCTCAGGGTATGATGAGATGCTGCATTCAAACAGGCACAGAAACATATCAATAGCCTGGAGGCTCACACCCATCGTCTCTGTTTTCAAATACAATTAGATAGCTTCTTTTACTCAAATGCACTCTGTGAACAAGCAAGCATTCATACAAATAAAATAGATTTTTACAATTGATATACTGCGCACATGCCAGTGCTGGTGTTATGAATTAAGAGACACTTTGATATAATTAAGTGTTGAAAACAGATGTATTTCTAAAACAGAGTCGTAAACCAGTCAAAATAGCATTACCTTTCTAAATCCAACATAAAGTAATTAAATGGGAAATTAACCAGTTCCAGGGAGGTCAGACGGTGAAGAGCATTCTTAGCGGTGAAGGGAAGTGATTTGTTGAAGACACAGTGTTTAAACACAGCGTTAAAACACAGGTTGTTCAGCCAGAAACCTTTAACCACAAGATGACACATTGGTCTGTAATTCAACATTACAACCAAAGTGAGTAACCAGGATTGAACACTGTGGATTCATTGCTGAGTTCTCATATGAAATACATTCAGCTACATTTTATTGATTCAAAAGCAATGGCAGAAGAGAGACTTTGTTATGTAATCATATGCTGAGACTGCCTCATGCATGCTGTCTAATTAACTGAATGAATCCAGGAAATGTCACATATAAAAATAGCGCTTTTCTGGATACTCAAAGACACTTTACATAGGAATCATTCACCCACTGATAAGAGGAGCTACCATACAAGGTGCATACATAGTCCACATCTGGACTATCTAGGCGCAGCTACGGGAGCAATTTAGGGTTAGGTGTCTTGCTCAAGGACACATCAACATGGGCTGGCGGAGCCGGGGATCGAACCACCGATCCTCTGATTGGAGGACGACCCCTGCTCACCACTGCGCCACGCTCGCCCAAATTTATTAATTTCAAGCAAACTCAAGCGGGTAAAACTTATATTATAAGAGAGTATGAGTAAACGTATCATCTTCTGTTTTTTTCTCACGTTCATATTCTATACAAGCAAGGACACAGGGTGGTGTGTACCTGGAAGCAGTATTAATTATGAAATGCATAGTACCGTGCCATACAGTACTTTGTATCTTATATACCTTATCCCGACAAGTGAATACACAATTTGAGAGAGAATTTGAGAAAGAGGGGTCGCAGCTTTAAGTTCAATGTTACACAGGACAGTCAAAGAGTCCTTTGGAAACAGAGACGAATAGTGGAGGCTTGAACACTTTTCACTCATCAAAGCTACTAAAGGGAGTCTATCGAGGGCAAGGACAGCCACACAATAACAAATGTATTCCTCTGATTGTATTCTGCCATCATTTTTCTTTGTCTCCTTCTTTCTGCTCTCCCTTCTCATTTCTTTCTCCTTCATCCTGTCCTCATTATTTATCTTTAGTCTATTCTATTACCTTCCCCCCAGTTCGTATGCCTTCCTGCCTTCTCGTATTGATTTTCATTTATAGGTTTTCATCCTTTTCACTCCCATTTCTCTGCACTGATGGCACCTTGGAGCTTGCCTCTCACTCTGCCTCTGCCCTCACCTCTCCACAAGTAAATACCTTCCACATTCTCTTGCTGTTCTTTTGATATAATATCATAAACGTCTTGGCTTTTCAATACCAAGAGGCTGGGCTGCAACAAAGAGCATGCATTGGTCGCACAATATCCTAAAGCCATAAAGGTCACCCTCCTTCCTTCGTCGAAGAGGTATGGATCCAGAAAGCTTTCAGCTAAAATAATTAGAATCAGAATCAGAAACCGTTTATTTGCCAGGAATGTTTTCACACAAACGAGGAATTTTTTGAGGCGGAAGGTGCATACATTGGACATGGACATGGGACGTAAGACGAGACAAACAACAATCAACAATCAACGAAAAGAACAGTGCAATTGGTATTAAAATATGTGTAAGATAAGCAAGTGCTCAGTCAACAGATACGTTAATGTGAATGTACGTTAAAGTGACATGTGTATTTAAGTTAAAGTGTATGTTAAAGTGACGAGTGTTTAAGTATGCGGTGTGCAGAGGAGTGAATGGTAAAGAGAAATAAAAATAAAGAAGAGAAAATAAAAATAAAAATTAAGAGTTAAAATTAAAAATTAAAATAGCTGGGGGTGACAGAGACAGTCAGTGGGGGACCCGAGCCCCATTGATGAGCCCGACTGCTGACGGGAAGAAACTGTTTGTGTGGCGTGAGGTCTTGGTCCTGATGGACCTCAGCCTCCTGCCAGAGGGGAGGGACTCGAACAGGATATGTCCAGGGTGAGAGGGGTCAGCTGCAATATTCCTAGCTCGCCTCAGAGTCCTGGAGGCGAACAAGTCCTGGAGGGATGGCAGATTACAGCCAATCACCCTCTCAGCAGAGCGGATGATGCGCTGCAGCCTGGCCTTGTCCTTGGCAGTGGCTGCGGTGTGCCAGACGGTGATGGAGGAGCAGAGGATGGACTCAACGATGGCAGTGTAGAAGTGCACCATCATTTTCATCGGCAGGTTAAACTTCTTCAGCTGCCTCAGGAAGAACATCCTCTGCTGGGCCTTCTTGGCGATGGAGCTGATGTTCAGTTCCCACTTGAGGTCCTGGGAAATGATGGAGCCCAGGAAGCGGAAGAACTCCACAGCGTCGACGGGGGAGTCACACAGGATGAGAGGGGCGGGTGGGGCTGCGTTCTTTCTGAAGTCCACAACCATCTCCACTGTCTTCAGAGCGTTGAGCTCCAGGTTGTTCTGGCTGCACCAGGTCACCAGGTGGTCAGTCTCCCACCTGTAGGCGGACTCGTCCCCACCAGAGATGAGTCCAATGAGGGTGGTGTCATCCGCGAACTTCAGGAGCTTGACGGACTGGTGACTGGAGGTGCAGCTGTTGGTGTACAGCGAGAAGAGCAGAGGGGAAAGAACGCAGCCTTGGGGGGAACCGGGGCTGGTGGTCCGAGAGCCTGAGACGTGTTTCCCCAGCCTCACGTGCTGCTTCCTGTCAGTCAGGAAGTCTGTGATCCACCTGCAGGTGGAGTCGGGCACGTGCAGCTGGGAGAGCTTGTCCTGCAGCAGAGATGGGATGATGGTGTTGAAGGCAGAGCTGAAGTCCACAAACAGGATCCTGGCGTAGGTTCCTGGGGAGTCCAGATGCTGGAGGATGTAGTGGAGGGCCATGTTGACAGCATCGTCTACAGACCTGTACCATAGAATATATTCAATGCAGTACTATGGTACTGCATTGAATATACTATATAGCAGGGGTAGCCAACACGGTGCCCGCGGGCACCTGGTCGCCCGCAGAGACCACACTAGTCGCCCGCGAAGCATGTAAACATCTATTTCTAAAAATAGAACACGCTTATGAGCTTTCACAAGAAAAAGATTAAAAAATTTAAAAAAATCACTGGCGTGCGTGCAGCGGTCGGAGCTACTTACGTGTCATGGTTCTAACTTGTATCATGGTTCTAACTTTAGTCGCGGTTAAAACTTTATAACAACAATTAATAACCCACAACTAATACATTTTAACGGGGTAAAACACCAAGACACAACAGTTTGTGACTTATTAACAATTTGTAACACTAATAATTGTACATTTATAAAATTACACCACCGAGCATGCTGGGTACAGCTCGCCCACTATCACACCAAGAAGAAACTCCGTCGCAGGAAGAGACAGACCCTTCCTGTTTTTTTTCACCTACATTCCCCTGGGTCCTAAGTCCCTCCAGGTTTAGCTTTCTAACACCCTCTATGTACCAACGTAAAAACAGCTGTTCAGTTCTCCTGCGGTCCTTTTCAGCATCAATGAATGAATGCGTTTACTGAAGAAAAAAAATACGCCAGAATCTTACAAAATACTGTGATATTAATTTTTGGCCATACCGCCCAGCCCTAACTCCGACCATTTCTGAAGGGGGTTAGATAGTTAGATAGGGGTTAAATAGATAGTGATCTGTGCAACTTTGTTGTTCAGGAAGTTTGTATCAAACAAGTAGCCCTTCGTATTATTTTGTACCCTTGAAGTAGCTCTCGGCTTCAAAAAGGTTGGTGACCCCTGCTCTATAGTCTATCACTCAGTGTGCTTCAAGGGTGTTGACAATACTTATATCAAGTGTTGTCTGTGAGCAATGAGTCAAGAGGTGGATTGTCTCAATAAATACATTGTTGGAAGTCTCTCCACCCACACTGTAAAGTATACCAAGGTGGTAGAAATGAAAATTATAAAGAAAAACAATTCAAGAAAATCAGAAATGTCACATTTTTCCCAGGCTTGTGCCACTGAATATTATATGCAGACCTTTGCATTACCTATATGCATTACCTTTGCAGACAAAAACAATTATTGTATTTTGTTTTATTGAGCCTAATGTAAGCACATTGTTTGTAGTCTTCTCATATACTGTAGCTTTTACACTTTTTCCGCAAAGTTTGCTCATAGAAGGTCTCTTAGATGCACTATATTGAATTGTAAATCACACGTTTCAACCAGATGAACGCTGATGGAGAAAAAATTTGAAATATTAATTTTGTGATCAAAGAGCTGTACTGTGGCAGAAATATTGAAATAAAGTTAGATGGTAAAAACATCTTGCTATGTGGTCCATGACTTTTGATTTAAAGATAGGAGGTTGACAGTCATGATGATGAATAAACACGCTGAGACAACAAATCTGTTTCTACGATGGTTGCATGATACCTTGCTGTATATTTACATCATAACCTATTTTTAACAACTTTAAAATGATAGCTTTGTAGTTCTAATAATAGTCATGAAAGGTGACGAGTACCACATATCAGAATACATTGCAAGAACGACATCTACAAAGGAAATGCAGTTTACCTGATTAGATGGATAGCTTTCAGATTGTGTGCAGACTGGACTCCATGTTTGTTTTGACTCTCCAGCCAACGAGGAAGTGGCGGAGTATCAATGGGGCAAAATGTCAACTTAGAAGAGAGATAACCACATGGCGTTGGCGGAAACGCATGCCCTTATTCTCCCGTTCCTTACGCAAACATGCTTATATCGATGCTGGTTATTTATTGACCAGACAAAGAGTTATCCGAGAAAGCAGGTTGTTTCACGCTGATAACGCCAGACACTGTCTCTGCCTCTCAAAGAGTCTTGATAGCAAAAAGAGACAGAAAAGAAAGACTGTCCAGGAATGAGATGATGTGCACAACACTTGTCTTTCATCAGTGTGTAAGTCCAAGAGACCACTGTGCCTCTTTGTTGCAAAACAACAACGCTCTTGCAATTATTATCATCAGATTTCAATTTGGATGATAAATGATCTCACTGGTCATTACACAAATCATTTCTAAATAAATGTTTAACTGGTGGTCTTCAGACCATTTCTACTAGCCCAGTCTTGAAAAAAAGGTTTTAAGACTCAACATAAATATTGCAGCCTTGTGTTCCTTATCACCTGACAGCGGTATATTATTTTATTAAGTTTCTGTACGTCCCAATGCTAATGTTTTTTAAATGATTGCTCTCTATAATATCTGTCCATCACATCTACAGTACAGTAGGTTAGGATAAGTTTATGTTATATCATGGTTATGTCAAATGAACTATGGTTAAGGTATGTTTAGGATTTGGAAAGTAAAACAGTTAGAGAAAGATGCTAAATTCGATATCCAGAGCATCTCCACACGGCTCTCACCATGGCAAATGCTAAGCCGACAGCTAACGGTACAAACAATGTGCGCCTGTGCTGACAGAGCTAACAGTGTTGACCTGGGGAGAACCAGAGAGTGGGCGCTACGCTTCTACGACAATCACGTCGGTCGGGACAGCGTTATCAGCTGTAATCGCCGTATGAGAGCACTGCGTCGTAGAGAGTGGTGGCCATGAGCTAGCCACTGTGGATCATGCTCACATGCACTACCACGCACTGAAAGGTACGCGCACTATGCAATCAAAGTAAGGAGAAGCTTAGATAACAATACAGACAGAGAAGAGCAACTCGGTATCCTCAGTATTACTCCACTATGTCTTTACAGAGCAAATAGTTGCTCGCTGCTATATTATAGTGTTGTATAGAGCAGTGATTCTCAACCGGTCGGTCGCGACCACCGTTTTCAGTGGGTCGAGGGTCTTTGCCTGTTTTATTTTGAGGGGACTTTTCAGTCCCTTCAGTGTCGTTTTTTTGCCGGCTCTGGTTTCAACTTGTTTTGCACTTGTCCCGCATGTTTTCAGCAGCGTGTGCCAGGTTGGGTCGAACCATCCTGATATGGGGGAGACTCTGGGTTTTTAGGATAATTAAATTAAACAGCCTACTGAATATACAATTCACAACTGATGGCGCTGCCTGCATGACAGGAAAAAGCTTGAGGGTCGTGAGGAGAATTGAGTGCTGCTTAATTTTCTGTAAAGCACAATGTTTTTCAGTATTTACCTACTGATGAGGTAATCACAAGAAAAGTTAATTTTGTATATGAATCCTGTTAAATTGCACTTTTCGTTTAATTTATTTTGAATTTGCTCCTCAAGACAGTGACTTGTTCCATAGTAAAGTGTTTGTCATAGATTCAGTGAGTGTGTATGCTCAGTTAAAGTTAGGTCATTTGAGTCTTTTTGAAACTACTTCTTCGTTGTTGGACTTTTTAGTTTGTGCATGAAAGCTGTTGAGTCTGTTTTAAAAATGGCTGAAGATTCTGAATTATTATGTATGTTGTAATACCTTGTGTCCTGAAGATGCACTTTTTGATTTTTAATTCAAATGCAGCTAATTGAGTGTAAAGGGGAATAGTTCCCTCTCTAGCATCGCCACCAGCTGGTCGTTTTGGTTTATCATTAAATGTGTCTTTGTGTTGGCATACATATCCTGTAGATTCAAACTGCACCATCTTTTCATTAAATAAATTTGAGAAGTTGAGAATGTTCCTCGATTTGGGTCGCGGCTTGTCATTAAAGGTTGATGGTGGGTCCTGGACCCAGACCAGTTGAGAACCACTGGTATAGAGAACCTGTAATACAAAAGTGACTGTTGCTAGCAGTCTTCTCTTGGAACAAAACCGCCCCTCGACTTCCTGTATTGGTGAGCATGGAAATGGTGAGCAGCAGAATCATCCTGTATGGAAGTAATTCCTGAGGATACTGGGCAGTGGGCTGGGTTGAGAATGTTTCAACCACACATGGTCTTCTTCAGGTAAAGGTGAAAGTGGGATTATATAACATTTACTTTGGTTTATCTTTGTAAGGTTGTGGGCTTGGGTCATGTGTGGCCTGTTTGTGCCTGTTTTTTTTTTTTTGTATATGGTCGGTTATTACACTTTGCAGGATTTTCGGCATTGACCTTGACTTTGCAAAGGATCCATGTCTGCCTTGACTGTGGGAGACTAATTGTTGTATATACTGACCATACCCAACCCAATCACGTGTGTGTACTCTCTTCAGAATCCAAACCAGAGGCTCATGCGGTGGGCTAAATGTTTGCAGCCTTATAACAGGGACATCCGACACATTGAGTGCAAAGATAACATTACGTCAAACGCCCTTTCCCAAGCACCTTTGTGACTCTTTCCAACTTTACCAATAATGGTAATAACATCCTTTATACTGTTCTCTGTAGTCTCTTTGTTTCCCCTCCTGTTAAACTGCTTCAAGGCACCAAGGCTGCTGAGATGTGAGATGCTGAGTCAGGGGAGGAGCCTCAAGTTGTGTAAAGGTGTGTGTAAGAGGGGTTGTATGAGGGTACTTCTATTCCTGAAGTTAAAGTGGCTTATTTTGATTTAGGGTTAGCCCTTACACGTCTTTTCTGGTTGGCCGTGTGTTTTCTTTTGTTCCAGGAAGTAGGCAGGTGGAGCTGTGTCAGAGAGGCAGTACACCTGCATAGTGCGAGTGCCATCAGGAGTCTGTAAATCAAAGTCAAGCAGAGCCTCAACTTAAACGCAGAACTAAGAGAATCCATGTCTGCTCGACTTTCACTTGGTATGAATATGACTACTTTCAAACATAGATCAACCGCAGCACTCCCCTTTTGCTTTTGCTCCACTGCAGGTCCCCACCTCCAGCACTACTTTGCTATTTTCCTCTTACTGATTGAAAAAATCTAAAAGTGTCCAGTAAAACAGGGGTCTTTGCCCCTGTAGCCTGGCATTACCAAGAGTCCTATTATCCTCAGTGATAGCTGTGTGACCTGGACACACACACACACATGAACAATAGCACATCGATCACACATCACTACATTCTGACATTCTGAAGACGCCCATACACACACACACATGCACACACACACACGCACACACACACAGGCACACAAGCACAGCCACAACAAAAACATTGATTTGCCCACCTCCCTCTGCAGAAAAACACTGCCAATCTTCACCAGGCTGTAATTTTATGGCACAACAAAATGAAAGGGTAATTTTCGTGGGATAGTGAAGAAGAGGCCCAATCGGAGATAAAGGGACAAAGTTTGGTGTCTGAAAGGCCGGTGATGATGATAGCAGCCGTGCAGGGAGAGAGAAAGGAGAGAAAGAAAGGCCGTTTGACAAGGCTGACAGCCTCACGCCTCGCTACCCAGCTCAGCACAGAAAGACAGGTGCTAAAACACTGCAATTTAGATAGTTTACTGGCCATTGTCAAAACACTAGCGCAATCTGTGGAGGGTTTAATGGGTTTAAAGTCACTCAGTGTAGGAACCCCACCACCTCCACCACCTTCTACTTATTACTTTCCACTGCTGGTTCACAGAAATGTGGGGTGTATTAGCTTTAATGGAAAAACATGTGAAGAAATTTTTAGAAATTACAAATAACACTGATGCTTTTCTGTGTGGCATTTTGTTTGATGGTATAATAATATACAGATCATAATTTATACCTGTATTGATGGTCTTCCTTTTGGTCAATTTATTCATATATTAATCTGTGTATTTTTAACTGTACATTACTATAACTCTTGCTTCATATAAATGTATGTAAATGTGAACGATGTTCTGTTTTCTCAAGAAATAGAATCAAACTGTTTACCCAGCAAGATGTTATACTCACTTATAGTATAAACAGATCTTGTGTTTTCCTATTATATTTTTTGACAACCACAGTAGGCGGTAGCATCTCAACACAGATTACAAGATACAATACTTTCAAAGTTTAAAGAGATTTTGGTTAAGAAATACAGTGTTTGAAAGCCACAGCACAATATTATGTCAGAAATGGTACCACAGTATATGAGTGTGTCCAGATGATTTTATTGTGATTAGTCACTGTTGCCTCTTCCTTCTCGCTTTGTCCTCCTTTTTGTGCCAGATAGTATCAGTTTATTGTGCAGCACTGATGAAGATAACCCATACCTTTTATGAAGTTTGAAGGAAGGCCAGGATTGATTGATATTGATAACTTCAAATGGAGGCTTTGGTCTGTGGTTTGCAGACTGGAAGATGTCCAACATTTTCCCCTTTTGCTGCCCTCACAGACGGAAAGGGGTGCTGTCTGTGTATTGATGAATACACTCTGCAAAGCCAAGAAGTCTCTGACAGTTAATCAGTTTTTCTTCTCTTTTGTTTTCCCATTCATTACTTCCTTTCTGTTTGGCTGTGTGAATGTACCTTGCGTCCTGCATCATTATAGTAACCCTGTCTCCTAAAAATTACGTTCCCCGAGAACTAAAACGCATTCTCAATTACGTTTGACTTTGATTTTCTCCCGGATTACATTTGTGTTTGACGTATTACAAATATGTTTATAATCAACGTATATTTGTGTTATTGTTTTAGTTTTCTTGCTTTCCCACTGAAGTTAAGCATATTTGAATGTCTAAGCTCTGTGGAGTATAAGAAATTAACAAGACATACTTGCTTAGACATTCGAATATGCTTAACTTCAGCGGGAAAGCAAGAAAACAATAACACAAACATACGTTGATTATAAACATACGTAATTGAGAATGCATTTTAGTTTTGGGAGAACGTAATTTTTAGGAGACATGGTTGCATTATAGACACAACACACATAATATTGCAACCTTTTCAGCTCAAACGTATCTTTGAAAAAAATAAAAACATCCCATTGATATGTGACTTATATGAACTGACATCAACGTTAGGCTAAAACAAATAATAATAATCGTACTTGCAATCGAGTATTATTATTATAAAGAAATCAGTTGTGTGTGTAATGTTGCTGTGCAGATATTCAGATAAATTAATGAGCTGGAATTAAATAATGAATAAAAATGAAATCAGCTAATAGGTTAAATGTATTTCTGAGTGATTGAGTCGACACAACCTCTGTGAACCTGGAAAATTGACAGAAAGCAATTGGGAGCTGTCAAGTTTAGCTGCAGCATAATTACATACGTATGTAATAGGGTTTTTCACAAGATGGTTTTGGTGTGTTTTATTTATTTTTTGGACTGAACTATCTCAGTATGGATTGCCATGACATTTTGTACAGATATTTGTGTTCCCCTCTGGATGAATTGTAAGCACTTTGGGGATCCAAGCTCACCATGATTGATCATTCCACTGCATTGTTAAAGAAGTGTCCATTTGGGCTGAAACTACACATGTTATGGATTTTACTGGTTTTGTCTTAATTTAATGATTTAAGTATCCCTGTCCTAAATATACATTTGGGACAACAGTAGAAGATACACCACAAGAAAGAAAGACTGACCAAGAGAACAAGAAAGAAGGGAATGGGCGTTTCTGAGCAGGGTGTAGGGTTAGATTGGGTTGCTGGCTGAATATCGATGATATAGTTGGGAGAAAGGAGAACGAGTGCAATTGGAGAGGCCTCGAGGGATCTGAGCTGACCAGAAGAGGGTTGTAATTAGAAAGAAAGACAGACAAATAGATAGACAGATAGATAGATAGATAGATAGATAGATAGATAGATAGATAGATAGATAGATAGATAGATAGATAGATAGATAGATAGATAGATAGATAGATAGATAGATAGATAGATAGATAGGTGTGGTGTGGTGTGGTGTGATGAGGAGAGAAATGGTTGGGAGAGATAAGAATTTGGGGGAGGGGTCGCAGCTTAGAGGTCATAACCTTGAGTATTGATCTGGTTTTGTCATTTCCATGGCGACTGGAGGCCCCCAGTCTCTGACCTGCTGGAGTACATTAGACCTGAGATCCATAACGCCTGTTTGTTCATTCTTTCACCCCCTCTCTCTGTCTCTCTGTCTCTCTCTCTTTCTTCTGCTTCTCTTCCTCACACACATACTGTGACACACCTACACAGAGGTGCAAACACACTCGTCAACACACACACACACACACACACACGCACACATACACACAGCTGCTCATCCAAGCACAGGAAGAAACTGAATTAAACCTTAAAAACAATCTGGGCCTACAGAGAGGACAATTCATCATGATCGCTGTGTGCCAGAGGTGTGTGTGAGTATGTGCACGTGTGTGCACGGTGGGGTGAATGCAACACTCCAGCCACTGACCAGTTGTCCACACAAACACACGCACACATACACACACACACACACACACACACACACACACACACACACACACACACACACACACACACACACACACTGCTCACATCACAACACTTATCTGTAAACGCTCATCCACATTCCAGCCAAGGTCAGCTAGATTGTAAATGAAGCTACATATCTGGCCAGCCGTTGGTGTGTATGCGAGAGAAAGAGGGTGAGTGAGAGAATGGAAGAAGAGATGAGAGATAGATGGAGGGATACGAGAGATGAGAGTGAACAGAGTCCAGTGCCTGAACCAAATCAAAGAAGTGTGTTGGCGATTGGCTAATTCAACTTCATTCCACACTTACTTTTCCCTCATTGCAGCCTGGCAGCAATTACTTTATAACCATTTTTCTTAACTGTCTTCTTCCCTTATATCCCATTAAGAGAAGTACTAAATCCTCATCCTTTTCTCTGTGCTGTCTCATTTGCTCAACTCTTCCACTATCTGTTGCTCTCTTTGGTTTTCTTTTCAGTCTGTTTTCTGATTCGTTCTCCCTCTCTGTGTATGTCCATCGCTCCTGCAGGCGACTGAGGCAGAAGAAGGGCTCTGTAGTTTGTCCGGCAGGTTGGCAGGGGCCTGCAGAGCTAAGGGGCACCCTCTTTGTGAGGAAATGATTTCCTCGGTGCTGAGGAGGACACTCCAAATCATCTCCAGCAATCTCAGTAATGGCCCTGAGACGCTGCTGCCTTTGTCCTGTAATGGTGACAGATGACTGGCTGGGAAGACGGGGCCGTCCAGACGCCTAGCGAAGGGGCGAACAAACCTCCACGCGCACATACACGTACACACACACACAAACACTTGCATAAAACACCTCTCCACTGGCGGCCGGTGTGATTGCGGGTAATTGTCTCTTCTCGGGTTGTGGTGTTAGTGCTTATCCTTAACGATCCCTCTCAAAGAGGAGTTCTAACTATCGGTCCTTTCAAAGGAAAGATGATTCCACTTTACAGAGTCACGCCTAAGACCCCCACCACCACCACCAGCCCCATAGACATGGCCTCCTTAAAACATAAGAGCTATCTGACAATGTAGCATTTAACGTGTGCATTAAAGTGTTTTGACATAGAAGATGTGTGGGCATACCTTGATGCCTAAATGCCTAAATTGCACTTCAGTCTTCTGGAGTTAATTATTACCTGATAATTAATGTAAAAGATACTCTCCACATTGTATTTGGTGCCATTTACTTGGATTTCACAATACAAGTATGGATTGGTCTTTGGTACAAGAGTGTGCTCTTCCTGCATCACATTAAAAAAAAACCATAAAAGACAACTTTCGATCATGGGGTTAAGAACATGAATTAAATGATTTGATGTGTACTAAAGTTCGACTTTTAGCCAAACAAGACTCAAACACATGTCAGTGACAGAATCAATGGGTGTAAATGGAGAAAGCCTGTCGTCTTGTTTCGGGCCTGGTAAAGAAGAGGTGTGAGTTGTTCAGTTGCACTCCCAGTGGTCTGAGGTGTTACCTTCACTTTAACTTGTTTGGTAGCTACCGTATTCCTCCTCCATCAAGTGTGGCAATGATCCAAACTGACTATTCACACATAACACAAATGTCCATCAGGGGTTTTGATGTATGTTCAACTATTAGAGTTTCTCATTATTCAGTTGTTCTTTGTCAGAGTTGTAATCCCTTGTCGTACTCCCTCTGATCAAATACAGCTTCAGGGTTTCTATTTTTTACAAAAAAAATTGTTGCAAGAATGAAACATGATTGACATGATGATTTATAACAAACATCTTGTGAAACTATATCGACCTGTATTGACCTGTACTTGATAATTGCATGTCTAATTCCTAAATTCTCAAATATATGAGCAGAATAGACCTTATTTTACAGCCCTCTTCTGAAAACTACTCCAGCCTTTGTCTATTGCATGATCTTTAATTCCAGAACTGCATAAACCCTATTAGTGCATCTCACCAATTGGAATCACCAGACAGAAAATATGGTCAATGGCCACCTCCTCATTAGTAGATATCCACAGGCAGGCCTGAGGGCAGATCAAAAGGGTTGGTGTGAATATCGCCTTGAGGAAGGGATTTTTTTTCTTCTCAAACACTGCAGTCGTCATGTCTCACTCTGCGAAGCATGTAGGTGTAAAACTCTGCGGGTCATTTGGGTCTGTGTTGAGTTCTTTTTCTACCGACTGTTCAGACTTGTTTTCACAGAAACAAGCCAGGATGTGTCTGTCTCTTTTGTCCCCCACAGTAAATATTGAGACAGGATATGTGGCAGCACAATTCATATAGATGTGATGTCCTGTTGTTTTACGCATACAAATATTCCTTTGCATTACAAATTAAAAAGGATTATTATCTCTGACATGTGAGAGCACATAATGACAACTTTTCATAAGCAAAAAAAAAAAAAAACAGGCTTGTTTTAAGATGTGTGACACTGCATTTTCAAGATTTTAAATGAGCATTTAATTCTTCATGTAGTCTTTATAGTGACACTATATTTTGTTTTATGAATTTGGCCTTTAAGTGCTGGGGTCTTGAGTTTTTGTTTCGTCTGTTTCCTGTTTCATTTTGAAAGTCACTATCCCTTTGTGTCATTTTTTATGTTACTTCCTGCCTTTGTCTTTTTTTCACCTGTTTTCCAAAAACACCTGAGTCTCATTAGTTAATTAGTTACTTGTGTATCTCGTCTGTGTGTTTTCCTTGTCTCAGTAGCATTCTAACTGTTATTATAGTTTCTAGTTTTCCTTGTGCTTAGAATTTCTACCTTAGAATTCCCCGCTACTAGGCTTTGGGATTTCTTTGTTTTCCTGCCTGCTACCTGTTAGCCTTTGCTTGACTCCTATTACCTGCCAGCCTCTGGGCTTTCAGCTTGTAAATCAAATAATTTTAAGAAATCACCCAAAATCATCCTGCTGCCTCTTCATCGGTCTGCTACGTTTGAGTCTAATCCTACTATTACTGAACGGTGGCACTAAGGGCTTTGAGAATACAAAATGAACATGACAGATGCTTCAAATTACGCAGCTTGGTCAGAGCTACTAAGTTGTTATACTATGATGCTCTACCTACTTCTCTACCATCAGTTTTGCACCTGTCAGTGACGGCCTGTCAATATACACTCACATGAATAGTGTCTTTTTAAAATAAACTTCCGTCTTTACTAGTGCTGTCATATTAGCGCGTTATTAACGGCGTTAACGCCGTCAATTTTATTAACGGCGTTAACGCGTTTTTATTTATTTTTTATTTATTTTTTCGCGAGCACCACGCCGGATGTAGCTCAACCGGAAGCAAAACAATAGGCACGCCGTTTGGGCTTGGAAGCTAGGCTAACGTTACGGTTTGAAATGAATGAACGGTGAGCGCGATACGGCAAAATGAATGATATTCAGTGAACTGCGAACAGGTGCGCGTGCCAGAAGGGAGCGCGAGTGAACACATTGAACACAGCAGGAGAGAACGCAACGTTAGCCAGCTAGCTAAAGCTCCGGTGGGAAATGATTAGCTTAAGCCGTGTTCATACCGGACACGCCGTGTTCATACCGGACACGCCGCGTCCGGTGTGAACACGGCGTAACGCTACCGTTTTTGAGGAGGTAGATTTTGAGGAGAGGGGACTGACAAGGCAGAAGGTAAAGTGGTCCACCGTTCTATCAATAAGCAGACCTGCCAACCTGTTTGCCAACCAATTTGCGTAGCGGATACGCATTTTGACGTCAAAGTACGCTGGTAAAAATTTGTCTAAAATTAATTTTAGACTAATTGACCAGCACACATTATATGCAATGCAATATAATGCATGACGAGTATTTAATGACTTATCAATATATAGGTTATATATCAAGGTTGGCAGGTCTGAATAAGGCTAAACTAGAAGTTAACACTAATACAAACATTATTTTTGCAGAATGAGTGTGTTAGGGGAGAAGGATGCAGCCATTGTTAAACAGCTGGATGCTGGATTGAAATGCAGCTGGAACTGGTCGTGGCTAAAACTGGAAGGCAAGGTCTCAATAAAAGGGCAAGAGGTGTCCTTTCATCTAGGAGATGTATTCTCCAAAATCAACAGGCAGGGATTCGCCAGATGCATTCTCTGCATCAAATATATAAATGATGCTAACAAAGGCAGCCATGCTCTCCCTTACCACATTGTGCCTCATATACTGTAAATGTTAGACCCAGTGACAGGCTGGCATGAAATGGCTTGCATAATACTTAGTAAGGAGGCCATAATAATTTTTGACTCATGGCTGAAGTTAAGTTTCTCCAGCTCTCCCCAGGTTGGCAAAAAAATCATCTCAAAATGCATCAGATTGATGCTTTAAAATATGGAATATTTAAATGTTTCTTACGGGGGAGCATGCCCCCGGACCCTCCTAGAGGGGTAATATCCTTCTCACCTTTTTCACCCCTGACCCGTTTTCATGCCTGGTGCACTCTATAATTTTATTTTGTAAACCCTTGTTTACCTGAAATGTGCAGTGATTTTATTTTGTACCGCCCTGTTTGGCAGTTGTTTTTCAATAAAATAAAGCAAGCCAATCCACTTTTTCATGTTGATAAGAGCATTAAAATGCAAAAAAAAAAAATTGCGATTAATCGCATAAAATGACATAAATGCGATTAATCGCGATTAAATATTTTAATCGCTTGACAGCACTAGTCTTTACAGAAAGGTTGGTTAAAAAAAAAGACTTATTTAGGTTTTGGAAAAGAGCATGGTTGACGTGAACGTGACTACCAGCTTTTGTGACTAGCAAGTGACTAACGAGAGGAGTGAATAGGGACTCATGTGAGTCTCCTGACTAATGACATAAATGATTTACCAACTAACCAGCGACTGAAGTGGCAAAATGTCAACTTTCCTTCTAATTTCGCACAGGACAAAAATCGCACCTTAAACTACTGCCCATAATGCCACCGGTGGGTGCGTTGTATATACATGCTAAAGGGGCAACCGTGTCAGACTTCAGGGCGCACTGAAGCTTATTTGACGCATTGGGAGTAAGAACGGGTTGATGCAGGGAACAAGGGCTCCCTGAAAGGTCTTCACAGACATCAGCTCTCACCCAAAGTGAACAGCATCCTGCACTCATCATAACATCCCTCCAGATTGTCCTGAAAACGATGCACCAAAGACATGAGTGAGCAGGCCAATCAGTAAACAATATTTAATAGGCATGATGTATGGCATATACCAAGATCATGCACTTTTAAATAAATGTATTTTATGGAAAAACGTTAATCCTGTGAAATGCTGAGCTATCAAAAAGTGGGGAAAATATGATACAATATTTGAGAAGTATCAGCCAGGTCTAAGTGTTGCGTAAACCTTCCTGGAAAACTGAGCTGGAAAAGAGCACTCTCCTGAGGACGCTTACTGTAGAACTGTCTGGACAAACTGCACTTACAGTATGGTGTGTGTGTGTGTGTGTGTGTGTGTGTGTGTGTGTGTGTGTGTGTGTGTGTGTGTGTGTGTGTGTGTGTGTGTGTGTGTGTGTGTGCGTGCGTGTGTGTGTGTGTGTGTGCGTGTGTGTGTGCAACAACCCATGTGTAAGGCAGTGGAAAGTGGTCGGGTCTAAATTGCTTTATCGTTTGTGGATGAATTGAATAAAGTCCTATCTGGCTTTTTGGAATGTTACCACAGAGTTCAGGAAAATTGGTTAGCGGAGCAATCTCCCAGAAATTTCCAAGATCCTGTTATGCACTCACCATGCACTCGGTCAAGGCTGTTGTGGAGAAATATCTTATTGGCTTGGAAAATGATAAGTGCAACTTCATACAGAGACAGAGCCAATTATTTGACTATCGTCTTAAAAGCAGGGATGTAAATGAAGAGACAATTTCAAGAATTTAAGTCTGGAAAACAAAAGGGAGATAAATCTAATTATTGGACCATATTTTGTTTGTGTCGATCATCAAACTAGACACAACAATTGAGATGCAAAGTGGGAGGAGTTATTTTGAGCGTCCCTGGTTCCAAAACTGAAAGTCCCAGTTATTTTTTACACATTTAAATTCCGGTTCAATTGTGGGTGAATTCCTCAACTACGGTGCGTTTTGGTATCAACTGTAACAACTAAGCCTTTTGAATTAGCTACAAAGACCAAAATAATAGCCTGATCTTACATGTTTCCTTAATACTCAGACTGATTACATTATTATATTATTTGTTATGCACTCTTAATTGTGACTAAAAAGTTTAGATGACTGATTTAACAAGATTTAAACAAGAGCCTGTGTGCATGGATGTGTGGGTCTATGCGTGTGTTTGTGTATGTGTGCGTGTGTCTTTGCAAGGTGGGGCAATTTGATAAATGACGCCAAAGTAGAATAGACTGGTGTTCAGATGGCTTCAGCCTTGTAAAGATGTGACAAATGACGGAGCAGAAAGTATTGATTCCAATCTCTCTCTGGTGCAGTGTTTCACTGTGGAGGCTGCGTGCACACAGAAACACAAACACACACACACACACACACACACACACACACACACACACACACACACACACACACACACTCACACACACTCACACACTACATACAAGCGGGCAAGCAGTATAAGGACAGTATGCAATGAATGCAAGCATTCTGTATATACTGCACATGTACAGAATGAGTGCTTGATATGTGAACATGAGAATACGGATTGTCAATGTGACTGCAGTGTTTAAGACCATATGGCGTGTGTGTGTGCGTGCGTGTGTGTGTGTGTGTGTGTGTGTGTGTGTGTGTGTGTGTGTGTGTGTGTGTGTGTGTGTGTGTGTAATAAAGATTGGAGTCTATATGTATGTGTGTGTCAGTGACATGTGAAATGTGCTATATATCGATGCTTTGTGCACACGTGACTGTGGTCTTCATGTACGTGTGTGTGTGTGTGTGTGTGTGTGAGAGCCTGTGTTTCCTTTGTTAGTAGTTAGTGTTCGGATGCCAGCAGGAGTCCCTGGTCACACACATTAAAGTCTCATCTCACTGTGTTTTAAACCAGCTGTGGTTCTCCACGCTGTCAAGAACATTCAGTTGCTCATATGATATTTGTGTGTGTGTGTGCGTGTCAGGGAGTGTGTCAGGCTGTTTGTCAGGGTGCATGGGAGTGTGTGCCGCGTTAGCATGATCACACAAGGGGGCAAAGGTCAAAGACAGCTAACCAGAAGAGGAGAGGAAGGGGGAAGTGGAACCTATCAGAAGGGAAGGGAGAAGAGACAGGAAAAAATACAGCGCAGGGGGAAGGGAAGGACCTGCCCAGTGGACCTGTGGATGGATGGATGGATGGATGGATGGATGGATGGATGGATGGATGGAGGTTAGGGAAGGAGTCTGAACGTCTCGTTTTTTGGTGTGGTGGGTGTGGGGTTTCCCTGTTACATGAAGGCATGCATTAATTATTCAATCAACAGTGTCCTGTGGTTGGTTTAAACCTCCTTGCCACAAGGAGTCCCCTGCGACTCAGGCAGTGGACAATTGCTGTCTCAATGAATGGATGGATAGCAAGCTAAATCGATAGATCTTTTTGTTTTTTCCCAAAAAGCCAAGAAAAGAAATTGCCGTGTCTCACGCATATCATAAGAATTAGAGATATACTTTCATCAAGCTCCGATATAGCCTTCAGGGCTGAAAAATGTAAATTCACCATGTCTTGTTGCTATTTACTGTATTGGTGAGTCCCTTCACAACCACTCCCATCAGGCCTCCATCATAAAAACCCTCTGACCAGGACAAGAACAAAGTAATTCATAACAACTGCCATTAACATTGCAAACTCGCTATGAATGAGTAAGTACTCTCACTACACGTGCACATATTTGGACTTTATACTTATGTTAATTAACTGTGTCAAAACATACTGTATCTTTTTATTTTAACACTATATGCATATATTTCTGCCTATACCTTTTTACTCCATGGGTAACTGTGTGAGCCATGTCAAAGACAAGCTTTCATCGCTTTGCAACTGACAAGAAAGTTTTCCTGTTTCTGATTCTGAAAGAGAGAAAAACAAAAGTGTGTCTGTGCACAGAGTTCAGTGCTAGATTGTGTTAGCGACTCCATATTGATACGCTGAGAGAAAAGAGAACAAGTGCAACTGGAGAGGCCTTGAGGGAGCTGAGCTGACCAGAAGAGGGTTGGACTTAGATGGATAGATGGGTAGATGAATGGCTAGCTAGATAGACTAAACTATTTCCAATAGTTCTGTGCCTAAAGCTATATGAAAAACACAATGGGAGGCTAACATGCGTGCATACACACACAAACACAATCATTACTGTCTATCAGTCAGTACAGGGGGAGAGCGTTCAGCAGGGGGTCAGTGAAGAGGTCAAAGGCATTCAGAGGACCAAACACCACCTTCCCCATCCTCCTCACCACCTCCTACACTGCATCACCGCCTCCCATCACCCTTGGTCACTCCCAATCAAGCGCTTCACACTCACCTCTCCTCTTCCAATCTTTATGATGTGTGTGTGCGGCACCCAGGCATGCTGAAACACGGGTCATCCCCCTGATGCTCCTGCTCCTGAAGCTGAACATTATTCCCGACCTTTGACATGGGTAGAATTGACTCTTCACCAGGCCTGTGCGGTCGCTCACCCTTGACCTCTGAGGTCATCCAGTCAAAGCCAGCCAATCAGGATGGTCTTTGATTCACTCTCCGACCCTCCGCTCAGAGGGAAAGAGGTTGGGCTTATAGGGGTGGGGGGAGCTGACCGTAAAAACATACCACCCTGCTGTGATGGAGGAGCATATGTTGTAACGTCTGCCTATCATGGCAGATCTGTCGGGTTTCACAGCAGCCTGCGTTGACAAGCCTCAGCTTGTGTGTGAGTGTGCGTGTGTGTGTGTGTGTGTGTGTGTGTGTGTGTGTGTGTGTGTGTGTTTCTAAACAGGATCCCTATGTACAAAGTCATGTGAGCTGAAAAGTGATTAGTGTAAATTGGCAATAGACAAACCAGAGAGTTTGATCTGATCTTACAAATGCAACATGGCCCCCTATGTGAAACACACCAGGAACATACATTCCGGTTGGGATGGATGTTTCTGCCCTATAGCCTGCTGCTGGTCTGGTTAGGTCTCGGGGAATGGAGTTTACTGGAAAGTGATGGAGGATCCTGACGGTCATGACCGTTGGTGTAATCTAATGACCGCTCACTCAGAGCGGGGAGGAGGAGGTGGAGGCCACGAGGGAAGTGGCAGGAGGGGAAGAGATGGGGGCGGGGGGGCAGGAAGGATGGGTGGTGGGGTTTGGAGGAAGGGGGGCAGGTGATCTTCTGTCCTCAGGACTGACCGGCTGGTGTTGACCTCTATTCGATCAAATCAGATAACCAGCTCTCAGTCAAAGGCATTGTCTTGTCGTGTGCCACTGAAAACCTAAAACAGGTTCCGATTCATCCTGGACTGGACACACAAAATGGTTCATCAATTATTTACCGGCAAGAGTTTGCAATTCAGACTAACCTGATTCTCAGCCATGCCGGTTTAGGATGTTTGTTCTGCTTCTGACTTTTAGAGTGACTTGATTGTCGGTGAGGCAGGGAGCAGTTGTAAACACAAAAAAAAAAATATCTGAAATGATGGTTTAAGACTTTCTGTGCATGGTAGAATACATTCATTAGTGTGTGTGTGTGTGTGTGTGTGTGTGTGTGTGTGTGTTGCGTGCATGTGTGTGTGGCTACCCTGCTGACCTCCAAGGATTTATGGGCTGCAAGTGTGAGAGCTTTGACACAGAGATATATCTGCAGGACCCATTGTGTTAATGCAGTGTGTGTTTGTGTATGTGTATCTGTCTCTCTCTCTGTCTTTCTTGCTGTGTGTGTGTGTGTGTGTGTGTGTGTGTGTGTGTGTGTGCGTGTGTGTGTGTGTGTGTGTGTGTGTGTGTGTGTGTGTGTGTGTGTGTGTGCGAGCTTGTGTGTGTGTATATGTGTGTGGGACAGGGATTAATTCCATTAGCGGTCTAGTGCTACGGGAGATGAGCAGGGATTGACAGAGCTGCAGTCGTAATGAATTGGCTCTGGCAGCATCACTCAGCCTATAAGTTCTCTCTCTCCCCCTTCTTCCCCACTTCTGTCTCTGCTCTCCCAGCAACACTTTCATCCAACTGCCTCTCAATAAACACGCCCTTGTTAGGGCCTGGCTCGCTAATCACCGCACTTCATTACAGCTGTGTTCGCTTAACTAGCCTCTGTCATTACAACTGCTGTGCCTGTGAAACACCAGGTTATATCTGTATATATATATATATATATATATATATATATATATATATATATATATATATATATATATATATATATATGTACTTTCCTCTCTCTATTTCTGTTGGGCCACATTCACAGAATGAGTAATTATCTGGGAGTCACCCTGTCGTATTTTCTTTAAGTAAAGGAATTCTCAGTTTAACGCTTGTAAAAACCGGTCCCTAACAAATTCAGCACAGACTTGTCCACACCTGAGCTGACTTTTTGGATCCAAACCTGAGATGATGTTATTTTTTTTTCTCCAGCTTCACAGACTTGAACTTGAAAATGATTTTCTGTGCTGCTCTACGTTTCCAGCCTTAGTCACTCATATTCAAGAAAAGCATCATACAGTTTCTCAAGTTCTAAGCATATTGGTGGCTGGACAGCCGACAGAGGAACAGAACGGGATGCGGACCTGAATCCTCTGGGCAACATCACTGACCTTTTAGGTGGAGAAAGCCCCTGCTCCTGTGGTGGGGGAACCCCGCTGGTTGCTGCAGAGCCATCCAACCTAGTGATAAAGGAAACCAAAGTGGCGGGGGGCTCTGAAAGGGCATACAATGTCGATACAGGAGGAGGAGTGGTCTTCTGGTCCCCCACCAGCACACTGAAGATGAACACACTTGGGGTCTGTAGGTCTTTATCTGAGGGTCTTGAATCGTTGCCCTTTGTTTGCATTGTGTGATGACTGAATTTGTTCCGATGTCACAATCAGGTCTGAATGAACTTCACGCCCGATGACAGCTGATGCAGATGGCACTTTTTTCACTGAAAGGGGATGAGCCTTTTGAGAGCTTTTCAAAATTGCCATATAATACACTGTACTTAGTGGTGTTTAGAAGTTCAGCTGGTTTGGGAACAAGCAAAGGGAGCATCTGTGTCTCCCACCCAGTCATAAATTCAAACATAATATAATAAGTGTTGATTTATTGAAGCTTTCCCACCTCTGAAAGTGCCAAATTAATTAATTAATGTTTGAAAGCAACTCTAGACTCCAATGACACAATGGGGGGGGGGGGGGAGACGACGACTGGATTCACTTATTTATTTAATCTCAACATTGTAGCTGTCTTGAAGTTTCAACAATGGCTGCAGAAATGTAGATATCAAAGTATCAAGTATAGTATAATACAAATATATAATATATCAAAATATACTATAAAGCAACTTTATATCTATTTTGCAAGTCACATTGCTCCACCATCTTTCATTTGCTCATCACTTAGTCCCCTATGAAATAATTGAAAAAGAATTATAGCAGTAGAGTGTGGAGGCCATATTAGCAGCTTTTCCACTTCATGCTGTAAATCCACAGGACATTCATTCATCATTACAACCAGGTCAAATTTCATCAGTGCAGACATTTTGTGTGTGTATACATAATGTGTTTTAATAAGATGAGACTATTTTGTGGCCCATTAGATATCTTGGTATTAAATAGTTGTTTCTTCTTTGTGTCAGTGCTTTGTACTGTACCTGTCCTCGGTTACTTCCTGATGTTCGCCATTCTTCTGATCTTGTTATTTGCTCTTTTATAAGGACATTGATTCTGTAGGTCAGGTTTGCTGACCAGTCCCCTCCCCCCTCAGAGACTCTTTCATGTTCCCAGCAGCAACCTGACACCGGCTCTGGACCCCAGCAGTCAGCTTCCATAATCCATACATCACACACACACAAACGCGGGAACACATAAATGCAAACAGTGAAGTCACAGCCATCCTCTCGCATGCACACGTATGGTCATGTCCACATGACCATACGTGTACACATGCCTTCAACATACAAACACACAGCTCGACATGCAGACATTACGTTATTATTGACACTCTGCTGGACATCAATATTCTGGGACAAATTGATTGGCCAGGTTGTTGTGGTGTATGGAGTGTTTGAACACACTCAAAGCAATTATCTTCACACTTACACAATACTGGCAACAGGCCTCATGGCTTCAGGATAATACAACTTCACAGGCTATCACTTTTCAATGTTCCCATCAGTGTGGACCTGTCCAGAATGTACCCTGTCTCTCACCCAGCACATACTGCGATAGACACCAATCTTAAAATACCTTAAAGTTTACTGATAGGAAAAAATAACACTTCAGTGAAGCAGCATGTAATCCAGCTTTACCAAATTTCATATGAGACATATGTTTGCTGTTCTTTCGTCCACAGTTGTAACATCGCTGGATTTAGTTACTGCTAATGATAATTAACCATTGCATACTGCTGCAATGTAATGTTTTGTGACAGACTGTTCATAAATGTATCTACAAAATAAGATAACAGTCATTTCCGCATTTTTGTGTCCTTTTATTGCCATCGGTAAAAAGATGGAAAAAGACGGAACATAATCAGGTAATAAAAAAATAAAAAATAAATGAACACTTGAAGGCCAACTAAAGCAGCTAGTGGAGCAGACATCCAAGTTTCTACCGCTGTCGTATCAATAGAATGTGTGTTATTTATGCCATATTATGTTTCATATCATAAATAACACATGTTGCCTTCAGTTTTATAAATTTGCTAATCAAGCAAACATGAGGAAAACCCAGTGGACAAACCGGAACAAACTAGACCCTAGACATATTCTCTCCATAGAGCTCCTTTATCTCATGATGTAGTGTTTTCGGAGCCCTGGTGCGCAGCGAGACTTGACATTTCTCAGTGGTGATTTGTCCTGCACTACCATCACCTTAAACTCCGGTTGTGCAGGTGAAAATAGTCTTAATGTTAAACAAGTATGTGAAATCAGCACCTGGGTTGTCACTATGACCGATCGAAAAGAGACAATTTATTGTAAATGATTTGCAGACTCTAAAGATAATATTAGTTTCAAAACACCCAATGAAGCCAAGAAGAGTCCAGGAAGTGAGAGCAGTGGGACAGCGTGAAAACTCCACCAGGACGTTGTCTCATAGTGTGCTAATTGTGTCTTTAACTCCACTTTCCGGCGGTAGAGCAGGTGTGGAGTAGGGAGTCTTCATGCTGATGGTCTTCCAGCGGGTCCATATATGAAGTACCTTGTTAAGCTAAGGTGGTCGATAGAGTCAACGGTGTTTGTGTGTCCTCATTAGCTCCAGGATGTCCCTCAGTAGGAGAGGGGCGGTGAGGAGGCCCTCATCGATGATGAGGTTGTGCAAGTGTGTGTGAGCGTTTGTGTGTGTGAACCATCACATTGATCGATCCTACTCATAATCTCCCATGACCCCCTAGGCAGCATGAATTACACCAGTGGGCAGTGTCTTCTGTGTGTGTGTGTGCGCATGTGTTTGTGAGGAGGCTGGGAGAGATGGGGGTGGGGGTCTCTATAATTACAGCAGATGGAGATAGTATCTAAAGGGACCTCCACGCTGGGGAAGCTGAGTGAGGGCAAGTGGATTAAGAGAAAGAAGAGGAGTGAAGCAGGCAGAACAGTAAAGAAGTTCCTCTGCTCTGCTTAACAAAACAGCAGGGCTCCTTGCTCTTCTCAAAAAGACTGTTCCAGGTGAAAGCTATGACCCCATTTTGGACTTGTCATCTCTTAAATGTCCTTGACACATGATGTTGTTGGTATCTTGTTCGCTCCCGGAACAAGCACACAGATGCACGTGATGAGACACACAAGCTGATGGGTTTATGCTATTCCCTTGATTGATAGTTGGTGCCGGTGATGTACCGAGCAACTTAGCAGTGGAACAGCAAAAGGCAGGGATGACGACAACATAAAAAAAATATTGTTTCAACCTTAATTTTTCAACCATTTTTGGAAAGAATTTTGCAAGAAATACATTCAACAAATTTGTTCACAAAAAAGTCTACTGTGATGCCAGGATTGAGACTGCACTTATGCACAGTGGTGTTGGAAGCACACACACACACACACACACACACACACACACACACACACACACACACACACACACACACACACACACACACACATGTCACAGTAGTTTGCTAAGTAGCATTAAACACAAAGTATAGCTATGACGGGCATGACATTCATTTTGTAGTTATTTGGTCATAAAGCAAAGTGTTGGACAAATTCAAATGATGACCTGATGGTAGTGGTTGATTAGAAATCAGGAGATTTACAAAGTTATATAATTCGTTCAAAAAGGAACACGTGCACAAAGGTTCCGCACATCTAAACACTACAACCAAGGTACCTTTGGTAGTTTTAAATCAACCTAAAATGGAAAACAAATGTTACAGGCAACTCAGCAAAACCTTTCAGCTGCATTGAGGGTTCAAGCACATCATTTCATCTCCCTCCAATGTTAGTTTCTCGTCTGCTTTTAGCTGTTTCAAGTGAAAAGCTGCTGTCTATGCACACTATGACTGAGGAACGACTGAGGAAAAAACAATCATTACGTTACATTTCATTTAGCTGACGCATTTATCCAAAGTGACTTACAATAAGTGCATTCAAACATGAGTACAAACTCAGAACAACAAGAATCAAGAAAGTACAATTTCTTCAAGAAAGTTAAACTACAACCTCTACTACCACATTAATGGGGTGAGTACAACAAATGTTGCCAAATAAGCAATTTCACTTTCCATTTTAATCAAATACTTGGCATTTGTATTCCTGAATGATAAACTCAGAGACAATTAGATAATTGGTTTAAACTCCGACAGATTCCCAGCATTAAAAGCATCCAAAATTCAAACAAGGTGTGAAAAGTTTGGTTAAAAAGTCTCAGGCAAAGAAAGTTTAGCTTTATTATGGTTTGTTTTTTACGAGGCAAGAGCTAAATCGCATCTTCTCCCTCAGTCCTTCAGCCCGTCCTGTTCATTTTCTTGGGGAGGAAAGAGGTTGGAGTTATATGAAGGTTGTCATATGAGTCGGCTCATACATCAAACGAGATGACCTTAGTCTCGGTGACAGTCAGGACAGGATGGTGTGAGTGTGCTAGTGTGTATTTGTGTGTTACTGTGTATGGTCACGCACATACCAGATATACTGGTGTAGTCAAGAGCGTGGGCTTACTTCCTATCTTTCACATCATTTGGCTTGTTTGCCTCCCTCACACTCAGCTCGCCTTCTGTTTTTTTTACGAGTCTGCTCATTTCTACACAACTACACTGAATATGCTAATCAGAACATGTGACACGGTAAGCGATACCAGGAAACTGTGGTTTGCGCTAAGGGATATCCTCAGGTATAGGATTACACTGGCTGAAGATTATTATTGATTTGCTCATGGAGCTGTCAGTCTCCTCTCAGCTACCGGGAGCAGAGTGACTGACAGGGACGGAGTTGGGTGGCCCGCAGCCAACCAGGAGGAACCACTCCACTGGATGGGCTGGGAAGATGGAGGGAGATTGAGAAAAGGATAACACAGAGGGATAAGGGAAATTGATGATTGTTTCAGCAGTGGAGTGGGAGGAGGGAGAGAGAGAGAGAGTGTGATGAAGAGATTGAAGAGAAATGACTGAGAGCAGAGGTAGGTGATGAGAGTCTGTTGGTGTACCTTCCCAGGGAACGTCCAGCAGAACAGACATGTAGAGTTGTTACATTTTAAATTAAGGACGAGGACATTGTATCAGTCCATACTTCTACTTTGAGGATTAGGACTTGGTTTATGGTCGAAAGGTATGATTAGGTTTCAGTAGTTTTGATGATAAGGGCTGTGTTACTGGCTCAGGAATGCATTTAGTCAGTAACGGTTCTCAGAAGTATAGTACTGTGTTTCAGTGTGTGTTTCTGTGAACAATGTATGTACATTGATTTTTTTTTGCTGTTTGTGCAAAAGTATTTTGTCTAACATCAATCACTGGCAGTCTTATTTCATGGCCGTCTTTTGCACAGTCATCCAGTTTTTATCTAAAAGGGAATTTTAGATTTGGCAGTGCTGTTGAGCCCCATAAAAATCAGTACAGGCGTTGGCTGAGACCATTTTAGGCCAGAGTTGTCGTTCTATTTCATCCTTACTGACCGCCAGAGGCAGTGTTTCACACTGGATATGTTCAATATCGCGCTTGCGCAGTTCGAGTAATTATAACAACAAAGTCACGTGTGACCTCGGGTGACCCCCAGCCGGGTATAACTTATCCCGAGCTCGGTTCTTTTTCATCTTCTCGCTGCGCAGGCTAACTAGTTTGTTAGCATCAGCTTTGGCTGAACTTGTGTAGAAGAAAGCTCGTCGCCTGTAGCCTTGTGACCTCCGGTCGGAGTTGCGGGTCTCTCGCCCTCCAAAGGCTGCGACAGCTAGAACCTCCTAGGAGGAGACGGTGCGCTTCTACGTCCGGACCATTGAGCCGGACGGCGTACCTATCTTCGGTCATCACCAGGTCGGCTATCTTCACACCGTGAAGCAACACCGGGTGAGATCGACTAATATTGTGTCTGCAACAGCAGATTCCACGGGCGCTCTCTGGAGCACTGACGGAAGCGCGCCGCTCGGCGTGGCTACATCACTACTGCCGCGGCCAGCTTTCAGTGAGCAGCGTCCCGGTCAGGCTGACTGAGGGGACGCTAACGAGAGCGACGTCGGTAAACATTGCGGCTGTTATAGGTAGCGTAGCGTTGCCACCCGGGCTAACTGAGAGCCACGCTAGGTGGGACGCTACCGAGGTTACGTCGATGACGGTAGACTGACAGCGTGTACATCAACGTCGGTAAACATCGCGGCTGTTATAGGAGTACGTCGATGACAGTACTAGCAGCGATTGACGGTACTGACGCGTGTAGCTGCTGATACAGCAGCTACTAGACAAGCACAGCTACTAGACTAGCCATAGCTACTAGACTAGCTATAGCTACTAGTGAGGAGAGTTTCCTAGACGTGCTCCCCTCTCACTAGACAGACCGTGTCTGACCTGTTTCCACAGGACTGGTCTCCACAGCACTACAGTGCTCTCACTGAAGCTACTGCTAGGACACCAATGATCACAGCTACTATACTAGCACAGCTACTATAGTCACAGCTACGCTACTAAGGGAGGAGAGTTTCCTTGCTCCCCTCTCACTGGACAGACCGTGTCTGACCTGTTTCCACAGGACTGGTCTCCACAGCACTACAGTGCTCTCACTGAAGCTACTGCTAGGACACCAATGAGCACAGCTACTATACTAGCACAGCTACTATAGTCACAGCTACGCTACTAAGGGAGGAGAGTTTCCTTGCTCCCCTCTCACTGGACAGACCGTGTCTGACCCGTTTCCAAAGGACTGGTCTCCACAGTAGCTCAGTGCTCCCGTTGTAGCTTACTGCTAGGACACCAATGACCACAGCTACTGTACTGGTGGGGAGAGTGCCCTCGCTTCCCCCCACTAGACAGACTGTGCCCGTCCTGTCGCCACAGGACCAGCCTCCACAGTAGCGCAGCGCTAGCCCGCTGTAGCTGACTGCTAGGACGCCAAGAGTCACAGCTACTGTACTGGTGAGGAGAGCGTCCTCGCTTCCCCCCACTAGAGAGACTGTGCCTGTCCTGTCACCACAGGTCCAGCCTCCACAGTGGCGCAGTGCTCCCGCTGTAGCTGACTGCTAGGACGCCAAGAGTCACAGTTGCTGTACTGGTGAAGAGTGTCCTCGCTCCCCCTCACTAGACAGCCTGTGCCTGTCCCGTCGCCACAGGACCGGCCTCCACAGTAGCTCAGTGCTCCCGCTGTAGCTGACTGCTAGGACGCTAGGCGCCACAGCTACTGTACTGGTGAAGAGAGTGCCCTCGCTCCCCCTAACTAAGTCAGGCTGTGCCTGTCCTGTCGCAGAGGGACCGGCCTCCACAGTAGCACAGTGCTCCCGCTGTAGCTGACTGCTAGGACGCCAGGAGCCACAGCGACTGTACTGGTGAGGAGGGTGCCCTCGCTCCCTCCCACTAAAAAGACTGTGCCTGTCCGGTTGCCACAGGACCAGTCTCCACAGAGGACAGCAGGAATCACAGCTACTTTACTAGTGAAGAGAGTGCTCTCGCTAGACAGACTGTGCCTGGCCTGTTGCCACATGACCGGTTCCCCACTAGCCCAGTGCTCTCGCTGAAGCTTACTGGTAGGACACCGATGATCACAGCTACTGGACTAGTGAAGAGAGCGCTGCGCTCCCCTCTCCTAGACAGGCTGTGCCGGCCTGTTTCCACAGTAGCACAGTGCTCCCGCTGAGGCTTACTGGTAGGACACCAGGAATCACAGCTACCGCACTAGCGAAGAGAGCCGTACTAGCAGAGAGTGCTTTATGAAGAGATAGAGGCGCTCCCTTCACGCTAGACGGACTGTGTCTGACCTGTTTCCACAGGACTTGTTTACACAGTAGCAGAGTGTTCTCGCTTGGCTTACTGCTATGACACCAGTAATTACCGCTACAATACCAGGGAGGAGAGTGTCCTCACTCCCTATCTCTTACTGTTCCCTGCCCCTTCTCTAGCAGTCAGCAGAGCGCCCCGCTCAGATGGACTTCGTAATCCACATCGATTAGTGGGGCAGGGTCCCCTCAGACTCATGCTTAGGTTTAACCTTGCCGGCTATGAGACCTGTGCGGCTCCTCTCCAGCCTAAAGACGGCCATGACCCTCGGCCTCGAGCCCAGGGGAGGGTCTCTCGCCTTCCGACAGAGTGCGGAGAGGACTGAGGCATCAGACCCATCCACGGCTGAGCCGGTCCCAGAGAAGGACATTGTCACTGGCAGTGTCCGCCAGTTTCTTTACTGAGTACAGTGGCGAGCGGCCCTCCCTTGCTTCCGGGCCTGGTTCCCGTTCCTCGGGCCATACCCCTTCGGCGGGAGCAGTCGACGACTCTAGGGGTCTGTCATCCGCAGGGCGCTGGCAATGCCTTCTTCAGGCACATTCCCACCCCTGCCACCTTTTCTGTCCCTCCCTCTGAGGGAGCTGCACGCATGCGGGGGAGACACCAGAGGTGCGCTCTCCCATCTCTTACGGCAGATGGCCGAACCCTGGCATTCATAGAGGACGCGGCAAAAGGGTGGCCTTGAGGCCAGCCATTGAGCCGACGTATGCGTCTCGCATATTTGAGGCCAGCGGTCGGGTACCCCTGACCCCCACGGTCGGGTCGCAGCCAACCTGCTTTCCCAGGCTTACAAGATGGCAGCAGGGGCTCCAGGTCGGTCCCCAGCTCACCCCAATAGCCACCAGTGGCCTCAGCGTCTCGCTGAGAGGCAGAGCTGCTCCCAAACGCGACTCTTCCAGCGCGTGCCCCCCAGACAACCTTCGAACCGGGGCACTAACGGGTCACAGCCCCGGGCTGTTCTACTCAACCTACTGTTCTACTCAACCTACTGGGCGGCAGACTGCGCCCAGTCCTAGGTCGGAGGGAACTCAACAAGTCCTGGGTCTTGCCATTCATAGGCTGAAGACAGCAGGCGCCCTTCATGCTGTTTGTGCTTAGCCACAAGTGGTTCCTTCATTGGCCTGTCAAGGCCGTTATCTTGGTTCAGGGTGCTTCCGTTCGGACTCTCCCTCTACCCACAAGTATTCACAGAAGGTGTCACTGCTGCCCCCCCCACGTAATCACAGGGTGCGAAGATACTGTTATGGTGTGGTGTGTTCACGGACCCAAATGCAGCGACAGGACAGCAGAGTTCTTATTTAGACCAGGGTTTTATTGCACGGGTGAGAAACAGGAACAAACAAGGTCCGGGTGCAGACAGTACAAAGAGCGAGCTGGTGGAATGTTAAATGGAGACGCGCGCCCGCGCTCCGCTCCGGGCCGGAAGGTGGCCGTGAAGAGTCCGCGAACTCTTTACCGATCCGAGCCGGAAGGTGGCTGTAGAACGTCCGCGAACTCCTTACTGATCCGAGCCGGAAGGTGGCTGTAGAACCTCCGCGAACTCCTCTGATCCGAGCCGGAAGGTGGCTGTAGAACGTCCGCGAACTCCTCTCCGCTCCAAGCCGGAAAGTGGCTGTTAATGACGGGTAGACTGGCAGCCAGGGTCCTCAAGCCTCACAGCTGATCTCCGTGGACCGAGCGGAAGGCTCTCTTCGTGCAGGTGAAACCCGAGGCTCGACACTGGCAGGAAGGTAAAAGCAAACAGAGTAACAAGCGGGGAATAACTCACAGGAAACTATGGACTACTCACGGGCGGAGATGCCAGGTTGGCAAACGGACGGACTGACACCAGAGGTGAGGAAGACCGGAGTATTTATCAGCAGGAGGTAATCACGGCAAACGAGAATCAGCTGTGAAACAGCTGATCAGGGAAAGAGGCGCAGCTGTGGGCAGAACTCACCCGGTTAGGCACAAATCCTCACAGTACCCCCTCCTCAACGGGAGCCTCCTGGCGAACCGCCAGGTTTATTGGGGTGCAGGCGATAGAACGTGCGAAGTAGTTCCGGATCCACTATCCGGGAGCGCGGGACCCAGGACCGTTCTGTTATGGTGTGGTGTGTTCACGGACCCAAATGCAGCGACAGGACAGCAGAGTTCTTATTTAGACCAGGGTTTTATTGCACGGGTGAGAAACAGGAACAAACAAACAAGGTCCGGGTGCAGACAGTACAAAGAGCGAGCTGGTGGAATGTTAAATGGAGACGCGCGCCCGCGCTCCGCTCCGGGCCGGAAGGTGGCCGTGAAGAGTCCGCGAACTCTTTACCGATCCGAGCCGGAAGGTGGCTGTAGAACGTCCGCGAACTCCTTACTGATCCGAGCCGGAAGGTGGCTGTAGAACCTCCGCGAACTCCTCTGATCCGAGCCGGAAGGTGGCTGTAGAACGTCCGCGAACTCCTCTCCGCTCCAAGCCGGAAAGTGGCTGTTAATGACGGGTAGACTGGCAGCCAGGGTCCTCAAGCCTCACAGCTGATCTCCGTGGACCGAGCGGAAGGCTCTCTTCGTGCAGGTGAAACCCGAGGCTCGACACTGGCAGGAAGGTAAAAGCAAACAGAGTAACAAGCGGGGAATAACTCACAGGAAACTATGGACTACTCACGGGCGGAGATGCCAGGTTGGCAAACGGACGGACTGACACCAGAGGTGAGGAAGACCGGAGTATTTATCAGCAGGAGGTAATCACGGCAAACGAGAATCAGCTGTGAAACAGCTGATCAGGGAAAGAGGCGCAGCTGTGGGCAGAACTCACCCGGTTAGGCACAAATCCTCACAGATACTGCCCTACCCGGACGATTTACTAATCCGTGGAATTCCAGTTTCAGGCTGCACAGAACACTGCTCGCCTCATCTCTTAGGTGGCCCTGTGGGGTCTCAAGGTGAACACAGGGAGGAGCTCTCTGAGCCCTTCTTGGAGCATAACCTTCATTGGTGTAGCTCTGGATACAGCCACTGTGAGGGCCTGTCCGTTGCCCCAGTGTGTGGACGACACGGGCGGTTGCCCTACATCCTCTTTGACCAGTCCTCTGGGTCAATATGCTCTGGCTCACATGTGGCCAGAGGGCCTTCTTTATGCTTTCCCCCCATTTCCTCTGATCTGCCAAAGATCCTCAGTGTTATTCAATGGGGCCACAGACTAGTGCTGGTTGCCCCCTTATGGCCAGCCAGGACTTGGTTTCCCCTGTTGCACAGACTCTGCTGCGGGACGCCATGGCGCCTCCCTCATAGGAGAAACCTCCTATTGCAGCTAGGTGGTCGGATCTAGCATTCCGATCCCAGCCGCCGTCAACTAGGGGCCCGAGCGGCCGCCGAGCGGCTGCACAGAGCCAGTCAGGAGGACTATTCTGAAGGCCAGAGCGCCATCTACCCGTCTACAGGACGAGGACTCAGTACAGTGCCCCATGCCTACTGTACTAGAGTTTCTGCAGTCCCTCCTAGAGGAGGGTCAGTCTCCCTCTACCCTGAGGAGGTACATAGCTGCTACTTCAGGGCAGCATGCTGAGGTCGACAATGACAGGGTATTGAGCCACAGGCTGGTGTCCCTCTCCTTAGACGGGGCGCAGCGGCTGCACCCTTCGAGCGCCCCGAAGGCTCCTCAGGGGACTTGTCCGTCGTAATGGACGCCCTATGTTCGCCTCTTGCAACCGAGGCAGAGGCTGAGATGTCTGTCGGCAAGGACTGCTTTTTTCTCCTCCTTGCCATCACTTCGGCAGGCGAGTAGGCAAGCTACACGCCCTGTTGGTGATCGAATCCTGTCTGAGGTGGAACTCAAGACAGGCCTGATGTGGCCTAAATGTGGCCTAATGCAGCGTTTTCCCCCAGGGGTGGGGAAACACTGGTATCTCAACCAGCCTATCCAGCTGACAGTCAGAGCTTCTGTGTCCGGTGCGGGTCCTCGAAACCTAGGTCAAGGCCACTGCATGCATACGGCGGTCGGGCCAGTTTAGTTGTCCTAGGAGAGACCTAAGAAGGGCTGTGCCCTTTCTAAACAGCGCCTGTCCCACTGGATAGTGGAGACCGGGGCCTGTGCATACAGAGCGAACGGCCGTGCTCGGACATCCATTCTACCAGGAATGTCTCCACATCAGGGGCAACCTTGAGAGGTGTGCCCGTGCAGGATACATGTGCTGCAGCCTTAGGGGCATTACCCAGCACTTCTAACAGAGACTTGAGTGAACGTTGCCACCCCTCACCCACTGGGTGTGGTTCTTGGCCCAAATTCCTCTGCTTGAGCCATATGAGGTAGTTCCTGTGGGATTCCTCGTGACTTTGTTGGTATAAGTCATTCAGTGTGAAACACTGCTTCTGGCGGTCAGTAAGGATGAAATAGAACGAAGGTTACGAAGGTAACTACGGTTCTATGAATCCTGGATGACCACCAGAGTTCTTGGTCACTCGGAATCTCGTGATTTCGCGAGAAGATTCCGCAGAACCGAGCTCGGGATGACGCGGTAAGTTATACCCGGCGTAATATAATTACTCGAACTGCGCAAGCGCGATATTGAACATATCCAGTGTGAAACACTGCCTCTGGCGGTCATCCAGGATTCATAGAACCGTAGTTACCTTCGTAACTTTCGTTGCGGATCATCTGACGCCCATTGACCAAAAAGGACTTATTCCCATACATAATTATTGCAAAAGAAAAGGCTGTAAAGAATGAAAGAACAGTCATCATTAAGATTATATATTAGCGATTTCCAGTATTATAACTACAGTATTGATGGGGTCAAAGTAGCTGAGTCCACAGGGATTTAGCTTGGGAACTGTAGGAATGACTGGTAGCTGCTGGAGAGTTCACCTCCTGGACACTACTGAGGTGCCGCTGAGCAGGGCAGCAAACCCCTAACTGCTCTCATCGCATGCAGCGCCCCCATAATTTTTTCCAGCAATGCATATGTACAGTTGGATCAGGCTGGTAGCATGTAGCCCGGGGGGCGTAAGTGAGTATGTGACAGGTGTTGCGTACTGTATAACTGCAAAATGATATAAAGTCACACTAATTACTTCATTTTATAATTTATGGAGCAATATTCCTAACACATTGTTAGAAAGTGGTTAAAAAAGCAAACAGAGATACACATATGTAAATATGCAATTGGCTTAATATGTACAATTTGAAAGCAAACATGTTTCCAACCAAGCACAATCAAACCAATAAGCACTCAGACATTCAAGCTCAGACATTCAACCTTGAAAACAAACAAACAAAGCCGCAATGAAAAAAATGCTGGCCCATAAACGTTTAAGTGAGCGAGACATCTCACCCAGACAACTTTTAACGTGGAATGATTGTTGGTGCCAGACAGCGCGGTTGCTCCATCTCAGGAAACAGACGCCCTAATTGGATTTTCATGCACTAGAGTGTCTAGTTTTCTAAAAGTGAAACACATTGTATCTTGCTATCTTACATTTGTATGTATTATACAGGCGGCATACATTTACATATTTACATTTAAGGCATTCAGCTGATGTTCTTTCCGAGAGTGACTTAGAATGAAAGGAATGGCACCTAGTTCTCATATGTGGAGATGTGATGTGTATGCGTGTGCGCACGCACGTGTGTGTGTGTGTGCGTGTGCGTGTGCGTGTGTGTGTGTGTGTGTGTGTGTGTGTGTGTGTGTGTGTGTGTGTGTGTGTGTGTGTGCGTGTGTATGTGTGTGTGTAAATCTAGTTTGTGTGATGCTTTCTGTATCTCAAAGAAGTCCTCCTCCCTGCTCAACACTTTCACAGAAGCACTTTAATCAACCATCATCTACTGACCACAGCTCACAGAAATACACTAACACTAGCAAGCCTATAGGCACACACACACACACACACACACACACACACACACACACACACACACACACACACACACACACACACACACACACACACTACAAGTTTCTTTTTCATATACATCTTTTATTCTGGCTTTGCCTTCACTCATTCACATACTCAATCTCTCTGTGTCTCTTTCTCTCACTCTTGTTTTCACACACACACACACACACACACACACACACACACACACACACACACACACACACACACACCGTGATTCCCACAGAGTGCAGACACAGGCATAAACAGTCACTCTGGTATTATTAGACATTGCACTTAAGAAAGCCAGATGATTCATGTTTTTTATTTGATAACCATAAAACAATAAAGTATGATTGCTGCACCCGCTCCTGCTGCAGCTTCCTGCAGGACAAGACGGAGGCCAATAAATGACAGCGTTGATTTCTGCTCACGCATTACTCTTTGCCATGTAAAATTATCCATATTCATTTGTAGAGACACAGGAAAAGGGGCTTTTAATAAAACACTGACAGATGTATCACACTAATGAGCCACAGCAAACATAAAAGTCACGCATGAAAAAATAATGCACCACACACTTGCACACAAGAGCAAATCTGAACATCTATTTTGTATTTTTAATGGGCTGTCATGGAGTTGGAATGCAGTAAGATTGTAGGATTCTATTTTTAAATGGAAAGTTGAAGAAAGTGTGAGCCTGTTATTAGAGAAGTCTGCTTTTTTTGATCAGAGGTATGGCAAGAATATCCTGGACTAAGAAAGAAAATATTGTTGATTAAAGGAAGTAAAAACCACCACACTGGCCTTTGAATCACCAAATGCTTCCAACTACTTGTTTGATTACTGTCATTAGTATTAGATAAGGGTTTGTCCTTATACATATTTAATGTAAGACCAATAAAACCACCACACTGTTTTGACATTGGGGACGGCTGCATCCGACAATTGTTCTCAAACAAACTGATTGAATCTGACAAGCATGGCCACTCAACGCAGGAGTTTACCAGGTGTGGGGAGGTGGTGACAAGGTATACAAGATTCAAGCTCCTCTTTTAAAATAAACTCTCTCTGTCCTTCACACAGCTACTGCTGTACCTTTTTGTGAGTGCATCCGAGTGCAACACCCTGGATCCCTTTTAGGAGAGACTGCCTGAAAGTGTGCACTGTTATCCCCATTTGTATGATTCATGGCGTCTCCCCCAACTCTTATGACCTCAAGCGTTTGCCCGGCCTTCAAGTGTGGCCATTTGGAAGAGCTATAAATATGTCTACCTTTAGGCATGGTCAAAATGACTTATCGCACAAAGTTTGTTTCAAGTATAACCTGTCCTTATTTCCAATACGTTGGGCAATTAATGTCCACATGCAACCCTGTCTCCTAAAAATTACGTTCCCCCAGAACTAATACGCATTCCCAATTACGTTTGATCAGAAACGTATCTCCTCCCTGATTATGTTTGTGTTTGACGTATTACACATACGTTGATTATACACGTATACGTTGATTAAACACGTATGTTGATTATACACGTATTTTTGTTTGATTGTTTTTATGTTTGTGTTTGACGTATTACAAATACGTTTATAATCGTGTGTTTGTGTTATTGTTTTCTTGCTTTATTTAAGCATATTTTAATTTTTAAACTCTGGGGAGAAAAAAGAAAAGAGGGGCGGGGTGAGGCCAGCGACGGCCGGCCGCGCCGGGCGCCGGCCGCACCGGGAGCCCGAGGGTCGGCCGCACCGGGAGCACCGAAGACCGTTTGCCCGCCGTTGTTAGGCCGGTAACGGGCCGGTCTTCAGACCGCTTGCACCGGGGCTCGGTCTTCAGACTGCTTGGCCGCCGCCGTTAGGCCGGCGGTAACAGCCTCCTTCGCGCCGGCTCCGGTCTTCTCTGAGTCGGGTTGTTTGTGAGTGCAGCCCAAAGTGTGTGATAAACTCCATCTAGTGCAGTAAACCACTGCGATCATCAGCAGACACTCGGATCTCTGTGGTCACATCAAGTGCAGAACTGACGTGAAAAAATTCAAATGGGCGGAAGGAGTCACGGGACCCAACATCTGGTTTTCAAAATACTAACTGATATGAATGTGTTCAGAACATTTCTGACCACATCCACACATCTTAACTGTAACAGTCCGTTGTGTTTGACACATTACAACATTTCTGTAAGACCAGTACAGTTAAGATGTGTGGATGTGGTCAGAAATGTTCTGAACACATTCATATCAGTTAGTATTTTGAAAACCGGATGTTGGGTCCCGTGACTCCTTCCGCCCGTTTGAATTTTTTCACGTCAGTTCTGCACTTGATGTGACCACACAGATCCGAGTGTCTGCTGATGATCGCAGTGGTTTACTGCACTAGATGGAGTTTATCACACACTTTGGGCTGCACTCACAAACAACCCGACTCAGAGAAGACCGGAGCCGGCGCGAAGGAGGCTGTTACCGCCGGCCTAACGGCGGCGGCCAAGCAGTCTGAAGACCGAGCCCCGGTGCAAGCGGTCTGAAGACCGGCCCGTTACCGGCCTAACAACGGCGGGCAAACGGTCTTCGGTGCTCCCGGTGCGGCCGACCCTCGGGCTCCCGGTGCGGCCGGCGCCCGGCGCGGCCGGCCGTCGCTGGCCTCACCCCGCCCCTCTTTTCTTTTTTCTCCCCAGAGTTTAAAAATTAAAATATGCTTAAATAAAGCAAGAAAACAATAACACAAACACACGATTATAAACGTATTTGTAATACGTCAAACACAAACATAAAAACAATCAAACAAAAATACGTGTATAATCAACATACTTGTTTAATCAACGTATACGTGTATAATCAACGTATGTGTAATACGTCAAACACAAACATAATCAGGGAGGAGATACGTTTCTGATCAAACGTAATTGGGAATGCGTGTTAGTTCTGGGGGAACGTAATTTTTAGGAGACAGGGTTGCCACATGGAGTATAGCACTCAATTCCAGGTCTTAAACATTTGCAAAATCACAGATATTCAATCATAAAGAAATCTGCATGTTTATTTAACATAACTGTCTGAATGAATTCAATGCAAAATATTTTACTTTTTGGGCGGCACATGTGCAGTTACAGTAGACCACTGAGAATGCTATTACATAAGTAAGTGCTGTACAAGCACGTATGTGCCATTTATTTAAACTGGAAATGTACAAAGTAGAGCACTGGCAGTCCTTACAGCTACAGGTACATCACGGTGCATCACTTTACCCTCAAGGCCGGATGCACAGGGAGTATGGGGTTATTTCAGTCTCTTTATTAGCAAATGCACACAGAAAGATTCACAAATGCGCACAGAACAATTCACAAATATATTCAATTCACAAATGCACACAGAAAGATCCACAAATGCGCACAGAACAATTCACAAATATATTCGATTTACAAATGCACACAGAAGGGTTTACAAATACATTCCAATGATTTATATAAATGTTTAAAAAAATCACAATTATATATCTGCATTTGTATGTATTTGTATGCATTTGTGGATCGCACTGTATTTGTGGATCGCACTGTATTTGTGGATTACACTGCATTTCTTTGTGAAAAGCTTCACATTTACGAGTGGCTTTTGTGAGACTCCCCTGCCGTGATCCGATCCGTAAATGCGTTTTTTTCAACATGGACTATCTGTGGCCAATCAGATGTCGCCCTCATTTTCAACCAATCACATGAGTGCAGCTCCCCCTCCCCTACCCACGAGGGCGTTGCCAGCGTACAGTTACGGAATTTGCGGAGGTGATAAGTCAAACAATGGCGCTGGTACACACAACTGAAAGTTGACGTTCTCTGAATACTACAGTTGTTGAGTCACAACATGACATTTTAGGATGTTTTCAGGCGAGAAGTTAGTTGTTTAAGCATCAAATCTGTGGCCCGTTCATCTAGAAGCCGCCGGCTTAAAAAGATACGCCGACGGTTTGAGGTCCGGCTCGTGGGACAGCTGAGTCCCGCCGGCACCGGGCAGAGAGCAGCCTGATCCCGGCAGGACTTTTTTAAATGATCCGCTGGCTCTGATTTCTCCGTAGCGGTTAAACATTGATTTTATTGATTTTATTTTTTACTGTAATTGACCTCCTTGGAGCATATCCTGCTTTATCAATTAATTAATATATATATTTTATTTTGAATATATATATATATTAAATATTGTAATCGTTTGACAGCACTAATATATATATGTAATATATTATGAATATGTAATAATTAATTGTAATTCACAATTAATTCATATGTATTTTGTAATGCATATTATATTTATATAGATACACATATAATTGCAATCAATTCGGTCAAACGTCAAAAGACACCGCTGTAGTTCAAAGTAAAAGTTAAATTAAAATCTTAAGTTATGAATCTTAACCTTTCCCTCCGTCAAACTGATGTAACGTTACTGTGAATAAATAATAAACTAATAAAGATTGCTCGTTAGATCCTCAAAACTGAATTATATCTCATGTTTAACCGCTACGGAGAAATCGGAGCCAGCGGATCATTTCAAAAAGTCCTGCCGGGATCAGGCTGCTCTCGGCGGGCAACAGAAAGCTGACGGCCCGGTGCAGACGGGGCTCATGGTCCCGCGACCAGGAACTCAAACCGTCGGCGTATCTTTTTAAATCGGCGGGTTCTAGATGAACCGACCACAGATTTGATGCTTAAACAACTAACTTCTCGCCTGAAAACATCCTAAAATGTCATGTTGTGACTCAACAACTGTAGTATTTAGAGAATGTCAACTTTCAGTTGTGTCTACCAGCGCCATTGTTTGACTGATGAGCTCCGCTAATTCCGTAACTGTACGCTGGCTCTGCCCTCGTGGGTAGGGGAGGGGGGAGCTGCACTCATGTGAGTGGTTGAAAATGAGGGCGACATCTGATTGGCTACGGATAGGTCCATATAGAAAAAATGCATTTACGAATCCAAAGGACGGCAGGGGAGTCTCATAAAAGCCACTCGTAAATGTGAAGCTTTTCACAAACAAATGCAGAAATATATTTGTGATTTTTTTTTATACATTGATATAAATCATTGGAATGTATTTGTAAACCCTTCTGTGTGCATTTGTAAATCGAATATATTTGTGAATTGTTCTGTGCGCATTTGTGAATCTTTCTGTGTGCATTTGTGAATTGAATATATTTGTGAATTGTTCTGTGCGCATTTGTGAATCTTTCTGTGCGCATTTGCCATTAAAGAGACTGAAATAACCCCATACAGGGAGGGCCGCAGCTTCCATCTCAACAGAGCAACTCTGAAGCTTTGTCAGAGAGGCCTTCGGCTGTGTTTCTCCAACCACCAGTAAGGCTCTCCAGCAAACTTGTGTACAAAGGGTCTAGATGGCTACCGGGCTCTTTTATACCCTGGTCTGTGTGTGTTTATCAACCCAACTCCCCTGCAAAGGCTACAGAGAGGTCATGGATTGTTTTTTGCTCAAACATTTTCTCAGAACTTTGAATTATTTTCTTAATGGACAGCTGCATCATGTCCAGTCACTTAAATGTCTGCTCTTTACTCATGGTTGAATGCACTTATTGTAAGTCGCTTTGGATAAAACCGTCAGCTAAATGAAATGTAATGTAATGTCTTTCTGTCTGTCTGTGTGAGGCCTCTGAGGTATTTGAGCCTCAGCCCGTCGGGGGGCGTGACAACGCAGCAATGTTTGCCCTGGGAATGAGAACGGGCTGCACACCTTACTTATTGGGTGAGGGTTACACCCGTACTTGGGTCCAAATGCTCTTTGCTGACACACAGAAGAGTCCCGAGCACATCAAAACAAGAGGAAACGAGGCAGAGGACGGTCTCTGATACGAACACAGCCACACACATAAGTGATGATTGAGAGGGATTGTTTTTGGATCAGTCTATACATTGTTTTTTTGTAAATTATTGCAAGTTATACCTTTAAGCCTGCAACACAAGAAAAATGGGCAAAAGGGAAACTATTGTGGAAATACAAAACTGTCTTCTCCAGGTTTTGACTTTCCTCTCCCAGCACACATTATTTACAGGCAGCTTGTGGCTGTCTGCCACACCTCAAGGTGTCTGTGTCACCGCCAAGCACGCCCGCACACACACATGCACACACGCACACCCAAACATCACTACCCCTGCCGCACACAAACGACATGCTGTCTGTCCCAGTCCCCTTGTCACACAACCCCTGGCCCCACCTTAGAATGCCACTTCACCACCACCTCCCTCCCTCCCCGTCTGCCTGTGTGTGTGTGTGTGTGTGCGTGTGTGTGTGTGTGTGTGTGTGTGTGTGTGTGTGTGTGTGTGTGTGTGTGTGTGTGTGTGTGTGTGTGTGTGTGTGTGTGTGTGTGTGTGTGTGTATTGCAGTGTGAGAGTGCACACGTCTCCCTCTCCCATCTGAAATATGGCCATGTCTACGCGGTCTGTATATCTTGGCTCGTCCCTTCAGCAGAAAACCTTGGTCGCTGCTGATGGAAGAAGCACCGCCACAAATAGCTCAGAGACACGGCACTCTAACAGGTCACAGGCAAAAACGAAGGAGGAATGCACTCAATGACATTTGTGTACTACATTCATGGACGGTCGACTTTACTCATATAAAGAGGCTGCTGTACCGAACCATAAAATATTATGTTTGTCATAATATGACAAAATATAATAATAGCTATGTCTAGTAACCAGTTGATAACTAATATTGACCTTATATCTTTGGATGGTTCTCGTCTGTGTCATCCGACAATCATCTTCATTTTATATCATGATGATGACATACTGTAGCCTATATTATAATATAGTGATTCAATTTAGTCAACATTCAGTTTAAAATGAATTCAAATATAGAATATTGGGCTAATCCAGTAAATTAAATGTTGTAGTCGATACCTGATCCACTTGATAAGGTCAGTATCCCTAATAGTTTGCTTGATGGTAAAGAACAAATCTGAACCCTATCAAAGATTACATTTCTCATAAATTTGTGGATTGATTAATTCAGTGATTGATTTGATTGTTATTGTCACAATGCCATCTACAATTGTAACTCCGTCATCACTTGGTGTTTAGCTTTCTTTATAAATGTACAGCAACAACAAAGCACATTTCATATAGTTCAGTGAAAAATGAGTGCATTGTCTGTTTTGCCTAGCGAGAATAAAAAAGATGATCCTGTTAAATACATCAAAACAATGCAGAAAGTAGAACAACAAGGAGTCTGCACCAATAATAGTTACACTACTGTATATCGCATTTGGTAAAATTATTTCGTTCAATAAAAAACCCATAGGTTTAAAATGCGTGTATAGCTGCAGCTGTGTTATTAGGATGGACAGTGGGAAAGTGGATTAATGTGTGTTTTTTGATCAGGTTTTTTGGGGTGTTTTGCTATATTTTTACATCAGTCATTCAGGCACCTTTCCATCACTCTACCCCTACAGTGATAGTGATAGAGTGACAACCAAATGGCAAATTTTGGATGGATCTTAAATTGCAAACTAGCAATATAGCTGAAAATGTGCTTGTTTGTTTGCCTATAATGAAGCGGGGATAGGTTCTGGTGTCCTTAAACAAAAAAAGTCAAAAAATTATAACATTAGGTTGTTTTCTTCAAATTGTATTACTTAGAGTATGCATATGTTCTTTCACACATTGAGTAAACCCCTTAAAGGAGGTTTTTTAATGTGTGTGATGATAGTGTGAAAAGCCACATGTGCTGCTTTGACATGTGTAATTACCAGGTCTTTATGCTTTCAAGTGTGTTTTGTCAACCGGCAGTGACATGTTAAAAGTGGCTCATCCCTTTTTTAAAGTGTAGGTGTGTTTCACTGCAGTGTGGGATTGACTTTCTCTTCACTCCACCTATGCACTGTTCTCTCATTAGTGCCATCACAGGCTGCTGGAGCTTTGTTCAAGAGCTCTTGACAGGTCACTGAGCGTTAACATCTAATGAGAGCATTGCACAGTAATCTTCAATGTGTCACACAGGCTCTCCAGTAGCATGGTGATGACTGGAGGATGATTGTGGAGGATTATGTAGAAAATGGACCCACTCAGGTAAAGTCCCCTCCAATCGCTCACTCTCTACTCCGAGTGGCCCACAGCCTTGTTGCCTGATGAAATCAATTATCAGTTTCCTCAATCAGATCACGGTCTCAGCGGCTATGGTGAAAGACAGAAAGACCCCGTGCCTGTAAAGACTCCAAACAAACAAAATCAAGGAACAATGAATTATTCCATTTAGAGGAGGAGAGTGACAGACCGCTACGTGGGATGTGTTTAATGGAAACGCTCACAATGCTCACACACATACACACTGGGGCTGTCAAGATATCGAACCAGAGAAGCCTTGGATACCTCCCATGGCTGCTTTACAAACAGGATGCACCAATCAGCCTTGGGCGATTCTTGATGCGTGTTTGTGCATTTGTTTGCTTGTCTTACCTGCATGTTCATGCACCTGTATTAATCAGCTTGCATTTTCCATGTTAAATATGGGAGGAAAAAAGCTTGCACAGATATATATATATATGAAGCAATCAGTCCGTTTGCTATCTTTTGTGTGCACTATAGGGGGCTGGTCTTTTTAGGTTATTCCCCTGCTGTTACAACACAGCAGTGCTAGAGGGAGCCCTCCTCCATTTCACCGACTGACAGCAGTCAAAGACCCAACCCCCCTTAACCACTGACCCTGAGCCCCCCCCCCCCCCCAGCCTCCAGGCAGCCAGCAGGACCACTGGGCCAATGCCAGTCCAGCCCTTCGGCCACAGAGATGTGCTTGGACGCCCCAGGGGACCCACAAGGGAGCTGCCGGGTCCTGAGCTGTGGTCAGCCACAGGGTGGGACAAAGAGAGGGGATGCTGAATGCAATCTGACCCTGTCACTCAGGCAGTGGAAGCAGGGTTAGGAGAGAGAAGTAAAGGAAGGAAAATAGAGAAAGGATGACGGTGGGAGTCAGACAAAGATACGACAGAGGTCCTTGCAGGGCCGAGCGGATCTGTCTATACAGTACAAATAAAGAAAGGAAAAACATTTAGGCAAGGAATTATTTTTGGATGGTACAAAAAAAACGTGCCACTTTACAGATTGGGTGTTAAGTGTGAAAACCCAAGGTCTAAAGCATGGCTGCAATCTGGGCACTGAAAAGCCATTCTCTGAATTCTGTTCTTTAAATGGGAAGAAATATTGATCTGGCTCAGCTGGCCCTGTAGTGCTCTGTGTGCATGTGTGCGTGAGTGTGTCCATGTGATTCTTTGTCTTTTAGGACCCAGTGGGGGTGGCGGTGGGGTGTTACCATGGATACGGCCTCAACCCCCCCCCTTCCAACCCCACTATCCCAATACACGCGCGCATATACACACATTCATACACACAGTGCCCCGACCAAGGCTTTAGGTGTAAAGTAAGCACAGACACAGACACACACACTTTTTAAGAAATTTTCGACGCCGTTTTTAGACATGTCATATTCCTGGACGTACAGATAAGGATAAAACCTGCACCCTAAGGCTAAACAAAGCTCACACACACACAGATGCAGTAAGGTCCAAGGAAACAGACAATCATGATGAAAAAAACTGCAGAACACTAATGTGCGACACAGACTCATCGCTCATCATTTCCTTTCAATTTACCCTCTTTGTCTCTTCCACCCTCAACACACACACACACACACCATTTGTTCTGTGTCCATGATATCCTGTACATTTCTTGTATTTTACCCATTTGTGTGCACTTACACACACAAACACATAACCACACAGTCATGTATTTTTACAAATGCAAACTAGCACTGTTGCAGTGACACACACACACACGAGCACAAACACACGTGTCTTGTAGGAATGAGATATGAGGAGAGGCGATCAGAGTGGTTTACTGCTAGGTAACTGATATAAATACCCCTTATTACAATGGTGACAGGGGTTGCTTCTCTCCTTTGGCAAAATAGCATCATTAGGGACACACACACAAACATACACAACACACATAGAGATACAAAGGCAGCTGACTTAGATGCAGGTATACAAATGCAGGAACATGATGTGGTGGAAAATACCAACACAGTGCACATGTAAAGGTACCCATATCGACAAGTAAACACACACAAACAGATGAATATGGAGCACATTGCTCCTTTTACTAAATGATGATGATGATGTTGGTAATGATAGATCGTGGAGGGTTTCATAGGGTCGTTATAAGGCAGGAAGTCGCAGTGCTAGCCAACACAAGGAGATCAATAAGCCCAGGGTCAGTTACAATATTTAGGGTTGCATGACTCCAGGACCAAAATAAATCAGGAAGTGAAATATTGTTGGGGTGGATGCCGGGATGGGCCTACGACTGAAATGAGTAGGAGGGAGCAGAGGGAAGAAATGAGAGGAGAGAGAGAGAGAGAGAGAGACAGATGAAAAATTAGCTGGAAAAAAAGCCAACAGATAATGTACAATGCAGCAAGTTTGGCTTAAAGAATGCAAAAAGGCATTGAGAGCACATTGTACACATATTGTGACAAAGTATGTATATGAAAGGTCATATTCATTATCAAAATTCATGATACAATTTCCGCCACAGCATGATTCTAAATTATATCTGAAGCAAACATAAAGCCACACAATTGTATTATTAATTGCAGGAAAGGATGAATGCTTTTGACATAATAACAATGTAAATATGTTACCTTACTTGTATTCTAACACCTAACTTTGAATAAATTGTTGGAATATTGTGTTCCACGACACTACAAGTGTTTAAGATTAATCAGACTCAATAAATCATTCAACATCAACCTGCATTGGAAAAAGTGAACATAATATGTTTCGTAAAGTAAACTAATTCATTTTTAATAGATACAGAGTAGAAATATTTTTGCTCAAAGAAAACACTTTGATGGTGAGGTAACTGAAATCTGATTACATATTGTAAACTCATTGTGCTCCCCCTCGACTGGTCCTCCACCTTCACTTAGATTAGATCATATCTCACTTATTAATTTCTCAGATGAGGAGATTTGCTGTTTTGCTGAGTAATGCCGCTGCTGTCCAAATGGACACCGCACAACAGCAGAGGGAAGACGGATGAGCAATGAAAGAGAGCAATTGTATTTCCTCTTTATAATAAAGCTTTTAAACTTTTAGCTGATTCAAACATCCCCCTCTTCTGTCTCGATGCAGCCGGAGGAGCGGGTGAGGAGAGAGTGATAGATGGACCCACAAGATACGCCGTATGAGGCAAACTCCGGAGCAGAGAAAGCAGCTGTTTAGGTCGTAACTGTTAAGACTGTTTACAGACGCTGTGCTTCCCATTTGTGGTTGACTGATTGTCGATTCACTTCCCCCCCCCACATCATTATATCCATTTCTCTTTGGTATGCAGCACCGTAGCTCCAAACAAAAGATGTATTTGTTTATAATAGACTCCTCTGATTCTTGTATGTGGTGTGTTAGAACGTGCATTCGTATGCAGGCGTGTGTTTCTGTTTGTGTGTGTGTTTGCGTAATTGATTGGGGATTTCTGGGTCTATTCAAGAAGCGCTGACCTCTGACCTTCTTAACAAGTAGCAGCTCCGCCCCCCTCTGGCCTCGAGTCTCTCAATCTCACACTGTGTTAAAAGAAATTAGTCACACACTTAACCACGCACATCCTGGCCATTGTTAAGTGACTCCTAAAGTGTGTCAAAGAGGTTTCATGGTTGCCGTAAACAGCTCCCGCTTCCCTCCCAGGCAGCAGGCACGCTCAGGTTCAACACACAAACCCCTCTCGACACCGGAGCCGAGGTACTCAACCTTGGCATGTGACCCTTAAAAACTGAAAGAATAGCTCCTGCAAGCAGTGAAAACTAATGTGATGGCTCAAATTTCCATTTTTCAGACTGTTTTACAAGAAGGAAAACTTATAAAAGTATACCGAAATTAAGTTTTTCACAACAAATTTGCAGGTGCCAAAGTCAAAATGTCAAATGGCCGATGACTTACGTAATCAAAAATTTAAAAAATCACTTTGATTCACTATATTGCACTAGGATAGTCTCCTCAGTATTAATAATGCGTAACAAGTAAATAAAAGTAAAAAGTTAATTACTGACTAAAAGTCAGGATATCCTGGTGTCTGCAGAAATCACTGAAAAAGTAGTAATTTTGTAATGCTTGAAGAGGTGAAATTATCCAGTAATTCACACAATAGGAATGAAAACTGGAATATCTGTAAAAAATAAATGTAATCTTGTATTTTTAAGCATGTTTATAACTTTATTACGGACAATAGAGAGATGCAGGTAATGACAGGAGATGTAAGATGTACTCAAACTGGGGACATTGGATCTGTGGTTGGCGTCTTAACCCCAGCGCACAGGGCTTCACCAAAAACAATTATTTATTTCGCAGCAAATGTTCTTCTGTAAAAAAAAAAGAAGCAAAAAGACCCGCAAATAAATAATTAAAAAATCATCAAAACAATTTCTTCCCATGTGTGCATACGTGTGTCTGTGTGCGCAAACGTGTGATTGTGTGAATTTCTGATTAACACAGATGATCACACACACACACACACACACACACACACACACACACAGATGATCCCGGTGATTGAAAGTGTCTGCCGATTATTGATTTCCCACAGAGAAGTTGCTAAAAGTCTCACAGCTAATCCTGGCGGGCTGAGCGGGCTGTAGATAATGACGTGTAATGAGCTAATGACTTGCTGAAATATTTAGTAGTGCCTCAATAAGGTTGCACTATTAGAGGTGGGAGAGGTCATTAGAGGACCGTCTGAGGGACAGCCATTCGATTAGTAACACCCAGGGCCCACATCGCTGTCTCAGAGCTGCACACACACACACAGGTACATGTATGGATAAAAGCATATGCACCTACTCAGATACACATGTAGATAAACACACTCATGGTCAAACACACACACACACACACACACACACACACACACACACACAAAAGAGAACGGACAGAAAAGCACGGCTGTTAGTATTAGGAGTTGGACCATTGATCGGTCAGCTTTTAAGAGAGTGACCTTTTGCAGAGGGCTCTACTGGCCTTGATAAATCTGATCTGGGGGCCATCTGTGTCTGGGTGGGAGCAGCCTCTCTAGGATGGGACCCCAGAGAGGAGAGGAGAGAGGAGAAAAGAAGAGAAGGAGGGGATAGAAAAGCAATACAAGAGAGGACAGGAGCGGAAAGAAAAAGAGGAAAGAAAAGACAGGAAAGGATCAGAAGAGACAGAGAAAGAGAGGAAAGGTCAAGGGGAGAAAATAAATTGAGGAGACGAGGGGAGCAGAAAGGCTAAGATAATATAGTAGATGGGAGGACAGAAGGGAAAGAAAAATGAAAAACGAAAGAAAAGGAAACAGTGGAGAGGACTAGTTATTTGTTATAGCTGGTTAACGAGTTGCTGGACAGCGGTCGTTCTACATGTGCAATAAGTCTCTGATAGTCTGCACAGCCACTTTGCAGTTGATAAAGACTGCAGAAAGCCATCTAATAGGCTATCAATGCAAACAGCTTAATTGCACAATGACTATTGACAACAGCTATAAACATCTCAAGAGTTTACCAGAGCGAACTAATAAAGATCAGATTGGCGACTTTTTATTCCTGAAATTGCAGTCTGTCGGTTTCTAAATGTAGTAAAAGGCAGTGAGTGCAAATGAAGTCACTATTGGTCTGTACAGCTGGCATGCTTCTCACACGGGATGCTGTTTCTACCAATATGATGAGATTTAGATTATTGAATGATTTCAATTATTTTTGTCCTATCACAAACACTGAACCACTGCACAGGTCAATGGATTTTAAAGTACATAAATATTAATATGTTGTACTCTTTTCCTTCAATCATGAATTATTATTGAGGTGCTTTTGAGCATGGCCGTAGATCCCACAGATGTCATGCCCTCTTCTGGGATTTTGTTGGGAGGGTTTTTAATGACATGAAGGTGAGTTAACATGTCTACAACTACACACATATTGCGAATGTTGTTTTTTTTAAGACTAATTCTGACATTATTCTACTCTATTATATTCTAGTTCTTGTGAAAATAGTATACTGTTACAAAGGAGATTTCATATTCTCCACCAGAATTAACAGAAATTACAACAACGTGAACCATAGCTGAATTAAAAAAATTCACAAAATAGTTCTGAGTGACGTTGCAAACCGTTTCTGAAAATGCTGGATACAGCCATGCCCCTTGAGCAAGACATTTAAAGCAATAGTTTGACATTTTGAGAAGTACACTTTTTGCCTTTTAAGTTAGATGAGAAGATTGATACCGCTCTCATGTCTGTTTGTAAAATATGAAGTTAGAGCCATGAGATGGTCAGCTTTGCTTAGCTTAACTGGAAACAGCAAGCCCGTCTCTCAACAAAGTCCGCCTACCAGACCCTCTGAAGCTCATTAATTAACATGTTATATATTTTTTAATCCGTACAAAAATGTGTAAAAATACAACTTTGTGTGGGACTATCTCTTGGCAGGACACAGTGATTCCCCAACAGGACAGATAAAACAAGGAGGATGTAACATTAGAAGTGTTTGTTGAAGGAACAGAGCTGTTTCCCCTGTTATGCCAAGGAAGTACACACATATTCAAAGTAACCTAAAGTAATGAATTCATCTTTTTTTTTAATCTGTTTTGTATGTTACAGACATTCAAGATAAACAATATGTGATCTCACTAGTTCTCCTTAACTCAAACTAATTGCCTAGTCTGTGTGAAGCCCCGCATCTATCTTCTTTTTCATTTTGTCAATTGCACATCAAAGCCATGTATAGCGTAGATAAGGCATACGTGCATACACACACTTTGTCTATCACAAACACACACAACCACCTATCAAACTATAACCTCCCCTGCTGCAGTAAAACCATGTTGAATGGCAAAACCAGCATGTTCCTTACAAACTATCCACTCCTACTGTACCTGCAGAACTTAACCTTAACACACACACGCAGACATAAACACACACACATGCTCACACACACCATTACTCTTTCTTTCTCTCTATCTACTGCGTTTAATTCCCTTTGGAAAAGACAGGTGCAAACGTTGATTGAGCCTGAGCCAGATTTAGCCCCAGCTCTCAGTGTGCGTCCAGCTGTACTCTCCAACCCACTGAGATCGATGTCCAGCCAGCCAGGCAGCCAGCAGGCAGGCAGCCAGGCAAGCAGCCAGTCAACCAGGCTGCACCCAGCGGGCAGAGTGGGCCCACGGCTTTTCCCCGGCCCCAGATACAGCCGCGCTTCACTGGGCTCATTGGGCAGACCTCAGCGGGGCATCCCACAGTGCCAAGCCCTATCACTGCATCACTTATGCAGGATGTGCTGAAGGCAGGACGGAGAGGGGACCCCAAAAGCCTTCTGGACCTCCACCCACTCCCGCTAAAACCACCTTTTCTCCATACCCTTCCTCCTCTTCTTCTTTCCTCTCCTCGCTCCATCCATCTTGGAGCTACTTTGATTCAGGTCTCTCTCTTTTCCCTACTCCATCCTCCCAGCCCCAGCCGTTCTCCAGCCAACCACAGTTTCCTATTGATTTATTGATTGCTGTCTGCCTGTGGGAGAGCGGCCGCAGTCTCCCTCTTTCCCTCTGCTCTCCCCTGCATGGATTTGTCTTCCCTTTCCCCTCCTTTCTTCTCTCTCTCTCTCTCTCTCTCTCTTCACTCTCTCCATCTCCCCATCGTTGCAGTAGCTCTGAAACATGAATTAGAGAAAGCAGGGGAGTCCAATTTACTGGGAGAAATCGCATTCACCTTCTCCTACGCTCGTTTCTTCTTTCTCCGCCTCGCTCTTTCACTTATACCTGTCTTTCGCCTCCATTTTACAGGGTCTCATCTGTGTTTTGCTTTTGTCAACCCATCATGTGTCTTCCGTTTTCCCTGTGATGCAGCTACAGATGAGCGTTAAAGCCAATACGGCGCCATAAGTTTTTTCAAAAATGCTTTGTGTTTATTGCAGAAAATCTATACAAACACTCCAGCTTGGCTAAATATTCCGTTTATGGATTGCTGCAGGTATTCGGCTTCATTCAAAACATCCAATTATCTCTTAAATTAAAGGCAGTTGTTGGGATATTGACGTTGACAGATGGACATCTTCTCATCATCTTATTCCCATTTTGTGTATCCATATCTTTGCAATACATGTTTAAATTGTTTTTAAACGACAGACATAACATTATTATCTTTTATAATACAGTTAGATCACATCAAGCATTCTGATTGGTTAAGAGTGAGTCACGGGGTGTACTTTATTCAGCCATAAAGTACTGTACAGCCTGTTTACATTTAGAGCGTTCCATATCAGTGCGCACTTAAAATAACAGGTAGATTTAAATTGCGCGACCGTTAGTTGTCATTTCAAGCTTGACAGTTACTAAACATGTTTCGTGTAAACTTTGATATTTTGGGGGGAATGACTTTTGATGAGAATGTCAGCGGTGAATAATATATTTGTGGTCCCTGTTCCTGCTGTACAGTCAAACGTTGATACGGCTTACAATCAGGAGAGCAGAGCAGATAACGCTCTGAGAGCAGACTAGCTAGCGGGGAGCGAGTGCATAAAACCGGAAACTAAGATGAGGAATGAAAAGAGTTTGATCACAAAATCGTGATAATTTGTCCCGTATGTCCCGACTATTTTCTCTGTCGCTGAAATGCGATACACAACGTTTGGTGGCTACAACTATTTTGTGCTGAAAGGGAGCTTACTATTTTTATTTATAAAGTTGCAGGTAACCGTATTATAAAAGCAATAAGGTACTCGAGGCAGTACTGTGTCTATAATAATGTACAGTTCAAGGGTTTGCCGGCCTAACAACACCCTTGAACAGTACATTATTGACGATACAGTAATGCCTCTCGTACCTTATTGCTTAAATAGAATCTTTGTTTAATGTCCAGAACTGCAGTTTCACCAGGATATTGTGTTGGATTCAAGAAGAGCTGTAACTTCAATTACCAGCCTCACAACACCGGAGCATCCCAGTATTATATGAGCTCGTCTCTCAGGCTGAAGACAGGCGCAGTCTTATACGACAATGTCCCCTGAACTGCAGGTTCGTGCAGGTCACAGAGGAGAGCATCTGATTATCTGACCTCTGGGGTCAACTCGCAACTCTCTGGGTTTGGAACAATAGGATCAGCTGTAATGGATGGATGGACAGAATGACAGAGAGAAAGGAAAGAGAGAACTGTCAAACCTCAATCTGTCAAATGTTATATATAATGCTTGCTGAAGTGTAGAATATTTGGACGTTGTTTAGCAGATCCTACACATAGGAATGACATATACACACACATCTTCACACGTAGTAGATCAGACATCTACTCAGGCACTCTAGGTGTTAGTCCACCCAAATTACAACAACCTCTTATAGTTCCCACAATTTTGCTTTTGTTCACCCAGGTTTTCAGGTATTTCTGCATTCACCTCAATACATTAGAATTCCATTTGTGGTTCTCACAGCAAATAAATATGGCAAGAACAATCAACAGCAATACCTCAACCACAATGTCGCTGTTACTTTGGATTACCTTCAAACCACATGTTCAACAGTTTTCCTTGGAGCTATTTTATAGTGAAAAAAAATAGACTCATTGACCTTTATTAAAAGCATGTTTTAGGCAAATAAAACCAAAAGTATCTGGCAAGATAACGACTGTCATTCAAGGTTTTTGTACCTGTCCATCTAGGAATTTTCAGTTTAGAAATCACTTTACTTATAATATAGATAATGATTTTACGTTGATGCATGAATGTACTTTTAGTAAATTTTTCTGATAATACTTAAATAATGAATGTAGGAAATGTACTTGCTATTTAGCATTAATACACTGAGGTATTGCTCCGGTTATGAAAGTAAAAGATCTGCTTGCTATTTCCATCTCTGCTGTAGCTGCCAGAGCTATATCTGCTCTCTCCTGCTGCCAAAGACGAACCTCTGAAAATGATGTTTCTTGTCCAGGACAGGAATTCTATATGAGGACAAAATCCCAAATGGGGCTGTGAGGGTTGAGGAGGAGGGGCGGTAGTTGATGGTTGACAACAGCTCTTCCAGAAAAAAACGACATCGCTGCCATTGCCTCAGTGCATGGCGCTCTTTGTATTGATAAAATCCATACTCCTGAGATGCGTCTGTGTGCGACAGGGAGCATGAGATTAGTTTCCCGACTGGAACCTAGTTGATTCCACAGAGGTGAAGACACTCCACACCTGAAGCCCTCGAAGACACAGGGTCACCGACAGGCAGACTGCAGGGGCAGGGCAACCTGCACACACTCAAGCAAACACACACACTAAATATCAAATAGAAACGTACTACAACACACGTAAACGTGCACATATGCACACACGCTTCACTCGCACACATGCACGGTCTGACGCCACCGACCCCCCCTCAGTAGGAGCAGAGGGGTTAGGTGTCTGCAGGCCAGAGAGTGGCAACACAAGGACAGACGTCTCCCTGACTGTCTGGTTGCCGACAGGTCTGATCGATCAATATGCTGACTCGCTCTCTCTTTCTCCCGCTCTTCCCTCCTGTCTTCTCTCCCGTTCTCTCTTTTGCCTCAATCTTCATCTCTCTTTTACTCTCTTTCCTCATCTGATATCATGCTTCCTCATTTTCCCATCTCTCACTGTGACTTCACATGTATCAGCCTTCTTTGTTTATTCTCTCTCTCTCTCTCTCTCTCTCTCTCTCTCTCTCTCTCAAGCCTCTCTACTGACCACTGAACCCCTCAGTTCACCCCCCAATCCCAGTGACCCAACCCAAAATATCTCCCCCCTCCCCCCCCATTAACTGTTCATCACTCACTTTCTCCAATGCTTCAGCACTCTTTCTCCTTCTTGCACACACAATGTGCACACTCAAGGCCTTCTGCCTCCTGAGCTAAAGCACCTTGCACAATGCAATGCGATATTATTGACTGTGAACTCCATTAGCACAGCTTTGGAAACAAACAAACTGTAATAAAACTTGAATCGTAATGCTCACCATTCACACAGTCAAAGACACAAATCGCACCCAAGAAAACAGCTCTGTTGTGAGAGCTCAGACTTCTCAGGTGCTTCGCAGGAATAACAGTCCACATAATGATGTGTCTGAAAAGGCTTTTATGTTCGGCAACTCGCTGCAGACCTTCATATCTACATGTCTGCAATGCAAGCGTCCAATGTGTCTTTCTAGAAGAGATCAAGAGATCTTCTTCAATAGAGCTTTGAAGGATGAAAGGAGGATGGGGATATTAACAAATACAAAGTGACTATGAGAGTGTACAACGTGTAGAGGATTAAATCAGACAGCTTTAACACTTTCACTCATTCATGTTTGAAAAAGGCTTATTCTGATTTCAGAATTAATTTAAAGTTAAAGAGATAGTTCACCACAAAATGTAAAAAAATAACATATTTTGTCCTGTGGTTAAAACAGTTCAGACATGAAACTGCTCACAATAAGGTCTGTGGATAATCCTAAATAACCTGGTCATAAGAGATATAGCTGTTACGTTTTTTTTTTAATGTATATTATAGGTGTTTTGAGCACCACGAGCAAAGTGGCATTAATTACCATTATATTCAAGAGAGGGTAGACATATGGTTGATATCTCCAAAACTAGGCAACTCACACCAAAATAATCTAGATTGATAAATAGCATTAGGTAAGAGGAAAAATATGTAGTTTTGATTTTGGAGTGAACTTTCCCTGGAACATAAACATGGTGTATTTGTTTGTCGTTCATTGTTTATCCTCTTTGTAACTAGATTTCGTATTAGCAGTAATATTATTATTACTGTTTTCATTATTAAAAAATGTGACCATTAAAAAACTCATTTATTATCATTAATTTGATTCAAGTATTTGTATTTCTGCCATGCATAAAGGTATATCAATACAAAATCATTTTGGATCAGTCAGTGTTGATCTAAACAAGTGTGTGTGTGTGTGTGTGTGTGTGTGTGTGTGTGTGTGTGTGTGTGTGTGTGTGTGTGTGTGTGTGTGTGTGTGTGTGTGTGTGTGTGTGTGAGAGAGAGAGAGAGAGAGAGAGAGAGAGAGAGAGAGAGAGAGAGAGAGAGTGGCTAGGGTTTTTTGGGGCTATTATGTGTGGTTTGGTGTCTGTGATGTTTTTTTGGGCATGACCTCACTCACCGAGGAGTGCTCACACGTCTCTAATCTCTTTTAGATGAGATGCTTCACCTTCCCATCATGCGTTTTTTCCTTGTGGCCCCTGGGTAATAAATCTAATGGTCTAAACTTCTACTACATCTCATTGCTATTTCTACAAAAACTATGAGCTTTATGTTCTCTCGAACTTCGTTACGCTGGACCAGAAAGGAATGATTTCACAGGAAAATGTATATATCGGCTTTGATTTTTGTCTACTTTCACGCAATATGGGCCCGCTTTAGTGGAATAAAAATTGATTTTTTTAAGCTTTTTGTGCATTAGCTTTTAAATTTGAAATTGTATTTGCAGAACCTGTTTGTGATCAATGAGAGAAATCAAGATTTATAGCTGTGATGTAATATAGGAGGAAAAGCAACATCTGCCCAAGACGGGTATCACATCCTGTATTTGGACAGTGTTGAGTGTCTGTCTGTCTGTCTGTCTGTCAGTCACTCTATCTATGTATATATAATATATATATATATACTCCTGCTTTTTGCTGCCTAAACTATATATATATATTTTTTTTATATATATCGTTTATATATATATACGCGTTATAAATGCGTTAACGCAGCAATCCATTAACGCAGAAATTGTTTTTATCATGCCTTAACAGCATGTTTGTTTGTTTTAGCATTGGGAGGGGCTTAACGTTACACAGCATTGATGCAGCCACTAGCGTCTTTAGAATCGCAACGGTTGACAGCGCGTATGAGCCTCTCTCAAGACGCACCGTCGTCAGGAGAATACACAAGTTGTATGAAACGGAGCGCACTACACAAGTGACGGTGTTACAACGTGCACCAACTGATGCTCTCACTGGACATCGCTGTAACCAGTTATCTCGGAGGGACAGTTTGTAGCGTACCCCTCCGACAGATGGTCTTGCACTTTGACTGATGGTTTTTAAATGTGTTTTATTTATTCCAAAACCAACGTAAGAACTTGTGCCTCTTCGGGGGAGTGCTAATACCGTTTCTTCTTCCATTCAAAATTGACCGTAAAGGCCGTAGCTTTAGCCGTTAAACGGCGCACTATGCGACTTCCGTTTCAACTCTGTTTTTCGTCTTCAAAATAAAAGCACCTTATCTCAAAACAGGAAACCAGATACGTTTTGCTTATGGCAGACAAAAAAACATGCAACAAAAACAACCAAATTGATTGACAAACTACTGAACAGACTGTTTATGTTGTTCCCTGATAAAAGTTGTTTCTTCAGGTACCTGTTCAGAAAAAAAATGTAAACTGATTTATATACTGTATGTTAACTTGCTGTTGCTCCGAGAGCAAGAGTGCCTGTTATATTGTTCTGATAACATTACTTTAAAATAAAAGTGTGCAATACACTAGTTTTTCATTCATTATTGAATGTTGCGCATAATGCAATTAATCGCTGTTAATCGCAGAAAAATCATGCGATTAATCAGTTACATTTTTTCATCTTTGCCCAGCACTAATATATGTATATATATGTCTATCTTTATATATATGTGTGTGTTTATATCTATCTATTTATCTGTATATCCTGTTTTTTCCGTCTTCACCTTTTTCCCCTCTTTGCTTGCTCCAAACTCTTAAGACTTTACTTAAGCCTTTAAAGGCCAAAGAGATAAAAGCAGTGAATCCATTTCCTCTCATCTCCTCCTAATTACTCATCATCATCATCATCATCATCTTCTTCTTCACCTGCCTCTTTATTTCTGTGAAAGCCTCTTTAATGACTGGGTTTGATGTCCTGGCTGCCTGTCTCCAACTTCGGAGAGCTTCCTTGAAGACCAGCAAGTGGTCTTTCAGAAATACAAATACTGTAAACATACACATACACACACTTGAGCGTGCACACACTCACACAACCAATGTTCCAGACTGTCCATTGTGTGTATCTGCAGCCTTGAAGAATCTTGAGGAGTGTCTTAAAAGCATGAAGGGGGTTCTAAGAGGGACACACAAACAAACACACACACTAATGGCCTCACATTAACCATCATGCGGCAGGGGAGACAGACACACACACACACACACACACACACCACACACACACACACACACACACACGCACACACACGCAAACACACTTCACAGGGTCCTTTCTATTTGGACAGTCTTCAAGAGTGGATAAACATGTGGGACCCTAAAGACTGTGAAAACCGAACAACATGTTTTATTTATTTTTAAAAATAAGGTCAAAAATCTCATCAAATACAGCAGTTTGGTTGGTGGCTCTACGTGTCAAACTATGCAGGGCTGTCATAATTATGACTGGAGTAAAGGAGGAAGTCAAGTGACATAGTATAAAGAACGACAAAATCTGAGGAAGGAGGAGGTCAGGGTGGATGGACAACGTCAAAGAAATGATCACAATGAAATGGCCAACAGATAAATCAGATGGCACTCCATGCTGGATAATATGATACTTGTTATGGCAAATTCTTTTGAATATTTTGTAAAATGTTCTCACTTGAAACACTGAGCAATAAATCTGAAAAATGTTTTCCTTCAAAGAAGTCAAGGGCCTTCAGTATCTTGAGTACGGATTATTTCAACTACTATTGAGTTTGGTAAAGAAGAATTGATGTACTTAATTTCATGTACTTACATACTTATTTCTGCATTCATTCAGATACAGTTGAACAGGGAGAAAACATACTGTTATGAAGTGTTCAGGTAAATCATCTGTGTGAAGTGGGTGACAAAGTATATGGGCACATCTGAAACACAAAAGGTATCAGGTATTGTGCTCTAGAACTGCACACTGAAGTGAAAATCTTGGCTCAGATATGAGGGCATCGCTATATTTTTGTCAGATCCTGCAAAATATCCCCCCATAGGCTTATCATGAATTTAATAATTAATTAATAATTTACTTTTAATACATCAGTTTTTTAGGAGCTTTTTAAATTGTGACTGATATATGGATCTACAAGGACACACTAGTGCATGCACCAGTATTTAAGTGACACTTACTTCCTACACGGATGTTAGGTAAAAGACAAGACAAAATATGTCACAAGAATTGAAGAGTCAAATCCTAGAACCACAACTACACAAAAAAATAGAAATACAAGTACACACAACCAAAACAGATTACTACCTTTTTTTCCATAAAATAGCTCCAACCTGACCTCTGAAAGTCCCTCTTATAGTTGTCTACTTCATACTTAATGGAAGGTTGTTCCACATTATGGCACCAATATTATGAAAAATAGCTTATATTTATTAAAGACGCATGTTGAAAACTTGCATTGTTAAAATTCATATTTACTAGCAAAGAGTCTTCGTCTTCATTGCCTTAGTGCATATCACGTGTACATGAGTGTCCTCGTGTGCACAAGATATACAAAATGGGGACCCACTCGTAAAATCACTGCTCCATGGCGCTATACAGTTTAAACTCCACAGTGTCTTTAAGTTTACTGAAACTGTGTGTTACAAAAGAATGTCATTGGAAAGTTGCAATTAAACATTGAACAATGAACTTCATGAAAATGTGGCTCATTTTGTTGTCTCAACACACCTTTAGACAATATTCTAGTATCAACAGATTCACAAGAGGTCCAATAATATCCCTTAATATGTAACAGCCTGTAACATATGTGAAGCTTCCTCTTACATGAATGGCTCAGTTTTACTCTAGCGTATTATCTATGAGCCACTCTGTTATCTTTTCCCAGATACCATTAATGCAGAATCACGAACGTTGAATTTTAAAGCAGCTGGCATATCATTGATTTAAAAATTATGATACAATTCTGTACAAATGGTACAGTGTGATAGTGTGATTGTGTTCACATGTCATCCCTGCACGCTCCCTCCAGCATGTTAGTGTGTATCTCTGTTTGGTATCAAAAGGAAGAATCCCTTCAAAATAATCTGAAAAACCTTTGGAAAATTCCACTCTGCACCATGAATCCATGTACCATTTTTTTTTTGCATTTCCACCGTTTTGATCTCAGATGCTCATTAAGACTTGGAGTACATTGGTTTAAGATCAACGTTCAACTATTTGTTGTGATTATCTTAGCATAAAAAAAAGCATTTTTATGACAATATTACAAAAAAACATCAAACAATAAAAAACCTTCAAGCCTTCCCGTGAATGTCGACATCCTCTCATGACAAAGACCCATTGAGAGATGTGAGAGTGAGAATAAATTACACTCCCTGCTCTACTCACTCAATACAGGCAGCTACTGTAAGTAATGTCAATATATTATGAAACTACTGGTTAAATGAGGGTTACAAAAACATAGAAAACTTCTCAGGATCATTACCTTTTCAAGCATTCACCCACTATCATCTAAAAATATCCAACGGCCACTTCCTTCAGTGAAAAAAAAGGATTTATGTCACAAGGGCAACTTTTTTTCTGTTTTTGTTTCTTCCACTGTCTGTGTATGCATGTGTTGGCGTACATACTTGCATGGCAGAAGCCCGCTAGGCTGAGGCTGCGGTTGGTGATGGGGGACATTGATTTTGTTTCTCCCCCTCTGTTTTCTCTGGGATTTTGACAGAATCATAACACCATGGAAACAAAGAAACTGCTTTGTGACAGAGGAAAACCTTTCATTTCAGCTGTAGTGAATGGCGGCTTGCCGCTGATAACAGCATGGGTAATCACAAACGCACACACACACACACACACACACACACACACACACACACACACACACACATATATATATAGACTTACAAAAATACACAAACAGACCCGTGTAAGAAACCACAAAGCACTCACATACAAGGTTGAAGTATGATTGTTGCACGTGATTATGGAAATAAACAACTCAAAGGTCCCTTTTCACTAAGCTGCAGCTCAGACACACAATTACAGGTATTATCAGCCTCTGCGGGAATAGATGTCAGTAAAAGGGTTATTTCTTACTCCATGTCACCAATAAGACTATACTTATAACAAGTGTTTTATGATGTACAGATCTTATGTATCTGAAGAAACGTCCTTTTTGTAGGCTAATTTTAAATTATTTTATTTTATTGTAACATTCATGTGGTAATGCATATACTATAGTTCACTTTTCAAGTTTGACCTCCCAACAAACACTTACAACCCTAAATCTGTCCATCAAATGTGGCAAATGTGATACATAAATAACTAGGGTTTGACTTATTGATAAAAAAAAATGAAAGAATTGTGTTAATCTTGTCATAACTGAAAATACAGGCCTGTTTTCTTTATGTATTTAGGAACATAACCGATGTACATAAACCTTTGACAGCATCATAAAACCTTAATCAAATACATGTAGCATTTTTTTTTGTCAATTAATCTGAGAGTGATGGCTGGTTTGAATTTTTCTTCTGACCCTTTTGTTTAGTCTACAGATTATGACATTAAGTCACTCCAAGTAAGAGCACAATCGGCTATAAACCAAACATATAACTGTATTATCGAGAACAGGTTGGTTACAGTTCTTTAGACAATATTGCTTTATCGTGCTTCCTGTAATCTAACAAAGCATCTGGAAAAACAACATCCTAATAGATAGTGTGCAATATGAACAGTGAAAGTCCAGAGTCAGATTGCTCTTCATTAAACGATTTGACCCCAAAATATTAGATTTCAGAGATTCTATTGCATTTAGCATCTTTTCTATCATTATTGAGATGACGAGGGATCAAATCGATTCTGTGTCAAATTAACTTGAAGAACACCAGACTGCCAGCCTTTCTTTGTGTGTGTGTGTGTGTGTGTGTGTGTGTGTGTGTGTGTGTGTGTGTGTGTGTGTGTGTGTGTGTGTGTGTGTGTGTGTGTGTGTGTGTGTGTGTGTGTGTTTCCAGATGTATTTAGGTGCAATTTAATGAAATAAATGTATATGTGCAGGCATGTGTGTCATCATATACAATCCACTGTGTGTGTGTGTAGCGTGTGTGTGTAGCGTGTGTGTGCAGCGTGTGAACGTGTGCATGTGCTGCAGTATGCTGTGTTTGTCTCTATTGAGCTGTTGGTGTAATCCGAACAGCTCTGCTGAGAGGCTCCTAACCTGAACCAGAACAGACGGACAGCGGTCAGTGGTCAATGAGAACGGAAAGTTTAAGAGACAATCTGCTCTAAAAACATAACTCTCCCTTCAGAGGTAACAGAAGCTGTAAGATCATTGCTTAGAGGGTGCCTCCCCCATCAGACTGCCTCTTGAGAAAAGGCTTTGGGGAGTTGAGCCACCCGTTACAGCTCAGTGATGATCACACAAGCTGCAGCAAGGAGTGAATTTATACAACTGCCCTGCATGGCTGTATGGAAGAGTGTGACTGAAATGATTTGCAAACTTTCTTTGGATGATCTAAAAGCCTATTCAAAAGTGATTTGGGATTTGCACTTCATATAATACAACTAAACGTTAAGAATATTCTTATTCTAATGTTTATTTTTCAATTCATGGGTCTGAAATGTTTCAATATACAGTAAAGTGTATGTTTAAATGTAGGTGTTCAGAGATTATTGACAACAAACAAAACAAATTTGCATTTGTTCTTTTGAAATCAGTTGTCGGTGGGGGTTTGTAAGATTATTTGGCAGAGGTTGACAAAGTAAACATCGATTGAAGTCAAAAAGCCTAAAATTTCTATCAGTGAGAACCATTTCAATAGCGCTGCGACTACTGCTTATTTTATTTTATTAACAGGCGTGCATCTAAAACAGAACAGTAAAGAAGATGAAATGCAAGAAAGAAACTTGCATTTCTACTAAGGTCAATAGGGCAACCATCTTAGTTTGGGTATGTCATTTTCTGGCTTGTGAGCAAAAAGTCCCGTTTCTGATGTGTGGTGCATTACACTGCATACTTTGTAGACCCACTCACTGTTTCGCCATAAGATACACAATTTGACCTTTGAGAACTATTAATCTAAACATATCAATTTTAAGTTATACATTTTCCGCAAATTCAACATCTTGAATCCAATATACAAGCTAAAATATCCATGCACATGAATTAATATACCTCATAGTTTGATGGGGAATTCTGGATTTGTCTTGAGGGAAGGTCTGGACAGCATTTGGTGTTTTGATGTGCATTTGCTGCATCTCTCTGCCGTGGCCTTTCGAGGATGACTCGTCTCATCCCAAGCCACTCACAGCTAAATGTCCCATCTGGTAACATTTCCACGTTTCTCCGCCTGAAATCAATAGCAATAATTTTCCTAAGACCCTGATGTGCACACACACACACACACACACACACACACACACACACACACACACACACAAACACAGACACAAGGACGTAGGTCTGCTTCTCTTTGTTTCAACTGCCCTTTAATTTGATTGCTGTTTGTGTGGATCTCTGTCCTCCGAGCAATTGGCTTGGAATGTGCACTTCAGTTTGAAATGAAATAATATGCCTGTTCCTTGATGTGCACCGCATATCGTTCTCATATTCTCATCTTTCGATTACATTCTTTGATTGTTTCCACTCCAATATTGTTGATTTGTGGTCCATTCTTTGAGTGCTTCGGCTTCCCTACTAATCCATACACCGATGTGATACTGCAAAGGCACAGAAGCTGACACACATGCACCGGTCTCCATTTTAGCTCGCTCTTGCTGCAGGTTGGGCTGTGTGATGGCCGACGCGGCTTCCTTGAACATGCATGTTAACGCACAATAATGCATACACACAAATGCACAGACTCTCTTTCGTTGTCTCACACACGCAAACACACTTCGCTGGGTACTGTGATTGATTCAGGACCGAGGTGATGGTGAGTGATGCTTCGTTATTAATGTATCCAAATGAGATAATTACTTAGCCCTTCTGCTCCTCCGCCGGTCGGCCAGTTAGTTAAACACGCGTCGGGGATTATGATGTCAGCCAGATTAAATGATCAATTACACGCACAGAGCAGAGTGCACACTCCCTCTCGCTTAAAGCACACACATAAACACACACACACACACACAAACACAAGCGGCGAATGAACATGTGCGGATATTGAGCATCTGTGTGTGTGCGTGTGTGTATACTGTATGTGTGCGTTTTGGTCAGTGGCCGGTTGGTTGGGGGCTCTGGCTTTTGACCTTGAGCTCAGGGGTCAGGCAGCAGACGGCCAGCCAGCTGGACATTTCCATCTCAAAGACCCCGAGGACCCCTCAACTCTCTCTCGTGCGCACACACACACACACACACACACACACACACACACACACACACACACACACACACACACACACACACACACACACCTCTAAGATCCCCTCCCTCCTTTTACTTGTATCTCATTTTCTCCTGCTGTGGATGGTTGGATGGTTTATGAGTGCGGAGAAGCTACAGCCATTCATTTCTCTCTAACTGGGGGTCTAATGGAGAGGTCTACGCTGGAAACCTGAGCTCTCACTGAGTAATGAGCCACCCTTTACTGTCCAGTATGTGTGCTTGTAGCCTTGTGTGTGTGTGTGTGTGTGTGTGTGTGTGTGTGTGTGTGTGTGTGTACTGCCCAGCCGGCTCTGTGTTTCCAGGCTCTGACCCTGTAAATGATGTCTCTTCTCCCCTCATCCACAGTGGCTCTTTACTGCTAATAACCTCTGATCAGATCTTAGATGGCAGAGCCCTCTACTGGGCCTGGACTACCTCCAGCCCAACAGCCTGCTAATACTCTCCAATCACCCGTGGGCTTCTCTATTGGAGAGTTGATACGCAGGGATCCGTGGCGGGGACGGGTCACGCCCAGTGCCCCCCAACATAGCAGACCTGCCAAAGCCCCGCAACTACCTTTGCCATCTTCGAAGGAGCTCATGAGAGGGAGCGCAGCAGCAGTGGTGTGTATGGGGGAGGGAGAGGGAGCCAGCCACTTCTCCACAGTCTAATGTAGTTAGGGCAGGGCCGATCAGTCATTCCGACCAATACTAACCATGTCGCTGGGCCTCTCCTCCCATCTTCTCCACACAGGAGCCACAGAGAGCTGCACTGTACATTTACCTGCAATTAGATTTGCCCGACTAGCTGGGAGTGATGGAGGCCCCTCAGACCCGGAGATGGCAACAATTCTTGCTCTTTGTGTGCGTGTGTGTGTGTGTGTGTGTGTGTGTGTGTGTGTGTGTGTGTGTGTGTGTGTGTGTGTGTGTGTATTCCACACATACTTATTCATACACATGCTTATTTTTGCCTGTGTATGCAGTCCTGGAAGATAATGTAACGCTTAAGCAGTTTGTGTATATGAGCCCTTGTTCGTGTATGCTTGTGTGTGTGTGTCGGTAACATATTAAGGACTAGTGCTGCTAAGTGACAGCGCAGTAGTGTTTGCCTGGCCCTTTGCTTGGGTGGTGGATGGATAATGATTTAACCATTGAAGATAAGTGATCAGATGAATACAATGGAGAGGCTGATAGCTGCCTCTGTCTGTTTGCTCTGTCCCTACTGGGGACAAGGCTGATCACACACACACACACACACACACACACACACACACACACACACACACACACACACACACACACACACACACACACGGTTACGTTAGTTTAATCCCTTGTCGCCGAGCTCAATGCTAAACTCTATGTAAGCATGCACACGACACAGGAGCACCTTAACTAGAGGGAGGGCTCAACTGTGTGTGTGTGTGTGTGTGTGTGTGTGTGTGTGTGTGTGTGTGTGTGTGTGTGTGTGTGTGTGTGTGTGTGTGTGTGTGTGTGTGTGTGTGTGTGTGTGTGTGTGTGTGTGTGTGTGTGTGTGTGCACTTGTACGTGTGACTGTGTGAACCTGTGCTGTGTAAACACGCCTGCAGTTTCGGAGGGAGGCTCTCTGCTATGTCAGAATGCACACACACAGATTTCATTCCCTCATCCCCGAAACCCCCCCACCCCATCTCCTTTCCTCTCCCCTCTCCATTCCTTTCCTCTCCGATCGCTCCTTTCTTCCCCTCCAATCTCCCCCCTTAACCCTCATGTTTCTCGGTGATTTACAGCTCCTGGCCCCTCCCCACACCTCGGCAGCACATTAAGAGCATTTAAACTGTGCCCGTTACTAAACAGTGGTCTTTATGGAGCCGGTCCACACATCTAAAGCCCATTACAGCTACATCAAAGCTGGATAACAATGACTAATGAACAATAGATATCATGAGAGACTGTGCCAAATCAGTATTCACTGTTACCAAGACGGTGTGTGAATGTGTTCGAGGGGCAATCATAGCTCCGTTCATTTTTTCTCTCTCGCTATGTGCGTCTGTTTGTGTGTCTACAGTGTGTGCACAGATTAGCATGGTTTTTGTTGTGCAGTAGCTGGCCTGTGATTGAACTTGTGTTTGTTTCTATTTCTGTGAATGCAGGGAGGTTTATAAGGCACACATATATGTGCATATGGTGCTTTCTATTGCTGTCTGGGAGTTGCAACTTGCAACTTGCCAGATGTTCACTGTTATAATCACCAAACAGTGGGTTCCAGTCAAACTCCAACAGGCAGCACTCTACCTGTTGACCTAAACAGGACCACCCTCATCCCCTCCCTTGTTGAGGCTCTTAGCCTGTATGAGTGCAGAGGTATGAGAAGGTGGAAGTGGCGTCCGTAATCCCATAATGGCAGATACATGATGACAGGGGAAACCTATGTAATCCTCTTCTAGATGCAGCTATCATTGTCCTTTACTGCAGCCACTTTCCCTACTAATCCCTCCATCCCCATCCCCCCCCCCCCCCCCACACACACACACACACACACAACCCCCAAACACACACACTGAAACACACCTGTGTGTATATTGCTCACCACATCATGCATGATTAATGATGATTGATGCATACTTATACTTTGCACAAGATAAATGCACACAACTAAATACACTGATAGTCTAGTTCCACATGTTGTCAAGACACACAAACTCATGAAATAGCCAATATTTTCCCAGAAAACGCACGTTAGGGTGATGACACACAGGCATATTTAGGGCCGATACTAATAAAATACCGGCCAGAGAGACCAATGGGTAATGCAAGATGACAAAAAGGACATTTGGAGAAGTGGAAATCAATAAAATAAAAGATACTGCTGCCATCCGTGTAATGCTGGACTCCAATTTCACGCTAGAAATTATTTGTAATTTCACTTTTTTATTAAGGTTATTAACTAAAACCTCATAAACAAACAGAAAAAGAATATTCCACTGTCATCCAACTGAAATAATTACTTTGCTGTCATCTCACCACTTCCTCTGTGGACTATTATATTAAAAATGTTATTGGTAACACATAAGCCCATAAATCATCTCGCCTCTGATTGGCTGATGTGGAAATATGTACATTAACATGAAGCATACTTTCAAACAAATCATTTGGCAACAATACATGTCCTTAGAAATGTACAGTATACTGTATGTCGAGAAAATGTAGTGACCATGTTGACATGGAGAAATTAAAGAAAATGTTTAGGGTGTAAATATAGAAACTTGTATATGAGCGTATACAGCCACAGTTGGCTAGAAGAAGTTCACCTGTGTATGTAGACGTTTAGAAACACACCACACCTTATCACTTTGAAAACCAACCTATTTGTAAGCCTCTGCTCGAAAATTGCATACCCAAACTAAAAAGGGTGTATCTCTGCAACCACAAGGGCTATTGTTCAGATGTGTAAATAACAGTCTATATGTTACTGGTTAAGAGTAAATGAAAATTACGCACAGCAAAAATGAAAAGGTTTCAGGTCCGCCTAGAAAAAAAGCACTTTCAGGATGATTATTTCTTTGAAATGATGCAGCTGTAAGGTCTAAACTTCTCCCAAATCATAGCACAATATGTGAACATTCTCTCTGCAAAGGTTGACTTTGATAAAGTGAAGCAGAACAAAGTTAGAGCGGGTTTAGTACAGAGAAAATTCAGGCAAGGTCTCCAAAATTTGCATTGGGGTACATTTGCTCACATCTGTGACATTTGAATTTTCTCATGTACCAAACCATATATTTCACTTGTATATTACTTATGGTGTTCAATACATCCAAATACAGCAGTTTTTTTTTTCTTCATAAAACAAGCTATGATTTACAGTTTTATACAACAATTGCTCAGTCGTCGTCGTCCCCCCCCCCCCCCCCCCCCCCCACATTGTGCACAATAAGTCTCTGCCAGGGGGGGGCCCTGGCAGAGACTTATTGTGCACAATGTTAAGCCGCTCACAGCCATACATGCGTACACACACACACACACACACACACAGAGAAAAGGACAGTTTCTTGTTTACATAAAATATGTAATCCTTCCCCTTTCCGAGATATAGATTTTCAGACACAAGTAAAGGACAGCAATCCTTGACCTAGCCACTGAGCGCCTTGTTAAATCTGCGCACACATCACTTTTTACAGATGGAAGCAAGTCATAAAGTATGGCGCTTCCATGGTACAAGTGGCTGAGAGGATCTTAACTGATCAAGAGGGACCCTCCTATTAAAGTTGAAATGGGGATATCCACTTGTGAGCATTTCACCTCATGGAACACTATACACCACTATACATGTGTAAAATCAGTCATCACTCACCTCTATGTATTTTAGATCTATAGCTTTGGTAAAATGTCACCTTTCTTTGTATCTTATGATTGTAAACATAACAAATAAAAGCAACTGTAAACTAAATACCCTCTTGCAATGGGATTACACCAACAGTGATGGGCCGTAAAGTAGGGGGGCTCCTACCCCCCTTACTTCCAGCACCCTTGTCAGACCACACCCATCATAGAACTCTGACTTCATTTTGATCTCAACGGCACACCTCTTGAGTTTCGTGACGGCCTCTTGCACGGTTGTAACACTACTATGCAGACTGGTCTCCTAAAAATGACGATGCTGCATCACAGATTGTGTTTCGAGGGAAAACTTATTATCCCCAGGAATTCAATTTGTTTTGGGGTCTACACAAGACCTTCACCACTGTTTGTGTCCCCCTGTTAAAACAAAAACCAACGTTCACTTATTTAAATGTATGTCCGTTACTTATAAATAGCTTAACTGAGAAGGTAGTTTTGTAGGACACACAGGAACTAAATATGTCCACAGACAGAAATATAAACAAAGTACTCAAAACCACTTCTACGGTGAGTCTACAGTTCAGTTAGTGTCTCCAGGACCACATTTTGCCATAAGGATTCAAAAGCAAAACCTTTTGTGGCAGGTAACTACAGATGAGCATTGCTCCTTATCGTTTCATTTTTAACATGGCTGACTTGGTAGAAGAAGTTGATGGTTTGTAGATACATTTAAAGATGAGACGCAACAAATCTGTCACAACCAAAATGCAATCAATTCAATTTCAAATTAAATTCTCAAAGGCCCTAAATCCTACCTTCTGGTATTATAATCTCACATACACATAAACAAGCAAATAACTGGGCAAACTCCATCTGCTGATGGCTGCTCTAAAGATCCAGAGCAGCCTCTAAATTAACTTTGTAGTGATGTTGTCTGTCAACAACATTGCACATATTGAGTAATGCCTCCATCAAGAATATGTGTATACAAAGCTTTGGAATGTCGCAGCGGTATGAACAAATAAAAAGAAAACACTTTCACCCATTCCAGATTTTAAAAATAATTGATAATAATTAATTTTGTTCAAGAATAAAATCAGTGTGAGGTGGATGATCTATGTGCAAAACATGGACCTTGCAAAGCATCCACCATCTTTATCTACCTTACAGCCCTGTCCCCAGTGTGTACCTGCCAGCGCACTGACCACAGAGCCCTCGGGCCAAGAGGTCACCGGCCCTTCACCCCTGACCCCCTCAGCTGGTCAAACCCCAACCCTGGAACAGATGGATAACGGACTCTATATGCTTTATCTCCTCCTGACTACAATCTCCTTCTCCCTGTCGGAGAGTTCTTTTAAATCAAGGCTGAAGTATTTTCTGTTAGCCACTGGCTTTTATTACATAACATAATAATGATTTACTTCTTACTGCAGTGTAACTTTTATCCTTATGTTTGATACATTTCTCATTCTATTTGAGCTTGTTTTCATTTTTCTCTTGGCAGTTTTTCATTGTTTTTGAATGTCCTTTCAAATTGCCGTGTTGCTGAAATGTGTTATTTAAATAAACGTGCCTTCGCCTTGCCACAGCCTTTCCTTTCACATCTTGATGCCCTGCCTCTCTTTTCCTTCATCGTCTTGCTCTTGATTGCCTAAACTATCAGATCCAATCCTGTATTCACCTATTCTCCCCTTTCTGTGTTTTGCCATTCTTCTTCCCCCCTGCTACACTCCTCCCCTGTAATTGTACCCCCTCACTTATTCTACATTTACTATTTCTCGTTTGCTCTCTCATCCTGGCGCATGCTTACAGTGTGTTTATCCGCACTGTTTCTCTCCTCTGCTATGTGGTCTTTTAGTAAGATCATGACCAACAGAAAGAGCCATATGCTTGAAAATGTGGCAGTTTGTGAATCAAATCACAAGACATGGGAATCCATAAACAATTGGTTATTTCACATTACTCAGTATTCATTGAATCGTTTATTGCCGACTTGTGTCTGCCAAATGTGTGATGTTAAAATGAACAAAATGATTTCAGTCTACAGTTTTGAGGAAGAGTCAAAAGGGTATTTATACTTTCACAGAGGCATAGATACAACACCTCCATAACAGACAAATGAAATCAACTACAAATGAAATATTAATTGTGGCATATAAATTGTTTAGTGCTGCTATGATATACTTTGTGACTGTGTGTGTGGGTTTATTTCACTAATACAAATGTGATGTGGAATGAGGCTGAGTCAGTGAGGCACCATCAACCCTGCATCCCTAAATTTACATTTCATAAAGAAAATAATGTTTTAGTTACATCTTGATAATAGTCCAATGTTTCTTCTCATCATCGTGTGTGTGTGTGTGTGTGTGTGTGTCTGTGTGTGTGTATATGTGTGTTAATATATGAGATCATTATACACATTTATGCAGCAAAGGAGCCTCTCGTGCCAAAGGGGCTGACGCTCAGGCGGATCGAACCTTTCGATTGATACTGAAACAATTTGCATACTGATTCTCTTTCAGTGCGCACGGATCCATAACAACACCGGCCAGCTATTCAAATGCGCTTGCATCGAGAAAAGTAAGGAGAGAAGCACGGCACCGGAGCAGGAAAAAGGAGGGTTTTTTACGGGACGGATAATTTGCGATTGGAAATGGAGACGCATGCAGCTTCTAAGGATGTTTACCTCAGCCGGGATTTTGGACTCTGGCAGCTGCGGGAGAAAGCTGGAAACCCGAAGAGCCGGAGGAGCCGGAGGACGAGGGAGAGAGGGTGGGAACGGGGAAAACACACACGGAGGAGACGCAAGGATGCGAGCTCATCCTCTGGTTTTTGCAACTTGGAGTTAATGTGCTGTTCAACCTCTGTCGTTCTGTGCGCGGCTGTATGGGGGTGAGCTGGGAGGCTGTCACTGAAATGCATGGCAAAATGGGATCCTGCGGTAAAGTCGGGGACTACAGTGTGACTGCGTGTGTGTGTGTGTGTGTGTGTGTGTGTGTGTGTGTGTGTGTGTGTGTGTGTGTGTGTGTGTGTGTGTGTGTGTGTGTGTGTGTGCGTTTTCCGTGCGTGTATGTGTCGCAGAAGAAGGCGCTTAGAACGCAAACATTTTGCACCCTTGGCACCCTGTTGAGAAGAGTCGTGGGCAAAAGAGTGCCGTCCAAGTCTGACGCACGTATGTGTGCAGATGCACACACACGCACACACACACACACGCACGCACGCACACACACACTTACCAGCAGCCTGCGACACATTTCAACCTGTAATATCTGCAAGCTGGCATCGCTTCATGGCCAAACATGTTGGAGCTTTCTTAATTAAAGTTTCGGCTTCATAAAATGCTGTTATAACATGGCAGTGTCAAGTCCACAGTAGATATTATTATGAACAATTTCGCATTGATTGCCTGCACAATGCAGCTCTCTGTATAGAGTCATGTTGTGGTATTTTAAATGCGACCTTCACCGACAAAAGAGAGCAAAACAACAAAGTTATTCCTAATAATAGCTGACTAATGATGATCAATAGCTGTGCGCACGCGCACATAGATTTACAGTATAGCCTCAGATTGATCTGTTTTGGAAAATGAAAAATAATCTCATTTTAAATGTATTTATCTGTAAAGAGTAAAGTTTCTCTTGAGAGATCAGCGTGTGGTGAATGTAGATGCAAAGACAACGATCCACTGGAAACATGTTGTCAAGTCACTTATTAGAAAGATGTCCCACGCTCTCGTTGTTATCGAGAAATGTTAATCTTAATTACTGCAGTGCTAAAGCAAATGCTTTAAAGAATCCTTAATTATCAGGTTCAAATTGCAAAAGGACTGTTCTGCCTAAATTATGATCTATTCATAGGGAGGTAATGATTTGCAGTAGCACTTTTAAAAATATATATATATATATATTTATGTAAATTGCTACATCTCCGAGAACATAGAGTTTGATCTTTCGTCAATTGGCATAATAGGGATTTTATCCAGCCTTGTAAATTCTTCAAATGTATGTTTTTTCATAGCCATGTTACTATTAATAATCTAAAACTAACATTGTTTTATTTTGTAAAAAAAAAAATATGAAAAAAACATTACAAATTAGATTATCAATACAAATATATTTAGCATCAAACTACATTTCTAGTAATGTCAACAGAAATGTGGAGGACCATGATGCTCATAAAGGCTCGGTCTGCATAAAGTAAGAAGTCATTTGGATTTGAAGTGCACATTCTGAGCATCACGGTGGGGCTGGTTTGGCTATCGTTAACACGGTTTTGTTGTCATAATTGGAGTCTCAAAGTTACAGGGAGTAATTGGGCGGCATATGGAAACCGTAATGTAAAGTGATGCCTTGTTAATTTCACATGAGTGCACGAATCAGAACAAGTGACGCGGAATAACACGAGGGAAGAGGCCGTTGATTTACCCCTGAGCAAGGCAGCAGGTCCGGCATCTGCTGCTCGTCCATGATGGCATTTATATTAATTGGGGAAATAAGGGGCGAAAAAAGTAAATTCCTTAATCAAGGCCGAGAAAAATCAAGTGGTTTTATTATTACATTTGTTTTTGTTCCTGTTTGGTCACGTTATTCACGTTTATACTCAAACACTTAGACCAGTTCGTCTTAAATGCTCTAATGTGGGATGTAAAACTGTAGAAGCTTCAAGAGAAGACGAGATCTCCGTAGCTCTTAATTCAATCTTGGCTTGTCGCTGCTAAATTGTCAGTGAGGTCAAATTGTGTTTTATTTATTTTTTATATCCAATGCTTATTTTTTTACTCTACTGTTTTCGCCTCAGAATAAAGTGAAACACATTTAAACAACTCCATCTGCATAGCTTTAATACTCATTTAATTTAAGTAGACTTGTGTTTTGTTTCTTCTTTAAGCTATAACTCTGTGGCTAATTTAAATAATCGCCTTACTTAAAATAATATGCCTAAAATGCCACAAGTAAAGTATGTATAAAAGCGTATATTTTTAGGTTTGTTTATTCTAGCAAAGGCCTTAGCCTGTGTTCCTCCAGGAATTATTATTTTATTCAGTATTGATTGGCGCGGTGTGGTGTGTTTTCAAGGCCTATACTTCAAATATGCTGTAAAAGCCAGTCACAAACACTGCAATGCACATTTAAATAGAAGAGCGTATAGGGATGCATAGCTGTTCAGATATTTTAACATTTAACATTTTTGGGGAGGATTTTAGGACACAAAATCAATACTTATGGATCAGGAGAAATAAAAGGTGAATCAACAAATCAGTTTAAGGGTTCAAACGGATAAAACAAAAGCAATGGGATTTATTTATTGTAAAGGCTAATTCAGTTTCCCCATGCATACGCCCTTATATTACATGGGTTCCTCCGTCATTAATGGAGGCCAAATTCAAGTAGCCTCATTTATAAAAATGTTGTTTCACCAGATGCCATTTAGCAGTGGATTATTCCTAAACAAGACGTAATCGTCATTTTGAACATCTATAACGCTTGCAACGCTGTGTCACTTTGCAGAGCTGCCGAAATATTGATCCACGGTCCTCTCTGCAATGCATTATGTTGTTTCTGCTCGGATATGCTCCTATGGGCTTCAAGGGAACGATATCCCTGATTAATAATCAGTGTGAATCCTGTCAGTAATTGGCACAGTGCCTTCAGGTGCCCATCATCCCTGTGTTATGGCACAGACTTTTGATTTTCATATAAAGCTTCATTATGGGGAAAGAAAATTAAAGAATGTATTATTTTCCAAACTACTCTGCATATGAAAATCCGCACTACTTTTTGGTCTGTGACATCGTTTCCTTTGTACCAATTGAATTTAATCCGCTTGAAATGTATCCTCTTTCAGACATGCTTTGAAAACCACGTCCCTTGTATTCTCTGCAAAGCAAATGTCACCGTCTCTTATAGGGCCAGGCCGATCTCGGCACAATGGCCACCGAGAGCCAACACACAGCTCAGATCGTGCAGACATGGCAGCATATCGATCCGCATGAGAATGTGTAGATGAGGTTTGCTGCCATGTAAGGCCAAACCTTGGCCTTTCATATGCCTGCCTTTCCTCATCTTGTCTCTGTGTGTGCAGCGAAATCAAAACAGAAATGCATTGGCCTCAAGAAGTAATATTGTCAGAAAGAGAGTTTAATGAAAAGGGTTTGATTGAATTTGATTGAATAAAGTAAAACAGTATATACGATTTCGTCTGTAGATTAGAAGATTTATATATATTTTTTAATCGGATTCAATTCAAATTAATTTAAAATGGTCCCCATGTCATGAAGCCTGATATACCTGATTTAAAATAAATGTGTAATTCACTGTGTTTTTGGTTCCCTGTGGTCAGCCCGATTTGCCTGCCTCCAAAGTCTATTATGTCCACAGGACTACACGGTTGGACAGCCACACTTCGAGGAATTAGTGTTCTTTTGTCTCGACACACGTCACACACACGCCGTTGACATTGACTTCACATCAGAGACAGTTTAACTTCTTCTCTTTTTTTTTTTTTCTTTTATTTAACTCGTTCAACCGAGCGCTGGGTCTATTGTGGGCACCCTGACAGATGCGGGGCCCCTAGCAGGTCCAGGACAGGGAAAAGTCTGAAAGGTTAATCTGTCCCCCCGCAGATGTTGGCTTTGGGAGTCTTGAAGCGTCACCTTTGACATGTCCCTCATTCAGCAGGGGGTCCAGCAGGACACTGACCGCTGCAAGCTGTCACCTCGGCCGGCTGAGGACGCCCTGCGCTACCGCTCTATTAGGCTAAACGGCCCCTGACATGGAGGCATGGGCGGGCTTCTGTCCGGCTGCAGGTTTTGGGGAGTTTGACACTCAAGCGACAGCATTATGCACCACAACAACACGGGGATACCGGGCATGTTAAGTGTCAGCATGTCATGTATTCCACGGCCTTGCATTGTATATAGAGACGCTTTCTGTGTGTCTGCGAGTGTATGTGTGCACTTGTATTATTTGGAAGTTCCTGTCGACAAAAATAAATGTTCTCTCATTTTAACAAATTACATGTTGGCGTTTCATTTGTAATGTCACTGTGATAAGGAAAATGTGTATACTTAAATTGTTCTCAAATGTGGATTGAATATGCATGTCCATCTCCAAATAGGACAAGCATACACACATAAGCACACACACACACACACACACACACACACACACACACACACACACACACACACTGCTGGGCTTGGTTCGTTAAGCCTAATGGTTGAACAAAAGACACATCTGCTCATCTTTTTCTATCAAATGAGAAGGTACTACTCTTCTTCGTTTGGTTAAACCGCCATATATTTGGCAATGGGTGTGTGTGTGTGGGGGGGATGAAAGAATGGATCCACAACTTTATTAGCAACCCTTTAGCTGCAAATTAAGTCAGTATCCTTTGTTGTAATGTCGGGAGCCTAATTTCCTGTATTCTTGCGGATAATTAAGTGTGTTTTCATTGGAGGTTTGGAGGTTTTGAATCTCAGACCTCACTAGTTAAAAATCAACTCCAAATGAACCCGGAAGTGTACTTCATTTGCACTTAATAATTTAAGGAGGACCATAATGAATGGCACATTTTCTAAAAAACACAAATGGCAATCAAACGTTAGGCGCTGGATCTAGTCCATTTATATCGATCGATTCAGTAATGATTTTATCAGAGATCCGTGTATTTTCATGTTTTACATTTCAGTAAAGGCTGGATATAGGTTATATGGGAGAAAAGCTTTAAGCAGGTGGTTAGATACCTCCCTTCCTTAATAAGGGCGCTCACGTCAGAGCTATGGGGGCGGTGTGTGCGCGCGCGTGTGTGTTTGAGCGAGAAAGAGAGGGAGAGAGAGTATGGGAGGAGATGAGTGTTCACAGTGCGCATGTGTAGACAGTGATCTGTGCTGCGGTGGAAAAGGGGCTGGAGACACACAACTAAAGAGATGGCGCGGCACCCGACCGGAGCGCAAGGACAGCTGGTTGGCGGTGGGGGGGCTTGAATTATAAAGAGAATCAGAAAAAAATAAAATAAACAAAAAACAACGACAACAAAAAGATCAAGAAAAAAAAGGGATTCGGAAAAGGGATTTCCATT